>JAQPPZ010003077.1:16517500-17767500 GCA_028583015.1 Wollemia nobilis | reverse complement strand
ACCAAACTCCTTTTTGTTAGTGGCCTCATATTTGCTCCGATATTTTTGTGTGGCTTCTACCCTCTGTATTTTAGTCAAAGATGGGTACTTGAGCTTTTCTCTAGCTTGTTCCTCTGTTTCAGCTCTTGCTTGCGAAGTCGATGCTTTTTCTTGTAATCTATCCTTCACTTGTGGTGGTAAAAGGTCTTTCAATAGAACAGGTGAATTTGGATTTGGTGTTGGAGCAGGAGCTTTCACTTGTTTCTTCTCATCTTGCACCTTTGGGTCAGTAGGTACCCTTAATAGTTCCATTTTAGCTAGATCTATTGTAACTGGCTTCTTTCCAGCTCTTGTGAGAACTAAAACTTGTTCTTCAGATGGAACCATGAAATTGTGATCCATTTTAGTAATCATGTTAACCTGACCTCCAGAAGAGCTTGCAACTAGTATTTGCACATAGTTCAAATGAACCATAAAAGTCTCCTCACCATGTGGATCATTACATGTAGAGCACCAGTATGTTCTATCTGTGGGGCCAGCTTCCTCATTCATTGATACATTTGGGTTCCTTTAAGGGGCCTTGCTTGTTGAAACCACTTGTTCCCTGGTGATTAGTGGAAGTTGAAATATCCTAGGTTGAAAATCTCTCTTGGCTTGCTTTCTTTCAATAACTATGATTTTATTACCCATTGCTATTATAGCTAAATTAGCGGACTTCGTTTCTTGCAAAAGTGTCGTATAATGATTAGGATTTGAGGGAGCATGAGGTGTTGGTAAAGGTAGTGGTGCTAGTGGTGCAGGTAATGCAGGAAATGGGACAGATGGAGGCCATTGAGGAGCTGACGGGGTAGGTAATTATGGAAAACTAGAAGTTGATTGCTATGATACCAAGATAGGAGAGATTGAAGGGGGTGTCGAATTCCATGAGGGGATCAGATACATTGCCATCATTGGATTTGAAAACATGATAGAATGAAGATATTGTGGGAAATCGAGAATAATGGGTATGGTTACCTTTGGGGGAAGCCTACCTACAACAATCAAATTAGATTCGACCTTTTGAGCTTGTGTATACAAATATGGAAACATGTTCACATTGGACCGACACACTGCCATACCAATATCAGTGCTAAGTGCTTGAAGGTAATAGAACGCCGCTTGTTCATGCATAGGCCTCAAACCGTCTAGAACTCTTTTCCAACTTCATGCAAATTGGACATTAAAATCTACAATCTCTTCTTGAGGATACCTCCGAATGGTGGTAAATTGGTGTAGCAAAGAATATGTATCAGCATACTCATGGAAATTCTTGATCAGCAACTCGACCAACTGATCCCATGAAGTAATGATGCTAGGCTCCAACGATCGGTACCAATAGAGAAATTTTCCCCTTAGCGACAAGACCAACAACTTAACCATCACTTCCTTGTCTAGAATGTCATGAATCATTGCCAAAGTAGCTACATCTTGGATATGCTCATATGCAATTTTTCCAGTACCATCATAGGTCAACAAAGATTTTAATGCATCTTGAGGAACCGGGTTCTGTGCTTGCAAATTCAAGGCTCCCAAGCTGTTCCATGTAGGGAACTGCCTTGGTGGATGCTGGTGTTGATGCGGTTATGCCATGTGAACTAGAATATGAGGTGGGGGTGGAGGAACACTGGTGGTAGTACTAACTAGACTTGAAGAAATAGAAAACACACCAGCTATTTGTGAGGATGTTGCGAATGACGTAAGTGATGGGGTGACCAACCTAGGGCTTTCCCCTAATTTTTGGATATCGAGTTCAAAAAACTCAATGGGGTTTTCAGATTTTTTAGCCTTCGATATTGTGATCATGAAGTATATATTTCATCATCCCCACATTCAGATATTTATGGATATGATCAAGTCGCTAGATGTTCTAATATTTCGACAAAAAAAGGTTAATATCAAACCTAAATTATACTAGGAATGGACTCTTTTAAGTCCCACCGGGCGTGCCAAAAATTGTTGGTCACAAATCTGCCAAAGTGCAAGATATGATCACTTGTGCGCCCTAGACTCGACCAACATTGAAATGCTGAAGGAAAGAGATGTCCTTCGAACCAATCTCCAGAGAGGGCTGGTTCCCTTACTAAATCCTACATTGTTGAAGACTAAAGTTGTAGGAAATAAATTGGAAATAACCGAAAGAGATGGGAAATATGGCCACAGGCCGAAAATGTAAGATTGGGGAAATATTAATAGCAGGAATTTCACTCAAGCACATGAATAGCATATAATAAAAGAGAGCAACATAATTTACTTACAACCTTGTACAGATAACCTCCAGGATTGCATTCCAAAGCTCACTTTCTCACCAGCAATATTTAAACTTAGATGCAAAATTTAAATTTAACTAGCAGATAAGAAATACGAGCATAAAAGAGAAATGCATAAAATAGAAGGAAATCACACATAAAGTCACTTGCAAAATTAGAAGCCAAATATCTCTTATTTACGCAGAGAACTTGATAAGTTTTCTTGCAAAAATGTCTCTCCTCTCTTACAATGGAAATTTGATTAGTATTTATAGAGTTTTTCACCTCTTTCATTAAATACATTTGGAGGCAAGGTGTCGACCACTCAGACAACAATATCAACAAATTTCTCCTCGGCAACAACAATGAACCAATGAACAAATACCAAAGAAAATATATACTGATTTTATCACATGGCATATCAGGCTTCAATAGGAATCAACGATCTGATTTCATTCTCTATGGTGGCGCCTTGGAAATGCATACCCAAGAAATGGTCGGTGCCTCAAAAATGAACAATATTGCACTGGAGTCCAAAGAACCTGGCAGTTTTGGTGATAATATTGCCATAGGAATTAACTTCATCAATCTTAATCCTTTTTCAAAGAAGATTTTCATTGAAAACATGAAATTTCACCCAAAAAATGGGCCTTCATCTTCAATTAGCCTAGAATGATATTTTGCTTGGAATGTGCATTTAATACTTTCATCCTATGTGAAATGAAATTGTACCCCAATATTTGTCCTTTTCTTCCAAATTTTTATGGGAAAATATTCTACTGCCATAAGTGGGGCCAATCTTGGAAACTTGATTTTTTTTAAATTAATGAGAACAAAGAAAGCAAAAGGCCTTTCGGAAAGCAAAAGGTATTTCGGAGAGCGAAAAGGCCATTTCAAACAAAAAACATTTCGGAAAGCAAAAGGCATTTCGAAGAGCGAAAAAGCCATTTCGAAAAGTGAAAAGGCCATTTCGGACAAAAAGCATTTCGGAGAAGGGAAAAGCATTTTACTTTAATTGCGCCCGAAATTACATCCATAAAAAATGTTCAATGTGTGAAAACACTCAAAAAGCATTTGTAAGTTTTACTGGCAAATTTACAACAAAATTTCAATGTGGCAAAAATGCCAACAGATAGGTACAAGTAACAATTGTTATCAATATTGGGATAGAGAGGTACTACTTGAAGAAGGACAAAAAGTGATTAAGAAGACCAAATCAAATGAAGACAATGGATATTATACCAAATAATATAGTATGGAGAGGTGTTGGAGTTTATTATATTATTTGGTGTTTGTAAATATTTTGTAAATATGTGGTATAAAAAGTGCTGTAAATATGAGGTATTTATATTTTTCATTTAGTAATCATTAGAGGTTTGTCATTATTAGGAGTCAATAAAATATATTTCTCATATAAGAAATATTAAGAGTCATACTTCCGAGAGTTGTAAGCTTATTGGAGTGGTAAGGGCTTTGGCCTCTCTTTGAGAGGTCCAAGGTTCAAACCCCACTCATTATGAGGGGACTAGGACACCTCATAAAAACCTAAGTAATTTGAAAAAATTAAGTGGTATTAGCTTAGGTTGTTAAATTCCTCAATGTTTCAAGGAGGAGATCTAGGTTCGAATCTTTCCAAATGATACATGGATAATATTCAAGCTTTGTTATAATACCACTATGTGGTGTTGATGTAATGTACGTGATGTTGATGTAATGTAGGTGAGGCCTATTTAAATACCATATAACCCATTTAAAACAAGAGAGTCATATTTCCCAAAATATTGAAGAGTCTAAGAAGATGAATAGTTAGATGAAGTTGAAATGTCAAGAGTCTTTGTAAAGGCTATATGTAGAGCAAATATGGAAGAGGTATGCAATTGAAATTTTAGTACTTAATTAGTAAAGGAATGCCATTGTATGATCTGCAAAATATAGTAAATGTGTTTGAATACTTGTTTATGTCATTGTGTGAGATTTTTTTATAGTCATATATTGAGTGAAATATAGCTTGTTTTCTAATAAATATATTTACTTAGATACTTCAAATATAAGTTGAATTTGAAGTAAAGGGAGTCTAAAACTATTTTTAATTTGTGATTATTAAAAATATGAAGTTTATGGTATTTAAAATATCATATAATGTATTGATTAAAAATAATAATGTTTGTTTTATTAAATGTATTGACATAAAATGATTAAAAATATGGATTTTTAAGAATATAATCTGGAATCAAGTGCGAGTTAGGAGAGAGCCTCACCTTTTTCTTATTTTAAAAATCAAGTGTTGCGAGTGCGAGTAGGAAGCAAAGTGCAATCAAGGAGTAAGTGCCACTTATTATTACAAATATTAGAAGAAACTCAAAAACTAAAGGATTCTTATGAAGAAAATCTATGTCACATGGCAAGAAAGTCAATTTTAAAGTCCTTACTAGAAGTACGGATGCCCTAGTTAGCGATAAGAGGATGATTGAATCTATGGAAAACCCTATCCATATAATAAATACTACACCAAAAATAATTATCAAGGATGAGTTGATCAAGCATGATATGATTGTTTTTAAAAGCATAGGGTTAATATGTAAGTTCTATGGATATTAGCCAAGTTCAAATTAATATGTAAGTCATTTTGATTATTCTTCAATACCTCCTTATTCTTCAAAGCCTTATCAAAATTTCAAATAACTTAGGGGAGATTTTGATCCTTATTGAGAAATTGAAGTTCAAAGACTATTAAAATGATTTTGATTTGGATTAATCCTTCTGGATTTTCTCATAAACTTATCAGTAAGGAGGTTTTGAAGAATATTGACAATAGTTTAGAGGAATTTATCCAAGACGAACCAACTACTAAGAAGAGAAGGCATGTTGTATACACTCAAATATGTGTTGAAATGGATATTTCAAAAAATTTACCATAATCCATTAGGATTAATTTAGAATCAAGAGAATTGATCAATAACTTGATTATGTAAACATTGCATTTTGATATCATATATATTATTAGATTGGATACATGGCAAGTTATTGCAAAGTAAAAATGATGGAGGAAGAGAAGAAATTTTTTGAGCATGAGGTAAACCTTAATATAAAGCAAGGATATTTTATCATAATAGAAGCTTGGTCAAATTAAGGATTTTCAACTCCCAAGAAAGTGGCCAAAAAATCCACTCTGCCTCATCAAATGACAAACACAATTACAATTTACTTGAATTAAACATTAGAAGAAAAAATGATACAAGGCATGATGAAGTACAATATGTAAGTTCAAATTCATAAGGAATTAAAGGTGTGAAGGAATATTGGGAAACAAATTTTAAAGAAAATATGGTGAAAAAGGTCAGGGTTAATCCAGGTAAATTATCTTCATTTTTCAAGTAGCATTAAATCCTCTCCTTGCAATAAAAATGAAAGTAGTACAAAGTGTATCCATTGTACTTTATGGTTTCAAGAGCAACATAATAAAGAAATGCATATGGAGGATATCCATGGAAATTTTATTTTTCCAAGGAAACATAAGAAAGTTATTACTATGGATAATCATCCTTGTACTTTAGGGTTTTGGGGAAACATAAAGAAAAAAAAGTTTATGGGGCTATTTCTTGCATTTGAGATTCTCTAGGGCAGCACAAATCTTTAGAAGATGAGTCTCACTATAAATAGTATGAAAAAATAGAAGATATTGATAAAGATGAAATTATTGGTGGGAATGCAAAAAGGAGAGGAAGGTCATCAAAGCAAGAACAAAGAGAAAATGAAACTCAAAAGGATATCAATTTGAGAAGTCAGAAAGAAAATATTACATGTTAACAAGAAGTGGGGCTAATTCTACTAATAAAAATAAAAGTGATGATAAAAATGCTATCATGAAATATTTGGGGTATGAATAAGACCCCTAAAAAGGAGTTATTAAGGAATTAATACGTTATTCTAGTCTCGAGTTTATTTAATACAAGAAATAAAATAAAGTATTAAGCAATGTAAGGATGCTTTTAAAAATATTTGAAAGATTGGGGGATTATATAGCAGTTACATCTATAGGATCTTCTAGTGATGAGAAAATATAAATGCTAATGGGATGGATAATTATTAGAAGCAAAATGTAATAGTGTTGTCAGACTATTTGTGATAAAGATAAAAACGTTAAAGTTGGGGTTATAAAAGTATATGCTCCAATTATAGTTCCTCCTTATGGAAGATGTTTGAATGACCTTAGCATATTTTTGTTAGACACAATGATGATTCATAATTGTGATCTATGGACTCTTGGTGATGACTTAAACATGATTCTATATCCTTTGGAAAATAAGGGTGGTACTACTAGATGGTCTAAACCTAAGCAATATTTTGCTTCATTTGTTAATTCAAATGGCATTCACAATGTTATTCCTATAAATTGTCAATATACATGAGATAATAGGGACAATAGGAAAACTCTTATACCTAAAATATTGGATAGATGTTTTAATCCAATACATGGTTAAAAAGTATATAATTTATTTATTTATTTTATAATGAACAAGACTAGATCACAAAATCATTCTTTTGACTTGTGATTTACTTAATAATGGTCATCCAAAACCATGTTGCTTATAGTCTATGTGGATCCAAGACCTTGTTTTCTTTCAAATAGTTATGTTATGGTGGGATGAAGAAAATTTTGAAGGATGATGTATGTACAAGTTTGTTCAAAAGATCATATACCTAAAGGAGCAAATGAAAATTTGGAATACCAATTCTTTTGGTAGATTTTTTAAAGAATAAGGAAATTGAATCCATGCTCAAAAAAATATAAGAAATAGAGGAAGTTAATGGAATGGACCAATACTTTAATGTGAAAAAAAACTTGCATTCTAATTATCATAATGAATTGATAGAGGAGTCATATTGGCTCCAAAAATCTGAGAAATGGATCAAAGAAGGAGATAGAATACCAATTTTTCCATGATATAAAAAAATAAAATTTTATTTTTGTCACATCAAAAATTTGAAACTCCATATAGAAGAAATATTGAGGAAGAAGGAGATATTAGAAAGGAAGCAATTAATTATTTTAAGAATAATTTATCAAATATTGGGAAATATAAGGAGGCACAAGGTAAGATTTTACAAAATATTATATCAATTATCACATAGGGACAAAATGAAAGCTTGATGAAGAAGATATCTATGGAGGAGCTACATGAAGCATTTATATGTTTTTATCCTAACAATGCACCTAAGACCAAATGAATTTATTGCAATTTTATTTCAAAATTTTAGGAATTACTGAAGAGTGATATGTTGGTTGGGAATTATTGCTAATGTTTTCTACATGATATTCTCAAAATATTTTGTATTGATCAAGATTGGTATAAATGGATTAGATGTTATAACAATTTGAAATATTCTATTTTGATCAATGGTTCTCTTATTGGGTACTTTAAGTTATCCCATGATATCCACCAAGGTGATCCACCATATCCTTACCTATTTATTATTCTTGTGGAGGCATTAGGGAGAACTTTATTAGATGCAAATATGGAAGAAAAATCAAAGGTATTCAAGTTGCAAAAAATGGTCCTTTTGAATATCATATCCAATTTGTTGATGATACTTTATTTTGGGTCATCCCTCACTTAGTGAGGCCATGGATTTTAAGTCAATATTATCATGTTGTGAGAAGGCTACTGGATAGTTAATTAATACTACAAAATATAGTATTTTTAATTAACACTACCTTATATTTACAATGAATTATTATAGATATTTTAGGATTTAAAATTGAAAATTTTCATCAACCTACTTGGGTATTTCTTTATCTCATAAAGGAAAGAACAATAAGCTTTAGGACTCATGTTTGGACATAATTAAAGCTAACTTTTGTGTAGGTTGGAAAGGTAATTTCTTGACTCTGGTAGGAAGGATACAACTCATAAATACCATATTGCAATCCATAAATCCTATTTATATGATATCTTTTTCAAGATTGTCAATAGGTATAACATTATAAATTGATAAAATTAAAAGAGGTTTTCTTTCGAAAGGATGTGAGGAAAAATTTAGGGTTCCTCTTTGTAAGTGGGATAGGGTTTACAAAAGAAAAAATGCTAGAGGGGTAGGCTTGTAGAATTGCAAACTTATGAGTTTGGCCTTGGAGGTAAAACTTGGATGGAGGTTATTCAAAGATCAAGGAAAGAGTTGGGCAAAAATGTTACTTCAAAAATATATAGGTTCTCTTGTTGTAATAATTTTTTTTAAGAATGAACCCTACCCAAAGGATCTCCAACATGGAACTTCATATAATATAGTTTGCAATTGATTAAGAAATATATTATATGGTTATTTAATGAGATGGATTATACAATTTTTTGGTCTAATTCTTGGTTGAAGCCTTACAATGTTATATTTAATTCAAAATGGTAGTAATTGGCTTAGGCATGTCTAGCTTGTAAAGGTCTAAAGATAAAATATTAATTAAGGTGAGTAACAACTCCAATTCATGGATTTCTATTAGTAATATAGTTGAATTAGAGGACCTAAACCAAATAATTAATGAGCTTAAAATAATTCTTCAAGAGTTTTATTTACCTATTTTTATACAAAAGGATGATTTGATTGGGAATTTATCAAAAGATGATGCAAAATCGGTCAAGTTGGGATACGAGGATTTAGAGCAGTCTAAATTTCCTATTTCCAAATATTTCCCTTGGAAGAATGTTTGGTCAATAGAGGCTTTCCCTAATGCTTTAACATCATTTGGTTAACATTCCAAAGTAGGATTCTTATAAAAGAGAGTCTATAAAGAAAAGGATATTATGGAACTTTTAGACGTGCCTTGTGTAAGAAGTATATAAAAACAATAGACCATTTACTTCTTTATTATCTCTTTTCTCACATAATTTAGGGTTGTTTTTTAAATATGAGAATATATTGGGTAGCTCCATCAACATTGAAATAGTTGATAAAATGTTGGATTAATTATTTTAAAGCTATAACATTATGTATTCTATGGAGGATTGGTATTGCCATTATTTATTGGAATTTATGGATTGAAAGAAATAATAGGATTTTAAAAATAAATCTCAAAATCATGCTCAAGTTTGGATTTGTATTATTGCCTCTCTTGTAGAATTTATACAGATATGATGCTTACAATGGGAAGTATCAAGTGCAAAAAAATAGTTTCTAGCCACTTGGTTATAGGATGTGAATATACATGGAAGGATCATCTATGAAAATGGAATTAAAATAAATTTTTTTGCTTCATTTTATAGTAAGATGAAAATGTCAAAAAAATAAATTTATCAAAATAAATTTTGATGGTGCTTCTAGAGGAAATCTAGGAAAATCTAGTGGAGGTGGTGTTTTTTAAAAAAGGCAAAATCCTCCTCACTTATAATCATATGGAACTTCAACTTACAACTATGAAGAAGCAAGATAACTTCTTAGAAGGATTAAAATTGAAAATGAAAATGATGGAAATATATTTCAATTGAAGGGCATTCACAAACTATTATCAATGCTTTCAACATAAATAAATGTGGAGATTGAATAAAAAGTAATACTATTGTTGATGTTCATAAAATATTATTAGATATGATCTCTTAGAATTGTGAGAGTATTTATAGAGAGGAAAATTAGATAGCAAATAATTTCAATGATCATGGTGTTGGTCTTCATTTTGATAGCAGGAAAATCATGCAACCCAAGCCATGGAAATAAGTGAAAGGATAGCAGTAATGTAAAAATGATGATAAAAACATCATATATGAAAGTGGTGCTCTTTTATTAATGATAAATATGTTCTTTCCAAATATGTTACAATAGGATCCTCTCTGAGGGGATTTGATACCAATCAATATAATGAATTACAACATAAATAATCTATGTGCACTTCGCAAGATCTTCCTTGCTAACACGGTGTAAAGGCGGGTTTTTTGTGATCATTGTTTTGAGGAGTTCCTTTTTATTCATCATGAACCTATGATCTGCGCACAAAGAAACTGAATAATATCAGTAGCATCTAAAGAGCCCTTCGAGATAGGGATCATTTTAATGATAATGATGTGATGAATAAAATGAAATGTAAGCAGATGCATGCATAAATTAAATCCTAAATTATCTAAGAAATAAGAAATATGTTGTTCTAAACCCTACTAAAATAAAAAGCATAAAATCAGATCTCTGCTAGAGGTCATCTTAGGGTAAGACAACATTATTTGTGGGTCATCTCGTACATATATGGTTGCTGCCTTGTAACTATTTTTTTTATGGTTGAGTTGGGGCGACATCTGGGATTAAATTAGGATTTTATCAATGGATTGGTGCACTGTGGGAGCGTCTTAGCAGGTCATATTGATCACAAAAGTAAGAGTGTTTTATTTGCATAGAAGGTAGAAGCATGACCTTCAATCCTGACAATAATTCTACAACATGGATTTTAGCGATGAGAGAGCTTTGGGGATGGAGAATGGCAACATTTTGTTGCTCAAAGTTTGTATGGATTTTGGTAGCACTTCATTGCAAAAAATCAAGCATTGAAGGATATTTAAAATAGAGGGGTGAGTTCTATTTTATGGATTTCTTGGATGGAATCCTAAAGATAACAAAGCACCATGCATGAAAAAGTGAAGAGGCAGTTCATATTAAGAAAAGCAAATGCTTATCTTCAAAATCTCATGTGATTCCTGATTGCATGCATTTTTATTAATTTGGCCCATGCAGGGTGCTTCATGCATTTCACGAGCTCATGTGCGGGGTTAACAAGTAGTTTTGGCTGCCAGTTATGCACCTTTTTATTTTTAAGCTTGATTTTCGTGGTCATCTCAGGGTGAGATGGCTCTGATCTAGTTGTCATCTCATGTGGAGATGGCTGTACTTTAGCAACTATCTTAGGTAGATATGAACACACTTATTATGGGGAAAAATACCCAAAAGTTGTAAGAACCATTGTATTAGCCTTGAGGTTGCCCTAGGTGGATTATGTGGTCTAAAAGGAGTCCATTTAGGTAGTCTCCTCAAAATGATGTGTTTTAGGTGTCTATAGATACCCCTTTTTGGGATGTGTTATGTGAAAGCACAACATAGAGAAAAAATAGATGACCTAAAGTCAAATTGATGGTTGATGATGTTCATTGATTTAATCAATGTAAGATGCCCCAATCATGGAAAGAGAAAAAATTGTAGAATCATTGCTTTAGACAAGTTGAAGAACTTAAGTTTTTGGTAAAATTTTTAGTCGTGTGTAGATATTTTTAGTCCACAAGCGATGGAAGTAGAATCATTAGCCATGGGTAGACGTTGTTAGTCCATAATCGATGACTTTAAGCATACCAAATAGGCAGTAGAATCATTAGCCTATTTTTTTTGTTTAAATTTAGTTTTTGGTTGTTTTTTGCCCCAAGCAAGAAGGGCATATGATTATCTTTGGCAATGATTCTTGAGAAAATACAATTTGCATGATTGAGTATTTAATTGTTGATTTGATTATGAGTTTTAAAATTATATGACTACCCCCTTAAGCGACGAGTTGATAGAGGAGAAGAAAAATTATGAAAGCGATGTGCTTGACCAATATAATCATACTTGGATTTAGATAGGTTAATTCTATGTGTAAAGGGCTTTGATCACATGACAAAATTGAATTTGACTCATTTTGATTGTTTTTGTAATGTTATGAATTTTATGAATTTTTTTGTTTTTATGAGTGGCCTTATGGTAACTTACCCATCCTACCAAATTGCATGGATAACAATTACTACAACTACCAAGATATTAAAGTAAATCACTAGATACGAGGTTCAATCGATTTTTTTGAATTTGTTTGACCAAAGGAGTTAAGTGCCTTTGGAGCTTTTTGAATGGATCTGACAAAAGGTGTTAGGTGCCTTTGGAGCTTTTTGAATTGATTTGTGACCAAAGGGTTTAGTTACCTTTGGAGCCTTTTAAGTTAGTTTGGACCAAAGGAATTAGTTGTATTTGGGGCATTTTGAGTTGATTTGACCGAAGGGATTAGAGGCCTTTGGAGCCTTTTGAGCTAGATTGAACAAAGGGATTTGGGTACCTTTGGATATTTTTGAGTTGAATTATATGAAATCTACTCAAGTGTCTTATGGTAATCTACCCATCCTATTGGATTGTATGGATAACCATTGTTGCAACCACTAGGTGACTAGGGTAGATCACTAGATGTGAGGTTCACTCAAGCTTTTGAAATTGGTTTGACCAAAGGGTTTAAGTGCCTTTGGAGACTTTTGAGTTAGATTTAACCAAAGGTGTTAGGTGCCTTTGGAGATTTTTTAATTAATTTATGACCAAAGAGTTTAGTTGCCTTTGGATCTTTTTGAGTTAGTTTTGACCAAAGAAATTAGTTGCCTTTGGGGCATTTTGAATTGATTTGACCAAAGGGATTAGGGGCCTTTGGAGCCTTTGAGTTAGATTGACCAAAGGGATTTGGGTACCTTTAGAGTTTTTTAAACCGAATTATATGGAATCTACTCAAGTATATTATGGTAATCTACCTATCCTACCAAATTGCATGGATAACCATCACTGCAACTGCTAGGTGACTAGGGTAGATCACTAGATACGAGGTTCACTCAAGCTTTTGGAATTGGTTTGACCAAAGGGTTTAAGTGCTTTTGGAGCCTTTTGAGTTAGATTTTACCAAAGATATTATGTGCCTTTGAATATTTTATATTAAATTTGACCAAAGAGATACCTCCTTTGGAGCATTTTGAGTTAGATTTGACCAAAGGGGTTAGTTGCCTTTGGGGCATTTTGAATTAATTTGACCAAAGGGATTAGGGGCCTTTTGAATTGAATTGAAATGTGATTTTGATATTATGGTAGATTGTATTATTAATGCTTTGACCAAGTGTCCTTATGGTAATCTACCCATCCTACCAGATTGTATGGATAACCAGTCACTGCAACCGCCAGGTGACTAGAGTAAATCACTAGATACAAGGTTTACTTGAGGATCGTTGGACCAAAGGGGTTAGGCCCTTTAGAGCTTGTTGAATTGAAATGTGACCAAAGGAGTTTGGGTACCTTTGGAGCATTGTAAACTGATTTGACCAAAGGTTTTAGGTGCCTTTGGAGTTTTTGAATTGAATTGTGACCAAAGGGGTTAGGTGCCTTTGGAGTTGTTGAATTGAAGTGTGAATGTGACCAAAGGAGTTTGGTGTCTTTGGAGCCTTTGAATTGATTTGACCAAAGGGGTTAATTGCCTTTGGGGAATTTTGAATTTATTTGATGATGAGTGTCCTTATGGTGATCTACTCATCCTACCAAATTGTATGGATTACTAGTCACTGCAACTGTTAGGGGACTAGAGTAAATCACTAGATAAAAGGTTCATCGAAGGTCTTAAATTGGTTTGACCAAAGGGGAGAAGTACCTTTGGGGAATTTTGAATTGATTTGACCAAAGGGATTAGGGGTCTTTGGAGCCTTTTGAATTTATTTTACCAAATGTGTTAGGTGCCTTTGGAGCCTTTTTGAATTGATGTGACCAAAGGTGTAGGTGCCTTTTGAGAGCCTTTTGAATTGGTTTGACCAAAGATGTTAGGTACCTTTGGATCCATTTTGAATTGATTTGACCAAAGGGGTCAGTTTCATTTAGAGCCTTTTTTAATTTATTTGACAAAAGGGTTAAGTGCCTTTGGAGCATTTTGGATTGATTTGACCAAAGGTGTAGGTGCCTTTGGAGCTTTTTGAATTGATGTGACCAAAGGTGTAGGTGCCTTTGGAGCTTTTTGAATTGATTTGACCAAAGGTGTTAGGTGCCTTTGGAGCCTTTTTGAATTGATTTGACCAAAGATGTCAGGTTTCTTTGGAGCCTTTTTTAATTGATTTGACCAAAGGGTTAAGTGCCTTTGGAGCCTTTTGGATTGATTTGACCAAAAGTGTAGGTGCCTTTGGATCTTTTTGAATTGATTTGACCAAAGGTATTAGGTGCCTTTGGAGCTTTTCAAATTGATGTGACCAAAGGTATAGGTGCCTTTGGAACCTTTTGATTAAGGGTGTAGGTTCCAACTTGATTTTTTTATGCATATGCTTCACTTTTTGAGTGTGAGGTCCTATGATCCACTTGATTGTAGCCTGCAAATATTTTTTTGTACCTTGATGTACTTTCCATGATATATATATGATTTTATCCTTTTAGTTATATTATCATGTTGTATTTTGTTTATGTTTAATGCATATATGGATGCAATGATGGATGATGGATGTATACCTATACATTGTAGTATGTATGTATAGATGTATGCCTAGATGTACTTGTAGTACATTTTTTACTGTATACCTATATGAATGCATGTATGTTATGTGCTAATGATATTATGATGAAAATTTTGATTTTTATGTTTATATGCTAAAACATAATGAATGAACTAAGATGCAAAAATAACCTAAGTGTAAGCACCACAAAATGTATAAAAGTCATTAATAAAAATGTTAACCTTTCTACAAAAATCACACATTTGAAGGTGACTATATAAAATGAAATGTGATATGATGAGATGTGAAACAGTGAGATGTTATGAGGGAACAACAAGGTTTTTTATGAGACTCAAACACCCTAGTTGACCAACCAAAAGTTGTATACTTCTATACATGACTCTAAAAGATAAAAATATTCTAGGAAGACCTAGATATTCATTATCCCTATGTGTGCATAGTGAATTCATTAATGTGATGCATAAGATTACCCCATTGCAATATGGGCTCTTAGAGCCCATTTCTATAATGGAGATCACCCTATGGTCATCATTATCCTAATTTTATACTTAGTTGGATTAGACTACTTGGCAATACTAGTCACCAAGAGCTAGCTCATCCACGAGCTAACATTAGTTTGTACACAAGAAGGTTGCTAATGTGATAGACATATCACCACATGTAAGACTAATCCATTGCCAGGTTGATTTCTATAGCCCATTATTGTAATGGATATTGTCCCATGGCTTTTGAATAACTAAGGATTCTAGGGATTAAAGCTCATTACCCCCTTCTTTTAATTTGATTGCTTTTTTATTTTGGGATACTTGCATGTATTTTTGTTTGGAAGAGCAAGGGAATTTATTTGCTTAGTGGTGAAAACCACTTTTTTTTAGAGGGATACTTGCTCATTTTTTAGTGTAGCAAGGGATTTTATTGCTTTAGGTAGGGGGGAGCTTGTCCTTTTGTCAATTATAAACATTCTAGACCATGTGCATAATAGGATGAGCAAGGAAAATCTTTCGCTTAAGGGGCAATGGCTACATTTTAGTGTTATCCTTACTTGTTTAAAATCAGATTTTAAATGTGTAAAATTATGTTGGGATTTTGAAATATGCAAGGTACTATCAAAGTAAGAACCTACCTTCAAAAATTACGATAGCTTTCTACAAAATCTGAAGAGAAAACTAGGAATGGTTGAATGACTGAAAGACCCTATGGAACACCTCATAAAAACTTACTGGGTGAGGAAAAAATACAAACACCTAGAACGAGGAATGTGGATGTATATGATATGTGGATATATGTGTTTTTCTTATGAACTTTAGAAAACTAAGAGGTGTACGTAAAATTTTCAATGGTAATCTAAACATCATTATTTATGGTCATCTAGTATCTACCCTATCTTATGAGGATCCCTTAATAGCCAAAATATCACAAGAAAAAGTGCAAATGATGACATGATAAAAAGGTTGGATTAAGACTAATGATAATCATACAAGCATGGTGCTATTTTTAGTAATGCAAGAACAATGTATTCTAATGCAAGTGCAATGAATGAATATGTCTAATGCAACTAATCAATAAATGTGTAATGCATGATGATGTAAGCAATGCAATTTTTATTTATTTTTGTATTTTTTTTGTTATTTTTGTAATTTTATTGTTTTTTTTTTGTGGGGGATGTTGTGATACCTTGAGCACCCCCAAATTGCTTTATTTTTGTGATGTAGTTGATGGGTATGGTGTGATATCACGATTTCCCCATCGTAGTTTTGATATATGTTAGGAATTGGATGAGATGAGGTGAATGGATAGTCTATGGTAAAGGCCACATATCGATAAGAACTTGAACCACATTCTTTAATGCATAGAAATCATTGATTTCATGACCCTTTTTCCTGTGATAGAGGCAATAATGATATTCCTAATACGACTTGGATTTAGTTTTATTGGGATCGAGAGGACACACATCAGGTAAAATAATTGTTTGTGCATCCTTAAACTTGTGAAATATTGTCAACATGGGCTCGAATAGAGGCATCCGGGTATGGGTCTTGCATTTTGAATCCTAGAAAATACCAATATTTTGGTTGTTTGTAGCTAGAGGATTATCAAATTGAATCTCATTTCACCCTATAATATCTTGCACAAGGTTCTTGTATGCATAGCAAGTTTGAATGTCATGATCGTTGTATCGATGATAAATGCAATGTAGATCCTTTGTATGATTCTTATATTTTGGTCTATTTAGATATGGTTGTTGAAATTTAGGTAGAGTGATGGCCTTTGCCTTGTAAATTCTATGAAAAAGAAAATCCAATGGTTCATGCAATGATGTATACTGACGAGGAGGACGATATTGAGGAGGTGGGTGACATTGAGGAGGTTGATAAGGTTGATGATGTCGTAATTATAGCTCAATATTTGTGAGCCAATTCAAGATTTGTTGTAAACTTGGGAGTTTTCTAGTGGCTCCATTGTAGTTCATCATCACCTTTGAACTTGTCGAGGTTAGACCTCTCAACATGGGATGGATGTAAGGGTGATGGAACCAATTGATGAATGGGTTGATGGTTGAATTTCCATAAGATTTACCTTTCAAGGAAGTTAATACGATCAATCAATAATTGGTAAACTTATGGTAAAATCATGTTGGTTGCCCATCTTGGATTTTGAAGATGTTGAGGTGACATATTGTGATTTATTTGATGCCTTTGATGGTTTTCTACCTCTACCCTAGAATGATTAGCAACTTATTTTCAAGGACTATGCACAACCCCATTATCTTGATATTGAATATGATTGATAGGCACCACATAGATAGATGGCACTAAAGAACAACACACTTGAGTGAGTTATTTACCAAAGTATGTAAAGGGATGATTTTTATTAAAATCCCTCAACACATGAAAACATGTGGTCTATTTGTTATAATTTTATCTAGTGTATGTGTCCACATGCTCATATTCAGGATTCAACTCAGGGGTTTGGGTGTGGTAGTTTGGTTACCCCTATTTTGGTGTAATGTGTACACATATTCTTGACTTAGTGGTGATGTTGGACTATATGGAATATGAATTCGAGGTAACAACCTTTTATGTTCTTTAGTGTGTGAATATGTGTTCTTATAGAAGGTAATTAAAGTGGCTTGATCAGGAATATCATCATCCTAACCATACTCAAGACCTGTGGGTGGGTCTTGTGGATCAATTCAGAGATGTTCCATATCTCTTTGTGATTGTTCAGCAATTTTGGATCTTGATTGAGCTTGAATGCATATTGTTACCATGATCTAAATTATGCAAATAGTAAGAAAATAAGCATGAAAACAATGTGTTTTATGTCTTTTAAATTTTTATTTTGATTGATGATTTAGTTTACTATTTTCAGTGTGTTTTTATGCTTAAACCCATATTCCTATTAAAAATAAGGGTAAACAAAAATAAAAAGCTAATAAAGATAATTTGAGCATATCCCCCTATCGAGAAATTTTATCCAAACAACAAAAGTGGCTTCCTATGTTGGATATGGATCAAGGTAAACCTATGGAAATAAAAAACCCTTGAAGGGACCACACTGTCTATTGCCTTGCTATCGATCTATTCTAATTTTTCACTTCACCTTCTTGTTTGAGCTTTGGTATAAATGAAAAATACGTTTCTATAATTATTTAGCCCCTAAAATGTAGGATATTGTGGGTGAAATTTTGCACCACCCCTTCACCCACTCTTCTCCTTTGTATATAAAATATGGTGTCTCTCGTAATTGGCCAAATTTTGAAGCATTAGTGGACGAGCGAAAGATGAAGACATGTAACACTGGTGGGCGAAAAAAAATGACAAATGGGTGGAAGATCTAGAGGTAGCTAAGTAAGCAGTAATTCCAAAATTATGCCATGAAAGTCAAAGATTTTCTAAAGAGAGGTGGAGAATTTATCGAGTGAAAACTCAGGAACTACTTTCAAGTGGAAATTTGCAATGTAAGGAGGGAAAAACTATCTTAAATCCCCATCCAAGAGGAGGATGGAACTTTGGGACGTAAGGAGGGTGAAACTATCTTAAATCCCTACCAAGGAGGAGGGAAAAACTTTGGGATATTAGGAGGATGAAATTATCCCAAACCCCCACCCGATCGTAAATAATATACTAGGAAAAATATGGTGAGAAAGACCTTAAGGGGTCCATCCTACATCAGAAGCGCTCGGCTACCAAGGCATGGGGTTCATGGGAAAGCGAGCCTTCTAGCTGAGAAGATGAAAATTTTAACCACGTATCCTGAGGTAATTGTAGCTCATTGTCTATATGAAGGGATAGGGTAGGTGAGAAAGTTATGGCATAATAAAACTCAGACTTGTGCAGAGTCACCTACCTTTCCCTAAAAATTATATCCAATCACATATTCAGAGATGCAGGGTATAGTTGAATGTCTAACTGTATCAATATTATCTTCCCACCTAATGCCATTAAAGCTTATGTTTGAATTTATTGTAAAATTATTATAAATATTAGAAGGATGATCTTTCTAGAGGGAAACTCTTTAGCTATTATACTTCATGTGTTAGGCATTTTCCATTATGTTAATACAAGTTTGATATTGTTTGGTCTCCAAATTAACTCTCAAATAAACGTGTGTTTGTATGTTGGATTATTTATGCTAATACTTGTTGAATGAGTATGCAATTAATTTTGATGTCTATATTTCTTGTATTTTTGTTCATAAGATCTAGAATTTTCTCGTAGCTTGTGTGATAAAGGATAGCCAAGGGTAAATTTGGATGATCTGTTAGATCTAGGCTTGTATCTGTAGTAAGGGCTTCTATTTATCGTGCGTGTGTCTTGATGTGGATATAACCCATCCTTGTGAGTTCTGGCTATGGCCTATTTCCCATATCTTTCTATCTCTCTTTCCCCTTATTTGTAGCACCAGTAGCTAGGACTAAGGAACTAAAATTATTTAAATATCGACTACCCTACCTCCCTAGGTGTGGCAATTGTTCAATGTTGGCATAGGTTTGTGGGTGTGCAAACCTTCCAACCCTACCTTATTGCTAGGTTAGATTTACGACCAATAGTTTTTGGCAACTCTGTTGGGAAATAAAAAGTTTGTTTTTCAAGGAAATAAGAGTTAAGTGATACTCTGGTTTGCCCAAATCTAGTTAAATCACTTGGTGACTCCTCTAAGCAAAAGTATTCAGATTCTAAGATCAGTTGCCTCTTCAATACTTTGAAATATCTGAACATCCTAGAGAACTTAAGATTTAATTAGTAGTCTTGACCTCATCAATAGAGAAAGTATGCTCATTTGATGACTTCGACTCCAAATAAAGAGTCAAAATTTATGAAGACCAGTGTTGCAATGGCTTAGTAGTGCTATCCCCAATGGGATGATCCTAGTCCACTCAATCTCCAATACTGGCATGAAATTCCTAAAAGTGCACTAAAGATACTGACAAGATATGATGAAACTAAAGGAACTGCTTGAGAGCACCTTGAAGATATTGTGGCTCTAAAAACCCTCCATGGCATTACCCATGAAGATGTCATGACCAAGCTCCTGGTCTTGTCTCTTGAAGGGAGGGTATTATTATGGTATTGATCTCTTGAGCATATAAGTATTTTCTCATGGGAAAATTTTGCAGGAGCTCTCATTGACACATTTGATGTCTCCAGGGATCCCTCCAAATCTTGATGCATTTCTAATTCATAAAGAGGACCCCTTTTGAATTCATCATGGACTTCAATGTTTGATTCAAGAGGAGCTAGAAAATAATTTCCCTTGAATACCAGTCATCTTTTGCCTAGACCCATCTATATTACACTCGAGCCTTCAATTCAGATATAAGCCTCCTACTACATCAATCTAGGGAAAAGATATTCCCTCAAATATTTTAGGAAGCTTAATAGACTGAGCGAATCCTGCTTCAAGTGGAAAATATACCTTTATGAGATTTCTCTCTCCCATTCCATTCTCCAATCATTTCTTCCCCCCTTTTGACTGCATAGTGTCTGAAATGGCTACTATCTAAAGTTATGCAAGAGCTAGGGCCAAAGCTATGTGAAGCACAAAGAGAAAAAAATCTCCCAAGCTCACATAGAGAAAATGAAAGCACATTCCTAGTAATGGATAACTTCATTGCTTGCAATTTTATCCAGCATGCAAAGGACTTGGATCAACAAAAAGGATAATTGGTGGATCACACTTTTAAAAATGGGATAGATTTATACCCTTTTTATATCTAGAAGCACACTAAGTAGAAACTAAGCCATGCCTCAGAAATCTTGGCCAATCAGAAGTTAAGTTCTAAAGAGATCCTAGTAGCAAGGTTATTACTGAATGAGCCCTATTGTCATACTTTTGCATGGACATCAGAGGATCATGTGGGAGGGATTGCACAATAGAAGGATCCCAAAGAATGGTGATACTAGAGTTTGTTATCATATGAAACAGTACCCGAGAGGAATCCCGATGTGGTAATATTCGTTGCTACATTGATCATTGATTGCAAAAGTATGGGATACAGTACAAATTGGAAAGTTATGAGGTAGTGCCAGCTAGAATACAAAGAATACCTTAAGTTCAATATGATTTAGTCTAGCCATTGCAGATTAACTCAATGATTTCCAAGGGGAGTCATTGGTTGTGGTGTACCAATCATGTCATAGTTTTGTGTAAATAAGTCAACAACTAAATAACGGCGTAGGAAGCATGTGACCATGTAATAAATAATATCATCATGTACCGAGGTGACCCAATATGGAAAATGCAATAGGATGTTCTAGAAAGAGCATCGGTTTTGAATCACTATCCCTCATAATATGTGTTTCTTTTTTTGTTTTATTGTTGTGAAATCATTACCCAATGGATCAAGGCTTAATATTTAGACATCATTTTGTGCAATACCTAGAAAATACATCCACTGCATGTACCGGTAACAAGTGTGACATTTTGTGATTATAAAACAAATGGGTAAGCTTTGGATTTGCCCAAATAACTCACATCAAACCAAATATTTTGAGAGCATTGCCCACTTCTCGATTGAATGGGAAAATTGATCTATAAGTAGCACCCCAAAAGGTGATAGTAGTATGTGTTGTGTAAGATGATGTTGAGAATGATGCTATGATTGAAGTTTCCCTAGAGGAGTGATAATGAGCAAATAAAGTTTTTTCTTGATTGCATTAGAAAGAAGTATGGCATCAGGATTGGCAAATGCTTCTAGCATTCTAAATGTTATTTAATGGGCCTTGGTATTTGGTGGGGTATGTTTATGGGAACATGATCTATGGGGGTGTCCCATGAATTGCCTTATCTTTTGTTTTTGTTACTTTTATACATCCTTTTCTTCCTCCCCTTTCCTTCATTCCTTGTTGTCGATAACTACATTGGTTAGTGATGTCTGTTTTCTTGCCTTTGCTACTTCTTGTGTATTTATTATTTCCCTCATACCCTCTTTTTATATTTCCTTAGTTTTTCTTGTTGTTTCCACTCTTGGACCCCCTTCTTTTCTTCTCTTCTACCCTATTCTACCTTGTTTTTCATTCACCTTTGTTCGCCTTCCTCCTTTGTATTGCAACCTTTGTTGGTTGCATTTGTTTGTGCTCTCTTTGTCCCCTTCTTCTTCCCTATTTGTGAGTGTTTCAAGATGTAGCTTTTTAGGTTCAAATTTTTTGCAAGTGAAAAGTCCTTGTGAGTCTCTAGGAGTGTGGGTGAAATTTTGCACCACCTCTTTACCCACTCTTCTCCTTTGTATATAAAATATGGTGTCTCTCATAATTTGCCAAATTTTGAAGCATGAGTGGATGAGAAGAATATGAATATAGGTAACACTAGTTAGTGGCAAAAAATGATAGATGGGCGAAATATTCAAGGGTAGCCAAGAAAGCAATAGTTCCAAAAGTCTACCATGAAAGTCAAATATTTTCTAAGGGTGAGTGGAGAATTGACGAGCAAGAAACTCAAGAACTACTTTTGGGTAAAAATTTGGGATGCAAGGAGGGTATAACTATCTTAAATCCCCATCCAAGAGGAGAGTGGAACTTTGGGATGTAAGGAGGGTGAAATTATCTTAAATCCCTACCGAGGAAGAGGGCAAAACTTTGGGACATTAGGAGAACGAAACTATCCCAAACCCCTACCCGATCGTAAATAATATACTGGGAAAAATATAGTAAGAAAGATAGAGCTTAAGGGGCCCATCCTACATAAAAAATTCCTGACTACCAAGGCATGGGGTTCATGAAAAGGTGAGCCTTCTAGTTGAGAAGATGAAATTTGAAACATGGATCCCAAGGCAATTCTAGCTTGTTGCCTATATAAAGGGGTAGGGTAGGTGAGAAAGTTATGGGATAATAAATATTAGACCTCTACAGAGTCACCTAACTTTCCCTAAAAGTCATCTCCAATCACATCTTCAGAGATGCAGGATACAGTTGAATGTCTGTCTATATCAGTATTATCTTCCCACCTAACACTATTAAAGCTTATGTTTGAATTTATTATAAAATTATTATAAATTCTAGAAGGAGGATCTTTCCAGGGATGACTCTTTAGCTATTACAATTCATGTGTAAAGCATTTACCATTATGTTAATACAAGTTCAATACTGTTTGGTCTCCAAATTAACTCTCAAATGAATATGTGTTTGTATGTTGTGGGTTTATTTTTGCTAATGCTTGTTGAATGAATATGCAATTAATTATGATGTCTAGATTTCTTATATTTTTATTCATAAGTTCTAGAATGTGCTTGCAGCTAGTGTGATAAAGGGTAGTCGAGGGTAAAGTTGGCTGATCTGTTAGGTGTAGTCTTGTATTTTCAGCATGGGCTTTTATTTATCCTGCGCGTGTCTTGATGCAGCTATAACATGTCCTTGTGAGTTTTGGCTATGACCTATTTTCCATCTCTTTTTGTCTCCCTTTTCCCTCATTTGTGGCACTAGTATCTAGGACTAAGGAACCAAACTTCTCTGAAGATCGATAGCCCTACCTCCCTAAGCATGGTAGCTATATAATATTGGTGCAAGTCCACGAGCATGCATACCTTCCAACCCTGCATTCTCGCTAGGTTGGATTTATGACCAATAGACATCTAATACTTCCTAATTTGGGTGCACCCAAAAGTAGGGGAATTTTTTGTGATGAAGTCTATAAAGCCACTCACTTGGGGCTACTATGGTTTCTATGGGGCCAATCCACAGTGGGAGGTGAATGTCCATGTTGCGTGATTACTGCTGGTCATTAGTGATGAAATCCAACTAACTAGTGTTAACTTGTTACATGTGTGTGTGAGGGTTCATTTTAGATTTACAAAATTAAATCAAAGAGCATATGATGATTTTTATTCTTTTTACTGATGCAAAAAAGGTGATTTTGTAATGTAGGACCCTATATGATGTATAACCTTTGAACAAGCAACCAGCAAGTATACCAAAATTAGAGCAAATAGAGGGTCATATTACATAGAAATGGTTGCAGATAAAGGTCATCTGGACCTGAGACGATCACAAAGGGAGGTTTTTTTGATCAAAAATGATCATAGATAGGGGTATTTTGGACCTGATACGGTCATAGATAGAGACCCAACACTCAAATTTTTTTGTACTCTTTTATGTAATTTAAAAATTTTCTTTATTTTTATTTATGAAAATAGAAAAAGGACATGCACTTACTTAGATAGTCTAAGTATGATGTTGAAATGAAGACTTGTTGTTGTTCAACTTCTAATCAATGAGGTGTATGATGGTATAGTTTAGTACTCCTTCCTCACGTACTATTTGTATATGGGGGGTGTGAAAAATGGGGGTCACAGAGGGGTTCCCCCCTATTCGGGGGTGGAGCCCCTGAGATAAATTTTTTTGCCATCCATACAACTGTATGAACAACTATCTCTGATTAGCTATCGTCTTAGGGTTAGACAGATTCAAACAAGGGCCATATCAAGCCAAGACAATTACATAATAGGGACTGTATTAGGTAGAGATGGCTAATCATGCAACCTGTAATCACAAAAATACACAATAATTAGAAATGTAATAAAAATAGGGACTAGGTCCCACCGTGATTACCATATGATAGCAGGAAAATTGTGCAACCCAAGAAATGGAAATAGGCGAAAGGATAGCAATAATGTAAAAACGATGATAAAAATAACATATATGAAAGTGGTTCCATTTTATTAATGATAAATCTATTCTTTCTAAAGAGGTTACAATAGGATCCCCTCTAATGGGATTTGCTACCAATCGATACAATGAGTTACAACATAAATAATTTGGATGCACTCCGCAAGATCTTCCTCACTAACACAATGTAAAGATGGATTTTTTGTGATTGTTTTTTGAGTAGGTCCTTTGCATTCATCGTGAACCTATGATCTACACACAAATAAACTGAAGAATATCAGTAGCATATGAAGAGCCCTTCGATATAGGGCTCATTTTAATGATAATAATGAGAAGAATAAAATGAAATGTAAGCAGGTTCATGTATAAATTAAATCCTGAATGATCTAAGAAATAAGAAATATACTACTCTAAACCCTAATAAAAAAAAAAAAAAAAAAATTATATCTCTACTAGAGGTTGTATCAGGATAAGATGACCTTACTTGCAAGACATCTCGTAAAAATATGGTCACTACCCTATAACTATTTTTCTTATGGCCGAGTTAGGGTGAATTCTAGGATTGACCTGGGGTTTTATCGATGGATTGGTGCATTGTGGGAGTGACTTAGTGGGTCATATCGGTCATCGAATTAAGAGTGATCGATTTATATAGAAGGTGGAAGCACAACCTTCAATATTGGTAGCAATCCAGTAGCATGGCTTTTAGAGATGAGAGAGATTTGGGGATGAAGAATGACAACACTTCATTACTCAAGATTTGTATAGATTTTTGTAGCACTTCATTGCACAAAATCAAGAATTGAAGGATCTTTACAACTAAGGGGTGAGTGCTCTTTTATAGACTTATCGAATGGAAGCCTAAGGATAGCAAAGCACCCTACATGAAAAAGCAAAGAGGTAGTTCACATTAAGAAAAGTGAATGCTCTATTCTCAATAAAAAATAGGTATTGCAACTTTTAAACTTGCTAGAAAATTAAAGTTTGTTAAGGAAAAGCTTTGAAATTGGAACAAAGAGCTCTTTGGGAACCTCTTTGAAAATAAAAAATAGGTTGTTGAAAATTTGAAGATAATTGATCAGAGGATTCAACATGGTGATGCTGATGAAACTACTAAGTAGGAGGAACGAATAAAACTAGCAGAGTTTCATAACATTTTGGAATGAATAAATCAAGGGCTCTTTGGTTGAAATATGGAGATTCAAATTCCAAGTTTTTTCACGTCACCACGCTTAGAAATAGAAGCAATAACAAGATAATTTTTTTTTAAAATTAGATGGTTCTATTACTCAAGACTTAACAGAAATCATAAAGGAGAAAGTAACTTATTTCAATTCTATCCTTGGTTAGGAATTGTAGTGCAATGAGGAGGCCAAATATATTCTCTTGCAATCCATTTCTAGAATAATAAATTAGGATATAAACCTTAAGACTCTAGCTCCATTTTATGACGAGAAAATTAAGGAAGCCTTGTTTAGCATGGAGCCAGAAAAAGCCCCGGGACCCGACGACTTTCCCCCTTGTTTCTATTAAGCTTTTTGGGACATCGTAAGTGAGGATGTAATTTTTGCTATCAAATAATTCCAAGCAAGCAATCATATCCCAAAAGGTCTCAAATCTACTTTTATTTCTCTAATTCCTAAGAAGCAAACCCCTGAATCTATGGCTAACTTTAGGCCAATCAGTCTATGCAATATTTCTTACAAGATCCTAATTAAAGCCATTGCAAATAGAATGAGAGCTGTTCTGCCCCACATCATAGATCTATGCCAGGGAAGCTTTGTCCAGGGTAGGTCAATCTTGAATGGAGTTATCATAGTTCATGAAGCTCTACACTCTGCTCATAAGACTAACAGGTCTATTTTTACCCTTAAGATTGATATGAACAAACCATTTGATAGGCTAAATTGGGACTTTCTGATTGTTGTCCTCCTTAAGTTTGGGTTTCACCACCAATGGGTAAATTTGATCAACGAATGAATTTCTAAAGCATGATTCTTGATTCTAGTTAATGGAACAACTGCTGGTTACTTTCAAATTCACAGAGGAATTCGGAAGGGGGACCCTATCAACCCCATGTTATTCATCATTATGGCAGAAGCTTTAGGTAGAACCATAAAAAATACTTGCAGTTCAAGGCTAATATCAAGAATCAAGGTAACATCTCTCACTAGGGTTGTTTCTCACCAACTATTCATCGATGATACCCTTCTATTGACTAAGGCATCGGTGGTTGAGGCCAAAATAATTAAATACATCCTATAACTCTACGAGGACGCTGCTGGTCAAAAAGTTAATTTCAATAAAAGCAAGTTATATTTCTTGAACACCCCCATTCAGAGGTAAGGAAGAATTGCAGAATTTTTAGGGTGTGATATAGCAAACCTCCCCACTTCGTATCTTTGTCTCTCTCTTTTCATTGGTTCTTCGAGAGAGTCAATGTGGGATAGGGTTATTGAAATAATTCAAAAAAAAACTTGCTGGATGGAAAGGTCATCTTCTATCTCAAGCAAGAAAGCTGACCCTCACTAAGGCCTCTCTTCAGAGCATTCCAGTCTCTCTCCGTTTTCAAAGCCCCTGTGAAGGTTTTCCAAAAAATTGAGAAACTCCAAAAAGAATTTTTATGGACCGGATCTGAGGAGAAAAAAAGGAAACACCTTGTAGGAAGGACCAAAGTGTGCAAACCCAGGGAAAATGGGGTCTTAGGTCTGAGGATAATTTCTCATATAAATTTAGCTTTACTAGCTAAGCAGGCGTGGCACCTCATTTTTGGTGAAGAAAATGAATGGACAACTATCATCAAATGAAAGTATCTTCAAAATATGGAATTTCTAAGTGACTCAGTTCCAATCAGAGGTTCTGCTTTTTGGAAAGCAATTCTCAATTGTAAGGAAATCATGAAAAAAGGTTTACGATGGGTTTTAGGCAATGGTGAGAGGATAAATTGCTGGAATGACAGGTGGGCTAAGGACGAACCACTGACGCAATATCCTAACTTAGCCTGAATCAGATATATCATGGAATAACTCATTGGCAAAAAAGTCTTCGATTATATGGTTGAGGATAGAGGCAGAATGAAGTGGAAACAAATAAGGATTTAGGGATTTCAAGCGAAATCAAATAATATTTATAACATTCTCGAGCAACAGTTTATCCCCATGAGACCCAAGGAAGATCAAGTAACCTGGGCTCCTATGAAAAATGGGCAGTTCACTGTTAAATCAGCTTACAAGCTTCTGCCTGATGACGAGGATTTTATCCTCCAAAAGGACTTAGTTTGGATAAAAAATTTAATTCCAAAAATTGTAGTCTTTTCATGGCTGGTTATCCAAGGAAGAATTCTAGCCATTGATAATATGATGCGTAAAGGTATTTGTATCACTAATCACTGTTATCTGTGTAGGGATAATTGGGGGACCATTTATCACATTTTCCTTGAGTGCTCTTTTTCCTTGACTGTCCTAAATGGGGTTTTTCAGTCCTTCAATATTTCCTAGGTTAAACCAACCACCATACTTGATTTGTTCATCCAATGGCCTTGCCCCTTTTCAAACCAAAGACTTAGGTACATGTGAAAAATTTGTCTCAATCACTATCTTTGGCAGGTGTGGTTAGAAAGGAACCATAGTATTTAATGAGTCTATCCATGATCATCAAACTATCATTGCCAAGATCCTATCCTTTGCCAACGAGAATGTGAATCTTATCCCTTTTTATAGCTATAAACCTCATCTATAGGAGACCATGATTGCTCAATATTTAAGCTTAACCTTGTTAGATGAGTTTGTGCCTAGGGTAGTCAACCCCAGAGCCAATGTTAAGTGGTCCCCACCTCCTACGGGTTGGTTTAAGCTTAATTTTGATGGAGCGGCTAAGGACAATCCTGGTAGAGCAGGCGTTGGTGGCATTGTATGAGATCATAATGGGAATATGATGCTTACATTTTCTAAATATTTGGGAACAAGGATGAACAACGAAGTTGAAGCTAGAGCTATGTGGAGAGGCCTTCAAATGACTCAAGACTTAGAAGGCAATTTGATCATAGAAGGAGACTCTATGCATGTTATAAATCTCCTCAATAATTGGAAAACACCTCCTTGGAGGATTAAAACAATTGTTGAAGAGGCTAGGATCCTTTTCCAGGGAAGACAGGACAAAAAAACCCAACATGTCTTTCGGGAAGCTAACAAAATTACTAATAAGCTGGAAAATTTGGGTGTCGATGGTGAAATTTTTTTTAAATGGGAACACGATGTCCCGAGCGAAGTAGAGGAGCTTATTAAACAAGAATGCCAAGACTGATAGTAGAATTTAGCAACAGGGAAGGCATTGTAAGTTCGAAGGCTAGGAGTATTTCCACCTCTTTTTTGAAATGGACTCACAATAAAAATTATTCGAGCTGTCAGTATTTGTGGATGCTGCTTGGAAATACCACAAAGACTAATGGGGATAGTCACATGTTAGATAACATGACTCCTAGTCATCTTAGTAATTTGAGGTTGGTTGATAATCACAGTGTAGGAAAGAAACGATAATATAAGACTTCGAACTAGAGCCATGTGGACTACCAGATAGCCACCGCCATAAATCTAGCCAGCAGGTTCACTTCTCTAAGGCTGATTGGCCAAGACGGGATGTGGTCCCAAAGCATGTCATATACGAAAGAAAGAAATTACCAAATAATTATTAAGAGTAATTTTCAATACAGAGCTTGTGGGAGTTATTTTCAGTACTCTGCTATGTGTGTCTGTAGATTTTTATTTCTCTACTGTTTCAAGGAAGGGATCCGTGTCTGTTTCTTTTTTTGTAATTATGATGCAGGTGTGTTTTCTTGAGGTATACCCAAAATTTTTTATGTGAAGTTTCTTTTTTATAATAGACTATCTGCCTTACCAGATGTAATGGCTTTGGTGGCATGTAGATTTTACAACCCTGGGCTGATTTTTGTAAAAGGTTTTGTGTCAACCTATAAAACTCGGTATTAATGCTATAGTATATTATCTACCAAAAAAAATAAAAGTGAATTATTATCTTTGAAATATTATGTGATTCATTATTGTATGCATTTTTTTTTAATTTGGCTCATGCGGGGTGCTTCATGCATTTCGTGAGCTCATGTGCGGGGTTAACTCGTAGTTTCAGTTGTTATTTACATGCCTTTTTTATTTTTAAGCTAAATTTTGATGGTTGTCTTAGGGTGATATGGATTCGATCCAACGACCATCTTAGGTGGATATGGTTGCACTTTAACGACCATATCAGGTAGAGATGACCACACTTGTTATGGGGAAAAGTTCCCAAAAGTGGTGAGAACCATTGTATTAGCCCTAAGGTTGCCCTAGGTGGGTTATGTGGTCTAAAAGGAGTCCATTCATGTAGTCTCCTCAAAATTATGTGTTTTAGGTATCTACACATTTTGGTTAAATTTAAATTTTAGAAGACAACTACTAAGTCAAAATTTATCTCTTGATGAAAATGATTTCAAGGAGTTGATTGTAGAAACAAAGTACTTTGAGGAAGATGAAGAATATATTTGATAAAAAAGGAAATGAAGAATATTTTTTATTAAAATGAAAATTTGGATATGGTTTAATTAAAATGATAATGAATATAATATTTTGATGTTTTGATGGGAGTGACCCCAATAGAAGCCACATCAAATTTAAAAAAAAATAAAATAAATAAGAATGTGGATTTTTAAGGTGAAAATTTAAAGTCAATATTTGTATAACATATTCGCGCGGTTTGGTTTGATAAAATACCATTAGAAATGTATCTTTGTCATACTTTTCAAAATCCTCTATATTACCCTTCTCATCGTGTTGAAAACCATTTGATATTTAACATATATAAGGTTGTGAATCTTGTTTATTGATTGCTTGTTAGCCTTTTGAGTGGCATATTTCTACTATGGAATTTTATTCCACTTTAATATCTATTCTTTAGATATAATATTTCTCTAGAATTTATTTTTATTTTTTTTTAAATTGGTTATATGGGATTCAAATAGGTCCCACTCCTATTACATCATAACATAGTGGCATTCCAACACCTTGGTAATCATGTAGGTATCACTTGGCAAGATTTGAATTTGGGTATTCCATTTGAAAATTGAGGTATTTAATGATTGAAATCATGTCATTTGATAAAATATTAAGTTTAACCCATGAGATTTTAACCTTGATTAATGATGCAAAACTCTTCATTCCTAACCAAGCACCCTATATCCCATTGACAAACTATTAAGGTTTATTTGTGGTATTTGAACCTTGATTTAAAATGTGAAACTCTTAAATCTAAACTATTTTCTCTAAACCCCATAGGTGTTTGAATATCTTTTATTAAAATAAAATAATCTATAATATAATATAACAAATTAAAATATGTTAAATGATTATAAAAATAATATTATGCTTGGATGACATTCAACAAGTCTGCATAAGCAAAATTTGTATTAGGATCTCTCTCACCAAAGTAGGAGTTAGCAATATCACAACCTTGAGGTTAGAATTTTTAACCTGCTAAAGTAAAAATGATGGGGGAGATACCTCCCCCTCCAATACTATCCTTTTATGATATAATCAAGACATGACTAGGAGAAATTGCTACCAGTGCTAGCCCTAAATTTGTATGGAAACCCCTATGAATGCCAAAGGTGGACCTCAAGAAGATAGAAAAAGGTTGTATAAAGGCAGTAGATGGATCTCTAATAGTAAGGTTGGAAAAAGAGGATCTTTAGGAAGGTATTGACAATATGGAAAGGAGGGAATTGGTATGAAAATTCATAGGGTTCAAACCCCAAATAGCAACACTTAGAAACTAGGTAGTAAAACACTTTCACATGAGGAGGATTGAGAGAAAGTGTTCCAAGGAGGGCTATGGGTATTTGGAATAGCAGGTCTAGTCATGAAATCCTAGCACACAAAGTTTAAAATGGAGGAGGAAATTCTAGCAAAGGGTCTAGCATGGGTTAGGCTATTGGGATTACTAATAAAATACTAGAACTCCAATTCCTTTGAAGCTATTGGAAAAACTTTGGAAACTTTTATGATGATGATTGGGAGCATATATAGTTTTGATCAGATGGTCTATACAAGAATCTATGTCCTAATAGATTTTGATATATCCCTCCTAAAGAAGTGTTGAGAAATATTACATTATTTGGTACATGCTAATGTACCTTGATGGTACCTTCATGGTACAATTGTCAATATGTAATATATTAAGGTTGAGTATTTAGTTTAGATGTGTGATTTATACATACACTTTCATGTAAGTGTCAATGTGTAGTAAATGCACAAGTGTTATGTAAGTTAGAGTGCAAATGTAAATTGAGAGAATGTTCAAAAGTTTCATGTATGTAAGTGTGTAAATATATAATGTGAGGATGTGCACAAGTGTATTATATTAGGAATGCATGTAGAAGTGTATGAGTCATATAGATGTATGCAATTGTCATAGAATCAAGTGTCCATACAAGAAGAAAGTGAAGAGTCTAGTATGCAAGTGGCAAGATGATAAGCCAAAGGTCATGGGACTTGTCATATGGAGAGCAATAGTCAAGTACTTGAAGAGTCACATTACTATGGCTATATTATGGAGATAATACTCCATAAGAAAAATAAGTGAATTGGAATATCATATTATAGAGTTGTAACAGGAAGAAAAGGAATAAAGCTTGTAAAAATATTTGAGAAATTAATATTGTAAGTTTTCTTCATGCATAGTTCATGAATGACTTAGGCCATTTAAATTCACATTTGATTATATAAGTTAATATTATTTTCTTTATTATATTCACCTTGATATACATATTAATTTAATAATATATTTTTTGATTGATTTATGGAAGGGGTTTTGCAAGGGTCCCCAAACCTTTTACAAAATTAAAATACCTCTAGAGAGGATCCTATAAGGCAAACTCCTAGGAACTAAAGGGAGACGAATAGAAAATATAACCAAAATAGGGGAAGACCCTAGAAACAAAAATGAAACATGGAAATACCCTGAATAAAGAAAGGGAAAAATAGATGAGGGATCAAGAGAAGATAGGTCCAAAAGGACTAGTCAACATCAGTATCGACAGGGGATTCCAATCCCATTTTATATTCATCATCCCCATACTTATTCTTGTATTCTTCTAGTAGAGCGGTAACTTGTTGAGCGAAATATAATTTTCTCATATATTATTCTACTCATATTATTATATTGACCTTTAAAATTATGGCTATTTTATATTGGGATCTATGATATTTTGTGGTATTAAGGTTTAACAAGCCAACAAGAAGATCATATTACAAGCATATGATGTAGTTTGAAAATAGAAAGTAGACTACTAGAATGTTACTTTTAGATGTTGAATGTACCATGAGTATGAACATATAGCAAGATAATACTTTCACAAAATCCTATATCAAGGAAAGGAACTAACTAATATAGATGGATTCAAAGAACCCAAAAGAAAATTGATCTATAATAAAAATATGGTCATAGAAAATAGTGTGACAACAAATAGCATCTTTACCCACCTTCCCTATTAAATTTTGAGGATATATGCAGTGGGAGATATCTAACATAAGTCCTAATAAGATGTAGAAAATATGAGAGAGAGTGATTATGCAATATGACTGAAATATACTATAAATAGAAAGTGGTGAAACTACAATGCAGTATGGAGGTAATGGTCACTCCATAAATATAAGCTAAAGAACTACATTGTACTCCATACAAGAGTTCTACCACTATCTACTACTCTCTACTAAGATGCACCTGATATGCTTGATATGTACTTGATATATGATCTCTATCTATGAGGCCCTTTATATAGGAAGATAGGTTCCTTGGCCAACACTCTACCTAGTTCTACAAGTGGATACATTTCACATTACAACTTGCACATTGACACTTGTGCATTTATTACATTGCTTGAAGTATATAGCTAACCTACCCCCAAAGTAATCTCCTACTCTAACTATGTACCAAAGGTGGTACATTTACATGATCTAAATGATGTAATATATCCTAACTCTAACACCTATTGTATTACATTATTTGGATATTGTAGAGGGGGAAAACTGCCCTACTAGGTACAATTACCAAAAAAAAGGTTGGATCTGCAAGGAGAGGACCTTTTGTGGGGTGAACCATGGGGGCTATGTTGTACTCTACTCTCGGTGCTAGGAGGAAGTGTTCACCAGGAATGGTTTTAGGACTCGCTCCAAGTCCTCAGGATATTCAGAAATATCTGATGTATTCAGTTTTAAGAAACACCTAAGTTTAGCCTTTTCTAGATCTAAACTAGTAGAGATAAAGGAAAATGAAGAAAATAGAATAGAACAACTAAAAATAGAGTGCAAGCATACAAGAGCTAACCTAATATGATTCTTTATTTTGAATGCTCACTAATCTAGGGTTTACGCCAAAAAACCTTTAAAGTATAGAAAACACAAAATAAATGCACAAAAGTTAACCCTATATGTAAACTAAATACCTTTCACTTTTATATGCCTAAGAATCAATAATTAGATCATATCTTCAACCAATAAAATGATTAGAGCACTTATCTAGACTAGTGGTTGACTTAGCTCTTTCTGCCTCTTATCCAATGATATTTATAAATACCTATTTTTGCAAGATAACTCATAAAACACTTGAAAATGGGATTAGAATTAGAGGGTCTGCTTAGACCGTTGTGTAATAGTCCTTGGAGGTGCAATAGTAAAGCCCCCTAGGTCCTTTTAGATGACATTTTAACATAAAATCGAAAATTGACCTTTGGAGAATTAATCATGAAATAGAAATGTAGTAACAAAAAACATAAAATAGAATGTAGCAATATGATCTAGATACCAAATGGATTGCAATAGTGAAAATAGAATCTTGAAATTGCCCCTGGTGTACTCTCCAAAAAAATCATGCCTCACTTGGAGCAGGTGCGATAACGTAGTAGCAAATTCATGCCATGTCTAAATGGGGTGCGATATTGCTTCTACGGACTGGTTTATCCTAATATGGGCAAGCGAAGTCACGCTTTGCTAATGCCAAGCATGATATCACTACAGATTAATGAAAAATAAAAAGCGAGTGCAAAAGATGAAATAAATGCTAGAAATAAAGTAAGCAAACCCTAATGGACGTTGTAGAAGTAGGCAGAGAAATTGAAGTATCCAAGCAGGCACTTGTTAGGATCCTATCCTAACACCATGTTGTAATTCTCATTTACCTATGTAATAACCCACTTCCAACGTGGGGATCCCATTTTAATGTTATTATGCAATACTTAGTAATGTAGGTGGCAATAAAGGTACCTCGCCAAGTGGTACCATCTCATGTAACCATTTTTATCAATATTGTAACCGATGTAGTAAGTTACCTCGCCAAGTGGTACCATTTCATGTAACCATTTTTATCAAGATTGTAACCGCCATTTGGTGGGAGATTCTAGCTCAAGTGGCATTTTGCATGTAAGCCACCTCTTGAGCAGTTTTCCTTTAAAAATATATGAAGCCATGTACGAGATTATCCTTTTGCAAGCTAATGAAATATTGAAGGAGGTTGCCCCCTCGAAGAGGCCCATGATTCAGTGTTACTGTGAGATTGTTTCATTTCTGTAATTGATTTTTGCATAGTGATATTGAGTTATTTGATGTATGTGAGTTATTTTTTAGTATTTTGTGTGAGTGTGCTTTATTTTAATAGTAGGTTCCTAACAAGTGGTATCAGAGCGCTTTCCAGGGCCAAGTTCTGCTGCAACTAAGATGATTCTTGCCAGTCATTCCGCCTGTTAGGTATAATTTTCCCATGTGTTTTTTTATTTCTATTTTTTCCTTTATCAAAAAAAATCAAAAAAATAGTCATTTTTTTCTCAAAAAATCAAAAAATACCAAAAAAATAAGTAGTTGTGTAGGTTAGAAACCCTATGTCGAGGGTTTTAAAATATCGTGAAGGAGTTGTCATTATTGGCTAAGCTAGATAGCCCATAAAGCATCTAGTGAAGTGAGGGGCGATCAGGCTCCAATACCCAGGCCTTAGACAACACTCATGCACGGAATTGAGCTCCCACGTATCTTCGGGTATATCGGGAGACAATCTAGGTTTAAACAAGATTTTATCCATTAGGAAGCTTTTTGGCCTTGTATTATCCATAGTCCATGGGACACAACATCCCAGACGATTACCCTCCCGTACTGTCAGAGAGGTAGATAGTGTGCTCAAGGGTATGTGTGGAATCCTCCTTGAGTAGTGGCCTGAAATATTGGTCCGAGCACTATTGTTCGTCACTGTGGTATAACAGAGGGCCTATGGGTATTACATACTCCCTTACTTAGCATACCCTGGTTCAAGAAAACAAAACAAAAACAAAGTATCATCCACCCGCAAATCAACCCATCCCTGTTCTGCTAACCTGCATTCACCATCCCCAAAAGTGAGCATACGGAGAAGGCTTTCCTTATCACAAAAAACAACTTGCATGCACCAACAGTCAAGACAAATTTTTGCAAGTGTTTGAAATAGCCTATGGTCAGAATCTGAACCATCGAGATAGTGACAGTAATAGTCAGGATAGTAACAGTGGTAGTCGGGTCGACAGTAACAGTCCTCTATACCAGTCAAGAATTGCAGACTTTTAGTGTCAAAAACAGAGTTGTCAGTGTCAGAAAAATCCCTAAGGTCAGAAGTAGAAACTATGCCAGTAACCCTAGTATAGGTGACAGGGATAGAGAACAATGAGTGACACGGTGGTCAGGGTACAGACTACACAAGTCAGTGACAGTTGATCCCAGAGGGCAACTTTTGAACCGTAACTCCAAATAAAAAATAGAGAACACCAGTAGACTCGTCAACACAGTAGATAAAAAAAATTTGGGGTGCCCAAATTCAGTGTTGTGGGATATAGCTCATTGTGACTGTCTTTTCGAGCTGATCATTTTGATATACCATACCCAAGCACTTTTTCGGACAACTTACTAAAAATAGAAAAAAATTAGTGTTATGGGATATAGCTCATTGTGATTATTTTTTCGAGCTGATCATTTTGATACACCATACCCAAACACTTTTCTGGACCCCTTACTAAAAATAGTAACTCCTGAAATTCGAGGTCTATTTTTAGTAACTCAGCACAAGAGGGACCGCAATGGCAAGCGACACTCGAGGACAACAACAAAAGGATTTAGACTTGGGCACATTATTGGTCGACCTGCAAAAATCCATTGTTGACTTGACCTCTGCAAACAAGAACATAGGCACAAAGATTCGAGAGCTTCGACTGGATCAGGATAACACTAGAATCCGCTTAGAAGAACAACTCACAGAGATGGAGACCAAATTGCAAGGCAACACCAAAATTGAACACCATGCTGAAAACTCTGAACGAGGTCGACGAACACCAGATGACAATCACTCTGATCGGGATCCAACCTTCAGAATGCCTAAATTAGACTTCCCTAAGTTCAGTGGAAAGGATGTCGATGGGTGGTTATGTCGGGTTGATCAATTCTTCCGACTCCATAATGTCCCTGTATATCATCGGGTTCAGATGGCTTCCTTCAACCTAGAATCTGAGGCCTTACATTGGTTCCAATGGCTACGGGTTGCTAACCCTGATCTATCTTGGGAGGACTTTGAGTCCCAACTACTCACCCGATTTGGCCCCAATGACTATGATGACTTTACAGGTGCATTGACAAAGCTGAAACAAACCACCTCAGTTCGTGATTACCAGACCCAATTTGAGAAATTGGCCAATAAAACTAAGGGTTTGAATGAGGGATTTTTTATGAGTTGTTTTGTTAGTGGGTTACGAGATGATCTCCAGGCTGAAGTCAAGATGTTCAAACCCCACACCATGATGGAGGCTATCAGTTTAGCCTGATTGGCTGAATCTAAACTCTCAGCTCAAAGGCGGACACCATGATTTTTGCATAACCGACCTTCTTTCCCTCCTCGGGTCCAAAACAATACTGATAATAAACCTCCTGCTCCCAAGCGGCTGACTACAGAGGAAATGGATGCGCGTCACGCCCAAGGGTTATGTTATAATTGTGATGAAAAGTTTACGAAGGGGCATAGATGTGCAAATAAGAGATTGTTTTTAATAGATGTGGAGGAACCAAAAAATAGTGACCATAGTGATGAGGAGAGTGATACAACTGAGGCACCAACTCCACAAGAAGAGGAACCATCAGAAACACCAGCAAAAATTTTAGTCCATGCTCTTGCCGGGATTACCACCCCACAAACCATGAGAGTTGTGGGTTATTTCAAAGGCCAACGTCTCACAATTCTTATTGATTCAGGTAGTACGCACAACTTTATTGATCCTCAGGTGGCCAAATGGACCAACTGCTATATACACTCATGCAATTATTTTGAAGTCATGGTGGCCAATGGAGGCACCTTACCTTGTAAAGGTAAATGTCAAAATGTCAAAATTCAGATAGGGGATTATGAACTCAAGCAAGATATGTTCACCCTCCAATTGGGAGGATGTGACGTTGTGTTAGGATCCCAATGGATGAGCACCTTGGGCACTTTCTCCTGCAACCTTGTAGAACTATGGCTGCAATTTTCACAAAATGGACAAACATATACCCTCAAGGGTATCAAGGCTGGCCCTACACAAATTATTAGTTCCAATCGCATGGAGAAGTTGTTGAAAAAGTCCTCCCGTGGGGTCATTGCACAAATATTTTCAATTCAGCCACCCACTTCTATAGCAGATCCACTTCCAATAGATTTGCAACTTGTTCTAACCAAGCACAATGGCATTTTTTTAGAACCAACTACACTGCCACCTCGTCGCTCTCATGACCATGCTATTCCACTACTTCCGAGTAGTGCACCACCGAACATCAGACCGTACCGGTATCCTCATGCTCTCAAGTCAAAAATCAAGAAGATGGTACAGGAATTGCTCAAGGCAGGTGTCATTCGACCCAACACCAGTCCCTATTCTTCTCCAGTTTTGCTAGTTCGCAAGAAATATGGCTCGTGGCGATTGTGCATAGACTACCGTGAGCTCAATAAGATCACCATCAAGGATAAATTTCCCATTTCGGTAGTGGATGAATTGTTGGATGAATTACATGGAGCTATGTACTTCTCCAAGTTGGACCTTCGTTCGGGGTACCATCAAATCAGGCTCAAGGATGAGGATATTCCAAAAACTACTTTTCGTACTCATGAAGGTCACTATGAGTTCTTGGTAATGCCATTTGGTTTGACAAATGCACCATCCACATTTCAAAGCCTTATGAACAACATCTTTCGTCCCTTCATGCGGAAGTTCATCCTGGTTTTCTTTGATGATATATTGGTTTATAGCCGCTCGTGGGAAGAACACCTTACCCATGTGGATCAGACATTACAGTTATTGGCCCAACATCAACTTTTTGCTAAGCGGTCTAAGTGCTCCTTTGGTCTGACTGAAGTGGAGTATTTAGGACACATTGTTTCCAAAGATGGTGTCAAGGTCGACCCCAAGAAGATTCAAGCAGTTCAGGACTGGGAAAAACCCCGCACTCTCAAAGGACTTCGAGGATTCTTAGGACTTACAGGTTATTACAGGAAATTTATTCGTAATTATGGGAAAATAGCAGCTCCCCTCACATCTATGTTAAAGAAGGACTCTTTCACTTGGTCAGGGCCCACTGATCAAGCCTTTCTTGAATTAAAGCATGCCATGACCACCACACATGTTCTAGCCATGCCAGATTTCTCTAAACCATTCATCATTGAAAGTGACGCTTTCGATCATGGCATTGGGGCAGTATTGATGCAAGAAGGGAGACCCTTGGCCTTCACTAGTAAGGCACTCTCTGAGCGTAATTTGGGAAAATCTACATATGCCAAGGAGATGTTGGCCATCTTACATGTTGTCACCCATTGGAGACCTTATCTCATTGGGCGCCATTTCTCCATTAAAACAGACCATCAGAGTCTCAAATATTTCTTAGAACAATGGGTTGCTACCCCAGAACAACAAAAATGGGTTTCTAAACTCATGGGCTATGATTATGATATCACCTATAAGAAGGGCAAAGAAAATCTTGTGGCTGATGCTCTCTCTCACCAATTTGAGGCCCTCAGTATGATATGTGCTATCTCTGCACCTGTCCCCCAATGGATAGATTCCTTACGATAGGAGGTACTTCAAGATGCAGACCTGCAAGCTTTGATGGCTTCACTTCAAGCTGATCCGACTTCATACCCAGGCTACAATTGGGATGGCCAGGATTTGCGTTATCGCCAATGCCTTGTTATTCCCCGTGCCTCGCCACTCCGTGACCTCTTCATGAAGGAACTACACACTGCTCCCTCTGCAGGTCATTCTGGATTTCTCAAAACATATGAACGCCTCAAGCGCACATTCTTCTGGAAAGGGATGAAACAGGACATCCGTGACTTCGTGGCAGCTTGTGATACCTGCCAATGGATGAAAGGTGAAACAGTTCATTCTTCGGGTACTCTTCAACCCTTGCCCATTCCAGATCAGGTTTGGACTGATATTTCTATGGATTTTATCGAAGGGTTACCTAAATCGGGTGGTAAGTCTGTTATTCTCGTGGTAGTGGATCGCCTTTCGAAGTATGCTCATTTTTGTCCCCTTGCCCATCCTTACACAACCTCCACCATTGCCCAAATCTTCCTCGATTCTATTTTTTGCCTTCATGGTATGCCCACCTCCATTGTGTCCGATCGAGACCCAACCTTCACTAGTCATTTTTGGCAAGAGTTGTTTAAGTTGCAGGGAACGAAGCTCAAAATGAGTTCAGCCTATCATCCACAAATGGATGGTCAAACTGAGATTGTCAACAAATGTTTGGAGACCTATCTTCGTTGCTTTGCATCCGATCATCCTTCTCAATGGGTGAAGTGGCTTCCTTTGGCCGAATGGTGGTACAACACGTCCTATCATACAACTACCAAACTCACTCCTTTTGAGGTTGTTTATGGGTGCCCTCCACCCATGCCTTCTTCATACATTCCAGGCAGCTCTAGGGTCCAGGCAGTCGACATTACTCTTCGCCAGCAGACCGATGTCCTTCACCAGCTGAAGCATAATTTGGACATGGCCCAGAACCGGATGCGACAACAAGCCGACCAACATCGATCCGAGCATAGCTTTGATGTGGGTGATATGGTTTTCCTTCGCTTGCAGTCGTACAAACAGTCATCCCTCCAACTCTGTCGGTGCCAAAAACTTGCTATAAAATTCTATGGGCCCTACCAAGTTCTACAACGGATTGGTTCCACTACTTACAAATTGGCTCTTCCGCCCACCTCCAAGCTCCATCCTATTTTCCATGTTTCATCTCTCAAGAAATTTGTGGGCACACAGGTACAGGTTCAATCAACATTACCAGAATTGGATGAGGAAGGGTCCATCTTACTCGAACCAGAATAGTTGTTGGATCGCCGCACCCGCACTCTCCGCAATCGTACCATCACAGAAGTCCTTGTCCAGTGGCATGGGCTCCAGCCAGAAGATGCTACATGGGAGTCTCTCCATCACCTCCAACACCAGTTTCCTCAATTTCAGCTTTGAGGACAAAGCTTTTCGAAGGGGAAGGACATGTTAGGATCCTATCCTAACACCATGTTGTAATTCTCATTTACCTATGTAATAACCCACTTCCAACGTGGGGATCCCATTTTAATGTTATTATGCAATACTTAGTAATGTAGGTGGCAATAAAGGTACCTCGCCAAGTGGTACCATCTCATGTAACCATTTTTATCAATATTGTAACCGATGTAGTAAGTTACCTCGCCAAGTGGTACCATTTCATGTAACCATTTTTATCAAGATTGTAACCGCCATTTGGTGGGAGATTCTAGCTCAAGTGGCATTTTGCATGTAAGCCACCTCTTGAGCAATTTTCCTTTAAAAATATATGAAGCCATGTACGAGATTATCCTTTTGCAAGCTAATGAAATATTGAAGGAGGTTGCCCCCTCGAAGAGGCCCGCGATTCAGTGTTACTGTGAGATTGTTTCATTTCTGTAATTGATTTCTGCATAGTGATATTGAGTTATTTGATGTATGTGAGTTATTTTTCAGTATTTTGTGTGAGTGTGCTTTATTTTAATAGTAGGTTCCTAACAACACTCTATCTCTCCGAACCACACCACGGATACACCAAGTCACACAACAAATCAATCCAATCCACGCAATAGAAGATTAAATTTAAATTTCATACTTCAAGGTTAGCTTGTAGTAGAAGAAAGCAAAGGAAGAAGGAGGAGCTATCATAAAAATTTTAAGCTTAATAAATAATGAAAAGTTTGCATTAAGTTCACACATCAAAAAATTACCTCTGATTAATTGAGAACATCCTACATTTTATAGAAAAAATTAGAGGAAAAAGGGTGGGTAAAATAAAACCCAAAGCCGACGTCAAAACATGGAGGAGGGTTTAAAATTGGGTCTAAATGGGCCAAAAACAATAAAATAAAAATCAAATTAAAAGCATCGAAGTCATGCCCCGTGATGATAGAGCGCGATATTGCTCCAGTGAAGTCGTGCTCGATCATGTTAGAGCGTGATTTTGCTAAAGACACTAAAATAGGTGAGGTTAAGGGAGGAGAGTCCTATCCTTACCTTAGGCAAGGGTTAGGGACCTCTTAGGGGTTCTAAGGAAGATTACCCACTGCAAGTGGGTCAATTTTTGTGTCTACATTTTTCCCCTCTTTGATGCATTTATGGCCTAATAAATACATCAAAGAAAGGATGTAGGCACACACACTAGGAAACAACAATTTGAAATGGGATGACAAGGTTAGAAGAAAGGAGTGGTGCAAAAATAGTGTCATTTTAAACACTTTTAATTTTACATGTAAATCGAGGCATTAGGGACATTAATGCCTCTATAGGTCAGGGTTCACCCTCGAGTTTTTATGAAAAAGCAACATTTCATAAAAACTCAAAAGAACTGATGCAGAAGAAAAGAGAGAGAAAGAGCGACAATTGAGCGAAGCAAAAGGGGTAAAAAGAAAACAAAAATAGGGTTAACAAGGTAAAAAGGGATAATACCCTAATTAATTTTTACCGTGAAGAGGAGAGAAAATAGAGCTCTAGGAGAGAAAATACGATGGCACTTAAAGTTCACCAAGCGACGATCACGAGGGGCAAGGCCAGAGTACGAGAACGGGTAAGGATTGCTTTTGAATCTCTTAAAGCATAATATTTTTCTCATTTTTTACAATTTAATTAGGGTTTTGAGGAATATTTTGGGGAAAATCATCGTAGAAGTTGACAGGTTTTGCGCCACAACCTAGGTGTTACTTTGCAGCCTGGCCACGACTTTGCGTCAGATCAAGTGTGATGAAATCATGCCCAGAAGAAATTGGGTGTAATTTCGTGAAGTCATGCCCTAAAAACAGTGGGCACGATTTCACGGAAGAGCAGTCACATGCCCTAATGGGACATGACTTTGCGAAAACTAGGAAAAAAGGAAGAAAAATAAAAATAAAGAAAGAGAGAAAAATAAGAAAATAAAGAAAACAAGTAAACCCAAAGTGCAATTTTCAAATTGGAATCTTCGTATGCTTAATGATGTTGAATTAATTTTAATTTTTTTAATTTTATTATGAAATTGATTAAATTTTATTTTGTGAGTGCAACTAGGTATTCTTGAGACTCGAGAGTGGTGGGAAGGGGCTTTGGAAGAGTTGGATGCTCTGGGATAGGTAGAGTGGGCCAAAATAAAGGCAATGGGGTTGGACCATGTGGCAAGGATGCCACGGATAAAGATAGATAGGGCAATGCTGACCGCCTTGGAAGAGAGGTGGTATTCGAAGATTTCCACTTTTTAGGATCCCCATCAAGGGAGAGAGAGGTCTACATAGCACGAGGGAAGGCATAAATGTTTTAGTGGTTTTTTGTAGGTTTCACCCGTTAGGTGCAAGAGGGCACCATAGCAATTGATGACCTGGTCAACTGCTATGGAACGAACCATTTGATCATGATGCTTTCAAGGGTTGTGGCTGGTCTCTTGACATGCCACATTAGTAGCTGATACTTACCATGGATACTAGCGGGAGCAGTAGCGGACATGCAACATCAGGGAGTTTGATTTGCATGGGGCCCTTATGTGTTGTCCCATTTATATAGGATGTTGTACAACATCATGTATAAGTGGCGTACAAGACTAGTGTGTATGAATTTGCTCAAGTTGTGGTGCTGGAAGCACATCGTGATGCAGATATTGTTAGAATTACTAGGACCATTGCCCAAACTAGAGTGGCCAACATAATACAAATGGATGAGATCTATGGAGAGGACCATTAGAACATACATAGGGAACCTACCACTAGCTAGGCGAGTGATTGATGAGCTTCAGGATACACAGCTCATCTAGTGACCATGGAGGATTGACCCTAGATGGGTAGATGATAGGACAGAGCTAGCTATGGTGAGGAGGATCATATGGTTGAGGTTAGAGAGGGGAGAGCTAGAGGCATTCAGGTTCGATCGAGTCCTGTGGAAGTTTGAGATATTACAAGAAATATTGGACTTGGGGGACTACTGGTATCAGAGGATAACCCAAGACACAGTAGGGGTTGGAGGTGAGCCATATCTCACCATATAGGTTGAAGAGGATATAGATGATTCTCCTTATGTCGATCTAGAGGTAGGCAATGCAGGGGTGGCCATTGAGTACAAGTGGTGGTACAAAGGAGTTGTTCCCTAGAGGATATCCCTACTCGTACCAGTACAAAGACACCAGGTGATGGGCCTGGGCATGTAGTGATAATTCCAAGAGGTAGCTCATAGGGCTAGAGAGAGCACAATAGGCTCCTGTTGTGTTGATATAGAGGCTAACATGGATCCGAATCTATGTGGTAGAGGAGACCATACCAGTAGTAGGGACCAGAGAGGGAGGAGCAAGAGATATCCCTGCACATATAAAGGGGCCATAGGTTAGAGTCCCTAGGGAGGTATCCACATCTGTAGTAGTGGGAGGCTAGAATTAGGGGGTAGAGAAGCTACAAGCACAACTAGCTTCTCTACAGACATAGATGGCCCAACTGTAGGTTGAGAGGGACACAACACTGGCATAGGTTACCCAGATTCATGGAGGGGTGGTCCGACTAGATGGAGAGTTCCAGTGGGCTAGGGATGATGAGATGGCTATAATTGGGAGCAACCAGGAAGTGGATGCAGTGTAGCTTGTTCAGGAAAGCTACAATGGATAAACGACAAGTTGGAGGTATCTATTCGGAGGGCCATGTTTTTTGAGGTGGCTTACTATGCAACTATCCCTCCAAAGTGGAGAATGGAGCCTCCTTTGTCCCTTCGATCAGTGAGCATATCACAATCCTGATCATGGGAATCGATGACATCTCAATAGTCGGTGATTAAGCCAAGGTTGCCTCCACCTCAAGGAGGGCCAAAGGGAGCTGGATCTCAAAGCTAGGAGAGGATAGGCTAGGGATTGGGATGACACACCATTTTTTGATTTTGGTGTGCATTCCTAGGTTGAGTGTACCAAGTCTAGATTGTGGTACACCAACCTCACATGATGTACTCTCTTTCCTATGAGTAATACATAGTTGCGAATATTATTGTGATTTTATGTGTTCTATGTGTAATGATTTAACTCTTTTTTTATATATTTTTCTTGTTTATTTTAAGTGTTTTTATGTATGTAAACTATCCTAATGCAAACTACATGAATATGAATGAATGCAAAAAGGGGAGAACAAGGAGAAGGAGGAAGGAGGGAAATTAGACAAGGGAAAACAAGAGAACGAAAGAAAGGAATAAAGAAGAGAGAAGAAATAAGAAAGAGAATAAGAAAGAAGAAAGAGAATAAGAGAAAGAGAAGAAGAGAAAACATGGGGTCCAAAGGTCAACCGTTAGAAAAGGAGAAGAACGAAAGATCCATAGTATAATACTAGCGTAGGTTGCAACGAACTAGTGTAGTTAGACACTATAAATCATATTAACAAGATAGTTATACCTATTATGGGTATAGCACTTGCATTAATGTGAAAAAGTGTGTGTGGAGTGTTGATCCGCTATGGGTGGTTTCTCCCTTATTGACTGATGTGAGGCAATTACCCACTATGATGTATGCTGAGGTCTACTAAAAATGACCAAGGAGCTTATCTTGTAATGGGGTGCTAAGCCTACTGAGTCAAAAGAGATTATGACCTGATAGAATATCATAAATAATGCAATACCCTCTAGAAAGTATAAATATCCCACGTGTGGTGTAATATATATAAAAAAATAATATGCAAGTGCTATCCTAGATAGGGACCTTAAGAAGACTTTGTGTAACAAGAGTTTTCAGCATAATGAAGGAATTGAGAAAAGGAGAAGAAGTGATAATAAGCAAAAAATAAGAATAAGGAAAGAATCCCTAGGGAGGATCTTGCTAGGCATCAAAGTCCTAGCTAAAAGTGCAATACATGTGAGCTATAATCTAACTAGGTATCATCACATGCCATTGTCGCAAGATCCCCAAAATCTATATGAACAAGCAGTCATGAACAATCAATCATGCATTCATGACAGACAAACATACAAGGTGTTAAGTTAGATGTTAGGCAATCATGCAAGGATGACAAGCAATAATGCAATATGATCAAGAAAGTGAATGTAATAGAAAATGAAGATGCAACTATATGAAGATTTTTGTTTTTCTCTCTTTTATATATATATTTATATTTTTCTTTTGTACTTATGGAGAGTTAAAATCAATGCAAAATCTAAATGTACCATACATCTTATCAAAATAAATAGGTGTGCCATGAGGTGTTGGATCGAAGACATCTTCAAAATCATGAAGAAGCTCTTTTAAAGCTCTTCGTTCAACATCTATGGCATGATAATCACAACATTTTCTAATAGCACCATTATTTTTAGCATAAAAGAATTTATACAAAGATTCATCATTTTCTTGCACAAAAACAATGTTATTTTCAGAACAAATAGAACCAACCATATTACAAGACACTATATTTGGAGGAAAAGGAAAATTAACACTTTTATTATCATCTATTGACAACATTTGATATTCCATATATTCTACATAAGTCATTAGATGGTCATCATCCTCAAAAGGTAGAGGTTGATTCTTATTAGGTATAAAACCTATACCACATCTACCAGTCCAAATCTCAACATCCAAGGGTTCTTGAATAACCTTCTGTTGTGGTCCCAATCCTTTACCTGCATATCCCATACCAAAAAATATTTTCTTAGGAAGGGGATAATCATTAGTGGGATAACATTGAGTAAAAGAGTGCTCATTGAGATACGGGTTGCTACCATGGAGCTTCTCTCCAAAATCCATACCTCCAAAGATGAAAGCACACGTGCTAATGTGTATAACATCACCCTTCTTATGAGGCAAGCCCATAGTTCAGGGTGAATGTGGTAGCTTAGCTAGATCTAGAAGAGGCTCTTGAAGAAACTGATTATCATGATCCAAGGAGAAATAATGGGTTTTATGTTCCTCACTCACCTTTAATATTTGAATATGCTCAAAATTTGAGATGAAGAACATGGAGAAATTGTTGAAGAAATAGAAGAACAAGAATAAGAATCTATTTGAGCTAACTCTATATTTGAATATAATTCAAATGGTCAAGGGTCACCCAGAATGGTGATAACTTCATTCTTGAATTCAAACTTGAGATACTGATGAAAAGTAGAGGGGACAACCTTCATAGCATGGATCCAAGGTTGCCCAATAAGAAGATTAAAAGATGTAGGAAAGTGTACCACATAAAACAAAGTATCCAATATTATCAGCCCTACTTTTAAAGGAAGAGATATGACACCATAGGCCTCTTGGGACTCATTGTTTTTTTTGAAAAATTTGAAAAAACTTGTATTAAAACAAAGATCAGTTACAAATGGGAGTAAACACATCCCTACCAAGAACAAAGAAACAAGATTACAAGCGCAGAGCGCAAAAAGTCAACACTTTCCACCGCAGAGCGCAAAAAGTCAACAAGGCACGAAAATGCGACATGTCACGATATCGCGACAATCAAACCAGCCTTGGCCGCGCCAGAGCAACAAGTCATGAAATCATGACATGTCACGATATCGCGACAGCCAGACCCCACGACGCCTGATCACCAAAAGTGTCATGAAATCGTGACGGCTTCTCCCCTTGGCGCCCCATCACCAAAGGTGCCGCGATATCGCGACGAGTTTTCCCAATGGCGCCTGATCTCCAAAAGTGTCACGAAATCGCGACGAGTTTTCTCCTCAGCGCCCATCCTTCAAAAGTGTCGCGATATCGCGACGAGTTTTCCACTTGGCGCCCAGTCTTCAAAAGTGTCGCGATATCGCGACGATTTTTCCCCATGACTCCTATTCGCCAAAAGTGTCGCGATATCGCGACGAGTTTTCCCCTCGGCGCCCAATCTTCAAAAGTGTCACGAAATCACGACGAGTTTTCCACTTGGCGCCCAGTCTTCAAAAGTGTCGCGATATCGCGACGAGTTTTCCCCATGGCGCCTGTTCGCCAAAAGTGTCGCGATATCGCGACGAGTTTTCCCCTCGGCGCCCAATCTTCAAAAGTGTCACGAAATCGCGACGAGTTTTCCACTTGGCGCCCAGTCTTCAAAAGTGTCGCGATATCGCGACGAGTTTTCCCCATGGCGCCTGTTCGCCAAAAGTGTCGCGATATCGCGACGAGTTTTCTCCTTGGCGCCCAATCTTCAAAAGTGTCGCGATATCGCGACGAGTTATCCCCTTGGTGCCCATTCTTCAAAAGTGTCGCGATATCACGACGGTTTTTTCCCTTAGTGCCAATTCTCCAAAAATGTCGCGAAATCGCGACAACTTTTCCCCTTGGCGCCCAGTCGCCAAAAGTGTCACGAAATCGCGACGACTTATCCCCTTGGCGCTCATTCTCCAAAAGTGTCACGAAATCGCGACGTCTTTTCCCCAAGGCGCCAATTCTCCAAAAGTGTCGCGATATCGCGACGATTTTTCCCTTTGGCTCCCATTCTTCAAAAATGTCACGAAATCGCGACGGTTTTTCCCCTTGGCTCCTATTCACCAAAAGTGTCGCGATATCGCGACGATTATCCTCCTTGGCGCCCCTGCTCCAAAAGCATCACGAAATCACGACGGCTTCCAGCCAAAGGCCGCGACGGCGCAATAGGTCACGAAATCGTGACAGCTTCCCACCAAAGGCCACGATGGCGCAACAGGTCACGAAATCACGACAACATCTCTCCAAGGGCCGCGACAGCATGACATGTCGCGATGTCACGACAGGTTCCCTCCAAAGGCCGCGACGGTGCAACCTATCGTGATATCACGACAGCTTCCCTCCAAAGGCCGCGACGGCGCAACAGGTCACGATATCGTGACAAAAACCACCCTTAGCATAAACTTTGCTCATTGTCTCAAGGATCGTTCAAGACCCTGCCTAATCACTGCATCCTCCACAGGCATGTCACTGTGCAACTGCACCCCTACCTCTTTCTCAGCACCCATCTTTGCAAGGAAATCGGCCGCTTTATTTAAATCTCTACTCACATAGATGGGGATCACATCATCTAATTCCCTCCATAGTTCCTTGATTTGAGAGACCAGAATCCGCAACCTCCATGCTTTCGAAGCAAAGTTCCTCATGCAGTCTAGAGCGCCAACCAGAATTTGAGAATCAGACTCGAGAATTATCCTCCTGTGTCCCTGATTAACAGCCCAGATGGAAGCAGATTTAATAGCAAAGGCTTCTGCTTCATTGTTTGTGGCTCTTCCCAGACCTTGCATTTCCCAATAGAGCACTGAACCAGCATGATCCCGGCACACTACACCAATTCCAGCACTACCCGGATTGCCTTTTGCAGCTCCATCAGTATTGATTTTGATCCAACCTTCTGGGGGAGGTTTCCAGCTAGCTCTGTCCTGTCTCTCTTGCCCTTCAGCTCCCTCTTCCAGTGGCCCAGGACCAACCTGATTTTCCTCTTCAACATAGATGGCAACCGTTTTCGTGACTTTGCTCCAGATGACCTGCCAAATTCCATCTAGCGAGGAGAAGGTTTCTCTAAAGATACGAGCATTTCTCTCCAACCACACCTGCCACCGGATGAAAAGTAAGCCAAGCTCCCAACCAATTCGAAGAGCTTTAGATTTAAATCTACCTCTCTTCCATCTTTCCCAAATATTGGTCCGAGTCAGATCACCATTAGCCTGGAGTTTATAGTGAGAGAACCAACGCTTCCAAATCTGACGCGTGAAAGGGCACTCAAACATCAGATGATCAGCTGTTTCCTCATTCTTGTGGCATAATACACACTGAGATGGACCGATGATTCCTCTATTTCTGAGATTGTCAAAGGTGAGAATTCCATTGTGCATAAACTGCCAGGCAAAGAAATTCACTTTCGGCCAGCCCTTGGAATGCCATATCTTCCTCCAATCTTGAACCGAAAATAAATGTGGGGGAGGCTCTGGGAGGATCTTATCGTATCCGTCCTTCACTGTATACACCCCAAGGTTCCCATAGCCCCAAGCTAGTTCATCCTCCTCATCTCTCCCTGTGAGAAACCTTTCTGTCAAGATTTTGGTCAAGATGGGTGCCAGCTCCGGAGGGATTGTAATTGGCCACTCCTCCAACCGCTTAAACTTCTTGAACTTATACTCCCCCAATTGGCTAGTGTTGAAATAACTCTCAATTTGGACCCAGCCCTTGGCTTCTATGGCGGATTTAATTGGTTGCAATTCGGGAAACTCAGCAATGATGGGTGGGTACTGGTCCCATGAATCAGTCCAGAAACGTGCCTTCTCCCCTCTCCCCACTTTCCAAAACAATTGGTCTTTAATAACCTGAGATCCAAGCTTGAGAGCCTGCCACACTAAGGATCCATTACCATCCAGAGGGAAACGGCCCACTTCATTGGGGTGAACATGACCCAAGTATTTACTGGTTAGGATTCTACTGAATAAGGATGTTGGTTGGGAAATCCACCTCCAATATAGTTTTCCAGCCAAAGCTTTGTTGTTAAGCTTGGAGCTTCTCAGTCCCAACCCTCCTTTTTCCTTGGGCTGGGTAACTTTATCCCAACCAACCAAGGCCCATTTCTTCTCCCCTTTTGCTCCTTCCCATAAAAATCTTCTAGCCATTTTGTCCAGCTCTTTCCAAATAGAATGTGGGGCAGCCAGGATAGAGAATTTATAAATTGGCATGGCCTGAATAACTGACGGTAAGAAAGTTAATCTACCCCCATAGCTTAACCATTTATGAGACCAATGGTTCATTCTATCTTTGATGCCATCCAAAAGATCCTTCCAGGATATCTATTTTTAATTTTTTGAAATGCAAAGGAACCCCCAAGTAAACTACTGGCAGAGAGGTCCTAGTGAATCCCAAGATCTCTATAACTCTGTCCCGTAGCCTTTGGTCAAGATTGAAGAAGACCACTTTGGATTTTTTATCATTGATGACTTGGTTTGAGGCCCTAAGGTAGACATTAAGAGTATCTCTGATTCCTCTAGATTCCCTGAGACCGGCCACTCCAACCAGTCCTGTATCATCCACAAACTGTAAGTGAGTCAAAATTTCCTCACCCACCTTGATACCCGTTATCAGGCCTTGATGTCTTCTCCTCAAGAAGAGTCTACCTAATCCTTCAGCCAAAATGAGGAAGAGATAGGGAGAGCAAGGGTCCCCTTGACGAAGACCACGTGTGGCTCCAAAAGGTTGCGAGGGAAGCCCCTTGATTAGAACAGAATAAGAAGGCGTAGAAACACAACTCATGACCCAATCTATCCAGTCCTGAGAGAAACCAAAGGCTGCCAACATCTTTGACAGGAAGCCCCACTCCACCCTATCATAAGCCTTGGACATATCCAGTTTAATGAACATTCCTTTATTACCAGATTTTTGCATTGTATGGATTGCCTCCTGGGCGAGGACCACCCCATCCAAGATCTCGTCTACCCTCTACAAAACCCCCTTGCTCTGAGGAAATGATGTTATGAAGGAGAGGTTTTAGCCGTTCAGCCATTATCTTTGTGATTATTTTATAAATCACGTTGCATAAGGCAATAGGTCTGAAATCAGAGATATGAACCCCCTCCTCCCCTTTTGGAATTAAAGTGATGAAGGTATGATTTATTGCCTTAAGCATTCTTTTATTAGTTCTGGACTCCTCCGTGACAGTCAAAACATCCTCCTCCAAGGTATCCCAAAAGGCCTGAAAAAACTCAATAGGAAAACCATCTCGGACCTGGAGATTTGCCGGTGCTCATTCCAAAGACCACATTCTTCAGCTCATCTCTATCAATGGGTCTAAGAAGGGCCTGATTTTCTTCTTGAGAGATAATAGAGGGTATGACATCAATAACTTCATTTTGAGCCTCCACATCTTGCTCCATACTTTCCTTAAAAAGTTTAGAAAAATAATCCATTGAATGGGAATGCATACCAGGAAGAGTATCAAAGGAGTGTCCATTCTCATCTTGAAGGACTTCCATGTTGTTCATTTGTCTCCTCGCACAAGCTGATCGATGGAAAAAATTTGTATTTCTATCTCCTTCTAATAACCAAGTGTTTCTTGCTCTCTGTTTCCAGTACGTCTCCTCTTGGTTATCAATGTTCTCAACCGCTTTGCACAAGGCATCATCCTCGGTTTTAAGTCGCTCAGTAATTGTTCCTTCCCCGAAGTGTTTTTGAACCTCTTCCCATCTGGCCACCAAGGGAGCTCTTTGGAGCTGGAAATCCGACTTATTAGCTTGCCTCCACTGTTTCAGTTTAACTTTGACAAAATGAAGTTGTTTGTGGAATTTAAACATTGCTGTCCCAAAAGGTAGACGACCTTCTTCCCACCACTGCGGAATTTTCTTTCGAAGATCCTCCTTTTGCAACCAAAAATTCTCAAATTTAAACGGTTTGTGGTGCTGCCCTGTCATAGTCCCTCCCTCCAACAAAATGGGAAAGTGATCTAAAATTGGGCCCTCCAAAATCTGGAATTTAATATTCCACTTAACAAATGCCTCCTCTGAGACCAAAAAATGGTCTAGCTTTACCTTCCTACTGTGTGGCTCCCTCCTCTTGTTAGTCCAAGTAAAGTAGGTTCCAGGGCCTTTGATATCCACTAGGTGAAAGGCCTGGACTTGGGCAATCAGAAGCCGGTCCCCTGGATCCAAAACTGGGGTTCCACCTTCCTGATCTCGAGCAGATAATTTAGCATTAAAATCCCCAGCAATAATCCAGTCTAAATCTTCCCTTGAGGACCTCATGTTGTGTACAACTTTCCATTGGAGCCTCTGGCCATCAATGCTTTGAGCCCCATAAAAATTTGTAATTAAAACATGTTCAGCTGTGATATTATTCCTAAAATGAGATGTGAGAACACCCCTCCAAGCTATATGTTCTATTGCAGTCCATTCCAGAGGGTTCCAAAGAGTAACAATCCCCCCTGAGGCACCTTGGGCAGCCACATCCATATGACCAGTGCCCCTCCATATTCTACTAACTGTTTTACACATAAGATCTAAAGACATTTTTGTCTCCTGGATGAGCAAAAAGTCTGTTTTGCATTTTCCTAAGAGTCTTTGAACAACAGATTGATGGGTTCTACTGTTTAAACCCCTAACATTCCAAGATTGAATAATCATTGAAAACCTTGAGAGCAGTAAGAATCAATTGTCCTCACCGATCCTCCAGTGATCAGCTTGTCTCCTTGCACTGCTAGCAGATCCTTATTAGACTTTCTGCCCGCTCCTTGAGAGTTACTATTTTTGGATCTCTTTTCCACCTGAGTTATCCCTAGGGCTGGCCTTTCTCTGTTCTTTTCTGCACTTCCCATGCTGACATCCTTAATTACTGGTTGTGCTTGGGAGTGTATTATCAATGCCCCTGGATTCTCTGGCTGCAATAACTCAGTGGACTCAATCACCTGTTCTAAGACAGGGGGAGATGAAGGAGAAGCATGAGTGTGGATGTTATTATCCTCAGTATTCCCATCCACTCCTTCCATGACTTGATCCTCTTGATCCACTAGTGACTTAAAAATTTCATACCTATTGGCTGGCTTGAGTTGTGCTTGCTCCTTACCATTTTTCTTTTGCTTTCTCCTTCTTTTGGGCTGTTCAAAGCCATCTTTCTGAACATCATTACCCTGAGGAGTATTGGATGGTTCTTTGACAAGAGTAGACTTACCCTCTCTGGGGCGATTTGGCATTCCAAGCGGAGCCTCCGCTTTTGTGTTCAAAATATTTGGACAAAACCGTGCCAAATGGCCATGCTTATGGCAAACTCTGCATCTGAAGGGCAGAGCCTCATAATCTAACTGTTGGATCCAAGATAGTCCTGCCAGTTCAAGTTCCACCTCTGCTGGTAGAGGCTGGCTAATATCCATTTCCATGCAAATTCTTGCAAAGACAGCTGTGTTACCTTCTATGGTGTCCTTGGAGACGCCCAGATGTCTACCGAGGGAATTACCAATCATTTCCAAAACCTGCTCACCCCAAAACTCCATCGGGAGAGCGTACAACCGGATCCAAACCGGGACAGCCGTGGGTTCAATACGAGGATCGAAACCCACTCTCCAGGGTTGAACAAATAACCCTGCCGGACCGTGGTTCCTCTTTTCTGATTCAAATGCTCTGTTTCTATCGGCTAAAGAAGAAAAACTAACAATGAAATACCCATTGCTTATAAACCATAAGGAGTACTCACCGTGAGGCTCCCAGTTCTGTCTAAAACAAGTATGCAAAAAATTTAGGGTAGGTCGGATACCCATGAATTTACAAATCAGATCATGGTTAGCTCTGTAGATGATTGTGTCTTCGACCATCTTTGGTTCGATGACAATCTTGGGTCTGGAGGCGGATTGTGGGAGGCATCCATTAACTCGATGTGCTGTTGAGCTCTTGCCAGCATTCTTGAAGAGCGTTTGAAAAGCATTCCTCTGAGCTTCGTCATTGGAAGACGAAGCATTTTCTTTTAGCAGCTCAACGATATGAGCTCTTTCTCCCAGAGAGAGGATCTGGAGGAGACCCCATTGGGCCCTCCTGGGGCAGCAGACGATCCTTCAGAGTAACACTACGTCAACCCACCAAATGCCCTGGATTTTCCTTCACTCCACAAACCCTAGAACATCGCCTGTCGCCTGCTCAAAAATTTTCTCGCCAAATCGCCCCTCTTGGGACTCATTGTTGAAATATTTAATGATGATATCGGTTTTGGTTAAATATTCCTCTTTTAGTCCAAATTTATGAAATAATTGATATGTACACAACTTGAGGGATGACCCATTATCAATCAAACCTCACTTGATAAGGGTATCTCCAATAAGTGTGGTGATGTAAAGTGAAAAATCTCCATGTAAGTTTGAGGAAGGTTTATCATCATCTAAGAATGAGACATGACATATCCCAAAAGAACTTATGGTTTCAACTATGGCATCACGAGGGATATCTAGGGAAATAGATTGTTGTAAAATTTTTATTAAAGCATTTTTGTGGTTGGGAGAATTCTACAAACGTTCTAACACTGATATATTTGCTAGAGTACTAGCTTACTGCTTCTAAAGATCAAATGGAACTTGTGACTATGGTCTCAACACTATAGATGGAATCCTTGTAGCTGAATATTTTCTTTGATTCTCCTTTAAAACTGAACTGGGTTGAGATATTGAACTTTATCCTCACTAATGTTGCTAATTTTGAGCCTGTTTCCTTGTAGTTACCCCAACCATACCAACCACATTACTATGGCATAGGGAATCATCTTATTGAGCCACCTGATTGGATGTTTGTTGCTCATGCTTTGGTAGGGGATCCTTAAATATCCCCATGTCTTGATTTGTTGTTGGAACTTGTTGAGTAGGATTTTGATTATTTTTTGATTGAATATTTCCTAAATCAATGCATCCTGCATCAATGAAGTCTTGAACCACATGCTTCAATTTCTTACAAGTGTTTGTCCAATGTCCTTCTACTTTGTGATAAGTGCAATATTGATTTGCCTTATACCAATGAGCTGTAGTATCTGGATGTCTTACTGGAGGTAATTCTATTGCCTTAGCATCCAATAATTGTTTTAAAACTACTTCCATAGGGATATTAAGTCTTGTGAAATTACTTTGAGGAGGCTTTTGAAGTACAATTTTTTGTAGGTTGTTATTGACATTATGAACAGGTCTACTATCACTATAACCTCCTATATGCTTACTCTTAGGTTGAGACTTAATTGGATTATCTTCTTTAACCTTAAGCTGACCTCTTCTAATGAGAGCTTGTTCCACTTTTCTTGCTAACTCAATTGCTTGATCTAAATATGTGACAATAGTAGTTTCTAATGCATAAGATAACTATTCTTGTAAATTACCAATAAATATATCAAGCATATCTTTCTGAGACACATGTTGTCTTAATCGACCAAATAAACTTCTCCAATGGGCTAATTTTTTTGAAAAGATTTCTTATTTACTTTGTTTTAAATCATATAAATCTCTCATATTCACTTCCTTTTCAATGTAAGCACTAATTTTTTGAACAAACATCTTTGCAGTCTTCTCAAAACTCTTCAAATAATATTTGGGCAACCGATAATACCACTCTAATGCCACTCCAACAAGACTCTTTGGAAATGTTTTCAATAAGAGCATATCATCATAAATAAGATCATGATAAGTTATTCTGAATCCTCTTTGATGCTCTATTGGATCTTTAGTACCTTTATAGATCATCAACACTGGCATAGAGAAATGATTAGGATAAGGTCTAGCAGCAATAATAGGATCCAATGGTTGACTACATATTTATTTATAATTGTATGTAAACCCTGAAGGTTGAATCATATCCATCCTTAAAACCAACTGATTCACTATACTTGCAAAATTTTGCATTTTTGAATTACTATGTATGTTTCCCAAACTTCCCAAAGGGGGAATGTATGTATGTTGAAATCCTGATGTTTGATTCAAGTTTTGGATAGCTTGGTTGTATGTAACACTTTATGGATAACTAAAATTTTGTGGAACAGAAGCAATGGTGTTGATATTAGAGGATGAAGGAGGAAATTGAGAACAATGTTTTGGATCACTATTAGTTAGAGAGACTTGCATATTCCCTCCAACATTAGTCGTATTAGTAGTGGCACAAGTCACTTGGTTCTTAATTTTTTTTGATGCAAGGATTGAGATGTAGGAACGCCATGATGAAGCAAAGGATACCTATTAGGATGGGAAGGAGTAGCATCCTATTTTTCAAGATGGGTTTCTCGTTCTACATATTCCAACAGTTTTTTCTTATGATCTTTCATGAATTCCCAAATATGATCAAATGATGAAAAGACATAACTTCCATTAGGTCTAGCAAAATGATCAAGATTAGTTTTAGTTTCCATGACTACCTCTTCTTCCTCTTCTAGATCTACATTAGGGTTTTCCCTATCAATATGATCATCTTCCAAAGGAACATAATCAGACTCTAATTATTTCCTCTGACTTCTAAGGAACAAAGACATTAGAAGCAGTGAAAAACAAATAGGGAAAACACTACCAAACAAATTTTAATTTCTTATAGGTTTTTCAAATAGAATTAATGATATTATTTAGTGTTTGAAATAAAAGGATATGTTCATGTCGGGTTCACCAAATATGTAGAGGGGGAAAACTACCCTACCACGTACAATTCCTAAACAAAAGGCTGGATCCACAAGGATATGACCTTTCGTGGGGTGAACCGCAGGGGTTATGTTGTACTCTACAGTTGGTGCTAGGGGGAAGGGTTCACCAGAAATTATTTTAGGTCTTGCTCCAAGTCCTTAAGATATCCAGGAATATTTGATGTATTCGGTTTTAAGAAAAAACCTAAGTTTGGTCTTTCTAGATCTAAACTAGGTGAATTTAGAACAATGTAGAAAATAAAATAGAACAACTGAAAACAAAATGCAAGCATACAAGAGCTAACCTAATATGATTCTTTATTTTGAATGCTCACTAATCTAGGGTTTATTCTAGAAAACCTTTAAAGCAGACAACACACAAAATAAATGCACAAAAGTTAACCCTAGATGCAAACTAAATGCCTTTCACTTTAAAATGCCTAAGAATCAATAATTAGATCATATATTCAACCAATAAAATGATTAGAGCACTTATCTAGACCGGTGGTTGACTTAGCTCTTTCTACCTCTTGTCCAATGATATTTAGAAATACCTATTTTTGCAAGATAAATCATAAAACACTTGAAAATGAGATTAACATTAGGGGGCCTGCTTAGGCCGTTGTGTAACAGTCCTTGGAGGTGCAATAGTAAAGCCCCCTAGGTCATTTTAGATGACATTTTAACACAAAATTAGAAATTGATATTTGGAGAATTAATCATGAAATAGAAATTTAGTAACAAAAATTAGAAAACAGAATGTAGCAATATGATCTAGATACCAAATGGAATGCAATAGTGAAAAAAATCTTGAAATTGCCCTCGGTGTACTCTCTAGAAAAATTGTGCCTCACTTGGGGCGGGCGTGATAACACAGTAGTAAAGTCATGCCCTATATGTATGGGGTGTGATCTCACTTTTGTGGATTGGTTTGCCCTAATCTGGGCAAGCGAAGTTGTGCTTCGCTAATGTCAGGCGTGATATTGTTGTAGATTAATGAAAAATAAAAAGTGAGTGCAGAAGAAATAAATGTCAGAAATAAAGTAATAAAATCCTAATGGACGTCATAAAAATTGAAGTAGGAAAAGAAATTGAAGTATCCAAGCAAGCACTCTATCTCTCCGAACCACACCACAGATCCACCAAGTCACACAATAAATCAATCCAATCCACGCAATAGAATATTAAATCCAAAATTTTCACTTTGGGGTTAGCTTGTAGTAGAAGAAAGAAAAGGAAGAAGAGTAAGCTATCATAAAATTTTTGATCTTAATCAATAATCAGAATTTTGCATTAAGATCACACATCAAAAACTTGCATCTGATTAAGCGAGAACATCCTACCTTTTATATATAAAATCGGAGGAAAAGGGCAGGCAAAATAAAACCCAAAGCTGATGCCAAAACATGCTGGAGGGTTTAAACCGAGGTCTAAATGGGCCAAAAACAATAAAATAAAAATTAAATTAAAAATGGTGAAGTCGCGTCCCGTGATGACGGAGTGCGAGATCACTCCAGAGAAGTCGTGTCTGGTCATGACGGAGCATGATTTCACTAAATGTATTAAAACAGGTAAGGTTAAAGAATGAGAGGCCTATCCTTGCCTTAGGCAAGGGTTAGAGACCTCTTAGGGGTTCTAAGGAAGATTACCCACTAAAAGTGGATCAATTTTTTGTATCTACAGGTATTGAATATTTCAATCTTCAAAAATTAATCTTCTTCTAGAGAATGGTCTTCATCTTGATTTAATCCTTTGTATTCCTTTTAATTTACATTGTATTGTATGCCTCCTTGAATTTGTTCTTCTTATTCTTATTTATTGGATTCAGTACTTTCATATATGGATGTGCTATCACCCGCTTCTTGTAAGAGTATTTTCTCTTTTTTTTTTGTCCTTGTCATTATTCTATGTGTCCTATATAGAATCTTATGAACATACACTTAGAGCATCATGACAAGATTATGAGTTAGTAGAACTTGAAGTACTAATACTACATGAAGATTGGAATATCTTTGTTAGGGATATTCATCAAATTTTATTTCCAGTTTAAGTAATTCTATCAATCCTCTTTGTTCCACATTTTTGTCCTTATAACATTTGAATGTAAGTAGTGACATGTTAGTATGCTTTCATAATATAAAGGAATTTAATTTCATTCTTTCCATTATCAACTGATTCAGTGATTCAAGCATGTAGATAATGCTCCATTGTTTCAAACCTATCTTTTAAAGCTTCATTATGTATCATTTTTGAAGTAGGATCTAAGTTTCCTTCAAACTTTATAAGTGAATTCTTGATTCCACTTTTTATGATACTTGCTCTTTCCTTTCTAATAGTGTTGTCCATATCATTGTTTATTGTATTAATTGAGGTAGACATTCTTCTAGCTCTCTAGATTAGAGTATAAAGCGATTTGATAGATCTTGTATCTTATGAGATAGAATTTTCTAAGTGGTCTACCTTATAACTCCTTAGTTTAGAGTATATGACCTTGATTTGATAAAACATTTTTGAGATTAGGTTTTGTAGGCTTCCTTATATCTCCCTAATTAAGAGATGTGAATTTGATTTAATAAAATACTTGTAGAATTTATATTTTGTAGAAACCTTATGACTCCAAAATGAATTGGGTACTTGATAAACTCTGATGGATGCTATTATTATCAAGTTTTGGAGAATGCCTTATGAATCCTTAGTATTTTAGATATTCTATATGATTGATAAAGTGCTTTTTGAGAATAATAGTTCAATTTTGATTTGATTTTGTAATGTTTTGTAAATAGCAAAGATCAACTTTATTCACCTTATTAATCCTATTGAACTTAAGCACTTTCTAATTTTATAGGGTTCTAATGGTTGGATTTATTTTATCCTTTTAATGTGTTTTGAGACACGTATACCAATTAATTTCCAACTCTTGATAATCCTTAATAAACATCCTTTTATAGCCTTTGATATTTGATATTTAATGTTTCTAAATTCCAATATTTTATTTGGTATAGTATTCCTTATAACTCCCTAATTTGGATATTAGAAACCAATAATATTTGCAATGATAAGGTTGTAATTTACAAGTTGAAAAAACTTATACCTCATACTTTATTATTTGCAAATATAAATTTGCTTTTTTAATATATTACTAATTCTAAATGGATGATTGCAATAGTAAATATAATGTACCCTTATAACTCCAATATAACTTTAGCAAGCAATAATATCAAAATCTACCTTAATAACCCTTCTAGATTATCTTTCCTTGACACTGCGAGGTGGCAGATTTGAAATCTTCTACAATGTGGTGCACATGGGCAATCAATACCCTTATTTGACTAGTGGTGATTTCTCCCTTGAGTAGCACTTCTCTCCTTTGTAAATTGTGCTTGGTTTATGATGAATATCCTCCACGAATGGGGCACTGGTATTGCTGGTCTATGACAAATATCCTCCATGAATGAGGTATTGGTCTTGTTTGTCTTATGATGAATATCCTACATGAATGAGGTGTTGGTATTTCTGTTCTTATGACAACTTCTTAAATGTAGGCTTATACCTCTGAATGGTGCACATGCTTGAATTAGCCTCCTAACTATGAACGTGCTTCACACCATTCAATGCTTGACCTCATTTGACCTCATTATATTTTCTTTCTCCAAAGTGGACACCTTAAATAGTATTGTTTTCTTGAATATTGCGAACAAGCGTAACTTGAGTGTTACTTAGTAGGCATTGATATTCCAACATACCTTTGTGCAATGATGAGTTCGGTGGTAACCTCCTAAAGCTTTGTAACTCCCTTTTAGGTGAGCATTGGATTATTCATGAATTTTGGGGCACGAAGTGGCACTCAAGGATTGTGCATGTAAGCCTTTCTTATAACGCTCCATGGATGAGCATTGTAATCCTATATTTGAATATATATTTTTATTGCACGTTGGCTTGCTATGTTTCTTGGAATGCAATCATCTCCTCTTATCCTTTTGCACATTGTCTTGATGAGGATAATGGGTGGATCTAGCTATAATACTCCATGGTTATATGGTGCTCTAATGGCGATCTTGTGGCATAGTCTTGTGCTTACTTTTGGTGGTCATTCTCTCCAAGTAATGGCCTTGGTTATAGCACTTTTCCCTTTATACCTTGATGCTTGTTTTTTGTGTATCCTTTGTAATAGTCCCTTGTGCTTAGCTTGATAGTGCTATTCTACGTAGATAATATCATTATGTATGCCATCCTTTATCTATGTAAATTTAAATGATGATAGCCTCTTGTAATGGCTTCAATATTTCAGGTGACATGCTTGCTTCTAGGGATGGATTGGACATAGAGAAATGGTGTTTTTAAACACCTTAATTTTTACAAATTATGAGCTCTTCGGTAGCTCTTTCCTCTTGCTCGAACTCTACCCTAAAACTTGCTGAGATGATGGTCGTGCTACTTCCTATAAAGAGACAAATACATTTGTCCTTTTGAAGGAACAAAAGAGATGCTTAGTAATAGTTAGATTTGCACCAATATGATGGACCTTTTTATAAAATACTTTCTGATTTTGATGAGGCAGCTCCTTGCCTTCATTAATCTTCTTCCTTGGATAATTTAGTAAGAGTTAATCCAATCTAATACTATTTTTTTAAATTAAGGATTTCTGCACTTTGCATTTAAATGAAACCCATATATTCCTTGAATATTGAGACTCATGAAGTCTCTATTTGAGGCTTCCTTCAAGGTCTTTAATGGTGGCTTCATTTTCCACATTTTGACTTGTGTTGGTGGATTCTTTTGGCCATGAAATATTGTAGATGTTGTGCTAGTTTTGTGCCTTTAGAAATCAACACACAAACTAATTTCATGAGAGTAACTAGTTAGAGATCAACTAGTATAGTGCTAATGGATTAATAATACACTTTAATGGTAGCAATAATCTCACCTTATTTCTCCTATAAATAAACTCTCAAATTAATTTTGAATGCACTTAATAATCTCTGCAAATTTTAAGAGTAATCTGTAAAGAACCCTGAATACAATTTTCACCACAATCAATATTGTAGGATGTAGTCTTCTTACTTTATGGATAGATAATAGGTAGGTGATAATTTTATTTCTTTCAAAAAATATCCAACTCCTATTTAATGTACAAATATATCTTAAATGAATTCTCCTTTTTGCACTTTCTTGAAGACTATAATATGAGCCCTTCTCCTTGCAACTTTAATCCAAATTTGGTGCTTAATGGAATTTAATAATGAACCTTATTTTGAAGTTCAACTAATTACACCCTAGTTGATTGCCTTTAATGGCTTCTGTAATAGATGTGGATCTTATTGTTTGAATCACCAATTTGCTGCATTGTAATGGGTGAATTCGTATCTTCTTTTTGGTTGTCCAAAATAGCTTTCTACTTCACCAACCTGTGGTTTTGAACTTTCTATCTTGAGCCTAGGGCTTGGTGGCTTGATCCTTCCAATTATCTTTGATATAGTTTGTTCAAAAAGTCCTTGCTTATAAAAAGTGTCTTCTTGCTATGAGAGGTAATCTCCAAATATCTTGAATTTTATAGGCTTCTTTTGTTTGACTCTTCCTTCAATATTCTTGTTGAATTATGACTTCAAACAAGATATTATTCTTCTCAATATTTTTAATGTCTTGAGGTTTTCATTGGATTATTCTTCTATATTTTGCACTCTTTACGAAATTCTTCTTCTCTTGGGCTTCTTGTTAAATGGCGATAATTGTCCCAAGTCCTTTACTATTAGGATCTTTTCCTTGGTAGTGGATTTCTCCAATCAGTTCTCCTAGGAACTCTTTTGATGATGCTTCTTCAAGCTATACAACAAGGCTCTCCAAGCCTTCTTATTTTTCCTCCTTGAGACCTCTCTAAGGTCTTCTATCTTGCAGCTTCTATGGTATTCCAACTTAGACATTTTCTTCAATCTTCTGCTTATGGAAGTGTTGGTGATGAGATATCTTTATCAGATCTCTAAAATTTGTTGCTTCTAGATTTTGGAATGGGACCTTGCTGGTCCTTATTTTATTCTGTAATTTGTAGGCTTTAATGGATATCACCAATATCCTATTTTGCAGACTCTTCTCTGGAGTCTCTTTTAGGAACTCTTCTCTGGAGTATTCTTCTAGAATTCTTTTATGGAGTCTTCTTATGAATCGAGAACTCTTCTTCTAGAACTCTCCTCTAGAGTCTTCTTCTTATGAATTAGGAACTCTTCTTCTAAAGATCTTATTTGGAGTCTTCTTCTTTTGAATCAGAAACTCTTCTTCTGAATTAAGAACTTTTCTATGAAGTCTTCTTCAAAATTAAGGCTTCTATGGCCTTCTCTTCTATATCAGGGCTTCTGTGGCCCTTTCTTCTGGATCAAGGCTTCTATGGCCTTTTCTATTTGCAATGTGAATTTTTTCAAAATTGCAATTGAGATCTCCAATATCCAAACTTCACCATGACTCTTCTCCTAGAGTATTTTTTTGCAACAAATAACTAATATTTGCATGAGGAAAGCACATAGAATTTTAGGCAACAAAGGTGAAATCCTTCTCTATCTATTGTAGGAAGTGTCCCAACTTCTAAGAGTTAATTTTTTACAATAAAACAATTTAGAAAACAGTTATCATTAAAAAATCTATATCCTTAAATAACATTCAGTAGTTGATCCATCAAACTAGTGGAATGAATGTTGAGTCCTAGTATTCACGAGTTTTTCTACAACTTCGTGGAAAGACTTTAGCCAAAAATAATCTCAAAATTTTTTTAACTGAGATTTATTTAAATCCTTTCAATATTTTTTGACTTTCTCTAATCCTATTGACTACTGTGGCTTTTTCTACCAATTGATTCATAATGGCAGTGTTTGTATACAACGACACATAATGAAAGATCTAGTTTGCAAATATGCAAGCCAACAGTAGCAATAGAAACTATCCCTATTCCTCTTGACCTACTAAATTTATTTTATGATGAATTTTGCAAATTGTGGTGCACAATGGCAAGTTAGGTTTACAAAAATGTAAAAAATAACTATGATGTATGTAGGCTCTCCTATTCTCGATTCACTGTGGCTTTGATACCATTGTTAGATTTTGAGGATATATAGTGGGGGAGATCTAACACAGGTCCTAATAAGATGCAAAAAATATGAGAGAGAGTTATTCTACAATATGACTGAAATATACTATAACTAGAAAGTGGTAAAAATACAATGCAGTATGGAGGTAATGGTCACTCCATAAATATAAGCTAAATAACTACATTGTAATCCATATAGGAGCTCTACCACTATCTAATACTCTCTACAAATATGCATCTGATATGATTTATATGTACTTGATATATGATATTTATCTATGAGGCCCTTTATATGAGAAGATAGGTTCCTTGGCCAAAACTCTGCATAGCTGTACAAGGGGACACCTTGCACATTACAACTTGCACATTGAAACTTGTACATTTATTACATTGCTTGAAGTAAGTAGTTAACTTCCATCTAAAGTAATCTCCTACTGTATCTATGTACCAAATGTGGAACATTTACATGACCCAAATGATGTAATGTATCCTAACTCTAACATTACCATTAATACATAGATGTTGAAGAAAACTAAACGGAGATAAAATATATGGTAGAGCAAACTTTAGTTGGGAATGGAGGATCTAAACAAGATGAGATAGTGAAAGCCACCCTAGAAAATATTGAGAATACAATTATTATGTAGATGGTTATTGAGACAAAACCCTAAAGGCTCCCAAATGAAGAACAAAAGGGATAACAATGTAAAAGAGAATAACCTCTTAAATGAATAAAATATGCTTTATTAAGAGCCATTAGTATACGAGGAGCCCTAACTTCCTCTCAATAATGCCCTAGTAGTATACACACATACTCCAATCCTAGATTCCATGCAATATTCATCTGACATAAAATAGGAAAACCTCAAGAGAATAAAATTGGATAGTAATCAAAAGGTCAAACATAGAACCAAATAGCACTACATAGCCAAGGAAGGAAAAAATCTTATTGTTGAAGGTAAGGTTAATCCCCTTATAAATTTTTTTACTCCTTCCTCCTCATGAGACTCATTTCATGGAATGTAAGGGGGATTAAAGGTAGCCCCCCAAAACATAATGAAATTAAAAGGATGATGCAGACAAATAAATCACATCTAGTCTTCCTTCTAGAGACTAAGCTATCGATGGAAGAGATGGAGATGGTGGCAAGAAATGTTTGGCCTACAAGTAGGATGGACTATCTTAGATCCCAAGGTGCATCAAGGTACCTTTCTTGTATTTGGGACTCGAAGGATTTTATGGTGTATATGATCATGGGTAGTAGAGGTATCCTTGGTTATCTTGGTAAATGGAGGCAATTAGATAAAAAATTCTTATGTATTAATATCTATATGAACATTTTATAGATGAGAAATGGAAACATTAGAGATATATTAAATACCTCCAAATCTAGTTTCCTACAATACAACTCATTTTAGGAGGGTAAATACTATTTATTCTTTGTAGGAGAAATAGGAGGGCTTAGAGCATTGGACATTGTTAAATCTAATGCATGAACATTTGAGGAATATTCAATTGATTGATGTTAAATCTAATTATGGTATGATGAAATGGTCTAACAAGATTTAAGATTCAGTGTGCATTTTGGAATGTCTAGACAGGTTTGTAATTTTGGATGAGCTCTTTTGGTTGGGATAATTTCAAAATATCTCATCCTTAATAATATTGGTTCAGATCATTGGCTTATTTTGTTAGATCTTTGGGAGCCTGCTCGTAAGTACACTCCTTTTAAATTCTAGCTCATGTGGATCTGATACAACACTTTCAAACCTCTAGTCTGGCAGTAGTGGAGGGAAGGAAAAACAAGATTTGGTACCAAAATGTATTGTTTTGTGAAGAGATTATAGTTCCTTAAAAAAAAATTAAGGAATAAAATTAGTAAGAGTTTTGTGATGTCAGAAAAAAAGGTAAATATGGATCTCCAACCTAAATAGGTGAATGAGCAAATCCACTCTATGGGCATCTCGAAGGATCTTAGTAAATATGAAATATGATTATCTATTGATATGGAGGAATAGAAAAAAAGGAAAGAGCTTCTATGGAAAAAAAATATAGGATTTAATGGCTAAAATAAGAAGATAGGAATTTTACTTTCTTCCATAAATCCCTTCTTTCAAGAAGAGCTTATAATTTTTTATCATCCTTGAAGATAGACATCGATGAATCAGTTTATTTGTGGGTTGACGTGAAGAATATTATTTTAGATTATTTTGTAAAACTCTTCTCAATACCTCCTTTGGATCAAGGGCTGAATAGGAAGTTCCTCAAGAAATTCCTCCCACCCATCATAGAAGAAGACAATGTTACTTTGATAGGAATGGTATCCATAAAAGAATTACATGCCATTATGTTCAAGAAGAAAAAGTTAAGACACTAGGCCTAAATGGCTTTCCCATTAAATTCATTTAATAATTTGGGGATCTACATAAGGACGATTTGATTTATATGCTAGAGGAAACAATGATGGCTAAGTTAGTACTTAAATAAATTAATAAAACTTATATTGTACCCATTCCTAAATCCCAAGAGGTTGAACATATTTTTGGTTTTAGGTTTATAGCATTATGTAATATCATCCTCAAAATCATTACAAAGGTGGTGATGGATGATATATTGAAATCTCTTATCCCCAATATAATTTTCCTAGAGCAAGGAGGTTTCATGGGAGGGAGACAGATTACATATGAGAAAGTGTTGGCCTAAAAATAATTACATTCCATGCAGGCCTAGAAATACCCTTCTATATATATTCATTTGGATCTTTCCAAGGCTTATGAATGGGTAGACTGACATTTTATTCTTTAGCTTCTAAGGCAGATTGGTTTTTCTTAGGATCAGATAGACTGGATTAGAGGTAGTATTTTCTTTATCTCCTATGTAGTGCTTATCAATAGTAGTGTGTCTCCTTTGTTTATGAATTCTAGAAGTATTCATTAGGGGACCCTATTTTTACTTATTCATAATACTACCAAAATATTTGGGTTGTATTATCTCTAATTACATAACCAATTAATCTCTTTAGGGAATTAAAACAACCTTTAGATCCCCTCAACTATCCCACTTATAGTTTATGGATGATTCAACCTTGTTGGGTTGTGCATCTTTAGGAGAGGCATCCAAGTTCAAGAAGATTTTGAATATATTTTTGATAGCCATAGGATAATTTATTAATAAGAAAAAATGAAAAATCATATTATTTCATTGCTCTACCCAAGTAGAATCTATAATTTTTAACAACTTGTGATTCAAATTATTTTCTCTTCTAATTTCCTGCTTGGTAGTCTTGCTAAAAACTTTCAGGTAGAAAAGGAAAGAATGTATGTGGTTGATAGAGATGATAAAAATTCAATTGGTTAAATAGACCAACTGGTGGATCTCTTCTAGAGGTATAATCACTTTGGTAAAATAAGTTCTTTAATCTATTCCTATATATGTCTCTTGTCTTGGATATCCCTAAAGATATCCTGAGAAATCTAGATAAAATTAATCAAATATTCTTATGGAGAGGAGTAAAAGCAAAACACAAATTGGCACTTGTGAAGTGGAAGAAGTTAGGCCTCCTAAGAAAAGGTGGTATAGGACTTAGATCATCAATAATAAGACACTGGTAGCTAGACTGTATTGGCAATTAATCAACACCCTCATGCGCACTAGGCTTAGAATTTAAGAACTAAATATACATAAAATAGATCACTGAAAGAATTTACCAGATATTAGCTACCCAGTAGAGGATATTTATTTTAATAGTGTTGAGGATAGGGGAAACATTGATCAATATGCAACTATTTGGATTATCAACAATGGTCACTAAGAAAATTTCTAGACTAAGGTCTAGGATGGGTATCCCCAACTGATTCAAAAATTTCCTAAATGGAGACCTCTCATGGAACAACTTCATAGGAAAGGGTGGATCAAATTTTTCTACTATTATAGGAATATTGTGGATAGTTCTTGGAATGAAAGAGTGTGAGTCCCAACTATTGAGTGGCCTATGATTGTACTAGAGGCTCAGAAGGAAGCTATTCAATTAGTACTTAGAGCTTGATCTCTTTCTTAGTCTCAAGAAAATAACTCTTTTGGTTAGGGCCCTCACTTCAAAGGTATTTATATAGTAGCTTTGGAATATTCCTCATCATTTTAGTATGCTGCCAACCCCCTTAATGATGTCTTCAATCAACTTTAATGGCCTAAAGTGAGATTTTTTTATCTAGCTTATTTATTTTCCATTAGTGGGTCCTTAAAAGAGATCAGTTAATGAAATAAGGTTTTTTGGCCCCTATAGATGTGTGATATGTTGTAGATATGGAGAGATTCTGGATCATATTTTTTTTTTCTTATCCCTTGAATACCCAATTATGGAAAATTTTGACCTTCCTCTTGGATTTTAGACCTTACATGTTCACTTCCTTTGAGCAAGCTTGGCATACCTAGCCTAGGATGGATGGCATGGATAGTTCTATGAAGGAGATGGTATGGATCAACATTTCTTTAATGCTTTAGAATATTTTAAAAGGAAGAAACAACAAGATCATTAAAGACATTCAACATGATATTTAGTATATCTACAAGAGGGCTTTAGCTAATATCAAGGAAAAAAATCCAACATGTAATGTAAACCCCTTCCTTCCCATCCCCATAGTGGAATAGTTTTCTCAGTAAGATGAAGTTTTTTTTGGATGAATGGAGACAAAGAAATCCTTAAAAACACAGGTTTCCTATTCATCGGGATGGTCATTGGAAAATACCTCCTAATGGTGTTAGAAATATTAACATGGATGGATCTTCAAGAAGTAATCCTAGAAAAGCATGTATGGGGGATATAGGAAGAATTTCAGATGATACTATTATCTTCATATTTGCAGAGAATTTGGGTGTTCTCTCTAATAATCTAGTAAAATATTATGCTATGCTTCAAGGTATTCAAGAGGTTACTAAGGTTGGCTAGAGTTAGGTACATGTAGATTTGAAATTCCAAATGCTCATTAATTGGCTGAAAGATCCCATTAAGGCCCTTCTAAAGACTAGCATTTACAAAGTGCTGGAAAAGATCTATAACCTTTAGACCACATTTAGGACAACTAAAATTTTCATGTTCCCCATGAGCAAAATAGGGTAGTAGATACTATGACAAACTAGGCTCTAGACCGAGTAAATATAATTTGTTACGGATACCTCCCTACATGGTGGATACAAAAAATTAGGTAAGACCTCTACTACATCTTACATATTGATGCTGGTAACATTGATCTATGTGTCTTATGACTTAAAAGAAATTAAAAGATTCCTTTTTCTTTTCAATAACTTAATGCAATTGGAGCATTGTAGCTAGTCCTCTATAAAACTCTATATGAAAGCCCCATTTGCTTGGAAGGGATAGCAATGTAACCTATTACTCATTTCTAATTAATGAAAACTTATTATTGATTTGCATGTTCACCTTTTATAATTTCTTTTTTCTATACTTAAAATTATCACTCATATAATAGTTATTTTTTATTTTTTTATAGTACAAACCATGGTATGTTTTATACCAGGTTACTTAACAAAATGTAAAATATAATTATATTAAGTTCAATAAGTTTAGACATGAATATGTTTATGTTTAGAAAATATTTTTTCATTTATAAAAATTTAATTTAGTAAACTTTTTTTTATGGACTTTTCACAAATTGTTTAAAATAATACAACATACAACTAAAACATTAATAACATATAAATATAACTATGTTATTTTTAAATTTAATAAATTTTTTACAATTTAAATATTAATAATTCAATATTCACACTTCTTAAAAAGTGTTATCTAAACACTTAATTAAACATATTCTTATTGGTTGCTTAAAACTTGTTAGATATCTTTTACACTATAAAATAAAATATCAATAAAATAAAAATAGTAATTTTGAGTTCCTATTAATTTTAGTCAAATTTTTAAAATAAAATTTATATATATGAACAATTATTTTAATATAACTTGATATTATTAATAATATAAAACTTAATTTTATCAAATGGCATTAGTTCAATCAATTATATTCCTTAACTTTAATGGAGGAGACTCAAGTTCAAATCTTGCCAAGAGATACAAGCATAATTTTCAAGTTGTTGATATACCATTATGTGGTCATGATGTAATATGGGTGGGGCCCATTTCAAACCCATATAACCCATTCAAAAAATATATAAAATATATTTTTTAGGTATAAAACCTATTTTGCAAATATTTGACATGTAATGCTTTTTAAAATCCTTTAGATGAAAATCCTTTAATATTTAACTTATGGTTGTTTGAATCTAATTATTTATTAACTAGATGCACATTTATAACATTACCGACAATCTTGTGATGAAATTCTCGACAAATGAATGTAATACAAGATATTTTAATTACATTTTTTAGCTTCAATTTATTCTAATTTATAATCTAGTAATCAGTTGGTACAGACAAAATTGGATCCTAAAAATCCTAACAAATTATCCCTATAAGAGCTAACAAGTTATGTTACATATCCTAACAACTTATCCCTACAAATCCTAAAAAATTGTTGTAAAAATAATAAAATAATAGAAATCCATATGATATATATTTATTCTAACACTCGGTATTAATGACTAACACGAATTCAATTCCAATCTTATCCCTAAATTCTACATTTTTTTCTTTACCTAAGGGTTTAGTTGTTACATAAGCAATTTGTTCAAAATTTGGATAATAATTTAGACAAATTTCTTCATGCTCCACTAGCTACCAGATATAGTGTTGATGAACTTCAATATGTTATGTTTTGGAATGATATAGTAGATTCTTCACCAACTTCAACACACTTTTATTATCACGATGATATGATGTTGATGTTAATTGATCTATCTAAATATCATACAATATACATTACAACCAAACAACTTCACAACCTACACTACATGTTGCCTTATATTCAACTTCAATTGATGACAAAGCAACTGAATGTTGAAGTTTAATATATCAAGAAATAATTGTTGATCCAAGAGAAAACATATAGCTAGTAGTAGATTTTCAATCATCAATTGATCCTTCCCAATTCCATGATCCAACCAACTAAAATTCATTAGATTGATGCTATAATATACCAAAGTCAAGTGTAGCTTTGATATATTTGAGAATAATTTTTGTAGCTTGTCGATGCTCTCTTCTAGGATTTAAACATAAAATAAGACAAATAACTTATTACAAAACATAATTTTGATTGAGTGGTTGTAAGATAAATCAAGCTGCCTAGCAACTAACTATATACTAACTAATTGACCAAAGATGAATTAGAGTAGGCTGATTTCAACTCAAATTCCATATGTGTAGATATCGTATTACAATGTATCATATGAAATCTTTCCAAAAGTGTTTTTTTAAACTTGATTTATGATAAAAATAGTATGATAAAGTTGCCAAACTTCTACACCTAGATAGCAATGAAGAAACCCTAAATATATCATATCAAAAACTAAACACAAATCATATTCTACTTGTTGAATTAGGCAGACTCTACTAGTAGTAAAAATAAGGCCATCAACATACACAATGAGGATGACAATTTCATTACTTATAGTTTTTATGTAAATATTAGGATAAAAAAATCTCTTGCTTAATCCTAAAACTCTAATATGTTGATCAATTTTCAAATACTAGGCTTGGAAAGCCTTCTTAATTTTGTATAAGGACCTAATCAATTTATAGACTAGATGTTCTTTTCTTGGTATTTAAAACCCTTATGGATTTTACATATAGACCTCCTTTTCCAAATATCTATTTAGGAAGGCACTCTTAACATCCATCTGATATACATGCCAATAAAACTATGTTGCAATGGAGAGAATAAATTGACAAACTACCATCTTTATAGCTGGAGCAAATGTTTCTTCATAGTCTATACCTTCCCATTGTGCATACCATTTAGTAAGAAGATGATCTTTGAATTATTCAATTGAACCATCTAATTTTTATTTTATCTTGTAAATCCATTTATAACCATTGGGTTTCTTTCCATATGACAATTCTCACAATTTCCATATTTTATTATTCATTCATGATTCAAATTATACCTCCAAGGTAGCTTCCTAATTTGGTTTACCTCTACTGTCTTCATATTTGTTAGGTTTAAAAAATTTAAAACTAAAATAAAATTTGCCTACTCATTCATTTGTGTAGAATCTTTTCTAGCTCACATAGATTGCCCAACTATCTCTCTCTCATCCTCACTATATTTCATTATATATGTATCCTATTTTGGTAATTTACATGGCTCTTGTTACTGGTAAAATTCACTTGGGTGTACCTTTATCAAGTCTATTCTCCAAGGTCATCCCAAAGTGAATTGTCAATATACTAATGTGGACGAGCCATCATATTTTTCTTTTCATATTCAAACCTTGATGTATCTTAATCTAAGTGAACTTCACCACCTATTGCAATATAATCAATAGTTATAAAACATATAAAAATATCAATACATTTACTATCATCTAAGAAGAAAATATTTTTCTCATATACAATGATATCTCTACTAATTACAATCTAATAAGTAGAAATATCAAATAATATGTATGCCTTAGATTGTTCACTATAGCCAAAAAACATGGACCTTTATTTTACATCTATCTTTGTTATTTCCTCCTTAGCAATTAATACAAAGGAAACACAAACAAAAATATGAAAATGACTATCCAAATATTTTATTCTAGATCAATCTTCTTTTAGAGTAACGTTTTCCAAAGCTTTACATGTACACCTATTGAGAATGAAGACTATAGTGTTTGCTACTTCTACCTAGTAACAATATGGTATAGTTTAGCTCTACATCATGAATCCATTCATCTCGATGATTGTCTTGTTCCTCCTCTCTACTAACCCGTTTTATTTTGGAGTGTAAGTAGCTATATACTGGCTTTATATACCCTCATGCTCGTAAGAATATTAAAAATATTTTGAGGCAAACTCACCTTTATTATTTGAATTCAAGACCTTGATTTGCTTTCCAAATTGTTTCTCTATAAGATCCTTAAAAGGTTGAAAGTATAAAAAAATATACACTTATACTTAAGGAGTTATAACCACATATTCCTCAAATAATCATCAACCATCAACAAAAAATAGTTTACACCACAAATTGAACGTGTATTCATTGGACCATACAAATCAATATGAACTAATAAAAAACAACTTGTGCATGCCAAGACTTACCTATCTCAAATGGTTAATGACTCTATTTTCCAAGTTGACATAATGAACATGAATATTTATACTCTTGAATGGATGGAAATCCATGAACCATGTTAGTGAGAATTGATAAATACTTATAATTGAGGTGATCAAACCTCTCATGCCAAAGAACAAAACTATTATCTTCAACTACCAATGTAAATAAATTGGGAAACTTTACATCAACTAACTTATATAGTCACTTCAGGCCTATAATAGGAGCAATAAGTTTTTTCAACAACATGCATCATCTCACATCTATTTTTTTATTAAAAATGCATAACAAGTTGAGAATTCTTGGTGATTTCACTAATGGACAAAATATTTTTGTTCATATCAAGAAAATATCAAACTTTATTGAAGGTGTATGTAACATTGTTATTAAATGTCACACTAACATCACCACTCCCTTCAATAAAGTATGATCTACCATCACCAAGTGAATAGACTCATTCTCACTTAGATCTTCGGTGAAATTAACATACTAGCCTTTTCAATGTGTATAAAGTCTAGATGCTCAGGATTGTGCCACTTAGTAGATTATCTACATGAAATTTGATATGTTATAAAAGTAGTATCATCTTTATGATCTTCTATGTTATAAATATTTACTTGTTTCTTCATTTTTTGATTTTTTTTATTCTTCAAATTACTACAATTTCATTTGAAATGACTAAGTTTCCTATAGTAAAAAAAAATCAGTTAGGATTTCTTTATATTCAAATTTTTACCTTGATTTTGATCATATGATGAGGGATTGAAATTATAATTGTTTTTGTGTTTGTATTTAGAAGTAAATGCACTCTTTGCACTCCTTGATATGACTACTTCCATCTGTGACTATCTCTTCTATTTTTGTAAAAGTAAAGAAGATATATTTTCAAAATTAAGAGTTTGAGTTTCAATAAGCAAACACAAAGACTCAACAAAAGACTCATAAGATGAAGGTAAACCTTGTAAGAAAATTTTGACCATGTCCTTATCATTGACTATTTTATAAATAATAGTCAATTGATATCTTATAATATTTAGATGCATAAGGTTCTCTTAAATTGACCTTCCTTCCTCCAACTAGAAAAAATATAGAAAATTCTTAAAAATTAAATTTCATCTTGCTTTAGATGTCCGATACTTATTTTACAACTTTATCCATAGTGTTGTAACATTATCTTTATTATTAAATTCAAGAATTAAATCATTTACAAAAGATAATTTGAGAAACATCAAAGCTTCTCTATGTTGCTTGTTGAAGTCATCAACATCATCTTCTAGTCTAGTTTATTTCTTGAGAACTATATTCTCCAAATATCGATACTCACAAATTATAAGTATCTTATGGGTCCACACCCTATGATTTATTCTAGTTAGTTTCTATGAATCTGGATGAATTAGAGTCTGAATATTTACCATTCTTACATTAATAACAACCTCAAATAGAAAATATTGAATGCTAATCACTCCTTAAACACCAGACTCAAAGCAATGAAAGTAAAACACTACACTCTACTCCATCCAAGCTCAAAATTTGTGCAAATATCAAGCAATACTTTTCCCAAGATGGGAACATGAGCAACCTCCAACTAGTGCTTTTTTCAAGCTAGAATTATGGGTAAACTCCAAGCTACACTTTACCATGGCTTGGATGGACTCTGAATATTGCAAGCAATAATTTTATCAAATGAGGAGAAAACTAGTGAATGAAAAATATCAAAACATTAAATATCATCTATTTGATCTAGCAAATATAAACACAACACAAGGAAAAACCTTCATTGATAATGCAATAATACAAATATTGACTATAGAGTAACAGTCTACAGTGGCACTAATTGGCTAAGTTAAAAAATCGACTTGGATGAAATGAATGGTGTGAGACAAAATAATCATTTATTATTTCTCTAGCTCTCATACCATAAAATGATGTAACATATTTTTGAGCTCCAATTTATAATGATTTACAACCAAGCAATCAATTGGTGTTGATACAACCATATCCTAAAAATCCTAACAAGTTATGCCCACAAATCCTAACAAGAAATTCCTACAAATCCTAACAACTTATCCCTAAAATTCCCATCAACTTATCCCTATAAATATTTAAAAAATATTATAACAAAAAACACATAATAGAAACCCCTCTCCTATCTACTCAGTCTCATACTTTGCTCATGTATTTTTATCTTTATGTTAAATTAAATGATTTGAATATTTAACACATATTAATATTATTTAAAACATGTTAGGAGTGATGATCTAGATTATTTAATTAGCAAGATCAAGATCCTTTGAATGATCATCTCATAATAAGTATGAGATAATATTTGAATAAAAAATAATTGTTAAATCTTGTTTGCATTTAAAATACTATAATAATAATTATAAGAGTATGCCACTTATACAAAATAGAAACATATTGTTTAAAAAATAATTTATATGCATTATAGATATTTAATTAAAAATATGAGATCATACCACTTATTGAAAACATAAGAACACAACATCTTAAATATTTATAAATATAACATTTTAAAAACTATGTAAAAATATAACATCCTAACTTAGGTTCCATCAACTTGGCATGAACTATTTCTAAAACTTTCATAAGATAAGTAAAAAAATATATAATCAAGTAACAATGATTCACACCCACTCTAAATACCATGTTGTACTTCATAATACTTTCTAAAAACAAATAAAATCAACAAGATACCCAAAATCAAGAATAACTCACAAAATAAGAACACAAGCAATATGAAGGGTGTATGTAGACATTAAGATAATCTCACTAAAGTAAAGAATAATATTCCAACTACTAGTCAAATTATTGGTTTCAAGGGGTATAAATACCTAATTACAAATTACCTTTATATCATGGTTAATGAATTGACCTTGAGGTTTTTTAATAAAATATTATAATAAACCCATCTATACAAGGTGTACAAACACACAAAGGCTATATAATAAATATAATATAAAGACAATCATGATCTCAAGTGAAGCTTAACATCACATGTTCCAAAACCTAGTTATGTGTTCTACTTCTCTATAGATCAAACAAGCATTTGGAAGGTCAAGATACAAAACTTTATAGTCATATTCAAACCTTAGAACCCTAAGGCAAATACTCTACAAGAGCTCATCATACAACTCCACCTCAATGAATACCTAGGGATGTACTAAAAATCTCAAGAAATTTTCTTGCTCATTTTTACACCAAATTATTCTTCCCAATATGCTAGCAGTATCTCTAATAAATGATCTAATGACTAGATCAAGGAGGAAAAACCCACATAGGAGAATTTGGTCAGGGAATGACCTTCCAGATGGAATTCAAATGAGAAGGTTTGGAGATGACACACTTGACCTCCTATGGACCAAGTGTTGAATTGTAACACAAAATATGTGACTTCCTTATAACAAAATTGATAAGGTGTGTAACCCTTTGCATTTGTTCTAGAAACTAGCCCATAGACTCTAAGACCATTGATAGAAATCATATTCAATTGAGACTCCACATAAGAAAATAAAATGATTTCTACAAAAAACAAATTTTAAGCTATGACAAATAGATTTTAAGAACTTTGCATGGCCCTTAAGTTTCCATAATAGATTTTTTGTTAATGGATGACTCACGATTTTGCTTCGTATAGTTGAATCAAACATTTTATTCATGGTATTATTTGTCTAAGCGTGTGAAATTTTCTATCTTAAGAATTGAGTAGGTAGTTCTACCCCTCAAAATTTATGCAAAACCCCTTCATTGCATAAGCGTATACCTAGTAATCTTAGTTCTTTTAATGTGACATGAGTCCACTTGGGATTTTTGGGTGGGAGTGCAAACTACTATATGAGGGCTATCTTCAATATGATAATCAATTTGTACCTATTCATATGTATCTTGAGCAAGAGTAGGGTTCAAGTACCTAGGAAAACCTAATTACAATGATGAAGTAGATAAAGTGCATTGAATTAGATTGGTGAACAAAGGGTAGTGGGATCAATAAGGGAGGGTAAAATACTACAATAGAATGTATTTCTAAGACTATTGGGTTAGGCTAAAAGCTGGGTTGAATTAATAATTGTAAGTAAGAAAGCTTTTGGATTTGATGTAGAAAGAGGGGCCTAAGAATTAGATGATGGGTTAGATCAAATGATGGAAAATCCTATTATAGGACTAAAAAAATAAGCTTGGTATGGAAAGGACAACATGAAAGTGATAATTTCAATCCATCAAAATCCTTTGTGTTAAATAATATTGAATAGCTTGCATCATCAATTTCCTCTAGATGGTGTTACAATTGGCTCCTATTGACAAAACCTTATCAACATCATTTCTACCAAAGCTCTAGGTGATGAAATTATACCTATGGGTTAAGGGATGTTCATTTTAGTACTATACAACAAAAATGGAGTAATGGGGAGGTTAAACATGGTTAACCCTTGTGAAGTGCTTTCTTGTATTGTTAGGTATTATCCTAAACCTTTCATTGGCTTATTTTGTCACATTATACCAATAAATATACCTATGTCATCGAGCGCTCTATATGGCTATCATGAGACAAATTCCCTAAGTGGTACATCGATCAAGAGAGGCTTAGACTAGGAAGCAAGAAATGCTAACAATGAACAATAATACCACAAGAGGAAAAGTAGTTGTAGGAGGAAATTCATAATAAATATATAATGAAAAATATAATAGTTCAATTTAACATATATATAAAATTCAATCACATTATTGAATGGTAAAGGCTTATCCTCATTTATTTTTAAGATGATTTTTTTATTAGGGTAAATTCAATGTTTTTTGAAAGAGCACGTACTTTTTCTCAACTAGGGGCAAATTAGGGGCCACCCTTCCATTGATTTGAACTTGGGTCTCTTGGATGAAATCCCAAAGACATACCAATTCAATGTCCCAATAGGGACTAATATTTTTAGGGTAAAATATAGGCTTTTGAAAGGGTTTTGATCCCTTGTATAGTGGTTTGAACTTAGGTATCCTAGATGAAACCCAAAAGCATACCACTATATCTTAGTAAAGCAATTTAAAAAAAAAAGATTAACTTTTTATTCTTATTATTATTAAATGTATAAAATTATAAGCATAAATTTTTCTTTTTATTATTAAATATATAAACTTTTATTACTTGTTAAAAGTTACTCATTTATAAATTATACTAAGGAAGGTAGGTATTTACAAATGATACTAAGGAAAGGATAGTGACCATTTTAATTGGAGATCTTATATGACCATGAATATAGTAAATGCCTATACTTGTGTTTAATTACATATGGATCTCATGTCTAAAGGAGCAGCTTAATATCTTCCAAAGTATAATTGAATTTATTTACATATAAATATTATATTTAAACCATGAGCTTAATATCTTTTAAAGTATATCATTTAATAATATCATTTTAAATTTTATATTTAGTTGCTAATAAATAATTATAAATTTTAATTTATAATGAAATAATTTATTAAATTATTTTTAATTTAATTATATCATTTTTTTTTCTGTTAATTAAAAAATCTAAACATGTTTATCTTGTAATTATTTTATTGATTGATAGAGCCCCACTAACACTCTTTCGACATTAATTTTTTTGTTGCATAGGAAACCTCTATAATCCCTAGCCTATTGGGTAAATACAAAGTGAAAACACGAGATTTCGGAAACAAAAAGGAAAGACTAAATGAAATCGTATTAAAAGGAAGGAACACAAATGAATGAACACAAGATATAAGAACAATATGAAATGTAGCCCTTTTTTTTATTGATATTCTTTTCAATTCGTGTTACAATACGTCTCCTTCCTTTTTAGGGGATAGGAGAGTTAGATATTGTTCTCTACAACTTGTCTCTGAATTCCTTCTTCTGCGTGCCCACATATAAAATGGGCAAACCAAAACGTTGTCGCCTCTTGCATTGACAAAGGTCGATTCCTCACTGCTCCTTCAATAGACCTGAAATCTGTGTTCAAAGAAACAAACAAAGAATTAGTAGCACCTGTGTATGAAAAATAAAAGATAAATCTAACTATAGCTGAAATGAATCTAAATGCACTAAAAACTTGATAAATGCATAAACATGAAACTAGCTAAAATACTATAAATGAAGTAAAGCGGGGAGGTGCCCGAAGGAAAACCACCCGTGGATAAAACCTTGCTTCAACACCAATCCGCTTGAGATGGGTTCGAAACCTGATGTGATGTGTTGTCGTCAAATTGATAGAATATTGTGGTCAAAATATTGGGGTTTGGGCGCAAATCGCAAGTAAGTGAATTAATAGCACTTCGTTGCTCAGAATGCTCCTGCTCAGTATCTCCTTTGGGTGAGGAAACTCACCATTTTATAGACCCAAGGGGTCTCTTTGAATTAACATGCAAAAGTGTTTCTTTGCATGAATGCTTTTGTTTGTGAAGAGAAGACTTCTTCTTGATCAAGGGCTTCTTAACTGCCTCTGTGCATGTCTTTGTGTGTTTTAGAAAAGCTCACTTGCACTCCCATGCAATGAAGGGATAGCTAAGTGGCAAATCTGAGTTGTCTTAAAAAGCTTACTCTCATTCCCATGCAGTGAAGGGAAAGTCAATTGGCAGATATGAGTTGTCAAAAGAACTCACTCGCACTCCTATGTCATGTAGGAAGAGCTAAGTGGCAGTTCTGAGTTGTTTATATGCCAAGATTTGACTTTTTGCCGGTCAAACCTGACAATCGTCCCACCCCGAAGCGAGCGCTTATAATCATCCCTGGGTGAGACGAGTATGTGTCGATGCACCATAGACTGTACAAGATTTGACTGACTTGCTATACTAATGGGATGACTTTGTGGAATGACTTTGCATGTGATAACTTTGTTTTTGTATTTTGCATATATTTTGATGGTGATGTACGGAATAAAATGTGATAGTTGTTTTTAAAATGTAGTTAAGCTTTTCTGAGATTCAGATATTTTAACTAACTAGCCAAGACTGTACATTTATCTCGCAAGACTTTTGAACAAGGTATAAATCCGACTTGAATTTAACCAAGTTATTTCACATCCCGGTGTGTGCAATTGAGTTCGTTTATGTGTTATTCATCAGGATACCGCCAGTGCCAGATGGGCTTTCAACCGAACCTGTATCGAGGATCACCTAATTAGCTCCACTAACTCCTTTATTGTGTTTGGTCAGATTAATCTGCGATGCTATCTAGGATACCATAAGCTAGCTCATCCACATGCAAACATTGATCTGTACACAAGTTAATGTGACGAGATATATCGTCATGCGGGAGGTTTACTATCGATGGACCGATAGGCTATCAACCAAACCGGCATCGAAGCTTGCCTCATGACCTCGTCGAAATGCTTGAGAGTTCCAGGGATTCAAGTTCGACTCCCTTCTTTTCTTCAATTGTATTGGGATACTTGCTCTTTATAGTGATAAAATCACTGTTTATTTTTGTTATATTGATGTTTTTTTTTTTTTTTTTTTTGAGCAAGGGATTTGAATATGGAGTGACGAGAATCACTATTGTTTGTGCCTTTTGATGTGTGCACTGTAGGATGTCAATTTTTAGTGTTTTGACGTTTTGCAAATTTTTGATGTTTTGCAACTTTTGAGAACTTGGGATTCATGGGGAATTGGGTAGGGAGGATGCTTGTCCTTTTGCCAACTCTCAGCATTCCTAGGGTCATTCGCACAGGGGGATAAGCAAGATAGCCGTTTCGCTTATGGTGACCTGGATTACGGTGCAGGTTTCATCTTTCGTTCACACAACTTAGGAATTTTTATGTGTGTTAATTTGTGTTGGGACGTGACGTAACAAGGTGTGATCCAAGTAAAACTTTCCCGTGTAAAATCTGTTTAACTGTGTACAGTTTTTGGCTAGAAATTTAAAGACATCTGAATGACGAAAACCCTATATACATTAGGAGACAATCGACTATGCTAAAATAAAAGGGTGATATGTCTGGATGTATGCGTGTATGAAAATGGATTTGATGTGGAAATGATGGAATTGCCAAGTAATGACAGCCTATGGTGCTTTTGACTTGTATGACCTATCGAAGTATGCAAGGGATGGATGCAATGTTTAATGCAACCTATATTTTTGTATTTTGATTTTTATGAAAATGCATGCAGTGGTGATTTGAGAATGTGGAAAATGCAAATGTTTTTGTGATTTTGTTTTTTTATGAGAATGCATGGAATTGAAATGCAATTGTTTTTGTGATTTTGATTTTTGTTTTTTTAATATGCATGGAATTGAAATGCAATTGTTTTTGTAATTTTTGATGATTTTATGGTATGCATGGAATTGAAATGCAATTGTTTTTGTGATTTTGATTTTTGTGTTGTTTTTGTTGATTTTTGAATACTTATGTTGACCAAGCAGTTATGGTAACTCTTGGAGCTTTTGGGTTGACCAAGCGATTGTGGTAATCCTTGGAGCTTTTGTCTTGACCAAAGGGTTTATAGATACCTTTGGGGCATTTAGGGTTTGACCAAGCGATTATGAGAATCCCTGGAGCTTTTAGGGTGACCAAGTGATTGTGATAATCCTTGGAGCTTTTTGGGATGACCAAGCGATTGCGATAATCCTTGGAGCTTTTTGGGATGACCAAGAGATTGCGATAATCCTTGGAGCTTTTGGGGATGACCAAGAGATTGCGATAATCCTTGGAGCTTTTTGGGATGACCAAGCGATTGCGATAATCCTTGGAGCTTTTTGGGATGACCAAGCGATTGCGATAATCCTTGGAGCTTTTGGGATGACCAAGCGATTGCGATAATCCTTGGAGCTTTTGGGAATGACCAAGCGATTGCGATAATCCTTGGAGCTTTTGGGATGACCAAGAGATTGCGATAATCCTTGGAGCTTTTGGGTTGACCAAGAGTTTGGATAATCCTTGGAGCTTTTGGTTTGACCAAAGGGATTATGGAAACCTTTGGAGCGTTTGGTTTGACCAAAGGGTTTATGGACACCTTTGGAGCGTTTGGTGTAACCCATTGGCTCTTCAGGGAATAGAGGTACCCCAACGTGATGATCTTTGATGCACGGATCGGCTCGTAGGAATTGGCACGAATGGATCGGCCTTATGCACGGATAGGAGGGCAAGGTCTGCCTTCGGCACTGATGGTGCTATGATATCTCTGGGTGGAAGGTGCTCGTGATCTGGCTCTGTAGGCACTGGCACAAAGGGATCAGCCCTATATGCGGTCCTGCAAACAGGGTCCGCCCTAGACACTGATGAGTTGATAGGGTCTCCAGGCAGAAGATGTCCGTTGTATTCCTGGGGTGGCAGATGCAATAATTGCTATAACTGCGCCAGGTTGAAGTGCCTCCTAGGTCGCGGATCTATGTGTAAGTGTTCCAACCTGTCATCTATGTCCAAAGGATCTTGTAATCTATGCTCACTAGGATCGTTCAATGGGAACATCCTCAGGAAGCTTTCCTGATCGTCATTCATTTGATAGTCATGCGAATGATCGTCCTCCGACTCATCTTCGAAGACCCTTCCCGGTCTTGTCCATCTTCCCCTTGTGGGTGAGTCCATGAGGTTTCTCCTTGTTCAGCCGTAGGGAAAGGGTTGTTGAGGTCAACAAGGTTATTTGTTTGCAATGGGAAATAATCCCCTAATGTATAAGTTGTATTTGGATTAGCATATGGATCTGATGCCAACCCATCCTTGTTGCCTATCCCTAGGCCTTGCATGTTTTCGACCAAGATGTCGAGGGGCAAAGGGTGATTAAACCCTACTCCTGACTTATCATAGGGCATTTGGTATCTTGGTTGACACAAAACACGCATTCCTTGTTCATACCGACCTAACCCGTATCCATGCCAATTGCATTGGCTAAGATATCTTAATGCGAAGTCTGGGTTAGCCAGATAGTTGACATCTTCCACAAAGGGATCTTCATCTTCCTCTTCTTGTCGGGAAGGTTCAACGCCATGATCCAGGCCCCCAAAAATGAAGTTTGTCCGATTAGGTGGGTAGCCTAAAGGAACCACGGAGCCTATGGGGAGTCGAGGTCTTCCCATGTCTTGCATAGACTGAAGTGTGGGCGTTGCAACAACATTGCGCACTATATACTCCCCCATGCCTGTGTTAGACATCTCAACAGTAATCGTTGGCGATTGAGAGGGGTCAAATGGGAGTTCTCCTTGAGTCCACTCCATGTGGGGTGAACTAGGTGTCTCGACCTTCCATTCTATTAGGCGTCTTTTCTGTAGAGATGTTGGAAACGAGAGGTGGTTCTACTTCTAGGGGCTTCTTTCCTTTGTCCGTTGGTGTGGCCACCGTAGGTGGCGTCGTTGTGGGAGGACAGGATGAAGAAGATGAACCCGCCTGGGAATGTAATTGAGTTGGCAATGAAGATTCTTGCTTAGTCGAACCCCGTTTAGATGGATTTAACTGGAAATCCACGTGCGTTGAAGGAAGGGTTGATCGCGGCATGATTTGCACCGAGTTGCAATACTTAAAAGGTTCCAAATCTACGGGGACCACGTGCACTTGTCCTTCAAATGTATATTTCAAACATTGATGAGCAATTGAAGGGACACATTTCATATCTCGGATCCAAGGCCGCCCAAGTAAGATATTATAAGCCATCTCACCTTCTAAAATGTGGCACAACGTATGAATGGTCTTTTGTCCCACTTGTATGGGCAAGACAATTGTGCCAACTGTCGAGCATATCGTATCATTAAATGCTCGAAGGGTATAAGTAGAAGGTGCAATGTGAGAGGCTGGTAGTTTCAAATGTTTCAGTGCAGCGGTTGTAATAAGGTTACTGGACGAACCAGTGTCTATCAACACCCGTTTGTATGGAGTCCCGTTGACCCGCGCAATAACGTGCAGGGGTGGATCTGTTACATCGCCAGTCACCATTTTTAGCTCATCTTCTCTGAAGGTAATGACTGGTTCAGTACACTGTTTGACATGCCCCACAAAATTGTTGAACGAATCCGCTTCATGGGGTTGCAATTCAATCGCCTTTAATATCTCCATAAGAGCTTCCCGATGGGGCGCTGATTGTTGAATAAGCTCATAAATGGAGAGCCTAGCCGATGTGGTCCTTAGACTTTGAGTAAGTCTAGATCGAATCGTGACCACTGGTCTAGGTGGGGGCAACTGTGTAGGATTTGGTTGGTGTTGTGACGTGGATGAGGCTTCCCTAGTGGCTGTCACGGGGACAACTCCTGGGTGTCTTTTGTTTCTTGTCACAATACTTATCATTCCAACATACCCTTCCATGGGGTAACTCTGTTGCACTTCATTGACATGTAGAGGTTTTGTTTGTGCATCATGTGTGGGTAAAGGATCTTTGAAAACACCCATATGTTGGTTGTTGGGTGCGATGGGATTATCCACTACCAATGTGTGATTGTCAATGAGATCTTGCACTAAACCTTTAAACGCCCAACAAAAATTAAGGTCATGCCCTTTCCTTCTATGGAATCTACGGAAAAGATCCTCTCTGTAGCCCTTAGGCTTTGGCGCATTAGGATCAATTGTTGGAATATCTGGCAGATTAATCAAGTTTGCCGCTGACAAACGGTCAAACAAGGAATCTCTAGACTCAGTGTATGGTGTAAACTGTCGCTTTGGGCGACGCTGCTGATTTTGATCTTGCTTCTTGTTATCTTTCTCATAATTATTGTGAGGCACCGCCTGATAGTTAGCTTTTGAAGGTTGTGTTTCTTGGGCAGGCGTAGGGGCATTAATAGCAACTTGATTGACCGCGGCGGGTTTCTGTTGCGTATTCCCTGTTTTGGTATTCTTGTTCCACTCTTTTTTCTTAGGCTTGGCAATTTTGCCATCCTGTATCTTGATTTCTTCGATACGTCTAGCTTGCGCCAGAGCTTCTTCCAAAGTGGTGTATTGCTGCAGCTGCAATAGCACAGAGATCGATCGCAAACAGCTCTTTGCGAACATTTGAGTTAAATCGGACATAGGAGGGAGGTAAGACAACTTTGAAAGCACTGTCCTCCACCGATTCCCATATGCGACCATAGACTCCTCCTCATACTGTTTGAGGCTAGCTAGATCACTGAGTGACGTCTTTTTCTTTGTATTGAAAGCAAAACGTTCTAGGAACGTGTCAACTAGTTGATCTAAGTTGTAGATGTTGTGCTTCGGGAGATGGGTAAACCAATCCGAGGCAGATCCTGCGAATGTGGTTATGAATGTTCTCAATAATAATGCATCATTGTCTTGTATACCAAAGCACTGACTCAAAAATCGAGTCACATGTTCTTGAGCATCTTCATCCCCTTTAAAGAGTGCCAACCGGGCAGCTTGAAATGTTCGGGGTATGGAGGTGCTGGCACGGATGGATGTATCGGATGACTACGAAGTTGGCGTAAGGTAGGCTTTTGAGGCCCACCAGTCTTAAGTTCCATATTCTCTAAGCGTTCTAATAACACTTTGTAGGCATCGGAGGATATAATTTCCTCCTCCTTATTTTGTTCCTGCTGTGGGTTGCGGGGAACTTGAGGCCTTTGAATGACTAAATGGTTAGCATCCCTTCTGCCTAGATAAGGCGTTTCAGCCCGCTCTTCTTCTTGGTAATAATCCTCATAATCTTCTTGAGGAGTGTTTGGCCTAGGCCTATAAACATGGATGGGTGCCCGCGGAGGATGCCCGTCATGGTCACGAGGAATGGCCTCCCGCTCAGTTCTAGGAGGTCTAAGAGGCAATGTTTGCTGACGTCGCGGAGACCTGTCTCGCGCTAAGGGATTATGCCTCACATACATCTCAGATTGCTGTGCACGAGGGACTGGGGCTTTCTCAGTCACATAGTTGTAAAACCTTTCAGCAGTCTGACGCTGAATGCGCTCTTGATCAAGGCGACACAAATGTTCTAATTCCTGTTGTTCTTGTTGAAGCCGCATGATTTGTGCTTGGCGGGCGGCTAGTTGTGTAAATGCCAAGTTACTTTGTTCTGTTGTCTCTTGTTTGATAGGCCTAGATGCTTCTCCTACATATCTGTTTTGATCATAATACTCTGAGACTCCTATATGTTGCTTCCCTCTGTCGAGGTTGGCCGCATTGACTTGAAACTCTGGTCTCAATAAGGGATCTGGATATAATGCAGGTGCAGACGTGCATCGTTTTGGCACTGGAAACTGACTTGGAGGAATGTAGTGATCCTCCTCTCTCTCTCTGTGATATGCATAAAAAGTGCGGGCAGAATTGTCTTGTCCTGTTGGGAGGACTTGTCGTTCTGGATATGGTCTACTATTTTCGACATTAATTGGGGGTAAATTAGGAACCACAAAATCATGTGGTCCTTCCTTTTGAACCCTTTGTTGTTCCATAGCATTATACAGTGCTTCATCACTAGGCCATCCATAATGAGCTTCAAAAGGAGGCTTCGTGCTTTGACCAGGTGGTATATATAAGTTATTGTCTTGAAAAGATTCTTGTTGCTTAGGAGTTCCCCTTATAGAAGGGGTTCTAAAGTCTCGTCTCGTTGAAGGCCTGATTTGGAGAGCCACTCCTTGAGGCACCTCTAGAACCTTGTTCTATGACTGTATGGGTTGGAGTACCCCTCAATGATGGGGCTCTAGAGCCATGTTCTGCATGATGTGAACTAACTGTTGTACCCCGCCGGTGAGGCGGAATGGCTAAGTCTTCAATGCTATATCGGAGACGAGTTGTCTCTCTTGGTGCATGTTCTGCAGCTTCTGCCCGTGATTGGGCTTGGCTACGAGTATTCACCATGATAATGCTAACCTAAAAAATGCAAAAGTTCTTTTTGTGATTTTCTTTTTATGATGTTTTTGGTCTAAACAGAAAATAGCATACACACTCACAAGCAATGATTATCTCTTTTAAAGATTAATAGTGTGCCCTAAATCTGGTTTAGTGTGTTTTTGTTGTTTGTTTTGTTTTTGAAGATTTTTGTGAAACGTTTAAATGCAAGTATGAAGGCTCTTATGACTCCCAATATGGTCGCCCCTTCAATATACCATTGCCGGACCGATATACCAACCTCTCTATATACCCGCCCTTACGTGAGGGAGACTATAGGTACGTGAGAGCAGATGATACGTGGAACATAGGCGGTACGGAAGGGGAATCGCTCTGTTTATGACACCTACCATAGAAGACTTATCCTCGCGTGCTGGGAATCACCCCAAGCTACACTCGGTCAGCTTTCGTCAGGATTTACGTCTAGCAACAGTCGCGATCGAGGTAATGGATGCAATATATCAAGCCAAAGTGATAATGGAATCCACCTTTGGTCTTGTTCAAGGGTTGGGGTTTTACGACCAACGCCTTGGTTTAAAATGCCTCGTGATGTGTGGGGTTCATTTTAATTGTGCAAAATTGAAACAGGCAAACGAAAAGAAATCTTTCCCTAAGCCATACAAACTGAAAACCAAAAAACAGAAAAACAGAAATTTGACAGAAGTTGTAAAAACCCCTACCTCTTCTCTGCCTAACAGGATGTCTCTGATTTGCTCTGAAAATTGCACAAAATTATAATCGTCCCTGGGTGGAGCGAATAACAGACCGTAATCGTCCCAGGGTGGAACGAATAGTTTATTCGTCCCGGGGTGAGACGAGTACCAATTCTGTAATCGTCACGTGCAGAGACGAATAACAGTCCGAGGTTAAAAAATAGGTACCTGTAAAAACAAGCAATTTTAGATCAGTAAATTAACCTAAAAAAATAGAGGACAGTCGTCCCACCGTGATCGCCATTGAAAACACGAGATTTCGGAAACAAAAAGGAAAGACTAAACGAAATCGTATTAAAAGGAAGGAACACAAATGAATGAACACAAGATATAAGAACAATATGAAATGTAGCCCTTTTTTTTATTGATATTCTTTTCAATTCGTGTTACAATACGTCTCCTTCCTTTTTAGGGGATAGGAGCGTTAGATATTGTTCTCTACAACTTGTCTCTGAATTCCTTCTTCCGCGTGCCCACATATAAAATGGGCGAACCAAAACGTTGTCGCCGCTTGCATTGACAAAGGTCGATTCCTCGCTGCTCCTTCAATAGACCTGAAATCTATGTTCAAAGAAACAAACAAAGAATCAGTAGCACCTGTGTATGAAAAATAAAAGATAAATCTAACTATAGCTGAAATGAATCTAAATGCACTAAAAACTTGATAAATGCATAAACATGAAACTAGCTAAAATACTATAAATGAAGTAAAGCGGGGAGGTGCCCGAAGGCAAACCACCCGCGGATAAAACCTTGCTTCGACACCAATCCGCTTGAGATGGGTCCGAAACCCGATGTGATGTGTTGTCGTCAAATTGATAGAATATTATGGTCAAAAGATTGGGGTTTGGGCGCAAATCGCAAGTAAGTGAATTAACAAGACTTCGTTGCTCAGAATGCTCTTGCTCGATATCTCCTTTGGGTGAGGAAACTCACCATTTTATAGACCCAAGGGGTCTCTTTGAATTAACATGCAAAAGTGTTTCTTTGCATGAATGCTTTTGTTTGTGAAGAGAAGACTTCTTCTTGATCAAGGGCTTCTTAACCGCCTCTCGTGCATGTCTTTGTGTGTTTTAGAAAAGCTCACTTGCACTCCCATGCAATGAAGGGATAACTAAGTGGCAAATCTGAGTTGTCTTAAAAAGCTTACTCTCATTCCCATGCAGTGAAGGGAAAGTCAATTGGCAGATATGAGTTGTCAAAAGAACTCACTCGCACTCCTATGTCATGCAGGAAGAGCTAAGTGGCAGTTCTGAGTTGTTTATATGCCAAGATTTGACTTTTTGCCGGTCAAACTCGACAATCGTCCCACCCCGAAGCGAGCGCTTATAATCGTCCCTGGGTGAGACGAGTATCAGTCAGCACTCGTCCCTGGGTAGGACGAGTAAAATTTGCACTCGTCCCTGGGTGGGACGAATAAGCAATAAAGTGTCTAAAAGGTGCCAAATTGGTTTCTGACTTGCAAAATTGTTGTGTGAGTGGTTAGAACCACTGTTTAACCTCTGAGGGCTGCCCTAGGGGCTGTGTGTGTTAATGTGATCAGTGTTTGTAGTCACATAATCGGATTGGTGCTGTTTTGGTGTCTACACAAAGTCAACGAGACCCTTGACCCTCCAAGGAATCGAATGGAGGCATGCCACTGACAAGCACTTGATCGCTACCAACTGACCAATCCCTTTTTGGGATTTTTTGAACATTGTTATTTGGTAGTTATTTTTTTTAATGAATTTACACAGGGTTTGGGGTCCCAATCCCCTCATACTGAGTTGGGTTTGAACCTTAGACCTATCAAAGAGAGTCCAAATCCCTTACCACTATAGTAAGATTGCAACTCTAAAATTTAAGTTTACACAGGTTTTTGTTAGAATTTCCCAAGAATAGAGATGCAAAGTTTTACAAGATTTATGAAGAAAAGAGTAGAAATGATTGATTATTCCATGGGATCAACTTTTTATAAATAGCAAAGTTGATCATTGAGAGTTTTTGGATTACAACTCTAAAAATCTGTACTAGTGTAAACTGAGAGTTCACCTGACTCATGGAAGAGTGGTAACTCAAGTAAGTCAATCCTAGTAGAACTTCAGAGAATAAATATTTATCCTAACACCCCCCATTAAGTGATACTAGGGGTGAATGTGAGATGAGTCCTGACAACATTTATAATTATTCTTATTTAAGAGATGGTAAAAAAATACATGGGAAAAAACCATCTTCTAAAAAAAGGAAAAAAGAAGAGGCATGTATTCGGATTGCGAATATTGTCCTCCATTGAAACCTAAAAAAAGAAATGAGATTTAATATTTTTGGCTTCCATGTATGATAGTTATGAGGGGTGAGAGGATCAATTGTATTAATTTTGCCAAATAAAATTGAAATGAATCAATAATCCCCCCATTTAACTTCAACAACTTCTTTAGAGAATACAATGAAGCTCTAGAAGAAACACCTTTTTTAAGAAGGCAGAAGAAGCCAGACCTATATACCAATATTTTCAAATTACCCACCCTTACATGAGGGAAACTATAAGTAAATGAGGAGGTTTGATACATGGAACATAGGCTTATGAAGCAAGAAATATCAGCCATACCTCTATATTGTATCTTCTCAATTACCCGCCCTTACGTGAGGGAAACTATAAGTATTTGAGGAGAATTGATACATGGAACATAGGCTTATGAAGCAAGAAAAATCAGCCAGACCTTTATATTGAATCTTCTCAATTACCCGCCCTTACATGAGGGAAACTATAAGTAAATGAGAAGACCAATACGTGGAACATAGGTGATTAAAAATTTAAGTGCTTTGAAAAAATTTTAAGTTTCTTGCTTGAGTTTACAAATGTTCATGTGTTTTTAAAAAATAGTTTATGTATGATGAACTTTTTAGAAGATGCTGAAATGATATTTAAGCAACAAAACCAAGTGGCCAAAAAAATTGCCACACTTAGGCTCCACCTCCAAACTCTCTTCCTCTAGTTGTTTACTTTAAGGAATGTGTGAACAAGACCAAGGAGAAAAAATGGAGATGCAAGGACCAGCAACAACAACCCCCTTAAAGATACCAGCATAATAATAAGTGCAAGAAACATCACCATAACCCCCCCTCCAAAAAAATAACTTTTATTATGAGATTACAAATGGACTTGTCACTTCGTTAGTGGCCAAAAATAGGTACAACAAGAAAATGACAACGGTCTTTTAGAGGAGGTACAATTTCGAACACTAACTCTCTCAGAGTTATATGAAAAAATTTGAATATCTTCTGACAAAGTCCTTTAAAGAACACAAGTTCTTGGAATAGAAGTCCTTCCAGCTTTGAATCAGCACACTTGAAACAACACACTTTTCTCAAAAGAGAATGACGTTGACCTGATATCTCACTGCATATCAGAGTTAAGCTTAAAACAAACCTAAAAAAATTGAAATATACCTCTGGCTTGTTCCTTTACGTTCGGCTTCCAAGGAAGAACATTTTGATCTTCTGCTTCATTCTACGAAGTGATTTGCGTTAGTGGCAGAACGAGTGTGCACGAGAAATATCACCGTCAAGCTCTCTTGTCTTCGGCTTTGTTCTGTGAAGTCATCTGTGTCAGTGGAAGAATGATTTGCACAAGAAAAAATATTGTCTTTCTTTGGATCTGCAAAGTTAGAGATTGAATATTTTTCCTTCTCAGGCTTCAAACCTTGAATGTAGAGGTAGAATATGAACGTTTTCCCTTCTCGAGTGACATCTTTTGATGCTAAAGAATAACGGAGAACATTGAGCACCATGTGACGTAGACGAGCTGCTATGAACTGTGATGTGCTAGAAGAACATATCTTGATGACTAATGGCACTCCAGGAATAATGAATAGTTTTAAAGAATGAGGCAAGCTTGGAGAGCACTTAGTGATGGAATAATAAAATATTTATTTTCCTTATAAAGACTTTGGAAGTCAAATAAAGAATGAAGTCACCAGTAGAAGATAGATGTTCGACGAGAAAGAATCGAGAACCATCAGTAAAAATATTGCTGACCATTGTAGATAACTATTTTTTGATTGAGTGGATAGTTTATCCACTGAAGCGCTCTAGTTGAAAGATGAAGCATTAATAGCTTCCCTTAGTTACGTGCCATCGATTGAAGCCAAACAGAGTGCAATAGCTCACTTTAGACAACAGTGCAGGTGTAGTTCAAATATAGAATGTGACACGTGTCATCTCTTGCATTGGAAGAAGACTTTTGACCAACAATGAATGGTGTGCTTTAATGCACCACGAAGGGCTATGATGAACATCAAGGAGGAAGTAGTCTCCTTGGAAAAATATAGATGGCAGTGCTGCAAGTGTGGTTTTTAAGCCTTCTTATCATTTGTAGTCTTGGAATATGAATAAATCTATCATCCAGAGGAATATTTCTACACAATATTGCAAAAAAATATAATTCTATTAAAAATAACTATAAGCAAAATCCAAAAAAAAAAATTCTAGACTTGTAGCTAAAGCATGGAGTGGACTACAAGATATATGTCAAAAAATACAATGAACCAGTCCTAGAAGAGCCTTCAAGAGAGAATGTTGAACAAAGATCTATCATGCTCTAGTACCATGTTAGAATTTCTCAAGAATAGACATGCAAATTATTATAGGAATTATGAAGAAAAAAGTAGAACCGGTTTATTATTCCATGGGATCAACTTTGTATAAATAACAAAGTTGATCATTGAGAGTCGTTGGATTACAACAACTCAACAAATATGAACTAGTGTAAACTGAGAGTTCACCTAACTCATGGAAGAGTGGTAACTCAAGTAAGTCTATTCTAGTAAAACTTAAGAGAATACATATTTATTCTAACAGTTTTTATGAAGGTTCTGAGTCCCTCGTACCAAAGTTTGAACTTGGGTCTCTTGGATGAAAAACCAAGGACTTACCACTATGGTATCCCTCACGTGTATTTTTAGCAATTTTTTATATTGTTAATAGTATTCCTTAATATGTAAAGAGTGTTGGTAATTATGCCAAATTATCTCATAATTAAATTTCACCAAGATCAAATATCACTCATAAAATCACTTTCACAAGTAACACAAGTATTGCACAATAAGAAACTTCACTATTACATTAATAAATCATAAAACATTGCATGGAGCTTTATCTCCAATATATAATAATACTTCTAACTTTTGCTCTCCTTACTAAGAAAATTCACTATTACATTCATAAATCATAAAATATTGCATGGAGCTTTGTCTCCAATATATAATAATACTTCTAACTTTTTCTCTCCTTTGAATCTCGAGAGATGCAACTCTTCACATGCTTCATATTATGACAAAAATCTCATGATTACATAACCTCCCTCTTTACATCCTGACACATATTTATGAATCTTCAATTCCACACTTGACACCTATCATCTATGACTCTTCACTTGCTTACTTGATACCTTGCACACTCACATTTGTACTCTTGACACCTTTCACACTTTGACACATACATCAAAAAAATGTTAAACTCACTCTCTAAACTAATTATTTACAATAGTACTCCATTGTACTTCAATATACCAAATAATCCAATATCTCCAACACCCCCTGTACTACTTTATTTGGTGTGAATACTTTTAGTCTTCAATCTTCATTTTTTGTATTTTTCTTATTGATGCTAACTGTGGTCCTGCTTTATATTTGGAATATTTCTATTGTATTGAAGTATGTCATTCTAACAAGTCATGGCATAATATATTCCATGACTATTGGAATTTTGTGACTTCATATTGAAGTTAACATATATTGAATGCATCAACATATTATTTTGTTCATCCTTTTTACATTCTTCATTTGCATCTAAATGTGATTCTTGAAGAAGATTATTTGCTATCATATTCCATAAATCATTTGTATCACAACTAACATCCTTCATTTCAGTTTTTTTCTTCTTCTTATCTTTTGTCTTTATAGATCTCATTAATAAGCAATTTCATATATATTATTATACCTACATATATAGGTAGTATAATAGCATCTTTAGAATTCCATCTTGCTTCAAAAAGTTCTTCATGAATTTAATTTCCAAAGGTTTTAAACTTTTCATCTTTGGCATCTTTAAGAATTAAAGATAATATCTTCTTTCAATTTGACTAGAATATATCTTTGTGTAGACACTAAAATATGGTTAACCTGATTAAGCATCCATAAACAATGATCAAATTGGCATCATACGACCCCTTGGGCAGCCCTCAGAGGGATCACAGTGGCTCTAGCCACTCTAAAAGAGGTTTTGGAGGCTTCTAGCCCAATTTTGGGAGGTTTTGGCCCAAAATTCACCACTGTCCCACCCTGGGACGGTGGCATATTCCCACCATCCCACCCTGGGATGGTGGTGAGCCATCGTCCCAGGGTGGGACGGTGAGCAAGTTTGACCCAGAAAAAAGTCAAATCTGGGACAAATGGAACCCAGAAACTGCCATTTACCCCACCAATTGAAGCATGCAGGTTAGAGGGCACTGAATCCTTATGAAATACTTTATAATGGAAGCTAAAATGGGTGATTATCTTCCCCATCCAATGCATGCCTCCTTTTTAACAAATGGCACCTCTTGCCATGCATGCCCTTGCATGTATTTTTGCACATAAGCCCCTTTGAGATATAAAATGGATTCAATATCCACACAAAAATATACAGAGGAGTTCTAGGATATGCAATGGAGTGCTGCCAAGATTTCCCTTCACTTTATTGTGCTCTCTTTCCCTCAGAATATCTTCTTAGCAAGGGAGGTTACCGGGTGACTCCAAGACGGTATTTTGGGCATAACTTTACCATACAGGTGAATTTATTCATAAAATTTGATTACAATACCCATTAGAGTGCTTAGGACCATTACCCAGTGGGATTGGTAGCAAAAAGTGTGCATAATTGGTGGGTATCCCACGCCAGGGTGCCCTCCAATTAGTTGCAGTCACCACCGTCCCCCTAGGACGAGGAGGAATATGTGCATAATTTATTTACTATTTTTTTTAGACTTATTCTAGACTATTATAGGATGATACTATTAAAATTTCATGCAATTTGGAGTTATATTGGCCGAGATATCGTATTTTGAAGTTTTTGCAGGTTCGCAAGGCCCATCTGGGCACCCCAGGTGGATGCAGATGGATCTATGCCTTATTTTGAAAATATAACCACATGGGTAGTCTTAAAATTTTTATTTATGTATTCTATCCAAGTTTCATGTGTTTTGGATATGTTTAGGGGCAGGAATTGCTTGTCTTGGTCTTCATAGGTTGCAGACGGGTGGATCAAAATCAAGGGGCCTAGGGATGCAATTTCAGATCTGTTTTTGGTGATATCCCTTAAAAAATCCCTATTTAACATCTCCATAAAATTTCAATTCATTATGAGTTTATTTGATATGTTTTTAAGATATATGTCCTTTACTAGTCTTTTGATGCTTGTGGGGATTGCATGTTTTCCATCACACGCACTTGCTATTTGACCCTTTTGGCTTATTTGTGTGTAGATGTAGGTTTATAGAAGGCATTGGGAAGGAATACAAGACATCAAGATCAAATATACAAGTAGCGGTGACATTTGCCCGCCCACCTCGATTGTGGGTACGAGGAAAGACACTGGATGTGCACCGGTATTTCTTGAAGGATTTGATCCTTGGGTACCCAAAATTTGTAATAATTGTATCACATTCAAGTGCTCAAGGATACTACTATGTAACCTTGGATCTGATCCACCAAATTAATAAGAAGGATACTCGGTTTATTTCATACCTTGTTGTTTGGTTTTGCTTCCATTTTTACATGCATGCTTTCGTTTGATGCTCATAAGCTATAGAGGATAGATACACATATTGTTATTCATAATTAGGTGCACCATTTTTCCCTACTTCACTTTTTTCATCAACATTATCTCTCAGATGTTGTGTGTAATCTTTCATGTGTGTAATCTTTTAGCTTTTCTAAAATTTCTTCACAATCCTTTGAGGATACATTTTGAGTGATTTCTTTTGTGATAAAAAACTCATGAGGAATATTTTTAAATTCCTTAAAATATTAATATTCTTCAAATTTTTATCATTCCTTTCAACTTTAATAAACTTCAACAATCAATTCTAATTTATTTTTCTTCTTCTTATAACTTACAAAGTATTATTTCAAATTCTTTCTTCTTCTTTAATCACTCTATTCTCAAATCATTAAATAATCAATTCAATTCTTCTAATCTCCTTTTATCTCCCAAAATCAAATTAAATTTTCACAAACAATATTCAATTTTTAATTCACCATTCATTCATTTCATTTAATTCTTTAATTTTCCCAAATTTAATTCACAATTTCATTATCAATCAATTCAAACTTCAATTCAAATTTCAAATGTTTAGTTTCCTTATGCATCCCAATCATTAATTCATTTCCTTAATAATTCCTTTTAACTCCAAAAATTAATTCTTTCAATGATTAATACCTTATACCTCCAAATTATCTTCAAAACTTTATAATTCCAAAAATAAATCAAGCATGCCCATAATAATGTGCTCAATTCCAAAATATGCAACTAAGAATTAATTTATACCTTTGGCACTCACCTTTTATCTTCTACACACACGTGGCAATTAATTTGGGTGACGTTTTAATTCAAATATTTTTGTTGTCATATCCAAAATGTCCTCCTTTGTAGGCAGTGGTCGAGCAAACATTACTTATTTTATGCTTACTACTTTCCTCTATGGATATAATAAAAATTGACTTAGGTATTCCTCTTTGTTTTAGGTGCTTGCAATCTATTAGCTCAAACAATTCAACATGGTCACTCACAATCTCTCTAGCTAAACTTTCCTTCAAAGCATGCACTCTCAGGTAGTTTCATTTGAAATGTCTTGTTTAGTCAAATTTATCCTCTAGTTCTTTATTCCTCTCTCAGCAATATTTTCAACATCCAACATTCTAAAATATTCTACTTCTTTCCATCAAACCTCATGTTCTTCTCTTCTCATTTTCTCCAATCATCTCCAGATTCTTCTCTTCTGTAGCAATATATTTTTCCTATCCTTCACAGTCCAACATTTATTTCTTTAGTTTCTCTTCTATGTTCTTATGCAATATTCCCCCACTAATTTTACATTCAATGTTACTCCATAAAACAGACTCACTCTTTTCCTTAGCACGTTCACTTCAACTTCAATTTATCTCTTCTCTGCAAACTTCAATGTTTACTTCTTCAAAAATATTCAATGTGGTAATCTCCTCCTCCTACAACTCTACAACAATATTCTCTTCTCTTAACTCAATGTGGCTCTTTGAACCAAGAAGTATCTCATCAAGATAACTCTGATAGATTCCACTCAATATTGCTCTAATACCATTGTTGGCAATTATGGTAGATTATCTCATAGGTAAATTTCACCAGGATTAAATATCACTCATATAAAACTACATCCAAAAGTAACACAACTATTGCACAGTAAGAATCGTCATCATTACATTCATAAATCATAAAATATTACACATAAAGTTAAATTGCATGGAGCTTTATCTCTAATATATATCAATACTTTTGAATTTTGTTCTCCTCTAACTCGTGCAATATGCAACTCTTCACATGCCTCACATTAAGACAAAATTCTCATGTTTACATAACCTCCCACTTTACATCTTGACACATATTTATGACTCTTCACTTCTACACTTGACACCTTGCACACTCACACTTGAAAACCTCACACTTGTACTCTTGACACCTTTCACACTTTATTACATAACACATAACACTCTTCACACTTTGATACATACTTTAGACAAATATCTAACTCACTCCCTAAACTAAAAATTTTACAATACTATGGTTGATGCAGGAGCATCCTAAAGGCCAACGGTTTTGTAACCGAACATTAGAAGTCTAACCATCCTAAGGTCATTATGTAACTATTCCCCTCGGAAGACAAACCATTTGAATAACAGTTTCTTTATTCTATATAATGGTTGTGTTTATCCATTTTGAGGGTGGGATGAAAGGGAAACTGAGTTAGTTGAGACAATTCAATATTGTCATTGTAATCCGATAAACCTTTTTGAAATAAGATTTTGCCAATTCATTCTGAGAATTTCTTGTTGAATGATCAAAATTTCATTTGTGCCATTTATAGGTGCTACTATTGAATGCTTAACTATTCCTCTGGAAGACCATATATTTTGTTTCTTTCTCATGTATTGGTTATAGGAAGCACAATGGAACATTGGAAAATGGATGAAGTGAAATGAGGCTCAAGGAATGATATATGACTGAAGAAAAATTGATCATCCAATAGAAGAATGGAGAACATCGATAAGTGCCCTGAGTTTGCATAAGAGGATGGCATAGGCATAGATAAGTATTGTAGAATTTCATAAATCCAATGAATGGTTGTCAAATTGTTTCAATTTCATGCCAATGTATATATAAGACTATGTTAACCAAATATGTTGGAGGAAGTGAAGTCGTCCAAGAAAGTGGAAACCATGACATCACACAAATAGAGTATATTCACTTGAATATTTAATTGCCAAATATTTTTCAATATCGTACAAAATGCCAGTCATATAATCAAACAATGATAACCATAGTCATTCAATTCAATGCAACCTTACAAGGAGGAATGATCATACAATCATACAATGATCTTGTTCATGCATTGAATGGTGAAAAGGTTGTATAATCATATGAAATAAGGAAGTCATACAAGGTGGTAGATATTGTACAAAGGAACTTGGGTCATAGAATTGAGGGCATTGTACAAGGACGTGGGGAATTGTACGAAGAAGTTGGATACCTTAAATGGAGGTTGCAGTCATTTGCTACTACATAAATGTTACTTCAATATATCAAATGATGTAATATCTCCAACAAAGAGGAATAATTCAAAGGTGTATTGTGTAATTTTTTTTATATATTTTCAAATTACAACCAAAATAATTGAACTAGATTGGGATTTATTTGGAATTAATGACACATTAAGTGAAATAACATATAAAGGGATGAAAAGTGAAGAGATTTTTGTTTCCTTTCATTACACCTTATAATGGTGTAGGTAAAAATATTCTGGTCTTTTGATGATAAATAAAAATAAAACTTGAACATGAATTTTATATTTTTTAAACAAGGTATTATGAATTTTAGTTTATAATAAAGTTAAGATAATTTGTTTGAGATCTAAGTGTCTAATATTCATATAAATGAGAATTTTATTTATGTTGACATTTTTTTAATAAGTTATATGTAGCTTTGAATAGGGATCACTCCCATAAAAATACCAAAATATTATATTTGATTTTAGATCAAATAAATTATAATTAACATGTCATTTTATGACTAGTTACCTTCTAAAATTTGAATTTCACCAAGATGAAGATTAACATACAATTGGATAAATTATCTCCTAACCAATTTTATTCTTTGTAATATGCTCACATTTTCAAGAGATTGCCTCCAATAAAAAATGATGAACATTAGTAATAATATTGTTTATTATCCAATCCCATATAACATTCATGATAATTTGTGAATCCCCTTCAATTGAAACATATTTCCATTATTTTTCTATTGTAATTTTAATCCTTGTAAGAAGTGCCTTAGCCTTTATATAGTTGTTAATTGAAGTTCCATATGATTTTGAGTAAGTGAGAAGAATTTAACCCTCATTATTTCAAAAAACACCACTCCATCAGCTTTTCCTAAATTTCCTTTAGAAGCACCATCAAGATTAATTTTGATAACCTAATTTTTGGACATTTCCATTTTACCTAGGTCAAAGTAGATCCTTTGTTTTTGTCATTATCACAAATGAATCTCATATGTAAGTTCAAATCATATAACCACATTGTTACCACCTCTTTTTTCGTACTTGAGACTTCCCATGACGAGCACCATATCTGTAAGTATTTTGCAAGAGGTAATAATACAGTTCTACCCTTGGGCATGATTTTGAGATTTATTTTTAAAAATTCTATTATTCATTTCAAGCCATAAATTCTAACAAATAATGGCAAGGCCAATCCTCCACAGAATACATAATGCTTTAGCTTTAAAATAATTAGTCCAACATTTTATCAACTCTTTCAATGTTGAAAGAGCTACCAAATATATTTTCATATTTTAAAAAAAGTAACCCCAAATGATGTGAGAAAGGGGGCAATGAAGAAGTAAATGGTCTAAGGTTTCTAAATATTTCTCACACAAGGCACATCTGAAAGGTCTATGATATCCTCTTCTTTGGAGACTCTCTCTTGTAAGAATCCTACTTTGAACTACCAACCAAAGAAATGTTGAGGCCTTAAAGAGAGCCTCTAATGACCAAACATTCTTATAAGAAAAATGTTTGGGAGTAGGAAATTTTAATAGCTCTAAACCCTTATATCCCAATGTGATTTAGTATCCACTATCTTTTGATAAATTCAAAACCAACTCATCTTTTCATGTAGAAATTAGTAAATAAAACTCTTGAAGCATATTTTGAAGTTCATCTACAATTTGTTAGAGTTCCTCTACTTCAACTAGATTACTAAAAATCCATGATCTAGAGTTTTTGCTCATATTAATAAAGTCTTTGACCTTTGGACCTTTACAAGATAGGAATGCCCAAGTCAATGGTTTGCAATTTTGAGTAAAAGAAAAGAGGATAAAACTTCAACCAAACATCTGACCAAAAATTTGCATGATTCCCCTTGTTAATTGACCATCTAATATGTTTCTTTATCAATTGCAAACTATGTGAGAGGAAGTTCCATGTTGAAAATCCTTTGAGTAGAGTTATTTTCCTAAATATTTCATTGCATCAAGAGAACCTATATATTTTTTTATGTAATATTTTTACCCATTTGTTTCCTTGGTCTTTGAATAATCTCCACCCAAGCTTTACCCCTAAGTCCAAACTCATAAGTCTGCAATGCCATAAGCCTACTCCTCCAATATTATTTTCTTTGCAAACCTAATACTGCTGACAAAGAGGAAACCTTAATTTTTCCTCGAATATCTTCTAAAGAAAGTCTCTTTGAATTTTATCAATTTCTAATGCTATACCTATTGGAAATCTTGAAAGTGATATCATATTAATGGGGATGGATTGTAATGTAGTTTTTATGATTTGTAGCCTTCCCTCCATGGTTAAGAACTTAATTTTCCAACCTACTAAACAATATTTCATTCTATCCAATAAGAGATCCAAAAATCCTTTTTATTTCCTTTGTGAGACAAAGGAATACCCAACTAGGTTGATGGAAAATTTTTAATTTTAAACCCTAAAATTTCCACAATAATTTGTTGTAAATCTAGGAGAATGTTAATAAAAAATATTATATTTTGTAGTACTAACCAACTATCCAGTAGCATTCTCATAGAATGATATTATTGATTTAAACACCATGGCCTCACTGATTGAGGGGTGACCTAAAATAAAAATATCATCAATAAATTGGAGATGAGATTTGAAGGGTTCATTTTTTGTAACCTGAATATTGTTTATTTTTTCTTTCATTTTTACGTTTGAGAAAACTCTCTCTAATGCCTTCATAAGAATAATGAATAGATAAGGAGATAGTAGATCACCTCGATGGAGTCCACAAGATGACTTGAAGCAACCAACAGGATAATTGTTGATCAAAATAGAATATTTTGCAATGCTATAACAAAATTTAATCCATTCACACCAACTTGAATCCAAACCAAATTTTTTGAGAATATCATGTACAAAACTTTAGGAAACCCTATTATATGCTTTTTTCATATCTATTTTTTTAATCTACCAACTTTATTCATGGAATAAAGAGAATGTAGGCCTCCTATACAATGATTATACCATGAAGAACTTGTTTACAATGAACAAAACCACCTCGTCCCTCTGAGATAACACATTCTAGAATCCTTTCAACCTATTTTTCGTAGTTTTTGAAATGATCTCATAAATCATATTACAAAATCTTATTGAAAAAAATTATCAAAATATTTTTTCTTGCCTTAGAAACCAATGTAATAAAAGTGGTATTTTCCACTAATTAAAGCCTTCCTTTTCCATGCCTCTTCAACCTCAACTAACATATCACTCTTCAATAAATCCTATTTTTTTGAAAGGAAATTGTAGGAAGTACATCAAGGCCAAGTGCCTTGTTAGGATGGAAAGAGAGAATTATTTCATGTAGTTCCTTATATATCTTCCTCATCAAGCCTTCATTTTATCCCTCTTTGATTATTGATAGAATATTTTGTAAAATCTTATCTTGTGCCTCCTTGTATTGCCTAATATTTGATCAAATATTTTTGAAATAATTAATTTCTTCCTTCCTTATATCTTTTTCTTCCTCATTATTTTTCCATCTAGAGTTTAAAAAAATTGATGTGACAAAAAGAAATTAATTTTGCTATAGCATGAAATTTTGTGTATTTCTCTCTCCTTCCTTGAGCCATTTCTCCCTAGATTATTTGAACCAATATGACTCCTTTTTCAATGCATTACTATAATAAAAAGGTGATTATTTTTCATTCACATAAGAATACTAATGCATTCCATTAGAGTCTACTATCTCTTGTAAAAAATTTAGCTTGGATTCAATTTATTTATTTCTTTAAAAATGTTACCAAAATATTTGGAATTCCAAATCTTAATTTACTTCTTTAAATATTTTATCTTTTTAACAAACTTGTACATATATGATCCTTCAAAATTTGTCTTATCCCACCATAACATAACCATATGGAAGAAATCAAGATCTTGGACCCACATAGAATTGAAGCAAAATGGATTTAGATGACCATTATTGGGTAAATCATAGGCCAAAAGAATAGGTTTATGATCTGATCTTGCTCAAAATATAGTATCTAAAGAGATTGTATACTCTGTTTGCAATAATTTATTGGATAACATGAATCTATCCAATCTTTTTGCTATATGAGTTTGTCTATTGTGTCTATTATCCCATGTATATTGAAAACTTGAAGGACTAACATTCTAAAGGCCATTTGAATTGACAAATTAAGTAAATTATTGCATTGATTTAGACCATCCTGGAGTACCACCCATATTTTTGAAAGGATATAGACCAATATTGAAGTCACCCCCAAGAATCCATAGATCATAATGAATCACTGTCTTTGGAAAAAATATGCTAAGGTCCTTCTAACAACTTTTACAAGGAGTAACTATATTTGGAGCATATACATTTATAAAACCAACTTTGATGTTTTCATCTTTCCTACATTATAATCGAGTAACACAATTACTTTTTGCTTCTAACAATTGCCCATCCCATTTGTGTTTGTCTTATATTGTTGAAATATTGCCTGAAGCTCCTATAGAAGAAACTATTAGACAACTACCCATCTCCCATTTTTTTTAAAAGCATCCTTACATTCCTCACTACATAATTGTGTTTCTTGTATTAAAATAAACTTAGGACTATAACAACCTATTAATTCCTTAATAAATATTATTTTAGAGGTCTTATTCATACCCCTAATATTCCATGATATCATTTTCATCATTATCATCATTTTTTATTTTAATTAATGGGCTTAGCCCCACTTCTTGTTAAAACCTATGATAATTTTATTTAGCTTCACAAATATATATTCCCTTGACCTTCTTTTTTCTTTGTTCATACTTTGATGAACTTACTCTTCTTTTTCCATTCCCATCAACAGATCTTCATCAATCTCTTCCATTTTTTTTTTATATTGTTCATAAAGAGACTTATCTTCTAAATATTTATGCTACCCTAAATAATATGAAATGCAACTAATAGCCTCATAAACACTTTCTTTTTTATTTTTCCTAAAAATCCTATAGTGCACGGATGATACTCCATAGTATTTATTTTCTCATGCTACCCTAGAAACCCTAATTTTCCTTGGATATCCTACATATGCTTATATTTATTGTGTTGCTTTTAAAAGTCTAAAATACAACAAATACACTCTGTACTACTTTCATTTTTATTGCAAGGAGAAGATTTTATGTTATTTTAGAAAAAAAAAATGATTTACCTAGATTAACCTTGATGTTCTTCACCTCATTCGCTTAAAAAATTGCATCCAATAAGCCTTTGCAGTATGATTTATATAATCATTTAAGAAATGATAGAAAATAGGTTGAAAAGAATTCTAGATTGTAAAATCTCATAGGAACAAGGTGGTTTTGTTCAAGTAAACAAATTCTTGATTGTGTAATCATTGCACAAGAGTCTATACATTCTCTTTATTCCATGGAAAAACCAAGTATGCTTATGAAATTAGATATCAACAAAGCATATGATAAGGTTTCCTAGAGTTTTCTACATGATATTCTCAAAAATTTTGTATTTTGATTATAGTTGGTGTGAATAGATTAAATGTTGTTATGGCACTGCAAAATATCCTATTTTGATCAATGTTTCTCTTGTCGATTACGTTAAGTAATATTGTGTACTCTCCCAAGGTGATCCACTATTTCCTTATCTATTCATTATTCTTGTAGAGGCATTAGGGAGGACTTTATAATAAAGAAAAATCAAAGGTATTCAGGTTGCAAAAAATCATCCCTTTGAATCTCATCTCCAATTTGTTCTTAATATTTTTTTTGGGTCATCCCTCAAATCAATGAGGTCGTAGAGTTTAAATCAATATTATCATGCCATGAGTAGGCTACCGAAAAATTGGTTAATACCTTAAAATCCAAGATTTTTTCATTAGGGTTATGGTGTTTATCATGGAAGTCTCAAGTGTGAAAAAAGAGGTGGTAACAAGGTTACAAGATTTGAACATACATGGAAGAGTCATATGTGAAATGAAATGAAATGAAAATTTTTATTTACGTCCGTGAGACCCAAATATGGTCTATGGGACCTCAAATATGCAAGTACAACTACTCAAATCATATCATATGATTTTTAATATCTTTGAGAAGGTTGTTCCTTCTCCTGCTAATTTGGGTTAGCAATTTCCCAACTTTTTTTATTTTATTGTCTTCAAATAACTTTGTCATAGATCCGTTCCCAAGTGTTTCTTTGTATTTGTCATGAATATCTGAAAAACTCGGGCATTTATAGATGAAGTGTTCCTCTGTCTCTACTACCCCTGTGCTGCATAGAGTACATATCCTTTCTTCCCATTGTTCTTTGGACGTTGTCCATCTCCCTATTTCACATCTAAGCCTACGAGAGCTAGTCCTTCTTTGAAAAATGAGGATTTTTTCCTTCCACTTGATTTCAGCGCCTATATATACTTTTTCATTGTGGTCATACGTTGGGTTTAAGTTTGCAATATAATATTGTCTTTTCTTGCTTGCATGTTTCCACATTCCACTTCTAAACTTTTCATTCACATAATTTTTTATGTCTTTGTTGACATTTGGGCATTCATTTATGTTGATCTCCCAAAGTTTCATCTATTTCTGATTTTGTTTCATCCATGTATTCTTTCGCCTATGCAACTCTTCGTCCCTAGCTGCCCTAGGAAATCTGTTGTTTTTCATCTTTTCTGTCTTTTTTCAAGTAACATAACAACTTGGTCATATAAATTACTTCTAAAGGGAACATTCAAGTTTTAGCTAGAATAATTTCATAAGGGGTTGTGGCCTTGATTTTGAGAAAATTTGTGATTAGATATTTTGAATCCTTTCTATTTGCCTCCATTTTGTATTTGTTGTGCTACTAGCCCACACCTCGCAACCATACAAAAAAATCGATGTAACAAGTAGGCCAAATAAGACCTTGGTAGTCTTCCAGTCCCACAACTCGATATTTATACACCTATTTTGAAGTGCATATACTGCTCTCAAACCACTTTGAGTTCTTTTCATCCTACATGTATTCTAATTAAGTTTGTCATGAAAGTCTATGCCCAGGTATTTTTATTCTACTACTACCTCAAGCGGTTCTCCTGCAAACCGAAATTCAAGTTGTTGCTTCTTCTTTTTTGCTGAAAAATCATAATTTTTGTTTTACTCGTATTCACCTGCATCCCAACTTCCTTACAAAAGAGTTCTAGAGCTCGAAGGTGATCTTCTAGATATTTGGTTGTTTTGGCCACAATAATTACATTGTCTGCATACATGAGGAGTTTTACCACATATTTGGCTAAGTGCACACCCTCTCCCCTAAATTTGTTTATCCATTCTTCTAACTTGTCAATGTACAACCCAAATAAGGTCGGAGACAGAGGGCAACCTTGTTTGACACCTATGTCACTACCAAAACATTCAGATAACCCTTCCCGTGTTCCGATTCTAGCCTTTACATGCTCATATAGTCTGTGAACTGCTGCCCTGTAGTGAATTGGAACCTCTAGCTCTTCCATTCTGCTCCATAATATTTTCTTTGGCACTATATCAAATGCCTTTTTGAAGTCTACAAAACAACAAAAAACCTCCTCTTTTTTGTCCCATATTTTTTCCACTATGTGTCTGAGTGTGATATAGTGATCAATAGTTGAGTGCTTGGGCCTAAAACCCGCTTGCCCCTTTGCTCTCTTTCCTTTTTCTTCCGCCCATATACTGATCCTACGCTCTATCATACTCCCAAACAACTTTGCAAAGAGAGGGTTGATCATGATAGTTCGATAGTTTGAGGGATTATTTAAATCTCCACTTTTAAACAAATGAATGGTCAAGCTAGTTGTCCACTCGGTTGGGAAGCCATTTCGTATGACCTTATTGAAAATTTCTTTGATCTACGGTGCCAGAATATCTGCCCCCATTTTATATGCTCTTCCTGAAGATTGTCTATGTCACGGGCTTTAGCCATTTCGTATAATTATCTAAAGGGTATGTCATAAGTAGATCTTTAGAATAAAAGATCTAATTTGATCTAGGATAAAAGAAAAGTGTCTAAAAATTGGGTTCATCAAAAATAATTTTGATGGTACTTTTAAAGAAAATTTAAGAATAGCTATTAGAGGTGGCATTTTAAAAATATTGAAAGCCAAATTTTTTTCACTCATAATCATATGGAATTTCAACTAACAACTATCTAGAGGCTATGACACTTCTTATAAGAATTAAAATTACAATAGAAAAGAAATTGATATTTTTTTTTGGGTCATTCCTCAAATCAATGAGGTCATAGAGTTTAAATCAATATTATCATGCCATGAGCAGGGCTTCTGAACAATTGGTTAATACCACAAATCCAATATTTTTTCATTAGGGTTATGGTGTTTATCATGGAAGTCTCAAGTGTAAAAAAAGAGGTGGTAACAAGGTTACAATATTTGAACATACACGGAAGAGTCATATGTGAAATGAAATGAAAGATTTTAATTACATCCGCGAGACCCAAATATGGTCTATGGGACCTCAAATATGCAAGTACAACTACTCAAATCATATCATATGATTTTTAATATCTTTGAGAAGGTTGTTCCTTCTCTTGCTGATTTGCGTTAGCAATTCTCCAACTTTTTTATTTTACTGTCTTCAAATAACTCTGCCATACATCCTTTTCCAAGTGATTCTTTGTATTTGTCACAAATATCTGAAAAACTCGGGCATTTATAGATGAAGTGTTCCTCTAGCTCTACTGCCCCTGTGCTGTATAGAGTACATATCCTTTCTTCCCATTGTTATTTGGGCGTTGTCCATCTTCCTGTTTCACATCTAAGCCTATGAGAGCTAGTCCTTTTTTGAACAATGAGGATTTTTTCCTTCCACTTGATTTCAGTGCCTATATATGATTTTCTCGGTGGTCATATGTTGGGTTAATCTTTGAAATATAATATTGTCTTTTCCTGCTTGCATGTTTCCACATTCCACTTCTAAACTTTTCATTCACATAATTTTTTGTCTTTGTTGACATTTGGGCATTCATTTATGTTGATCTCCCAAAGTTTCATCCATTTCTGATTTTGTTTCATCCATGTATTCTTCCGCCTATGCAACTCTTCTTCCCTAGCTGCCCTAGTAAATCTATCGTTTTTCATGTTTTTTATTTTTTTCAAGTAACATAATAGCTTGGTCATAGAAATTGCTTCTAAAGGGAACATTCCAGTTTTAGCTAGAATAATTTCATAAGGGGTTGTGGCCTTAATTTTGAGAAAAATTATGATTAGATATTTTTGAATCCTTTCTATTTGCCTCCATTTTGCATTTGTTGTGCCACTAGCCCACACCTCGCAACCATACAACAAAATCGGTGTAAAAAGTAGGCCAAATAAGACTTTGGTGGTCTTCTAGTCCCACAACTCGGTATTCCTACACCTGTTTTGAAGTGCATATAGTGCTCTCAAACCACTTTGAGTTCTTTTCATCCTACATGTATTCCAATTAAGTTTGTCACGAAAGTATATGCCCAGGTATTTGTATTCTACTACTACCTCAAGTGGTTCTCCTGCAAACTGAAATTCAAGTTGTTGCTTCTTTTTTGTTGAAAAAATCATAATTTTTGTTTTGCTCGTATTCACCTGCATCCCAACTTCCTTACAAAAGAGTTCTAGAGCTTGAAGGTGATCTTCTAGATCTTTGGTTGTTTTGACCACAAGAATTACATCGTCTGCATACATGAGGAGTTTTACCACATATTTGGCTAATTGCACACCCTCTCCCCCAAATTTGTTTATCCATTCTTCTAACTTGTCAATGTACAACCCAAATAAGGTCGGAGACAGAGGGCAACCTTGTTTGACACCTATGTCACTACCAAAACATTCAGATAACCCTTCCTATGTTCTGATTCTAGTCTTTACAAGCTCATATAATCTGTGAACTACTGCTTTGTAGTGAATTGGAACCTCTAGCTCTTCCATTCTGCTCCATAATGTTTTCCTTGGCACTGTGTCAAATGCCTTTCTGAAGTCTACAAAACAACAAAAAGCCTCCTCTTTTTTGTCCCATATTTTTTCCACTGTGTCTGAGTGTGATACAGTGATCAATAGTTGAGTGCTTGGGCCTAAAAGTTGCTTACCCCTTTGCTATCTTTCCTTTTTCTTCTGCCCATATGCTGATCCTACGCTCTATCATACTCCCAAATAACTGTGCAAAGAGGGTTGATCATGATAGTTCGATAGTTTGAGGGATTATTTACATCTCCACTTTTAAACAAATGAATGGTCAAGCTAGTTGTCCACTCGGTTGGGAAGCCATTTCGTATGACCTCGTTGAAAATTTCTTTGATCTACGATGCTAGAATATCTACCCCCCATTTTATATTCTATGCCTGAAGATTGTCACGGGCTTTAGCCATTTCTTATAATCATCTGAAGGGCATGTCATAAGTAGATCTTTAAAATAAAAGATCTACTTTGATCTAGGATAAAATGAAAGTGTCTAGAAATTGGGTTCATCAAAAATAATTTTGATGGTACTTTTAAAGAAAATTTAAGAAAAGCTATTAGAGGTGGTATTTTAAAAATAATGAAAGCCAAATTTTCTTCACTCATAATCATATGGAATTTCAACTAACAACTATTTAGAAGCTATGACACTTTAGAAATTAATATATATATATATATATATATATATATACTTATTTATTTATATTTTGAAGTAACAAAATACAACAAACGACATAACTAGGGGCATAGCAAACGTAATTTGAACCGAGGTTATCCAAATGAAATGTCGATGACATACCCTTCAAATGAACCCCAAGAACATTGAAATATATTTCAGTTGAAGAAGATTTACGAATTATCTATAATACTGTTAACAAAAATAATTGCCGATGGCATACCCTTCATATGAACCCCAAAGACATTAAAATATATTTTAATTGAAGGGGCTTAAAAAATTATCTATATTATTATTATTAAAAAAAAAAAAAAAATTGAATAAAAATATTGTTAATGTTCATCATTTATTATATAAACAATCTAACCGTTATAGAAGAAAAACGTGACCTTCCACTTACATTATGTTTCCCATGTTTCCCATTCCACGTACAAGGAAAAGCATGCCCAGCACCGCATCTCAAGGATCGTGAGATCCTTGAGTTAAACATTATTGGGGACATGAAATGTGTGAAAGTTAACGACACCACTTGCCATATCTTCAATATTCAAACCCTTTATTGCCTTCACGTCCTGTCAAACAATAAAATATTGAACGCAGTCAGTTACCTAATTAGCCTGCCATAAATTTGTGTTACTTTCAATTTCTACCTAATTAGCCTGCCATAAATTTGTGTTACTTTCAGTTTCTACCTAATTAGCCTGCCATAAATTTGTGTAACACCCTTTCAACTCGCTGGTGTATAGGGCTTGCTCACATTTTCCTTTCAAACGTACCTAATGCAATAGAGATTGAGCTAAGCATTTCAACTTCAGATAAAAAATAACCAGTAATTTTTTATTTTTTAAGGTTTTAGATTATATAAAAACAATGTGGTTATTTAATTGGTGATTAAACTGTTTTTCCTTTTATAGTATGATTAAATCTTTATTTGAAACTTTTAACTTTCTAATTGTTAAACCAATTATATATATATATATATATATATATATATATATATATATATATATATTTAGGGTAAAGTGTTTTTTAGTAGTTTGAATTTAGTTTTCTTCAATGAAACTTCAAAATTATATCACTATAATATTTTAGCATTTAGGGTAAAGCATAGGTTTTTGAAAGGGTCCACTACTTTATGTGGTTTGAATTTGGGTTTCTTGGATAAAACCCAAAGACATACCACTATAGTTTCTAACAAGGACCAAAATTTTAAGATAAAGCACACGTTTTTTGAAGGGTCTTGGTCCATTTTGAAATGGTTTGAACATGGTTTTCTTGGATCAAAACCCAAAGACATATCACTACAATGTTCCAACAAGGACAAATTTACAGTGAAACGTGGTTTTTTTTTATTACTTAAGGGTGATGTTTTTTTTTGGTTACATAGGGGAATCGGTAACATCCGTTCATTTGCCCCAAACATGCTTGCCTCCATGGTTTGAATCTGGGTCTCCTCTTGGTAAGTGCCAAGACTTACCAATCCACCCAACATATATTTTTAAAAGGGTTACAATCCTAGGTCTTAGGTCAAAACACTCCCGTGACCAATCCCTCGTGCCTCGTAGTATTTTGGAGGGCATGTCACGCCAACACCATCGGTTACATTAAAAATTTCAAATTTCACCTGAACGAAGAGGCGTAGAAAATTGTTAGGGGTTACCAATTCCTCTATTATTATAATAATAATAAAATTTAATTGCCTTCTCTTAGGACCTTTTTTATTTCTTCATCCTCTAACATGTTAATTGTGATTTCAGCATGAGAAGAACAAAGAGGGATTTTTCTCTCCACAATATTATATATACTTTTAGACATAAGTCTGAAAGGAAGCACCTGTTTATAAATGTTTGCAGGCGAAATTTCTGGTAATCTCCATTCGGGGGTTGGATTTTTTTCTTCCACTATGATCTGGCTAGAATTGGAGGAAAGCACCTCAGTTTTTGGAACAAAATCTTCAACAAGATCATAAGATGAGGAAGCCATCTTTGATCAAACAACTGTAACCCTATTACTATGCCTCAGAAACCCTAAAATAGTACCTTGTCTAACAACGGGTATAAAAGTATGTCTTACACAGGTATGGGTTGCAAGAATTAAATGGCATCTGATCTTAGATCATGTTTGTTTTCTAATTTAGTAAGGTTGAAGAGCATACTCACTGCTGATGTCAGATCATAAAAAATATCTTATTGAGTCCGATACACAATATAGTAGAACCTCATCAGTTGATCATAGGATACTGTAACATCTAACAATAAAATGGTCTATTACAGTGTAACTATAACCAAGGTGATCATAGATACTCAAAAGATAATATAGAGTTCCATGTTTTTGATCTGCAAGATCAAGACCAATGTCTTGCAGGCAGAGAGCATACACACTGGATCTGATACCATAATTAAGAAACATAAAAGAAACAAACTATGGTGCAAAGATTATAAAGGAAACATAAAGGAAATAGACTATGGTGCAAAGATTATAAAGAAAACATAAAAGAAATAGACTATGGTGCAAATATTATAGCATGAGTGAGATCATATATTATGCTTAGAATAATTACAAAGAGAACATCTAGTATTCAGGGTGTCCGCCAAGATGTCCGCCAAGATGAACTCGCACTGAATACTTGAAATCTAGACTCTAATACCTAAACTCAAGATGCCTTAATATGAGCATGAATGTCTTATTTATACAATTCTCAAAGCCAGGCAATGACTGAGATTTAAGACTATATTAGGACACATGTATACAATTTGATGGATAAAGTAAACCATATTTTATATAGTAAAATATCACATCATACTTTATACAAAGTGGATATTGTTGTGGTACAACCCACGTGAAACCTTAACAAAATAGAATCGTATGTCGACAAGACCCAAGGAGAAACCATTAACTATTTATGGATAACAATTAATGAACTATTACAAATGGAAGAGGTTTTAGGAAAACCATCATGAAACCTAATGGATAAAGGGCCCATTGTACTCCCAAACTATTATCCTCCAGAAATGGAATCAAAAGATGAGTTGAAATTGTTGGAAGGTGTTGGAGAAAAGTGGTGTTTTGAGTAGACTGTTGGAGGTGGCACATTGTAGCAAATGTTGATAATTCTACTAAACACATATTGTGGTGAAGTGGTGAAAAGTCTGGGATAAAGTTGAAGATCAAAATCTATCAATAGTTTTATATACGTCAACCTATTATGGATTTCCCAATGCAGATTGGATTGAACATATCGTTGATAAAGCATACTCTAGTATAATCTACTATTAAATGCAACACATCCAAAGGGAAGGCATTTTTTCACAACATCTAGATAGCAGGGAGGAAAAAATTCAAATTGGATGCTGAGAGAATCTTTGATGGGAGAAATCCATGAGCCACTAAAACGAACATGAAAAATCATTTCTGGCCAACTAAAAAATCTGTCAAATCACTCAAACTTGGTTAAAGAAATTTCTTGTGCAAAATAATTCATGGGATTGCAACGAAGCCAAATATCATAATGAGGATTTCTAATGGATGTATCACAATACATTTGATCCATTGAAATCAATGCATTTCGGGCTTCAATGACTTGACTCTGTAAATTATATTGTATTTCTTATTTTCTTCAAAGAAGCTCTCTAGGGACCCAGGCAAATGTATTAGTATAGTCTTCACATGTTTCTTCAAAAAATTCAAACAAATTGAGGTCCTTTTCGAATGGTTGATGACTAAGAAAGTTAGCCATAATGCTATTCTTCCCTACAATGTGTTATGTATCAAATTCAAAATTGTCTAGGAAGATATTCCATCTTACTAGGCAGTTGCCTTCAGCAGTGTCATTAACTGCATTATCTAGATATTTTTGCCATTGTTTTAAGTCAAATTTATAAAAAAATGTTCGTTAGCAAGAAAAAATTTGAATATTTTTATAGTTTTTATAATTTCCAGAATTACTTTCTACCAGCTTGGGTATCAGAATTCAACATTTTTGAAGGCAAAGAACCATATCTACAATTTTTCAGTACCTTGGACTTCTTCCATCAAAACTGCTCCCCAAGTATGTGTAGAGGCATCTGTGTAAAGAATTTTTCTTCCATCACCAGGAAGAGTTAGAGGGAGAACCTATTTGATTTAAGCTTTTATCCTTTCCACAACCTAAGTATGTTTGATTGACTAAGAAGGAGCATATTTTCAGAGCAAGTGATTGAAAAATAACCAATCTTTTGCAACATGATGATAGAATCCTGCAATGTAATTAATATAACCCAAAAACTGTTGAAGTTGGGTTTTGTCAGCTAAAACATCAGGAAACTGAAGAATTTTCTTCAAGATATGGTCTTGAAGTTGGAATTTCCCATTTGTAATAGTTATCCCTAGTAATTTGATAGAATATTGAAAGAAAACACATTTGGTAGGAGATAGAATCAATCCAGTATCCTTGCAAATTTTATAAAAATTTCTAAATGTTGTAGGTGTGCTTCAAGGATTTTGGAGAAGACAAAAATATCATCAATGTAGACACAAATGAAATCCCTATAGTCAACAAAGATATCATTCATTGTTTTATGAAATATTGCAGGTGTCGTCTTCAACCTGAAAGGTAAAACTCTCCACTGATACTGCCCAAAAGGAACAATAAATGTTGTTTTGTACCTATCAGTAGGATGGATGGAAATTTGCCAAAATCCAAAATTTAAATCAAATTTGGAGTATACATGACTCCCAAAAACTCTTCTCAAAAAATCATCTCTAGAAGGAATTGGGTACTAGATTGTCTTAAGAAATTTGTTAAGAGGTTTATAGTTGATTACTAACCTCTTTTTATCTCTTACTTTCTCTAAGCGTTTGTTGACATAGAAAGCAGAACATCACCATGAACTTAAAGATTTTTCTACCAGACCTTTTTGATAAGCATAGAAATCTATTCTTGACATTATTTTGTTAAAGTAGGATTCATGCCAGAATCATGAACTTTGAACTTGGGTTTTTCTAAATTCCTGTGAGAGGATTTGTAACACGTTCTAGAGGAATCTTGCAAATTAACTTTCTATTACATTTTGTAATATCATCAAAATAAAATTCAATTTTGAATTTGGAAATAAGAGCATCAATTGTAGGCTGAATTTTGTTGGTACATATTTGGATCCAGTAATTATTAATCACTTTTGATCTAGGAGACTTCCATATTGGGACTTGGATTTCATAGGAAGTTTTCAAGGAAAGATGAACATTTTGGAGGATAATGAGATGATCAGAATTGAATGTGATTGGCATAAGCTTTTTCAAATTGTTAATGCCAATTAACATATCATAGTTAGGTATATTTCAAGGGGTAAAAATTTACATTCAATGATTTAGAATCAAAGAGTAAGGGAACAATGGCTGAATAACGAGAGCGAAATCATTGATTATTAAAAGTCAAAACATGCTCACTATGTTGCCATACATCTGCTGGTAAAGTTTTGTATCTGCATAGACTAATCATTGCTCCTGAATCTATGATAGCATCAATCCTATAAGGTTTGAAGTGCTTGTATTTGACACTTACCTCACAAACTGGTAATTCAGCAGAATGAATTGTATTTATTTTTGTTTCTTCAAATTCTTCTTCATCCTCTTCTTCTACTTGTTGATAAACTGCTTCTCTCTGATACATATTTACTGATTCTATAATGTCATCTTCATAGGCACTGTTCGCCTCATATTCTGCTTGTTCTTTTGAAAGAGTTTCATATTCTTTCTGAGCACGGGGAATATAGATTTCCAGTGCTTGAATTTTTTGGATGCATCACTTGTGATGCTCTGGACCTCTTTGGGAGGATCACTAAGATAAGAGTTTCCAAGCTCTTTTCTAGTTTTATTTTCTGAAGCTAACATGGGGACTAAAACTGGAACTGATTTGGATGTAGGTTTTTTTCTTTTGGCATATTTAATCTTCTCATTCCATTCAATTTGTTGAAACTGTTATTTTAGATTCTTAATCTTCTGCTGTAGAGACATAATTTTTGAAGTATCCCATGATTCTGCATAAAAGGCTTTTTAGCTTTTTCTAATTCTGCAAGTAATAATTTTTTAATTTAAAATACAAATGAAAACTTATTTATTTGGAAATCTATTTAAGAGACAACAGAGTTGCTAGACCAACAAGAATCATTATCTTCTTCTTCATTGTCAGAAATATGATTTATCTAATTTTCAATGTCTGATAAGAAAATATCATCAGACTCATACTCTGAATCATAAATAAAAATGTATTTTTCTGCAGATGAAATCGGATTTATTTTATTTTCTTTAAAAGAGTTCCTTTTAGGACATTTGTTGGAATAATTTCCTTTCTGCTTGCAAATGTAACATCTTGGAGAAAATATCTTGCTTCCCTTATTAAATTTACCCTTTTTTTTGAAAGATAATTTTTCTTTCTATTGTAACCAGATTTATCAAAATTGCAGGAGTAATGCTTCTCAAATTTTTTGGAAGATTTTATTTTATATTTGCAAGATTTTCCCATTTTTTTTTTACGATTGATTTCATCCTCCTTTTCTTCTAGTCAATCACATATCAGATATCTGTCTTTCCTAGGATATTGAACAATCTCTCCAAAATATTGTTCTTCAAGTCCTTCTAGATAGACCAACTCTAGTTCCTTTTGAAACCATTTAGGTAGAGAAGTAATTAATTTGGTTTTCATAAGAGGATTGTGTATTTCTCCTGACTGATAATAAAGTTCTCCCATGTGACACAAATGATATTCAAAATATTTCATATTACACAGATTGGTTTTCATTAACTTATTCTTAGCTGGTTTTTGGTACTTAATTATACTACCAACAATTTCTTTAAAAATGGCTTGAGCTAAAGCCTCGTGGCCTCTTTGTGTTAATGTATCTTTTGCTTCTTGTGATAGTTGGTCACACTAGCTTCTAAGATTATCTACAAAGCCTGAAACAATAGAAAAAGTGATTTCTTGATTTGTTTTCTGAAATAAGTTTCTTTGAATATCACCCCAACCAATGATGTAGTACGCAAGCTCATGCACTTTTCTAGGGTTTCTACATATAGGAACCTTTAGGTTGGAAGGTTGGAAGTTCTATACACACGGCATGGCCTAAAGTGGTTCATGACCACCAGATGGTTCTAGGGCCATAACCTTAGATTGAGTAGTATCCTGCATGCTCAAATGCTCTGGTTGCATCATGTTGTGCATATTGATTTTTCCATATTTGATTTTTTCTAAATACTTCTCTAATATTTTATCTCTTTTCTTCTTCCTAATTTTTTGAAATTCAAGTCAATTGGTAGGCTTAATGTTAGGGTTAAAATATGTAGAGAGAATTTATTTACCTTTGAGATCCTTGATCTCATCCTTGACTAGTTGTAGATCATTTGTTACAATATGGTGATTGTGATTTACAGTGGCTTGTATGTCATCGACTGTGGATGACACCTATGAAAATTGCTCATTCAGACAATTTAATGCTAAATTTATCCAATTCAGCATTTTAATGGGCTCTTCTTGTTTAGAGGTTCGCTGAGAGATCCTCTGTGGTCAATACTGAGATTTATTAGAGCCATCTGTAGAGTCTTTTTCAAACTGTGATAATTTTGGGAACTTACCCTCATGATAGGTTAGATCTCCTTATGGAGTCTTAATTGTATGTTCCTAAGATTTTTGATAAAAACCCAGAGACATACCACTACAATGTTCATCATGGAATAAATTTTAGGGTAAAGTGCAAGTTTTTAAAAGGGTCCCAATCTCTTGTGTAATGGTTTGAACCTATCCTCGATGAGAACCAAAATCCATACTACTATGGTATCCCAAAAAGGATAAATTTTACGGTAAAGTAGGTGTTTCTCTTTTGAAAGAGTCCTGACATTTTATGAAGGTTTAAACTTGGATCTCCTAAATGAAACTTGGATCTTGTGAATTAAAATTCAAGGATATACCGTTACACTATCCCTCACAAATGAAAACCCAAAGACATACCATTATAGTATCCCTCACAAATGAAAACCCAAAGGCATACTACTACGGTATCCCTGATCCAATGACCCTAGTGATCGTTGGACTGTTATCCAAGATACCCAAGTTCAAATCACGATGAGGGAGGCATTTCCTGCCCCCAAGAAGTGTGACCTCTTGTTGTGCCACCCATTGTACTTCGTCTTACTTCAAAAAAAAAAAAAAAAAAAAAAAATTTAAAAAGGGTCTTGATCATTGAATCTAAACTTATATTTCTTCATACAAATCTAAAAACATATCACTACAATATCAAAACTATATATTTTTTTAATCTTAAAATCAATAAACCTAACCTCTTCTATTATGTTCATATGTTGCAATGGATTTTAATGGATTGCACCAAAAATAACGTTACTTGTAGGTTGGTCGTCACAACAAAGCAATAACATATACTATAATTGTGAAATACATGATATTTTTTTGTATTAAATTCATTTAGGGCTTAGTGTGTAAACCCATTAATCACATATAGAAATATGTTTATATCTATCAGTATAGATCCAAATGAAAAGTAAGAATGTGTTTTAAGCTGATATTTCTTATCTTACGAAGAGTTACATCTTATAAATTAATTATTATTGTTGGTTGTAAAGATAAGGATAGTTATTGTAGAAATATGGTTTAGGCGATTTGGATCCAATGCAGATCTTATATTATTATAAAGGTTAAGGTGAGGATTCTCATCCCAATGATCTTTGTTTTAATATAAAAATTTCGAAAACATCTCATAAAATTAATTAAATTGAAAGCTTACAAATTTGTTTATGCAAAATATATTTTAGATTAGGTTTCATATAAATTTCCATTGTTTTGAGAAACAAATCTCACATAAATAAATATACATGTTTTTAAAATTATATGCATTATATTACCAAAAGAATTTTAATTATTTTTATTAAATAAAATTAGTTTATAAAATTAAGTTTTTTAATACAAGATAACATATAATATACAAATCTATCTAATATTAAGAAGTGGGGGTTTTGACCAGGAATCCCCCAACCTGTTACAACAACTCCACCAAGGAGTTTTATTTGGGTTTTAATCCAACCGTATATTCCCCTTTGTATCGTCGAGGTTCGAACCGTGGACCTCATGTTCAACAAGGCCAAGCTCGACTTTGTATATCCTCCTTTTACCATGACTAGTGCTACTAGCACCCTCCTTATATTTATTGATAAAAAAATAATTCTATGCTTGATACCCTCAGGAGAATCTGTATCATCATACCGATTGATCTAAGTGGTCTCTCTTAGACCCCTATCCACTCCCCAATTGACAATAACATCCAAAACCTTGTTTGCAAACGTCCACACATGACAAAATTCTAAGGATTGAAAAGAGTAACAACACTCTTTAATAGTCTGGATAATATCTGCTAACCTCCAATTAGAGGGAGAGGAGGACCATTTTAGGTATTTTAATTGATTGATGATCATATGAGAGTCCCCTTCAACACAAATATTCTACCAATTTTGTTTGAGGACCCATAACAAACCTTCCAAGAGAGCCTGAGCCTCAACATGATTATTAGTGGTATCTTCAAGGCTGAAGAAAAAATAGCCTCTCATATTCCCTTGTCATCACGAAAAATGCCACCTCCTCTTGCTTTATGAGGGTTCCCTCGGGACACACCATCAAAGGAGAGCTTGACACATCATTTATGGGGAGCTTTCCAACTGATATTAATATAATTCCTAATATTTTTATTGTTCTTAATTGGGCACCAAAAGATTTTATCATATAAATGATGACCCAACCATTGATTCCTGATATATTTGATATTGCTATCCTAGGGTTTATCCCAATCCTCCCACTTCTTGACCAAAATGGATTCCACTACCGCCCTCTAAATAGAAATCCATGTTTGGGAATGGGAAATTCTTTCTTCCCTAAAAATAATTTTGTTTCTCTGAAGCCAAATCATCCAGATAATATAAGCGGGAGTCCACTCCCAAATGGCTCTCATATAATCAGGATCAGATTTTCGTCCAACCCACTCCACTATTTGATCCCTAATAGATTGAAAATTATGGAGGGGTTCTCTCCAAGAGTTTGCAAAGTCTTGCCAAAGATACTGAGCAAAGAGGCAAGAGATGAAGAGATAGTTTGTAGTTTCAGAATCAACTTCATAATTAGGGAATCTAAAGGGGCCAGAATAGCCTCTCTTCATCATGACCAGATAGAATTTTGTCTTACACCACCAACCAAACAAAAAATAGAGATATTGGGCCACACTCCTTTCCTCCAAATTTTTTGCCAAATTCTACTCTAGTCCCCATCGAAGTTAGCCTCCATAAAAAAATTATAAGCTTTCTTGGTAGTAAAGTTTCCATCTCCACTACTCCCCAAACACAACACGTATGGGCCCTTACATAAGGAGAGCTTCCTTTTGGAGATAATTCTCCAAAGATACATTTACCAACATCCCTGATTTGACCAAGCTAGGATCGAGGTTCTTTCCAAACATGAAATAGGACCCTATTGAGCTCATGGGGAATGGGATGGTCCTAAAAATAGTTCTTGACTCGTCTCCATACATATTATTCAAAATCCTCATTCAACCCAAACAAGGAGTTATCTTATCTTAAAGGAACATATTGGTTCCACACATCCTCCCAAAAGAAAGCTAGACTGCAATCCTGATCTTCCAGAAGGAAGCAGAACACACCCACGTGCTATGGGACATCAAGCTGGACCAAAGAGAAGATCTTGAAGAATTTTTTTCAAGTCTGATCACCTCTTTCCATTCCACCTCAGAAATATACTTTTGTCTAAGAATTCTGGTCCAAAATAGGTTCTCTCTATTGCAAAATCTCCAAAATAGTTTCCCATTAAGAGCTTTGTTAAATATTTGAAGATCTTTGATACCAAGACCTCCCTCCTGGAAAGGTTTACAAATTTATTTCCAATAAACAAGAGGTCATTTGCTTTCAAGAGAGGTACCATCCCAAAAAAAGTTATTTTGAAGTTTTTTGAGTTGATTTAAAACCTTAGCAGGCACTAATAAAACAAAGAAGAAGTAGATCAGGAGCGCTTGAAGAACAAACTTGAGAAGGGTTCCCTGCAACTTCTTTCTAAATTTAGAAATAATTTCATTCCAATCCAGTATCTTAGTCTTAGAGTCAGATAAAGAAAAACCCAGGTACTTAAACAAAATATAGGACCTCTCATAGTTGGGAAACCTAGAAATTTTCACGTGGACACAAATAGGGGTATTGAAGAAAACTACTTTTGTCTTTTGCACATTGATGGATCCTCTAGAGACATCTAGATAATCCTCCAAAATTTCCTTAAATATTCGAGCCTCCCTAAGAGTGGCTTCCACCATAAGCAAAGTATCATCCATGAACTAGAGGTGGGAAATTGACTGCTCATCCCTTGCCACAAAAACACCCTTCAAGAGACCAAGGCTCTTATATTTTTGGATTAGTATCCCTAGACCTTCCGCTAAAATAATGAAGAGGTAAGGAGAAAGAGGATATCCCTGTCTTAGGCCTCTAGATGGAGCAAAGAAACCAGTAGGAGAACCATTCACCAAAACTATCATTGTGACCAAGAAGATACAAGCTTTCACCCACTCAATCCAATCATGATAAAATCCAAAGCTTTCCAAAATATTTAAAAGGAAAGTTCAATTTACTTGATCATAATATTTAGCCATGTCTAGCTTAATAAGCATCCCCCTATCTCTGCTATACTTCATGGAGTGGACCGTTTCTTGGGCAATGAGGATGTTATCCAAGATTTGTCTACCTTGCACAAATCCTCCTTGCTCCCTAGAAATGATAGAGTCGAGGATATTATTGAGTCTATTAGCCATCACTTTAGCAATAATTTTATATGCAGTATTACACAAGGATATGGGTCTAAAGTTCTCTATACGAGTAGCATGATGAGTCTTAGGGATAAGAGTTAGGAAGGTGGAATTAAGGGTTCTCAACACCTAATTCGAGTGATAAGCCTCCTCCACCACCATATGGATTGCATTATTAATGATATCCTAATAGCGCTGGTAGAAATAAATGGGAAAGCCATTAGGTCCAAGAGATTTACCTTTCTTAAAGCTAAAAACAACACCTTCCACTTCTTCCAAACTAACAATCTTAGTAAGACTTTCATTTTGCTCATGGGAAACCTTCATGGGAATGGCAGACATGACTCTTTCTCTTGCTTGAACTCTTTCAATCAGAGGTTCAGTTAGGAGGCTTTTAAAATAGGTATCTGCCAATAGGCCAATCTCTTGAGGATCCTCAGTAATATCTCCATCCGATTTAATCAATCTAGATATTCTATTTACATTCCTATGATGGATAGTGGTTCTATGGAAGAATGCAAAATTCCTATCTCCTTCCTTCAACTAGTTAATACTAGACTTTTATTCCCAAAAATGCTATTCCTTCAACTCTTGTTCATCCACTCATCTACTGATATCCTTCTCATGGCTAAGAAGGGCCTCTGTAAGCCCTTGGGACTCCACCTATCATTGAAGAAGAATGACATCCTTGTCCAGGGATTTCCTTTGATTGAAGATATCCCCAAAGACTAGCTTATTCCAGATCCTAATTTTCATCTTGATAAAATTGAGTCTTTTAGCTAGCATGTACATGTGAGTTCCCCACTTTGGCTTCCCTTCCCTCCACCAAGACCTAAATTTCTCTTCTAGGTTAGGATGAAGAAGCCACATACTCTCAAATTTAAAGGGAGACTATTTAGGTCGAGTAGAAATATGCATACTTATAGAAATGGGCCAATGGTACGAGAGAGAGCCTGGCAAGATAAATGACTCAGTGAAAATGGGTGCCTCAAGGTAACTCTTCGTAACAAGGAATATAGCCAATATCCTAACCACAAAGTCCTTTCCAACTATTCTAATATTCCAAGTAAATTACCCCATGAGAAGAGATAATATTATTCCAACATTCCACTTTACTTCGGGCAATATTAGGACCATAAATGTTCGTGATCCAAACTTGGAGGGAAGACGAAATTAATCTAAATTTAATAGAGATCCACCACTTTCCTGCAAAGGATTCCATCAACATGCATTTTATGAGGTTCCACAAAATTGCCAAACCCCTTGCCCTACCCTTAGCTACAATGGCCAAACCTTTTGCACCCTTCCAAATTTGGTTAGTTTTGAGAGCCATCTCTTCTAGATTAAGTTTGGTTTCTTGAAGAAGAATAATGTTAGGGCTCTCCAGGCCAATCCTTCTCTTAAGGATTTTACATTTACTTTGAGAGCATAACCCATGAATATTCCAAGAGAGAATCTTCATTATAAACCATTTGATAAGGATTTCCCTACCAAAAACTTTGTAGTCAAGGGTACAACCAATCTAGAATCCACAAGGGTCTTCCCTATGTCTTCCAAGAGCTTGATGAATGATTTCCTTCCTCTCTTGATCTATTTAAATTTTTGAGTGTTAATTTTGGTAAGAGGGGTGGGCTTCAGTCCCATACGACAAGTCCTAGGAGAAAATTTCCCTACGACTTTGACTTTTTTCCTCCTCTTCACTTTTTCCTTTACCTCTACATTATTTCCTTCAAGATTCAAGGACTGCGAGAGGCTATAATTGAAAGGAATAGAAGAAATATCATTAACATGAGGAGTTAAGGAGGGATTGGAGGAAGAGGAAACTACAATTTTAGTACTAGGTCTCTGTCATAGTTGAGAAAATCAGAATTGGATCAGAATTCGGCTAGGGAAAAAATCATATTGAATCGACAATCGGGAAAAAATCGGCAAAAAAAAAAATTGAAGAAAAGACATTTTTTTTTTAATTTTATTTTTTTCATGCATATCACAATGAAATAACACTATGCAAATCAAATATTAATACTATAAGTGATACTAGCTCAAAATAGACATGAAAATGGCAAGTGCTACAAGTTTAAAGCCAAAGTATTATAGTTTTAAACTACTACACACGAAAGAGACAAAACACATCTTATATTGCTTAATACTTATAAGTTATAACTTATAAGTTATAATATGTAAGTTTATAACAGTACAAAATTTCAAAATTTCAAATTACAAAATGTCAAAATGTCATGAGTCAACAGTCAATCAAATTATCAATGTCTTTGAATCCCTTTTCCCTTTGCCCTACTATAGGCTCTAGTCTCTCTTTGACTTTGGTGCCTTGGTTGTGAGGCTTGTGCATCTTCTTGTTCCTTTGTTGCCATCTCTTCAGCTAGGTTTTCTAAGTTTTCAATTTCCTCCATGCTGAAGAGAACATCTCGTTGTTGCTCCTCCTCTTGTGTGATCCAATCATTAGATGGATCAATCTCATCTAGGTCAAAGGCCTCGGTACTTGTTCCTAAAATTTTCCTATGGTGGAGGTGAAGGTTGTAGTGAACAAACACAAGATCATTCAATTTTTCTTGTGTAAGCCTATTGTGCTTCTTGGAGTGTATGTGCTCAAACATACTCCAATTGCACTCACAACTTGAAGCACTACATGGTTGAGACAAAACTCTAATGGCGAAGAGCTGCATATGAGGCATATATGCACCAAAGTCCTCCCACCATAAATTTGAAAAAAACCAAGAGGAAGGAAATTTAATAATTCACATGTAAAATCCTAAATTCATATTATTTTTTATAACAAATTCAAGACATATGACAAAATAAATAGTAATTCAATGAGGGTTACCTGGCCTCATAGTTGACCTTGATCAAATGCACATTGGTGATGGTAAAAAGGATTCCCTCACATTTTTTATAAGAATGCATCTCAACCTGTATCTTAGCACTAATTTATTTATTAGGGTACATGTGGTCAAAACATAATCGAAGGCCCGCCATAACCTCATAATCAACATGGAACATGTTGGAGTAAAAACATTTGGGGTTGAGGTAGTACCCCACTGCATGAAGAGGGCTATGTTGCTTAGATGTCCATCGTCTATCAATAATATCCCAAATGGGACCATATTTGGAATGGACATGTCTATAAAATGAGGCAATTGTCTCTTTTACCCTATCCATAGCCTCATATATATAGGCCATTGGTGATTCATCTCCATCAACAAGATGAAGAACCTTCACCAAAGACTTTGTCACCTGAGAAAAAGATAAAATTATTTAAATAAAATTTATAAAATTATTTAAAAATACAAGATTTACAAAAAGAAAATATTTTAAAATTTAAATTAAAAAAATATAATTAAAATATATTAAAAATATTTTTGTACCTTGATGGCCTCATTCATGCTTTGCCAAAAGGGCTCCTCAAACACATATTCATATACCTTGTCCTCCTCATTGGAGAATCGATATCTGGCAGCTTGCTCAAAATTCCACTCCTCGCTCACAAACATTTTCTTGAGGGACCTTCTTGCATTATACATGCTTTGCAATGTCACAAAGTTTATTTCAAAGTGTGTAACTCCAAGCCGCACTATATCTCTCCCATCGGTAAATTGCCTTATGAGGTTGAGGACCCAAGAGTGGTTGTAGATAAATCTTGTAATTGCCCTTGACTTTTGTACAACCTTAGACACCCAAGTTAATTTGCCAATGTATTCAAGGAGCAAATCAAGACAATGTGCTACACATGGGGACCAAAAAATGGTGGGAAATCTCTCCTCCAATAGCTTACCAGCTGCTACATATGTTGTGTTTTTCGTGATGAATTTGACAACATTATCCATCCCAATCTCGATCACAACTTCCTCCAACAACCCTGTGAGCATTTCGATACTCTTAACTTGAACCGATGCATCCACTGACTTGAGGAATACCACTCCTCCTGCTGAAGAAACCAAAAAATTAATTAATGTCCTTCCCATGCTATCGGTCCACCCATCAGATATGATACTACAGCCGTTAGTGCTCCACACCTTGCGCTACTCCTCAAGAATAGCCTTAATGTCAAGCATGCATTCTTGAATGAGAGGGCCCCTAATGTCATCATAAGTTGGCAGTCTGAATCCTGTGCCGCAAGCTGCGATGGCATCCACTATTCTTCGCCAGTATGGAGACCTTACCGCATTGAAGGGAAGGTCAAAAAAATACTAAAAATTACCAATGGCATTCCTGGTTGCCCTATACTTCTCTTGGTTCCAAGAGGCCATGCCATCAAGTGTGGCTTGTGTCCCTGCCCCAAAATTAGACTCATCCATCCCACACCTTTCTGGTGCTGGTGTTTGTGTAGTTTATGGAATCAAAACTTCTTGATGAAATCCCCTAAAGCCAAAGGGGTTGGTCCTAATAGTTGTTGTATGATGCTGAGAAGAGGGGGGGGTTTACATGGCTTCAAATGTTCTTTTCTTTAATTTTTTTTTTTTTTTTCTGCTTTGGAAGTGACAATTGCCATGCACTCTCTTTCAACATCAATTGGTACACTTGGGTAGAGTCTAACATTATCACCCGATTTCCTTGCCAAATGAAATTTAAAGCGGTATATTCCTCTACGTATAATAGTTTTACAAAATTTGCAAAACATTTTCCCTTTTTCTTGTTCTTCTCCATACTTCCATGCTATATCTTTTTTATATTTTTTTTGGACCCTGACATTTTCTTGTGGCTGCACATAATAACAAATAACAAACATTTAGATAAAATTACTTTTAAAAAAATGTAAATCCTAAACCCTAGTTTGAAATTGTAAACATTGGCAGTTGAAAACATGCACTTGTTGCCTTGCATACAGATTTTAGACAACAAATATCAAACAAAGAAATAATTAAAAAAAAACTAAACCCTAAACCCTAGTTTGAAACTGTAAACGTTGGCAGTTGAAAACATGCACTTGCATACAAATTTAAGACAACAAATACTAAACAAACAATTAATTAAAAAAAAAACTAAACCCTAGTTTGAAACTTTGAAGGTTGAACTAGCATACTTGTTTCAAGTTCAACTAAACCCTAGTTCAACTTTCAACTAAACCCTATATTTCATATTTGTTTCACTTTCACTAAACCCTAGTTGAAAAAAAAACCTAAGTTACTAAACCCTAGCTGCTGGCATACTTGTTAAGTTGTTTCAATTTCAAACATTCAACTAAACCCTAATTAAAAAAACTAAACCCTAAAATCAGTTTGCTTACCTCAAATGAATCCTTTTGGTGGTTGTTGGTAGCTGTCGGGATCCTTAAAACTTCAATGCAATTCGTTGTTGGTGGCTGTTGGTGACTAGCAGATTCCTTCAAACTTCGACAAATCCGGATATTTGATGTGTTTTAGTGTTGTCCTTAGTGTGGCAGGAGGTAGGCAGACGTTTCTCTCAAAGCTTGGAGGAAGAAATGAGCAAAAAAAAAAAAAACACCTTTTATAGAGTTTCCTCTACCCAAGTGGCCGTAGACGATTTTTTCGCCAAAAATTGCAATTTTATGAAAAAATCGCAATTCCGATTTTTTGCCAATTTTTTTTGAAAAAATCGATGATTTTTCAAAAATACCGATTTCGATGCGATTTTAATCGGATCTTCACATAATCACGATTTTTTTATTTGAATCGCGATTTTCTATTGATTTTTGCTACTATGGTCTCTATTGCCACTCTCCTCCCTCTCTGGTTGGTATGGCCCCTTCAAAGGAGAATCCCAGGATATTTCGTCCAAAATCTTCTCATGTTAGATAGACTCACTAGCGTCCATGGGGGTATCTTCTATGCTCAAAGTTTGTTGGAAATCCCTCTGGATTAAATCCCCTTCATATAGATTTTTCAAATCTTTCATAGATTGCTTAGCAAGAATTTCCATTGCATTTTTCCTCGTATTCTCTTCCTTGTTATACTGTTCATGTTACTCTACAGGGATATCCATGGTTTTCTCCATCTCTTGGTTTATCTCTTGCAGAATCGCAAATGTATTAGTTTGTATATTTTTTTGTTCCCCTTTCTTCTTCCACTCTTGTTTATCCTTTTTGATAGATAATTTGGGTCATTGCCACTCTTCCTTCTTCCCTATTGTATCCTTCTTATTTTCTATCTCCTCCACTTCAGACTTAAGGGTAGGGTAATTTCATAGGATATGACCATAAGCATGGCAGAATATGCAATGAAAGGGCACATTTTAATAATATAGGTCTTGGTTCCATTCATAATCCTCTGTGCTAAGAATAATTACCTCTGGAAGAAGGCACAATAAGTCAACATGGATACAAATATGGGAAAAGGTTGTAACATGAGCCTCTTTAGTTATTTGGGACATTCCTACATAATCTCCTATCGTATTTCTAATACCTTTCAGTGTTTCCTTATTTCAGAATTCCATAGGGAGAGCATAAAGTCAAACCCAGATCGAGGCTTTGGTTGGATTTTCTTTGTTGGGATCAAAGCCTATGGTGCAGTTCCACATAAAGAGACCTGCCCTTGCCATGAAATAAGGACCCCATATTGAATCCTCTCTTTATCCTCAATGTAGCTAAAAATAGCTATGAAGAAGTCTTTAGGACATAGTTTAAGTTCTACTTCTCCCTTTGGATTCCATACTTCCCTTATCCAATTTAACAAACCTGCTCCCTCGAACAGAACCCAATGAAGCAGTAAATTAATGCCCACTCAGAAAAGTAGGAGGTTTCTTGTTTAAAAGAATTAGGTTTAACAGTGAAATGTGGTAACTCTAAAGTTTTATCCAAGAATTTGTTGAAGGCTTGGGGTCGAGAAACCTCTTGCATTTTTCCCTCTTTAGAAGTTTCATTATTAAAACCTCTTGAGGAACTCCCACTTTAGTCTATAGATCCTTTATTCAATGCCACATATTGAAAAGATATTGGTGGCAAGCCTCCCAAAGATTCTCTCATCGAAAGAAGAGAAACCACAAAAATAACTACTAAGAAAACAAATACTAAAATCAAAAGAGAAGGAAAACTGCAAGATCATGGGTTTGGGACCCTCACCTCACTTGCCCAAGGGAGAAAAATTCCTGTGAAGACAAGGATGCATCTAGAAGAAAATGGATAAAACTAGGGTTTCAATAGGACTACCTAAAATTTACTTCCTTCTTCAATTTTTTTTGCTGTCGCCATGATCACGCACTGTTTCGCCTTGTTCATGCACTATTTTAAACTATTCACACACTATTCTAGGTCCTTCCTATTCGAGCACTGTTCATGCACTGTTCATATACTGTTCATGAACTATTCATGCATTATTTAACACTATTCGCACACTATTCTAAGAACTGTTCCAAAGCACTATTTCAGTCCCTATTCCAAGCACTATTCCAAGCCCTCATCACACTGTTCCAAACCTTATTCATTATTAAACTGCAAAAAATTTCAAAAGACCATAACTTCTAATTAAATGAGTATTTTCCAGATCTGATAAGTGTTTCAGATACCCATTTTCATGAATTTGCAAATGTAAAAAAATTAGATATTTATCGGTACTTTTATAAAAATATAAAATTCGAGCCCTAGCCCATGATTTTCAGCGTTGAATCCAAGACCTCTTGTTCACTTAAAAGTTTAAATAAAATATCCCTATCCTTTGGCATAGGTTGGACAATATTGAAGTTCAAAATAAATTTTAAAAACATATATGAGAATAAAGTTATATATATTGTTTGAGTCTCTATAATATTGTATGCAGTGGTGGTTAATGGGCTGGTAAAAAAATCATTTAAAGCTAAGAGGGGTATTAGTCAGGGAGATCCTTTATTGTCATATCTATTCATTACTATGGTAGAAGTATTGGAAATGAACCTGAATAAGGCATACAAATATGGGTTAATAAGTAAACTTAGAGCTAGTAATAATGAGGACAACATCATCCATCAACACTTTGTGGATGATATATCCCTTTTTGGAAGGGCAAGGAAAAACAAGACCAAAGCTTTGAATAACTTATTGAAGGAATATCAAAGAGCATAAGGGCAAACAGTTAATAGGACAAAATTAAAAAATTACTTCTTAATACTCCAACTAGAATTAGAGCAGGGATATATATAGGTTACTTCAAATGGAGGAGACAAATTTGTAAGCAACATATCTAGGGATGCCCTTATTTGAGGGAGAATGAGGAAAAAATTGTGGAGTTCGATTATAAGTAAAGTTTAAAATAAACTATCGACATGGAAAGGTAGATGGTTATCATTAGCAAGAAGAGTGTAGCTAATTAAATTAGTCTTATAGGTCATTCCAACATATTATATGTCTTTGTATATTATGTCAAAATGGACTGAATAAAAATTAATCTATATTATGTGATCATTTTTGAGGTCAAGATTACATGAGAAAAGGAATTTTCCTTTGGTGAAATGGATCAAGGTGTGTAATGATAAAACTAGGGCAGGTCTTGGTTTAAGAGTTCCTATGGATGCAAACTTAGCTCTAAGAGGAAAAGTAATTTGTAGATTGTACAAAGAGAGGCAAAAAAAATATACAAGAAGTCTTCTAAGTACGTTGAGCCTAATGATCCAAATTTAGTCTTTACTGCATTATCACTACCAGATGGTTCTGCACTATGGAACAAATTAAAAAAATCAATTGACCTAGTGATTAAGGGTGTAATATGGGTGGTGGAATTTGGAGAAAAATATTCTATTTGTCTTGATACTTGGTGTGATAAAAAACCACTCAATCTAGATTTAATTTTGAAACTATGGACGAGATTACTTCAAGATAAATATAATGATAGGGTTTAAAATATTATGTACAAGGATCAAGAAGAAATATATAATATTGTTTTACAAATATAACAAACATTATTTCTAGGAGGCAGTTGGGTAGAAAGATAAAAACAATGGTTGTTCCGAGGTGAGCTTAGGATAAGTTGATCTAGGAGTTGAAAATATTTGGAGAATACACAAAAAAGTGGATATAATGTAAAGCACCAAAAAAAATGAAATACTACAATAATATTGAGAGATATTTAGGATAACCTAAGCATTCCAAAAGTCAAAATTTTTATATGTCTAGTAGGTCACAATAAAATTGTATCCTAGGATAACCTAATGAAAAGGGGTTTTCATGGCCCCTCACAACATGTTCTATGTAAAAAGGAGGAGAACATAGACCATATCTTGGGACACTACTTAATGGATTCTTAATATGTTTAGTAAATGCATGATGATGAATGGTAGAATTGAAGAATGGTTAAAGCAATGGAAGAACACTTATAAAAGTGAGGTGTTATATAAATTTTGGGATACATCAAAAGATACAATGCTTTGGACAATATGGATGGAAAGGAACAAAATAATATTTAAAAGAAGGGAAAGCAATTTAGGGGTAATGAAAAGGAATATTTGTTTAGCCATAAAGGAGTCTTAACCAACCTTTTCAACTCACCCAATCCCTAATATCAAAGAAAAGAGCCTTGATAGATTGAGTCAAGTCATCAAATGGAGTTATAATTTTGTGTTTAAAATAAATAAAAGAAAGGCAAAGAACATAGTGAAAACCATCAAAAATAAAGTTGGTCAAATTGAATTATCTAAAGGAAGTCTAGGACCAACAGTAGGAGGAGTAATAATCAAATAAGCAAAGTTTGTCACATTATGCTTTTAGTAGTGGATTCAAGACAAACAATGAAGCTAAAGCTTGAGCAACATTGAAAGGATTAAAAATATGCAAACAAATAAAATGGAGCAGAGTAAGGATGGAAGGTGATTCCCTAATAGTAATAAATATATTTTTGAGTAAAGTAAAGGCTCCATGGAATATATAAGATATCATTGTTGAAATACAAGACCTTGATATAGAGTTTAAATAAATAAGGTTTACACATATGTTAAGGGAAAGGAAGAAGTGTGCAAATATGCTAGACAATAGAGGGTTTTTAATAGAGGATCTTGAAGTTAAATTATATTCTCTATGGTTAGTGGAAGTAGTGACTTTAGCTAAAGTTGACAAGAAAAATCTAAAAGGCAAAAAGTCAAATTGATGTTTCAAAGGACTACAAAATGTTTCAAGGGTTCCATTCACAGATAAATGCAATGGAGAAAATTAACAATCTATATTTGGTAAAGTGGACTATGATTTCATTAAGTGGGAATGAGTTTTGTACACTAAAGCAAAAGAATACGACATCACATAGACTTCATAGTTGAATGGATTATTTGAGTTCAAATATGAAATACTTGGTTTTACTCCTAGATGCGGTGGTTGTTCACTCATGATCTAGGTTAATATATGATTCCTTTACTAAGCTAGCATTAGAAAATATAATTTTTGTGCCTTGGATAACATAATACCTATAATTTATTTAGAAAGCCATTATCAATTGTCTGAGAGACTCACCATCAATATACTCCTTACAAGTTATAATTCTATGTTTAACATAAATGATTCAAACTATTGTGGTAGCAATCTCTGTTGCCTACTGGTTGAGAAGTCCATCTAGTTGAGAAGAAATATTATCAAAATAATGTACAACATCCACAAATCCATTACAATGTGAGCAATTAACAATGTTGGATTGTTGGTAATTTTATGATGGCCACAATGGTATAGAAATTTCAAGAAGGCCATTGTTGTTGTCAACTCAAGGTTGCAATTTATGGATGTTATAGGTATATTTTTCTCAATCATGCAACACTTTACACATAAAGAGTTATATTTTAGATGATATAAATGGATCCTTTTTAGATTTAGCAATATATTATGCTTGTGGTATATGTATTTTAACAATTGTATTATGCAAGTGCCATAATGTTAGCAATGATAGATAAACTAAACATTTTGTTAGGTGTTGCCCTTGGGTCTTCAGTGAAAATATCAATGGTTGTGATTCTCATTTGTGTGGTTTTTGGTTGGATTATGGGACAAATTATGGACTAAAATTTTCAACTTTTTGAGATTGCTAAACTATTTATTATAGTTATTATGGATGCACTTATGCTTTAGGAAGGTAACTAACAATCCAAATCTAGTAAAGCAAACTATGATAATGCAAAGTTTTGGAAATATTACTCTAGTAAGATGCAATGCATAGAAAGTGGAGGTGTTGTTTTGGTATTGTGAAGGCTTATATAAAAAACTTACAAAGAAAACTGAAGAAGACATAAAAAATAAAAATCAGTAATTCAATCTTTTTATGAAAATGATGTAGGTATCTAGCTATAGAAACTCAATTTGCATGAGAATTGAATCTATTTGTAAAATCTAAATATCTAAAGGAGAGAGTTGTGATTTTTCAAGGGCAGGAAACCCAATTACAACTTCTTTTTTAGCTTAAAAAAATGACACACACACACACACACATACACTAAGCTTAGGAAAATAAATTTAATTAAAATTATCCTTAAAAAGAGTAAGTTGTAGGAATAATTTTGAACATAGAGATATAGGGTTTTACTAAAGGAAACTATTCTAGCAATTTTATATCCCAAATTTCAATGAATTTAATTTGTTGGGGTTTCTACCAAACTAGTTGATTTTTGAACTTCATCACTAACATTTGGTGAATCCTATGACAAAAACATGCGTGCACATGTGCATGCATACACACACACATATATAAGAAGGTGAAAGGAATCTACAAATACAATAGGCAAGTAACATCCCATCCTCAAAGTTGAAGCTAAGCAGAACAAGGGCCAATCTCTAGGATTCTAATTCTAGAGAGTTTGTCCATTAGGATGGAAGCCTCCTCTCCAAAAATCATCCTTTTGAGATGTTATGTGGAAAAGGGATAGTTATACCAATAGAAAAAATAAGTAATTAACCCTTTCATAAACCCTTGAGATTGGTAAAGCTAGATTTAAGGAAAAATAAAAATAATTATCTTAAGGTAGTGGATGGGTCTCTCTTGGCGACTTTAGATAGAGAAGTGTTAAATGGCTCGATAGAAAATCTTAAAAATAAAGCTTTGATTTGTCATTTCATAGAAATTAGGCTTCAACTTGGAGCAATAAAATCTTGGGTTGCTAAGAACTAGAATAAAAATAATAATCTTAAGGAGAGGTGGATATCAACTTCTACCCAAATATCAACTTGGAGCATTTTTTGTAGACGAATATTATGATCAAGTTTTTCAATATGACCTCTAGTTTTATGGTTGCACATGGCTTTTCATGAAGCCTTAGCACATTGGATTTAAGCTATACAAAGAAATGTAATACTTAACCTTAGTTTGGGTGAGGATTTTTTCCCTCCCTGTTGAATTCTAGAATGAAAAAGTCTTTGAAACTATCAAAAATACCCTAGGGGTATACATATGGGCATTAGATAGGATGCATGCATTTAAATTTCTAATATATGTATGGATATATATTTATTTAAACCTAAAAACCCCTCGTCTAGAGAAGATCAAGTTAAAGGCAAGAAATTTAGAATAGGATCAGTTGATTGACTATGAGAATATTCCTTTTTTGTGTTGATTATGCTATGAATATGGTCATCTCTTCAAAACTTATCTTCAAAATCTACAAAAGGTTGTAGAAGAATAAGGTGACAAGGAGGGATTTCAACTACTAAAAAGAAAACAAACAACTCATGGACAAGCAAAACTTTGCATGAACAGTAGGACTAACAACATATTTGAAATCTTACCAATTGAAGAAGAAAGTGAGGATGGGAAAATTTTGGAGTCTGTAGAAATCCCAAGAAAAGAAAAAAACGATAAGGACTACAGAAGGCTTGATGATATTCCCATAGGGGTGGAGATAAATATCATGCATCATTGGGGGTGACTTGAATAAAATAAGACCCTTAAATAAAAATAGGACCTAAGAAGCTTGATAAAGCCACTAAGGATTTTAAAACCTTTATTGAATATATAGATCTTATGGAACCCTTCTATTATAAGTAAATCTACACCTAGAGAAACAAGAGACCCAAGAACCAAAGGGTCTTAGAGAAATTGGATAGATTTCTTACTTCTATGGATTGGCTTGATAAGGGAGCATTGATGCAATATAAAGTTTTGCAATATCAGGGGTTTGACCATTGGCCCATCAACATCTCTATTGAGGATGATGACATACCCAAAATATTTCCATTCTACTTTGATAAATTTTGTTCAGGTATGGAAAATTTGGTGAACTAGTGGAGAGATGGTGGAAAGAGGAATCCCATATTTATGGAACAAAGATGTTCAAGTTCACAACCAAGCTTCAAAGGTTAAAGCAAAAACTAAAAAAATATAATAGAGAAGATTTCAACAACATAATTGAGGAAAAATACTAGCTGGAAAGTGACCATAAAATTGAGAAGAATCTATAGTATGCTTAGGATGACCCTCTTCTATAACAAAAAAAAATATTTCTAGGTACCTTAAATGAAATTTACCTAAAAGAAGAAATATTTTATTAGAAAAAATCTAGAGTGTAATGGTTGAAAGAAGGTGATAATAATACAAAATTATTTCATCACAACACATTGGATCATAGGGCACATAACAAAATCTCAACACTAGAATCTCCTTAGGGTTGGGTAATTTGTACTCCAAGAGAGGTGGAAGATCACATCATATCTTTCTTCGAGTCATGCTATCCAAAAAGGACATCAATAGGCTCGATGCTCATAATTGCATGCTTCAATTCATCGTAAAACTGATCACTCTAGCTCAAAATGCTTGCTTAACAAAGGAAGTGGAAGAAGAGGAAGTGAAATAAGCCCTTTTCCAAATGAAAATCTTTAGGATGTCTAGCTACAATGGATTTCCCTAGGCTTCTTTCAACACTTTTGGTACCTATTGAAAGATGAAATTATAGCTATGGTTTAGGAATCATTCTCTATTAAATGGATGTTGGGTAAGCTAAATCACACATTTCTTAAACTCATTCCCAAGATAGATAATGCTAGAAGGATGGACGCCTTTAGAACTATATTTTTATGTAATCCAATTTACAAAATTATTTCTAAGGTCATCATAAATAGGATTAAATTGATTATCCCAGACATAATTTTTGATGAGCAAAAAGCTTATGTTAAAGTCACCTACAAGATTTTTTGGATTTTAAGCCAAACTATCTCAAGTCCCAGTATAATTAAGCCACAATATCTTAGGTATTAATATAAATAATCAAGAGCATAATTAAATATAAGAGAAATAAAATATATATTGGCCAATATAAATTATAATAACATTCACTATAATATCAAATATGAATGTAAATGACCAAAATCATTCATGTAATAACATGAAAATACTTACAATAAAATTGCTCAAAATTTGTATACAAGCTTCAATATATATTTTTGATTAGATAAGAGAAGGGGTTTTGAAAGGTTTCCCAATTATTGCTTGCTATGGTGACTTTACAGAGATTTATCTCCATAATATAGATATAGAAAGGCAACTCTTCAATACTTGACTATTGTACTTCTGACATAATTGGGAGTTTCAACCTTTTACATTCTTTTACTTTGGCTTCTTATCTTGCCACTTGTATACAATATTCTTCACTCTCTACTTACATGCATACTTAACTCCATAACATTTGCACACTTCTACATGGTACTTACTCTCCTACATGCACTCCTAATACATTACACTTGTGCACATCCTCACATTACATATTTACACACTTATATACATGACACTTGTGCACTTTCTCTCATTACACACTTGCACTCTTACTTACATGACACTTGTGCATATCCTATACATTATATACTTACATGACACTTGTGCATATCTTGCACATAAACACTTACATAAAAGAGAAATATAAATCACTCATCTAAACTATAGACTCAAACCCTAATCTATTATATATTTATATTTGTACCATAAAGGTACCATGGGCATACATTTGCATGTACCAAATAATATAATATTCTCTAATAGTATGGAGTCTATCATCCATGAATTAATCCACTCTCTTAAGAGTAACAAAATACAAGGCCTGCTCATTAGGTTGGATATGAAAAAGGCCTTCAACAAAGTATGTTAGATTTTTTAAAATAGAATGATGGAAAATTTTGGTTTCAATGAAGATTGGAGATAATTATTAGCCTCCTTATATAAATACCCTTATTTATTGGTTCTAATCAATGGAATATCGAGGGGATTCTTTAAAATTTTAAGAGGTCTTAGGCATGGAGATCCTATCTCCCCTTACTTATTCAACATTTTTGTAGAAGTCATAGGCAGAGGCTTGAAGCATCTCTAGTCAAATGGAGGAATCTTGGGAATCAAGATAAATAGTAGGTGTCACCTAATTACTCACTCCTAATATATAGGTGATACCCTCCTAGATATAAAGCCAACCCTAAATAATATCAATAGAGTTAAAGGTTTACTTATTGCATATGAGATTGCCTCTGTACATGAGATAAACAAGATAAAATTCAAATTGTATGGAGTCAATCTAGAAGAGAGGCATCAGATTATATTCTCACCAAATTAGGATGGGGATTGGTGTCCTTCCTAGTACTTACCAAAGTATACCTCTCTTTAGCGGTGAAAATATTGGAGAGTTCTAGGATCAATTCATCTCTATAATCTACAAGAAAATTATCTCATGGAAAGCAAAATGCTATCTATGGTAGGTAGATTGGTTAATATGAAAGCAATTTTTGGAGTTCTCCCCATATTTTGGATGGGTGTATTTTGGCTTCATGATGAGATCATCAAAAGAATAAAAAAATCATGAGAAATTTCCTATGGAAGGGAAATACTAAACATAAGAAAAATCATCTAGTAGGTTGGGGTACAAGTTTATAACAATAAAGAGTCAAGATGCTTGGGAATAAAAAAATATTTGGAAAATTAATAAGGCAATGCTAGAAAAATTAATTTGGAGAATCTATGTAGATCATGACTCCCTCTAGAGCAAGGTCTTTAGAGAAAAATATTTAGATGGGGATGAAATTAAAAAAATATTCACCACTAAAGACACCCATGGGTGATTTCTCATCTAGAATAACATTAGGAGGGTTAGGAAATTAATGCCAAGATTTCTCAAATGGGATGTTAGAATAGGCTCAAAGGTTAACTTTTGGAAAGATGTCTGGCTAGAAAACCAACCTCTTGATTTCAAGGAAGACTTTAAAAACATTCAAAGCTTTATGTATAGGAATTTTCTATAGAGAACTATTGAAATTGGTAAGAATAAAATGGAAGAGCCTTGCAACTATCCCTTGAGTTTAGTCAAGAAAGCATAGCTCTCAAATTTTTCTTACTCATTCATAGAGTAACAACTCCTAGGGGTGAGGAAAAACTAAGATGGAGTCTCACATCTTGGGGGACTACACTATTAAATCAACTTATTCTACCTTCACAACAAAAAAAATTAATACTAATTCTTCAATAGTGTGGAAAAGGGTTTGATATTCTAAATACTGACCAAAAGCTATCTTTTCCTCTAGATGACTATAAATGACAAATTTCTATCTCATAAATAAATGAAAAAATAGGTTGTATTGAAATACTTAAATGTGTTATGTGTAATTTGTAAATGAAATTAATCCTCATCTTCTTCTCTAATTTCCCTTTGCCTATAATCTATGGGAGAAATTATTGGAGAAATTCAAAATCTCTTGGGTTATGTCTATGTCTTTTAAGTCACTCTTGGTTGAATGGAAAATCCCTTTAAGGGTAAGGCTCTTCTATTCCTATGGAACATGATCCCAACTATGCTTACCTAGTGTATATGGATAGAAAGTCATGCAAGGATTTTTAGGAAATTCATATCTAATAAAGAGAAAATATGGAGTAGGTTTAAGGTATATATTGCAAAACTATGTGAAGTGTACTATCCCCACATTCAAGTATAAACACAAGAGATGAGAAAATTAAATTCTTGGGAGGCCATTAAAATTTCTTTAGAAAAACATTAGTTAGGATCCAAAATAAGCATACACATTGATGAGAAAACATCCCTCTTGGACCAAGCCTATTCAAGGATATCATAATCTTAATTTTGACAATGATAGTAGGGGTAATCATGACCCGATAGTTTATGGTCGATCTTGCAAAATGATCATGACTCTCCAATTTCCCTTGGAGCTCACTACATTGGCCAAAATACCAAAAACCTTACTGAAGTAGATATTTTTGTGAGGGTATCTTAGGCTCTCTTCATATGTATCCCTCGACACTTTGTGTGAAATGAGCCTCATAGATTATTATTAATGATCTAATGAAAATGGGACTAGGTGTAGGCCATCAAAATTGAGGAAGCACGGGAGGCCCTTGGTAGACTTCCACTGATTGAATTTCACCATGCAAAATATTTTATCAACAAATCGATCGACTAGCTGGATAGCTAGACCATTGACAACAAATTTCAAGTAGAACAAATTATTCTTGAAGATGAGATCAAGCAAAGAAATGACTTGAGAAAATTACTAGAGCTAATTCAAAACAATGTGGCTTAATTTAGCATGTAGCACATGTAACAATGGTGAGTGTGGTGCATGTATCATATATGATTCGCATGGTTTGGCACTTACAATATATAGCAGTCTTACATTTTACAATTTTGAGTATAAATTAAAGGTTTTTTATATTATCCCACATACACACACATATATATTATAAATAGATGCACAAGGTTTAAATCATGTGGGTGGTAGGGTCGTACACCATACTTCTAGGTCTAGAGTATTTTTGGATAACCATTTATTAGGTAAACAACATTCTCTATACCTCAAACATTAAAACTAGGTATAACTTACCAATTGATGGATACTTTGGAACTTTAAGTAGAGGTCCAAGGATTGAATCCTGTAGGGTATGATTATACCTTGCTTTGGGAACTGGAATATGGTTGGAAATCACCATATATTGGGTAAACAGTTTCTATCTCATATGTCATATGGCCTTGCGAACATTAAAATTTCTATATAATAATGCTATATATAATTATTAAAAAATAGTAATTAAAAGTATTCTATACAATGCTATATATAATTATAAAAAGGTAAAGTAGTTTTTAACATCTATAAAGCCATAGAAAATATGAGACAACCTTTACAAAGGATGTTCTTTACTTAATATAAACTACAATATAATAATGCTATATGTAATTATTAAAAAAGTTGTAATTAAAAATATTCGATATAGTATTATATATAAATATAAAAATGGCAAAGTAGTTGTTAACATATATGAGGCCATATACAATATGAGATAACCCTCATAATCCAATATATGGTTATCAAAGAATACTCTATTCACGAAAGCATGGTGTAGACCATAGAAAATATGAGATGACCCCCACAAATGATCTTCTTTACTTAATATATAATTATCCAACCATACTTCAGTTACCAAAGCATATGTACAACCCTTCATCTCACACAATTTGTATCTTATACCTCTATTTAGGGTTCAAAGTATCCACTGTTATAATTGTAATTAAAATGTTTTAAATATTATTTCAAAATAACATTAAAAAATTAAGATTAAAAGTATTAAATAAATAATTAAAAAAAAATTATTTAATACTATTGGAACCCTATATCTCATTCAATAATGTCATGTAAACCTATTCTAGCAAGTATATATCTCATTCAATAATGTCATGTAAACCCATCATATAAATGTTATTAAAAAGTATGAGGGCATGCCACTTAGTGCAAACAATAGAATGTACCACTTAGAATACATAAAAATATGACACTTTAGATACAATTTGTAAAATTATAGACATCATATGGATTCATTTGAAAAGCAAAAGGAGGTGTTAAGTATTTCAAACTTAAAAAATTATATCACTTAAAAAAATAGAATTTCATATATCACATAGCTTCAATAAAGAAGCATAGAAACATGCCACTTATTTTCTACATAGAAATATTTCACTTCATAAACAACCTATAAGATTACATGTATCACATACATTCAATAAAGAAACGTAAGGCTATGCCACTTATTCTAGTGTATAAACATGTGGCTTTAGAAACAACATGTGCTTGAAATTCATGCATCACATAGTTTCAATAAAGAAGTATATGAACATGCCACTTATTCCCAATATACAAATATGCCACTTTATAACTAAAGTATAAGATTACACGTGTCACATCGATCCAATTACATACATGATCTAATTAAGAAGCTCAAGCATATGAGCATACCATTTCTTTCAAGCATTAAAATTTGTCAATTATAAAATATTACGTAAGATTACATGCATCATATAAAGCAAACCAAAAAACATAAGACCATGTAGCTTATTCCATACATCTAAATATATTATTTAGAAATTAAATTGAAAAATACATGCATTGCATAGACTTAATTGAAAGCATGACAAAATGCCATTCATTTCAAACATATCCACTTTAAATGTCTATCTAAAATGTCAATTTTTGAAAAAAAAAACCATTTATTTAACTCAAATATAATAATCAACAAAAAAACCTTAGAAACAACATCTAAGATCACATGTATCACAAAGATCCAAAAATACTTAAGATTATATGTTAAGGTTAATAAGACAAAGAATCTCAAATAAGTGAGACCAAATGCTTGTACTTATAATGCTACTACCTCATTGACAATAAATTTAAGCAAGTGGTGGGGCTCATAAAACAATCAATTCTCATAGTTATATTAGCGTGGGATTATTATCTATTGTTGGAACATACACTAAACCAAGGAGAGTTGAGTGTTAAAGGGAAACAAGATTGTAAAAATTATAAAATACTTCTTTAAAAATAAACTATAAGATTACATGCATCACATAGATCCAATTATAAATCAAGAAGGTTAATTTCCCCCTAAACATATCATAAATCATTGTTAAAAAGGTACCTTCCACACAAGTCACAATTTGATGTTAATAAGGGTGAAAAATCTCACATAAATAAGTCTTAGGGATTGCACCTTTAAACCAATTAGTTTCAAACATGAACGTTAGTGGTTTTGTACAAATATATTAATATTATTTTTATAATAAAATATAAAGAAATTAAATCAAGAGGGGTAATTGCCTCATACACACACATCACAGATATTTGTTAATAAGGGTTAGGAATTTCACATACCTCCCACACATCACAACTTGATGTTAATAAGGGTGAATAATCTCACATAAACGAGACATAGATATTGCATATTTAAACCAATTGTATTCATAAATGTATTTGAGTGGTTTTTTACCAGCTTATTAATATTAATTTTATAAATAAACTATAGATAAATCATAAATCAACACTACATAAAACAAACATGAAGATCCATTTCTTCCTTTAATTTCTCAATTACAAATGGATGTTTCCTTGTCATTAACCACATGAAGCACATATTATTTCTAAAAAAAATTATCTATTATCAACAAATAAGGATAATAAAATCTATGAATGTCTGCTCCTACAAGATAAGGTGAACTTATATATTTACAATGAAAGTTATTAAGTCCACCAATCCTACTTGAAAATTATTCCAACACTTTTTAGGTTTATATATCCATATATCTATTTAAAATCACATGTTCTATATGTACATTATTGATATAGTCTCCCTCATAGATATTTTCACTAAAGAAGTGCATCCTACACAACATTATAACTTATAAGCATATCAATAATAACCTTTCCAAGACACCACAATCAATATGCAAGCTTGATAAAACATTTACTATAACCTTAAGTATATGTCATACACACTACAAATGATCCTATTTAGTCCTATTATGTTAATAATGGCACATCTTAGTTTTATTTTACATATACAAGGTTATTACATTTTCATGGATAAGGTAACTTGTTAGCACAACTCTATGTAAAAATAATATTGAAAGTAAAGTTCACAAAATTTAAAAATTCATAAGATGATGGATGGTATTATAGTATAAATTTTAATATAAAATTTTCTAAATTGATGGTCAAATAGGATGTGTTCAGGAAGAGAGATTGAAAATTTAAAGGAGGAAAGAGAGGATTCAAAATTTTGTTGGCCATAAAACTCGACTGCCAATTTTACCATCATCAAGCATGAAGCAAAATAAGAGAATCTAAAACCAATTATGTTTGGAGAGATTTTATTTAATGACCCAATGATGATCCATCAACCAAGTGATGATACATCATCCAATCAATGATTTTCTAATCAATAGGTAAATTGGCCCAAGACTGTGGGATATAATGACCTAAAAATGACACCTTTGTATTTGTTATAAATATAAATGTGAATCCTAGTTACTTCGGTTAAAGAGGGGTTAAATCCATCCTATAAATATGATCATGGAATCATTTGTAATATATTTTATCCTAACCTCTTGATACATGATTAAATGGTGTTTGTGGCCCTACCTTCTCATCTCCTATTAGTCCTATTTTTGATCGATTTACATTCTCACAAATAATGATCACACTATTTATATTCAGTTGCATATTGATGGTCCAATTGATTGCATGCTAGTCTTGTTTTGATCTCAAATTTATTTACTAAATTATACATTTTATTTTTATTTCTTACACCTTTATCTTTAGTAATTTCATTTCTTGCACTCATTGTGATCTGGCTTGAATATGGAGGTCAAGGGAACTTAAACCTCTCCTCCTACAAATACTGATGTAGAGTGCATGAACAAATACAATCAAACATTTCATGCTAATCAATAGGTTTTTAGAATACCTAATGGGACACAATCAATAGGTTTTTAGAATACCTAATGGGACACAGTCAATAATTTTCATGGATCTATCTTACAGAGATATAATCACCAAGCCTGTGTCAATGAATTGACAACCATAATGTGGTGAAGAAAATAATATTTGTATTTTAGATCTAAAAAAATCCACTCTAAATCTCATTATATTTGAAAACAGGTTTATGTAAGATCTCAAATTCCATAAAACCCAAAAATATTTTAGTATATCTACACATGGTTTTCCCAAATTTGACAATTTTGTACTCTAGTCTTAAAACCTACATGTTCAAAACCACTAGAAATCACTCGATTTAAGTGCAAATAGAAATTCTATTGATAAAAAAATCCAAAAATCTATCCCAAAACTATTAGAAAATCATAATCATCCTTTTACCCTAAAAAATTGATATTCTATGAACATGTTTTAAACTCATAGGAACTTAGAATTTCCAAGTCTATTTCCTTGTGACTTATTGCCAAATTGATGATTCACTACCTTCATGTATGAACTCAATCAAACATCTTATCTTAAAATTGATAAAGACTTCAAGACATTGATTTGTTAACCTAATCTACATTTCCTTAATTTAGTTTACATTTTAATTATGTTACTACCTATCAATGAGATTCACTATCTATCAAGTCATTTATATACCAATCATTGATCGATTTAGCAATTCATTGATTTTGGATGACATATAGACTATTCTAGTCTCTTTAAAAAACTCTACTATGTATTAAGTATTCAATTTAGTGATTCATTGGGTTTGAAGTGATTCATCAAATTAACTAGTGATTCATTGGGTTTGAAGTGATTCATCAAATTAACTAGTGATTCATTGACCTATGACATACTTTTATGTATTTTATTAAATTAACAATTTTTTGAGTGATTTTATTAATATAGGTACATTGGAAATTAGTCAAATATAGATATTAGGAAGCCAAATTTCTTATAAATACAAGATCCAAGTCATGTGATACAAGTAAGTGAAACTGATTGAATACCAATAAAAGGAAAATAAGGGAATACTACCTACTACAATTGTCTAGATTAGAAATTTAGAAAGACCTATGTTAACCACTTTTTCAAAAAGACCAATGGTGAATCCAACCAATCAAAATTAGAATCCATCATTTACACCATTGTCATATTTTAAATCAACTAAAGTAGGATACTTTAGCCACCTTCCCATACATGATTTCACTCTACCTAGTATTAGTTAAGCCTGAGTTTCTTATGGGCTTACCATTCCAAATCCAATAATTAATCCCCTACATGGTATGTCCCAAATATCAACAAAACACAACACATAGGGAATTATTCCATAATATTCTAATTAAATCTAAGTATAATGACAACTCTAGTTGGCCATACTAACCTCTCTACAAAGTCAAAGCTTACAATCTAGTTCTAGCTAATAGACTAACATATTTTATTCACTAGTAGGGTCAAGTCATTATGTTATCCTTGTAATAATTCTTTTCAACCATCGAGTGGTTCACCCCAATAGATGATTCAAATATCCTTAGGAATCCAAAGGTCATAGATACCAACAAACATTAACCTTAATAAATCTTTTAAAATATATTCAAATCCTAGTGCCACTCAAAGTTGAAAGCATCAATTTTCATCAAATTTACAACCAAACCTAAGTTTAGCATAAAATTGGCAAATCTTGCCAATATAATCAATATTGTAAATGATGTTAGGTGCTACACAAAATTCATGGTTCCCTCTAGGAAGTTAGTCCATGCAATTTCTTCAACTACCTCCAAATCAATTTATCATCAATAACTCCTATGTTATCCAAATCATTAAATTACACCTAATTCATAAGCATTTATGATCCCTAACACCCAACTATTTCCTAGCTCACCTTGGGTATAGAATGGAAATCAACCATTCATTCCTCAACAACCTATGGTTCCACAAAATCCACAAGCTATTCCAAATCAATAGATGGTTTATTTTGTTATCCCAAATCATTAGATAGTTAAATTTGTACGACAACCACTATTAACGGTATTATATTATTTGAGTACCATTGAGTACTATTGTAAATATTTAGATTAGGAGTGTGTTTAATATTTGTCAATAGTAGGTATCAAGTTGTGAAGAGTGTTTATATGTCATGTGAGTTATGAGTTATAGTTGTCAAGTGTGCAAGTGAAGAGTCATAAGTGATAGGTGTCAAGTGTGGAAGTGAAGATTCATATGAGATGTATTAAGATTATAAATAGAAGGTTATGTAATCATGAGAAGATTTGTTATAATGTAATAAAGACATGTGAATGGATGCAACTCCTTGGAGTTTGAGGAAAGCAAAGTCAAGAGTATTGAAGAGTCTTTTCTAAGGTTATATATTGGAGACAAAGCTCCATGCTATGTAATCAAATAAAAATTATTTAATAGATTATGTAATCAAGTGTTATTTTGTACAATATTGGTATTGTGAGTGTGTGAGATTATTTGCAAGTGATTTTATAATCTTAGAAACCTGGACCTGAGATATATTTGGGCTTATTTGCTAATAACCACAATGGTATGTAGGCCCCAAAATACTAAATTCTATATACCCCTAAATACCACATGGGAAGCCATTCTAAAAGTATCAAATACAAATACAAATACAAATTAAGCCATAACAACTACTTCCTAATTGGATGTATTAAGAACCCTTGAATTTAATGGTTTATTTACCAATATTTATTGTTGCTAAGAAATATTTATTAACCCTCGATGAAAATGGGAACAAAACTGCCTTGGACAATTTGACTGATTTTTTAGTGTTAAATATATGGATAATATAAAAAAAGGATAGCATGGCTACACTTATAATCTATTTATTGAGATATAAGTAGCCATATGGTACATGATACTTTTTGATAACTTGGTAACCAATTGGACCTCCATAGTAGAGTCATTCATGGGAAGCTTTTGAAATCAATGAAATAAATGCTCCACCCTTTTCCAATTGAGTTCTATGTAGAGACATCCTCAAGAAAAAAATCCATAATTACAACACTAGGTTTATGAGCATATTATACTTGAAATCACCAAATATTTGACCATTAGATAAACTAGATTTTCCTTATCACATCAAAGGATTATAATCAGATTTAGCTCTATGTTAGCTTTTGATACAATATCCAAAGGAGATAATAATCACGAGATGCAGAATAATATTAATGAAAGTAAATCTGCAAGAAGACTAAGATATGCAATAAATATAAATTATATATAAATGAATACAATGTAGCTATGGAGGAAATGAGCACTCCATCAATATAGCCACTCGACTACATTGCATCCATCACCAATGGATGGTGATCCACACAAAACTAAACTACCTACTAAGAACCCTAAGCTATTGTGTCACCAACACTCCTCTTGCTTCTGTACTAACAACAAGGCCATCCTTATATAGGTAAAATAGGATACTTGGCCAACACTCTATCTTGTTGTACAAGTGACACCTTGCACATACAACTTGAACATGGACACTTTTGCATTTATTACATTGCATGAAGTAACTAGATAACTTCCCCCTAAAGTAATACAATGTCTTAAGTATGTACCTTTGAAAATACATTTACATAACCCAAATGATGGAATATAAAATATTTATAATACCCCCCTGTATTACATTATTTGGGTATTGGAGACTTTTAGTCGTCAATATGGATCTTCATCTTCTTCTTGGGTTTTGTATTCTTCCTCAGCATTCTGTGTTTAAGTTCAGTACACAATATGTATCTTAATTTGATGTAGAGTGAGCTGGAGATGAGCCTTTTTTCCAATGACTTTGCATTGTATTCCTCCTTTATCTATTGGTTCCTATTCCACTGTGTTTTCTTCTTCATCTCTAGCTTTGCCTTTGATTCTGGTTTTTGTGTTCTCATAGGAGGTTGAGCTGCTCCCTGGTTCTTGTGAAGATGGTTCTTCTTTTCTGTCTTTAATCTATACATAAGTTCTTAAACAACCACTTCAAGCATCATGATAATACTTTGAGTTAGTACAATATGAATTGTTGATGCTACATAAGGATTGAAAAAATTCTTCTAGATATGATTCGTCAAGTTTTGACTTCTTTTTGAGTAATTATATCAATCCTTTTTCCTCTTTATTTTCTACCTTGTAGTGTTTATATGTGAGCAGTGCCATGTATAATATGCTTGCAAATTCTAATGGAAGTAAATATCACTTTTTCCATTGGCAATTGCTTCATTGAGTTGAGTTTGAAGATAACATTCCAAAGTATCAAAATTATCATCTAAATCTTCATTATGGATTATTTTTGAAGCTAGACCTAACCTTCCTTCTGATTTCATAAGAATATTCATGATTCCAAGTTTTATGGCATCTATTTTTTCTTTCTGAAGTACTTATTAGTAGAAGTATATATTTTTAGTCTTAGAATATGTGCTCCTTAATTGAAGTATATAAGCTTGATTTGATGAAACCTTTAGATTTGTATGCTTATTTATGTCTCCCTAGTAATAAGAGTATGAACAACTAATTTTAGGTTTTGAAGAAAGCTTATATCTTCCCAACTTGATTACCTGTTATCAAGTTTGGTAAAATGTCAAATAAATTCTTAATGTTTTTGGAGTATGATATAGTGCTTTTTGTAAAGATAAAGTAAAATTTTATGATTGATTTTGTACAGTCAAAAAACAATTTATCTAACACCTTATTCCTCCTAATTGAACTAAGCACTTTTCAAAATTGAGGTTTTAATGTTGGAATCCTTTTGTCCATTTTTGAGAAATTTAAAGACAAGTAAAAATATAATTTCTAACTTTAATAAATATTTAATAACCTCTTTTATGACCCTTAGGTGTCAATTTCTAATTTCCAAATACTTAGTTTGATGTTGTAACCCTTATCACTCCAAAGTTTGGAAAACTAGAAAATTAATAATATTTGTAATTTACCAAAGAAATTAATCCAAGTTGAATTCCTTATTTTCTCCTATGTTGAGATGCAAATATTATTTTAATTTGGTAAGTTATCTCCTATAGTTTTGCTTTCACTAAACTAAATTTTATACCTTAGTTTATAACCCTTATATCTCCAAAGTTGAAAGCAATAATAAAATGGGATTTCATCCTTACCTTTTTGATGCTAGACTCCCCACTCTTTGGTGCTCCCTTTGACTGAATATAATAGTGATAATATGGTTCCCTTGGGCACTGGAATCAATGGAGGTAAATGTATTTAATGTTGGAATGTATACGCTATTGAATATGGAGGATTTGACCTTCGAATATCCTAGAGTATTAAATGCTCCTTCCATGTCGTGCTGATTGGATTTGACTATGTTTTTGCTCACTCTCTACCTGTTGTAATATTTAGACTTTGAACACTTTTATTGGAGGAGCAAACTCTACTTCATGACATGTATTACCTTTGTTATGTATGGACGTCCTTCTATGCAACTCCTTCTTGCTATTGGTTTCTATGTAGCGCTTGCTCCTTTATGTGGGACTTGTGGATTACAAGTTTCACCACTCTGCTCGTCCGTTGAAAATTGTAGCTTCTAGTAGCACTTGAGAGATGAGGCTTCTAGTAATGTGTTGAGAGTCGAAGCTTCTAGTAATACTTGAGAATTAGAACGAATTTTGAATTCATTTAATGAGAAACATTCTTGTAACGCTTGCTCTTGGAAGATAGATGCCAAGTGGCATTCACTCTCTCTGCATGTAGACCATAATGCCTTCTAAGGAGATTATAACTCAGGTATTTTAATTTACCATTCCTTTGCTTTGCTACATTTATTGAGTAGTAAGCAACCTTGTTCTTTTGCAGGTGGGTTGATGAGGTACCAAGTAGCAAATTTGATGTTTCATTTGGTGGATGATCTTCACCAAGATAGTTGCTACTTGTCCTTTAATGCTTATAAAATATTGAAACCTGTATGTCCTTGTAGAGTAGATGTTGTTCATTTATCCTAGGTAGATATAGACACCTTTTAGATGATTTCCATGTTGTTGTTCACCTTATGTTGGTAGGAGTAGATGTCCTTTTTTTCCTGTAGTGTATGTGCTATTTGTTCCACTTTGTTATCCATCTCACGTGGTTGTCCATATCACGTTGCTATCCATCTCATATTGCTATCTATCTCACGTGGTTGTCCTTGTCCATATCATGTTGCTATCCATCACTGAATTTGCACTCCTTTACATAGCTTTGATGATGGCCTATTGTGGGCTTTGTTTTATAGGTTCATCCGTCGAAGGTGTTCTCTCTAAGTGGTTGCTATTTCTTGGGAAAAAAAGGAGTGCTTACGTTGGCTGCCTTTCCTATTGATATTGTGTCTTTTGGAGACACATCCAAATCTACTTCTTGTATTGTAAAAACCAAAATTTAAAATGGTGCAATACAATGTACTATAGATTGTACATTAGCCTCCTTTTGCACTCTTATTTTAGATATATATTTCTGGTTTCATGGCAGATTTCTCTTCCTGTAATACAAGGGTTTTGAGGTTGTCTTTTATGATTAGACACCTTCACTTTTTGCTTGAACATTTTTATATTAAATCTAAGCTTTAAACAATAGTAGATAGAAGCTTTTAATTTATGAAATTTTCTGCATTTTCTTTTTTTTCATTCACTCTTGTAAGGCTTTGGATCCGAGACTCACCAAGTCTCAATGAAGCTTCTATTTATGTTTTAGGTTCTTCTCCGATTTTTGGAGGACTCTAATATTTTTTGGGTGGCTTATTATTGCCACTACAAGTTATTGATTTTAGTGCTTCAATAGTGTCTTTAGACACTTGATACCAATCAGATTTTATGCCCTTCAAGAACACAAAAGCTAATTTTATTTTGAGAGTAGTGTACTAGTGCATAATAAATTTAATAGAACCTTTTTCAATGCACTAAGAATTTCACCTTGTCACTCAAATTTAACTCTCAAGATAATGCACTTTAATTAATCTACTGTAACTTATTCAAGAATAACCTAAAATGAATCTTTAGAAGTTATTCTGCAAATTCACTACAACTAATATTGTAGGACTTAGTCTTCTTTTATGTTTTCTAAATAGATGATAGGTAGTTGATAGATATAATTTTAAAATTTAATAAACTCCTAAAGAATGTGCAAATGAATCTTAAAATGAACCTCTTTCTATTTGAACTTTTGAAGACTATAATCTACTTTTCTTTATGCAACTTTAATCTATATAAGGTGCTCAAATGAATCTTAATTAATGACTTAGTTAGCACTAGTAGTTGCATACCTTTTTTAATATTCTGTAGCTCCTTATTTTTATTTTGTAGAGGATGTAGATCTTGGTGCCTAAGATCACCAAGTTGTTGCTTTGAGTAGGTTTTTGGAGCTCTTTATAGAATGTTCTTGAACAACCCCTTCTTCACCAAATGATGGTCTCAAAATTTCTTTTACGAGCCTAGGATTTGATGGCTTGTTCTCCTCTTATAATATTCTCCTTCTATTGTATATTTGGAGGTCTCTATGTCTAAAGTGGTGCCTTCTTACTGTGAGAGGTAATCTTCAAATATCCTAGATTTGATGAGCTTCTTCTATATTCAAGTCTTCTTGTCGAATTTTGACTTCAAGTAGGATCTTCCTTTCATGATTTTGAATATCTTGAGGTCTTTCACTGGATTCTTCTTCTACAATTTGGTACTCCTTGCCAATTTTACCTTCTCTTGGGCTTGTTATTGGATGGCAATAATTATCCCAAGTTCTTCACTAGTAAGGACTTCTCATTGGTAGTGGATTTCTCTAGTGAGATCTCCTTTGATAATTTTTTTAGTAAGGCTTTCCTAGGCATTTTTGGATGGTCGATGAGACCTTTCTAAGGTCTTTGATCTTGTAGTTTCTCATGGTCTTAACTTGAGACCTCTTCAATCTTTTGCTTTTGGAAGTATTGGAGATGTGATGTGCTCCTAGATATTTGATTCTGCTACTTCTAGATTCGAGCAGGACTCTCCTAGTCCTTCCAACTCTAGAATTCCTTCAATGAGATTGTCACATCCCCACCAATTAGAGAAAATTTACTTGAAAGAATGTGATCCTGCATTTAGTTTTTTGTGTGGTGCAGGTACAAGACTTCAAATTGAAGCAGATGAGAGCATCTACCCATAACCAAGGCAGTGGACTGGGGGGTGCCAGGTAATCTAGATGTGATGCTGTACCCCGTGCATCGTGGTCTGTGGGTACATGGAAGACCATCGTAAGGTTATATATGCATTACACTCTACCTGACACATTTGCCTGAATGTCTATGATTGTGAGTTGCTTACCTTTTCCGGTGATAGCATGCTACTTGTTATTATAATAAAAATAATAATAATAAGATATGTGATAATAATATAAAATTATAATAAATAATAATATAAATAAAATATAATTAATTATAATAATAAATTTGGTCAAATATATAATTATTTATAACTATTTAAAAAATAAATGAAGAATTAGTTTTCTAATATAATAATATATATATTATAGATATATATATATATATATTAAAGTAATAATAAAATAAATTAATAATGGAAGAACTAAAGTCTTTCCTAACGTGATGACCAACCTCCGTATTATAAGAAACGAAAGACCATAATACTCTTGAATTGGATGATAAAAATATTATAAAAATAATAATAAAAAAATTAACAAGGTTAAAAACATGTTTTACCAAATCGCCTCCACCTGGAGACATTAATAAAACTCAACCTGGCAATCAAAATGCAAGGTGTCGCAAAATGCTTGCTAACCCATTCTTTAAAAAATGAATTCTCGGATAGCTGAGAGGGATATTGGGGTGTCTGTCTGCTGAATTCCGGAGTACGAAGGAGGAAACGAGAGAATTAGGTAGCGTTTGTGTGTGGAGGAAAGTGAACGAATTTTTCAGTGTAAAGGTCAGACTCTTAATTGATGTTCTTCTTATTAACTTTATAGCTTGAATCCTCCATGTTCGAATCACTAGGAGTAGAGCTGGTTATCTAAATTTTAAAATAGATTTGAATCAGAGTTCTGATAAACCGTTGGAGTTTAAAAGAAGTAAATAACTTAAAATTCTTATATAATATTCTGGAAAAATTAAAGAAAACTGGACTGTAATCTACAACAGAGGATGGTTATAGTTTTACATTCCTTATAGGAATGAAATGAAAACTTCTTTGATAAAATTCGAATTAAAATAAATAAAAATATATATAAAGCTTGTCGGATAATGATAAATTAAAACCAGACATGACTTAATCTATTTGGGCCAAATTATGTTTATCTTCTAGTCAAATCGTTTGTGTGTCTCCTGGAGAAGTCGTTGTTTCCTTGGTTAAGACATGTTATCCTTAATTTTAATTTAATTCTGGCTAGCTGTGCCTGACTGTGTATGATGTTAACGAGATTATGATTTGTACTCCTTTTCTTTCAAAAGATTTTGGTTGGGAGTCTCTCTCTTCATAGCCTGAGAAGAGATGGTGCATACTTGAGTTTAAATGTAGCTTTCATGTGCATTTTTTGTCTACATGAGAATGAATGCTTGTCATTTAGTAATATGGGCCACGCTGATCCAAAAACTATTACTTTCCTTTCCACACCCTGGTTTGTGAGTTATGCTCTGGGATTCGGGTGAAATTATCGAAAAGTATGAGTACATTGACGATGACAATGAGCATGTTGCTGAGATGACAAACGCGCAGCCGTTTGGGAAAGAGATTGGCATGTGTTCCATACATTCCAGATTTAAGTATACATTATTATAATTCAATCTTCCTTCATTAGTTGGTTGTTGTATATTTTCAACGCATATTGAAAATTATAATTTGGAAACTTATGATGCTAGGGTTGAATGTATTTACTATGAAGCTAAGGTCTTACGTCATAGGGAAATTAGTAATTGAAGTTTTATATGAGATAGAGGAGAATTTTATTTAACTTGGTTATCATATGCTGTCAAGTATTAAGGAAAATCGTATATGGGAGAATTGATTTTTCAAAAATTATTATTTATTGTTTTTTTAAAAAGTTGTATTATGATGTCACGTGCTGTCAATTTTTTTAAAATAATGATAAGATAAATAGAAAGAGTAATCGTTTATAATAGAGTTATTTTTCAAAGAGTTATTATTGGACTCAGTAGCTTTAGTTTTTATTAAATTAAACAATTGCTGATAGATTTATGGGTAAGAGATAATAAAATATAGGGAAAGGGTTATCTTTATTAGTAAAATAAATACTGATAGATGATCTACCATTGGGTAGTAGAAGTTAGAGATTTTGTTACCTTTATTTGTTGTTGGAAGTAATGTTGTTGGAGAGAGTAAGTTAAGGATCGATTCCATTATTATTTTATGAATAAAGTAAATGTTGTTTTTCCTACTTAAAAGTATGGAATTTAATGATTGAATTAGAAAGTTAAGCATGTATGAGATAGTTATAATAATTTTTTTTTTTTTTTTTTAAGATATTAAAGAAGGTTTTATAGAGGAAAAATATGGAAACCTTAAATAAAAAGAAAAATGTTTGTAGGGATATGTTACCATGATTTATACTAGAGAACTTAAAAAAAAAAAAAACTTCAGACAAACCACTTAAGAGAATATACTTTGCTTCCAAATTGCTTCCAAATTGGGCAAGTCGAGAAAGGGCTTACTCAATCCATCCACACAAGTCACAAGTCATGAGGTGACTTATGTGAGGCCGAGTCACTGTATTCGGCTACTTGGGGATAGAGGTCCGAGCCGTCGAGTGTAACGAGCGGCGGTATGGGACGTCACTCTAGGTGATTAGTTTGGTTAGTGGTGGTGATAATCATCATTCCACTCGGATTGGGGTGGTTCCCAAGAAATGCATGACTAGGGTTCTACTCATGCTAATGGCATATCCAACGGTAGATGGTTATGGGCAGCATTATCATCATTCCAGGAAGGACATGATTATCTAGTCCTAAGGCCATGAGATGGCGGACTCTAGTCAAACCTTAGTAGAAGGTCAATGACTAGCACCGACATACGAACGTTGGTTCCAAAGAAATGAGTTGAGTACTCGAAGAACTATGAGTTCTTCTAGCTTTGGACAAGGGAGATAGCGTACCCCATTCAGGTGATATGGGCCCTGAATGGATAACCCTTCGTCGGATTCCGATAGGACTCATGTGAGGAGTCAGAATCCTACATGGCGAATCGCGAGATGTGGCCAGTCCCGAGCACTTAAGACACCAGCTACAGTGGTGGCCATTCTTGAAGTGTGTATTTTGTATGCCTAAGCTAACATTACGATGGGTTGCAAGCAAAGTATTCATGTTTAAAAAAAAAATTAGTGATGAAATTGTTGGGTTGTGATAGTTGGTATCAGAGCCTAGGTTTGCGAAACCTTGGCCAATATAGCTATTCTGACAAATATTGTGTTAGCTATGGCAGGTACCTCGAGGAGGACTAGCCTGAATCTGCAAGAGGATATTGCAGAGGTCCCGAGAAAAGGACCCAGAAGACTCATAAGGGAGTCAAAAAGAGCACAAACTGTTGAACCACCATGGAGGGTGGTTAGAAAAGATAAAGAGCCTTTAGCTACAAAAGCAACCTCCGGTGATGGGAGTATGGCTCGCATGATCCAACTCATGCAAGAACAACTTAATCAGCAAAGAGAGCTGATGGAGAGCCAGAGGGCTCAAATGAATGATCATATGGAACAACAATGGGCACAGATGGCCCAACAACAGGAACTCATTACTCAACAACAAAAAGTTATTGAGAACTTGACACAAAAGAAAGCAAATAGTAATATAAGTCAGTTGCCTGAGGGATCTACTAGAAGAACTGTAGGGGAGGAGTTGCAAAAAGAATTAAAGAAACTAGATATTTCCAAATTTGATGGGTGTGGTGATGGTGAGGCAGCCTTAAACTGGCTAAGTGAGGCCGAAGGTTATTTTGCCATTCAACCCCTTAGTTCGGAAGGAAAGACTACATGGGTCGTGGCTCATCTGGAGGGTCCTGCCAAAATATGGTGGACCACTTATAAGAAAGCCGCACAGAAAGAGGCAACAGACATACCATGGGAGGTATTTGTAAGAGACTTTAAAAGTCATTTTCTTACTGAACAGTTCTTTATTGAAAAACATGCGGAGTTTACAAATCTACGACAGGGTAATATGACGGTAGTTGAGTACTATCAAAAATTTGTGCAGTTACAAAAATATGCCCCGAAATTTGATGATCAAGAAAAATTCAAAGCACACAAGTTTATTTTGGGTTTGCACCCAAAACTCAGTCAACCTGTAGGAGGAAAGACACCCCAGACTCTAACAGCTGCATATGATGTTGCTCGATATTTTGAATCGAGTCAGAAGGAGATAAAGGCTTTTTATCAACAAGAGAAGGATAATTCAAGGAAAAGGAAGAATCCTGAGCAAAATCGTGGTACAGATCAAAACCACAAATATGGTGACAAGGGTCGAAGCAGAATTGACAATAGAAATAGAAACAAAAATCAGGGGTATAAGGGGCAGCCAGATCAAAGGAAAATCCAAGAGAGGAAAATTACCTACAAAGAGCAAGGTAAAAATGAGAATCAAGGCAAAGAATATGATAAACAAAAGAATACTGGTCCCAATGCTTGTTTTGTATGTGGAGCTCAAGATCACTATGCTAGACAATGTCCAAAAAGAGCTGATCGTGGAAATCCTTCTGGAGAATCAACTCACAAAATTTATGCAGCCACAGGTAACCCTAATCTTGTGGGGCAAAGCACTCCATTTTTTATTAAAGGAAAAATAGGCATGAGAAATGTGAATATTTTAATTGATAGTGGTGCCACTGATAGTTTCATTTCTAATAATATTTTGAGGGATATACCTGTAAGACCTGGGACCATGGCCAAAGGGTGACAAGTGGAATATGGCTCGGGACAAACCTATCAAGTTAACCAATGTTTATTTGAGTCACAAATAGAAATACCCCAAGGGAAGATCAACTGGCATTTATATGTAGCTCCCTTGCATGCATTTGACATAATCTTAGGGATAGATTGGCTTAAGGCTCATAAGGCTATACTAAATTTTGAGGAGAGATGGATGGATTATACTAGTGACACTAATCAACGAATCCGCATTCACTGTAATAGAACATCTTTTGAACCCCATATGATAAGTAGTATGCAAGCCAAAAGGGCCTGGAAGAAAGGATGCAGATTATATGTAATAAAAATGAACAAAAAGGAAGAAACTGACTCAAGCTCAACATTGTTTCAACAGTATCCGGTATTAGGAGAATTTAGAGATGTATTTCTTGAAGATTTACCTGGATTGCCACCTAAGAGAGAGTTTGACTTTTCTATTGAACTGGTACCAGGAGCAACCCTAGTAGTCCGAACACCCTACCGAATGACACCACTTGAATTGCAAGAGCTCAAAACACAACTACAAGATTTATTGGAAAAAGGACATATTAAACCTAGTGTGTCACCCTAGGGAGCACCTGTGTTGTTTGTCAAAAAGAAGGATGGATCCTTAAGATTGTGCATCGATTATAGAATGCTCAATAAGATGACAATAAAAAATAAGTATCCTTTGCCAAGAATTGATGATTTGTTTGATCAACTTAAGGGAGCCACTATCTTTTCTAAAATTGACCTTAGGTCAGGATATCATCAGTTAAGAATCAGAGAAGAAGATACCCATAAAACAACTTTTAGAACAAGATATGGGCACTATGAGTTCACGGTCTTACCATTTGGGTTGACTAATGCACCAACAACTTTTATGAATTTAATGAACAAGCTGGATCAATTTGTGCTCATATTCCTAGATGATATTCTAATTTACTCTCAGAATAAAGAGGAACACGATGAGCACATGAGAATAGTGCTTGAGATACTCAGGAAAAATCAGTTGTATGGGAAATTGTCTAAGTGTGAATTTTATACACCTCAGGTGCAATATTTGGGACATATAGTTTCAGCAGAAGGTATAGTTGTAGATCCTAAAAAGATAGAAGCTATAGTTGATTGGCCAGCTCCGACTAATGTATCTGAAGTAAGGAGTTTTATGGGCATGGCCGGTTATTATCGGAGGTTCGTAAAAGGGTTTTCCAAAGTGGCTTATCCCATAACTAATTTACAAAGAAAAGGGAAAGTATTTAAGTGGACAAAACAATGTGAGGATGCTTTCAGAACACTAAAGGAAAAATTGACCACTGCACCAATACTAAAGATACCGGATCTGCATAAACCATTCACTGTATGCACTGATGCATCATTGGAAGGGTTAGGAGGAATTCTATTACAAGAAGAAGCTGTCATGGCCTATGAGTCCCAAAAACTCAAGAAGCATGAAGTAAATTATGCCACTCATGACTTAGAGTTAGCAGCTGTGGTTCATGCTCTCAAAATTTGGAGACATTATCTGTTGGGAAAACCTTTTGAGCTAAAAACTGATCATCAAAGCTTAAGATACATATTTACTCAGCCTTTGTTAAATGCTCGACAACGAAGATGGATGGAATTCCTGGCTGAATATGATTTTGGCATAGAATATATCAAAGGGAAGGAAAATAAATTAGCAGATGCACTTAGTAGGAGAAGACATATAGCTGCTATCACAAGTTGTCAGTATGAGCTTAAGAAACAGATTGCGGAGTTACAAGGGACTGATGAGTTTTGCAAGACCTGTCGTGATAAGATCGAGCAAGGGTCTAATCGACATGGAGATTATGGCATTAAAGAGAATTTGGTATACTTTCGTAATAGGGTTATAGTACCCAATAATGAAGAACTTAAAAGAAGTATTCTGCAAGAAGCTCATTATGCTCCCTCTTCTGCACATCCAGGAGTAGTCAAGATGAGAGAAAATCTGAAGAAAGACTATTTCTGGCCTGGAATGAAGAAGGATATTGTGCAATTTGTTGCCAGATGCCTTGAATGCCAGAAGGTTAAGGTAGAACATCAGCATCCGGGAGGAAGACTATACTTATTTGAGGTACCCGAACATAAGTGGCAGGTTATAACTATGGATTTCATTGTGGGACTTCCGAAAACCCGTTTTCAGCATGATGCCATATTTGTGGTAGTGGATAAGTTAACTAAGGTGGCACATTTCATAGCAGGCAGTGTTCATGATGATGCTTCAACTATTGCTCAAAAGTTTGCATGGGAAATTGTAAGGTTACATGGTTTTCCTGAAGTGATAATATCTGATAGGGATTCACGTTTCACATCTGAGTTTTGGCAAGCCTTGCACCGAGCCTGGGGAACAAGGCTCAATATTAGCACTGCATATCATCCAGAGATGGATGGCCAGACCGAGAGGGTCAATCAAGTGCTTGAGGACATGCTACGCATGTATTGTATGGACCATCAAAGCAAATGGGAAGATTATCTCTTCCTGGTGGAATTTGCTTATAATAATAGCTATCATACCACGTTGGGCATGGCCCCATTTGAGGCTCTATATGGGCGTAGGTGCAAGACACCATTAACATGGGATAACTTGGATGATCGAGAGATGATCGAACCAGAAGTTGTCAAGCAAATGGAAAACCAACTGAAAGAAATTCGTCATGGATGCATGAAGCCGTTGATCGACAAAAAAGTTATGTTGATCTGAAGAGAACACCCCATGAATTTTTTGTAGGAGATAAAGTTTTCCTTAGAGTCAAACCCACCAAGAGCTCTATCAAGTCCACCAAACTAAGTCCTAGGTTTGTCGGACCATTTGAAATAACTGCCAAAATCAGTCCCGTTGCCTATAAACTTGCATTGCCACCCAATTTGTCCAAAATCCATAGTGTCTTTCATGTCTCCCTTCTCCGTAAATATGTTGCTGACCCATCTCATATTCTGGATACCACTCATTTACAGATGTCGGACCCACAGCTCATTGAGGTGCGACCAGTAAAAATTTTGGGATATAGGACCAAGCAACTCTGAAAAAGAACTGTGGACCAATGCAGAGTTCAGTGGGACCAGTATTCCGAAAGGAATGCCACCTGGGAAGATATTTCTAGCATGAAAAATCAGTTTCCCTTATTTGAGAATTGAAAACTGAAAGCAAAATGTTGTTGAGTTGAAAACTTGTAATTATTCATAATGATGTATTTGAAAAACTTGTTGCATATATATATGATGTTTTGTTGTATAAACTCTCTTTTACATAATTTCATGATGAAATTGTTATATATGTGTTGATGATAGTTACTTGTATTTGTGAAAATACTCTACATAATTGATTATCTAGTAAATATGAATTTTGAAAAATAAGCTAACACAGGGACTGTGTTAAATCTAAGGGGGGAAGTATGTCACATCCCCACCACTTATAGAAAATTTACTTGAAATAATGTGATCCTGTGTTTAGTTTTTTTGTGGTGCAGGTGCAGGACTTCGAGCCTGAAGTGGATGAGAGCATCTACCCACAACCAAGGCAATGGACTGGGGGTGCCAGGTAAGCTGGATGTGATGTTGTGCCCCATGCACCGTGGTCCGTGGGTACATGGAAGCCCACCGTAGGGTTATGTCTGCATTACACTCTGCCTGACATGTTTGCTTGAATGTCTATGATTGTGAGTTGCTTACCTTTTCCGGTGATAGCATGCTACTTGTTATTATAATAATAAAAATAATAATAAGATATGTGATAATAATATAAAATCATATTAAATAATAGCATAAATAAAAGATAATTAATTATAATAATAAATTTGGTCAAATATATACACGAAGAATTAGTTTTCTAATATAATAATATATATTATAGATATATATATTAAAGTAATAATAAAATAAAATAATAATGAAGAACTAAAGTCTTTCCTAACGTGATGACCAACATCCGTATTTTAAGAGGCGAAAGACCATAATACTCTTGAATTGGACGATAAAACTATTATAAAAATAATAATAAAAAAATTAACAAGGTTAAAACATGTTTTACCAAATCGCCTCCACCTGGAGACATTAACAAAACTCAACCTGGCAATCGAAATGCAAGGTGTCACCAAATGCTTGCTCACCCATTCTTTAAAAATGAATTCCCGGTTAGCTGAGGGGGATATTGGAGGGTCTGTCTGTTGAATTTCGGAGTACGAAGGAGGAAACGAGCGAAGTCTGTAGTGGTTGTGTGTGGAGGAAAGTGAATGAATTTATTAGTGTAAATGTCAGACTCTTAATTGATGTTCTTCTTATTAACTTTATAGCTTGAATCGTCCATGTTCGAGTCACTAGGAGTAGAGCTGGTTATCTAAATTTTAAAATAGATTTGAATCAGAGTTCTGATAAACCATTGGAGTTTAAAAGAAGTAAATAACTTAAAACCCTAATATAATATTCTAGAAAAATTAAAGAAAACTGGACTGTAATCTACAACAAAGGAAGGTTATAGTTTTACATTCCTTATAGGAATGAAATGAAAACTTCTTTGCTAAACTTCAAAATAAAATAAATAAAAATATATATAAAGCTTGCTGGATAATAATAAATTAAAACCAGACACGACTTAATCTATTTGGGTCAAATTGTGTTTGTCTTCTGGTCAAATCGTGTGTGTGTCTCCTGGAGAAGTCGTTTTTTCCTTGGCTAAGACATGTTATCCTTAATTTTAATTTATTTCTGGCTAGGTGTACCTGACTGTGTATGATGTTGCTGAGATTATGATTTGTACTCCTTTTTCTTTCAAAATATTTTGGTTGGGAGTCTCTCTCTTCATAGCCTGAGAAGAGATGGTGCATACTTGAGTTTAAATGTAGCTTTCATGTGCATTTTTCGTCTACATGAGAATGAATGCTTGTCATTTAGTAATCTGGGCCACGCTGATACAAAAACTATTACTTTCCTTTCCACGCCCTGGTTTATGAGTTATGCTCTGGGATTCAGGTGAAATTGAAATTGCCAGAAAGTATGAGTACATTAACAACGGCGATGAGCTTACTGCTGAGAGGACAAACGCGCAGCCGTTTGGAAAAGATATTGGCATGTGTTCCATACATTCCAGATTTAAGTATACATTGTTATAATTCAATCTTCCTTCATTAGTTGGTTGCTGTAGCTTTTCAACGCATATTGAAATTTATAATTTGGAAACTTATGACGCCTGGGTTGAATGTATTTACTATGAAGCTAAGGTCTTATGTCATAGGAAAATTAGTAATTGAAGTTTAATATGAGATAGAGGAGAATTGTATTTAAATTGGTTATCATATGCTATCAAGTATTAAGGAGAAACCAAACAAGAGATTAAGAACAAAAGGAGGCTAGGGTTTGATGAGAAAAAACTACTCTGTTAGGGTTTGATGAAGAAAAACTGCTCTGCGGGGATGGCAACAACTTTAGGAGGAGGTCTAAAAAATTGGAGGAATGTCATGATGGGATCGGGTTTGGCACTGAGAGTGCATGCTCATGATATTTTTTCATCTGAAAATGACTGGAAGGAACAGGATTTTCCAGTGCATGTCGGGAACCGCTTGTTAAAGAACAATGGATGTTTGGAATGATGCAAAGCCAGGCCAGTTATAGTGGTTCAACCAGACTCGGTGGCGGAAGATGTGGAGTATCTAACCAAATATGCCCTTATTGGCAAATTTTTGGGCATCCAAATTTCTCTCCCCTTTGTGGAGGCTTGGGTCAGGAAGACTTGGAATCCTGAAGGCGATGTGGAGGTGATGTTGAGTGCGAACAACTATTTTAGGGTGGTTTTCTCTTGTATTGCAGATCGTAACAAAGAATTTGAAGGGGGTCCTTATTTATATAACCATGTGGGACTCTTTCTTAAACCTTGGCATGTGGGTTTCAACCCATCATAGGAGCGGCCGTCACAGGTTCTAGTATGGGTGCGGTTTCCATGGCTCCCGTTGGAATTTTGAAGAACTAATATATTGCATAAGATTGCCCTTATTCTTGGGAAGCCGATTGGACCATCACAATAGACAATAGATAAAAATGTAATATTTGTTGCTCGTATTTGTGTTGAAATTGACTTAAATAATCCTATTCCAGATTCTATTGAAATACAATTTGGATCAACTACATGGGTTCAAAAACTTGACTATGAAGCTCTTCCATTTTGTTGTTGGATTTATCGTGAATATGGCCACCTGCAAAGAAAATACCCTAAGTTTGTCTCACCCGTGGCTTCAAATCCTGGGCCCTCTCGGTCTAGACAAAGTTTGGATAAAGGAAAATCCCTGATAAAGGAAGGGTAACGGGATAAGGAAGGTTTTGTTCCGGTAAAAGCCCGAAACAAAGGACAAAGGGCAAACAAAGACCTTAAGGATAGCCAGCCAGATGCTCTACTCAATCATTTTGAAATATTAGATTATCTTGATCAGTGCATGGAGATACCTGAAACGTCGCTACCTAATGCAAATATAACAAGGCCGAATCAGATGTCTCTTCTTGAGGGGGAACTTAAGGAATCAGATCTATGGGGTTTAAATGAAGAACAAAGGGCTTTGGATATGAGTATAGAGGACATGGTTGGGTCTAGCCCTATAAGGAAAACTATTTTGGAAAGTGGTATAGATTTAGTTATGCCCCCTCCTACTCAGGCACTGATGCAGTCATCCTTGGACTGCAAAACTCCTACGGTGTTGGGATTGCAGCAAAAAATAATTAATTTTTTTTTTTTTGGATAAGAATATGAAGGTGGGTCAAAAGAAGGACCAGGATAAAATTAAGTTAATGGGGGAGACTTTGGTGGAGTCAGGCTTGGTGAGAACATTGGAATCCCATTTTTATAACCCCAAAAAATGATTATCCTCTCATAAAATGTAAGGGGGTTGAATAGCATCCCCAGACAAAAATTTGTTCATGATTTGGTTCATGTGCATTCTTTGGATGTGGTGTTTATTCGAGAGACTAAATTGGCTATTGATAGTATGTTCAATATTGCTCCCAAGTTGTGGAGAAGGGGGTAATTCCAGTTTATTGGTGCATATGGATATGCTGGTGGTGTCGCTTGTTTATGGGATCTGGTTAAGATATCCCCCTTACTTGGATTTCTAGCAGATGGTCTATTTCAATGGTCAGGCATGATAATGAATCTGGTGAAATCATCTTACTTACAAATATATATGCTCATGTTGATTACAATGGTAAAGTGAATTTGTGGAAGCATATTTGCTTTGTGAGAAGTTTGGTTCCCTTGTACCCATGGATTTTGGCTAGAGACTTCAACTCTATCACTTGTCTAGAGGAGAAACGTGGTGGGGTGGACCATCTCGAGCCTTTTTCTTCTATCTTTAGTGCTCATATCCAGGCCCTAAACTTGGTTGACATCAAGCCAAATAATGGGATCTTTACTTGGCACAATAGAATGTGTGGGGAAGCTTCCATATCAGAGAGACTGGATAGGTTTTTGATATCCAGTTATTGTATGGGTAATAACAGAGGTACTAGTTCTATGATTTTGGAGGGTAGGGGATCTGATCATTGGCCTATCAAACTCTCTGCTTTGGAGTTAGGGCTAAAAAAGAATCCCTCCTTTAAGTTTCAACTTATGTGATTTCATGATCCTAAGCTTCATGATTTCATGTGAGGTTGGTGGACCAATGGTAAACCTCCTCATGGCACTGCTATGTATTCCTTTATGAAGCGACTACAATTTGTAAAACATAAATTGAAGATATGGAATAGACTAAATTTTGGGAACCTTTCCTTGGCTAAGTTGGAAGCTCTTAGGAGGATGGAAGAAGCTTCAAGGAAGATTAGAGATCGGGGATTCACGAAGGAGCTTCTTGTTGAGGAATCTGAGGCTGCGAAAGACCTTGTTGAATGGGAACTGATGGAAGAATTTTTTTGGAAACAAAAAGCTTGAGTAGATTAGCTTTAGGAAGGGGATAGGAACACAACCTTATTTTATAACTCAGTTAAGGCTCACCGTAATGGTAACCTGATTACCTCTCTTGTGAATTCTTAGGGTGCCTTGCTCTCTTATTTTAGGGATATTTCAGAAGAGACTAAGAGGTATTTTTCCTCTTTCTTCAAGGAGGACTCCCTATCAGATGATGAGAATGAAAAGATTATTCTAAATTGTATTCCAATGATTGTTTCTAGAGAGATGAATGAGCACTTGATGGGTCCAATTTCCCTTTAGGAGTTATAAAATGTTGTATTCATGATGAAAAAAGGAAAAGCCCCAGGCCCATATGGATTCTCTATTGATTTTTATCAAGAATTTTGGGATTTAATCAAATTTGATCTTTTGGAGGTGGTCCATGAGTCCCAAAAGAACAAACATATGCTAAGGGCCCTAAATGCTACCTTTGTGGTGCTTATACCCAAAAAAGAGGGAGAAAATTCCTTGGATATGTTCAGGCCTATTGCTTTCTATAATGTTGTGTATAAGATCATCACAAAAATTATTTCTGAGAGGCTAAAGATATGGTTGAGCAAAATCATCTCTAAGGAGCAAGGAGGGTTTGTTGTTGGCCGAAAAATCTTGGATGGGGTTGTTATTGCTACAGAAGCTATTCAATCGATGGAAACTTCTAAGGAGAAAACTATGTTCATTAAGTTGGACATGGCCAAAGCCTATGATCGGGTCATATGGTCATTTCTTTAGAAAGTTATTGTTGCTTTTGTATTTGAGGAGGAATGGATTATATGGGTGATGAGCTGTGTTTCTTCTTACTCATTCTCTGTTCTTTTTAATAATGAGCCATCAGAGCTGTTTGAGGCCTCAAGGGGATTGAGGAAAGGAGATGCTTTATCTCCTTATTTGTTTACCATTATGGAGGAAGGGTTGGGAATATTTCTCAAGTCTCAAGTCATGCAGGGTCTCATTCAGGGGTGTAAGTGGGATAGTAGTTTGCCACCTCTTTCCCACCTTCAATTTTTTGATGATACTGCTTTTTTGGGAGTTGCCACTATCAGGGAAGCTGGCAATATTAGACAATATCTTGACATATATCTTGGTGCTTCTAGACAGTTGATTAATGACGACAAGTCTTCTATTTTCTTCTTCAATACCCCTCCTCCTATTCATGCCAGGAATGCTCTCATTCTAAGATTCCAAGTTGGGACTCCCCCCTTCATTTATATTGGTATTCCAATTTCATCTCATCCTCTACCTAGATATTCTTGGCAGTATATGCTTGATAAGTTTATAAGGAAGGTGAATCACTGGACTTTTAGATGGCTATCCACTGTAGGTAGAGTGTTGCTTTTAAAATCTATTGTTCAAGCTTTACCCATTTATAGATGTTTTGTAGAAATTGCTCCCTCTCACTTCATCAATGACATGGATGCTTTTTCAAGACAATTTTTATGGTCTAGAAAACTTGATCAATCTAAATGGAGTTTGGTTAGGTGGGATTCTATATGTTGGCCGGTGCAATAGGGAGGCCTTGGGTTGCGACAAACAACTCTTTTTGGGAAGGCTTTGGCTGCAAAACTTTATTGGACATGGTGTACCTCTCAAGATCAGATTTGGGCTAAAATATTATCTTGTAAATACTTGAGAGGTATTTCTAAGGCTGAAACCCCTAGAGTCAGCATGGTTGGGAAAGGTTCAGTTATCTGGGACACTCTAAAAATATGAGCTAATTTAATCAAGCAGGGTTTGTTCTGGATTTGCAATCAAGGATCAAATGCTCTTTTTTTGGAGGATTCTTGGGATGGCCACCCTCCTATCTTGAATCAATATCCTAGGTTACGTTCCCTAAGCATTTTTTTCTTGGAAGCAGGCTAGTCTCGTGTGGAGGAATTTAAAAAAATCCAATATTTTGGAAATATGGAGATGTACATGTGGAAAGATCCGCAAGAATGGCACCAAGGAGGACTGGCCAAGGACAGAGATGTGCTTGCTCTTATTATTATGGGGAGGCCTTGTTCTTCATTGATGGGTAAAGATATTCTGGCTTGGAACCCTAATCCTAAGGGAACCTACTCGGTAGCCTATGGTTATTAGGTTCTTGATAAGCAAAAGTATGGGAGTCTTCCTATCACTTAGTGGAAAAAGGTGTGAAACAAATTTGCCTAGCCAAAATGTAACTTCTTTCTCTGGTTGGTAGCTCATAATAATTGCCTCACTTGGGATAATGTGATGAAGAGGGGATTTCAGGGTCCATATTTTTGTGTCCTTTGCAGTAAGAATGAGGATGACTCTTCTCATTTATTTTTCTAATGCTACTTTGCCAGAGACATTTGGCACCGTTGCTGGAGCGCTTGGAACCATCCATGTTTTCATGTGGTGTACCTGGTGGAGTTTTGTAGTAGTCTAAGAAAACCTCTGGCCAAGGCCCCCTTTCTTCGGGTGGTTTGGAATTTGGACCCTTATTGCATCATCTGGAAAATTTGGCTCAAACGAAACTGGTGCATATTTTAGGGCAGTTATTTTGATGTTCAATAGATCTAGCATAGGATCATGTATATGGTTCAGGAAACCATCCATAGAAAATGTGATGTGGACCCTCTTTTGGATTATAGGGAGGAGAAGGTACAACAAGCCCTTGGTCTCTTTGGGGATGGTGTGAACTCTTCTATCCCTAGTAGGGTTCCTCATCTCAGCAAGAAGGTTAGGAGAGATGGTAGGTGGAGGCCACCCCCTAGAGTAGTTTTAAAAATTAATACTGATGGATCGTCTAGGGGTAATCCTGGACATGCTGGCATTGGTGGTGTTGGGAGAGATTCTACTAGTGGTGTCAGTTTTTTCTTTTCCATTTATAAAGGTGTTCACTCCAACAATTTTATGGAAGCTTTTGCAATTATTGAGGCCTGGCGAAGGGGGTTTTCTCTTGGCTGGCATAGGATTATCTACGAGTCTGACTCTAAAATTGTGGTTAATATTTTAAACAATAAAAGGGTGGAGGAAGTTAATTGGCAGTTGGCCTTTGTAGCCATTCAGATTCTCAGAATGAGTGAAGAGTTCGAATTTATATCCTTTGTGCACATTCCGAGGGAATGGAATGTGGTTGCTAATTACCTGGCCAAAAGGGCTTCTGAGCTGCTGGATCCTTGGAGTATCGATAATTGGGAGAGTCTCCCATCTGGGGACTCTCAACGCTTGTGGGAGTTGATCCACAAGGATGTACAAACTTAATGTGGTTTATTCTTGTTGTCTTTTCTGGGTGTCATTCTAGTCTAGTGGTTTTATCCTGTTTGGCTATTTATTTGAGTCCTGGTTGGAAGCTCAGTTGTACTCTGTAATCCAAAATTTTTTTCAATAAATTTTTACCCCTTTATTTAAAAAAAAAGTATTAAGGAAAATCGTTTATGGGAGAATTGATTTTCAAAAAAATTATTATTTATTGTTTTTTTTTAAGTTGTATTATGATGTCATATGCTGTCAATTGTTTTAAAAAAATAATAAGAGAAAGAGAAAGAGTAACCGTTTATAATAGAGTTTTTTTTCAAAGAGTTATTATTGGACTCGTAGCTTTAGTTTTTATTAAATCAAAAAATTGCTGATAGATTTATGGGTAAGAGGTAATAAAATATAGGGAAAGGGTTATTTTTATTAGTAAAATAAATATTGATAGATGTTCTACCATTGGGTAGTAGAAGTTAGAGATTTTGTTACCTTTATTTGCTGTTGGAAGTAATGTCGTTGGAGAAAGTAAGTTAAGGATCGATTCCATTATTATTTTATGAATAAAGTAAATGTTGTTTTTCCTAATTAAGAGTATGGAATGTGATTTATTTATTATTATATGTAAATTTGTGTTAATGATTGAATTAGAAAGTTAAGCATGTATGAGATAGTTATAATAAAAAAAAATATTTTGGAAGGATATTAAAGAAGGTTTTATAGAGGAAAAATATGGAAACCTTAAATAAAAATAAAAATGTTTGTAGGGATATGTTACCATGATTTATACTAGACAACTCAGAAAAAAAAAATTTAGACAAACCACTTAAGAGAATATACTTTGCTTTTGAATTGGGCAAGTCGAGTAAGGACTTACTCAACCCATCCACATAAGTCATGAGGTGACTTATGTGAGACTGAGTCACTGTACTCTGGCAACTTGGGGACAGAGGTTCGAGCCGTCAAGTGTAACGAGCGGTGGTATGGGACGTCACTCCAGGTGAACAGTTTGGTTAGTGGTGGTGATTTTCATCAATCCACTCAGACTAGGGTGGTTCCCAGGAAATGAATGACTAGGGTTCTACTCATGCTAATGGTATACCCAACGAAAGATGGTTATAGGTAGCATTATCGTCAGTCCGGGAAGGATGTGATTATTTAGTCTAAGGCCATGAGATGACGGACTCTAGTCAAACCCGAGGAGAAAGTCAATGACTAGCATCGGCTTATGAATATTGGTTCCAAAGAATTGAGTAGAGTACTCAAAGAAATATGAGTTCCTCTAGCTTTGGACAAGGGAGATAGTGTATCCCATTCAAGTGATATGGGACCTGAATGGATAACCCTTCGCCAGATTATGATAAACTCAAGTGAGGAGTTAGAATCTTACATGGCGAATCGCGGGATGGGGCCAGTCCCGAGCACTTAAGTCATCAACTACAGTGGTGGTCAAACTTGAAGTGTATTTATTATGTATGCCTTAACTAACACCAAGATGGGAAATCAAGCAAAACATTGGTATTTAAAAAAAAAAAATAGTGATGGAATTTTGGGTTGTGACAAAGATATTCTCCTGATATTTTCTTTAGGTGCTAAATTTATTCTGAAGAAGATACCCTTTCTAACTATTTTATAGGATGTTTCCCATCTCACTAAATCTTCTTTCCCTAAAAAAAAAATGTTAATACTGAAATCTTAGTCTACTTTTAAATCAAATATTTCTTTTGAATTCCTTTTCGAGATCTATGCTTTTGTGGCCTTTTTAGTATTAAGGCTCTTATGGCCTTTTTCAATATCAAGGATATTGTGGACTTTCCAGTATCAAGGCTTCTATGGACTATTTTTCAAGGCTACTATGGCCTTCTCAATCTACAATGGAGATCTTCTATTGCCTAGCTTCACCATACATTTTCTTTAGAATTATTCTTCTATAGTGTTCTTCTCTTACACAAGAAACCAATCTCTGCACTATGAGAGCACACTGACCTTCGGAAAATTAAGTTGGAGTCTCCTAGATTTCTATTGTAGGAAGAGTACCAATCCTATGAGAATTAGTTATCTACAACAAAAGAAACTTTAGAAAATAGTTAGAAAATTCTAGATTTCCTGGATCTTCACTAGATGCTCTATCAATCTAGTGGATTGTCTTCATGAGTTTTTTTGTAATTATATGAAAAGAATCAATACAAATGCAATATCAGTATTTTTTGAGACTGAGATATCCTTCAGTCATCACTTGTGACTCTCCCTAATTCTATCACCTAGATTCTTCTAAGAACTTTTGATAGTGACTGGTCTAATGGCATGTCAGGTTGGAAAAACACTCAAGCTTAATAATGCTGGTAATTTTCCTATAGACCTGCATAGAATCGATCTACTGTAGCTTTGATACCATTAGATTTTGATACAATATCCAAAGGAGATAATAATCATGATATGGAGAATAATATTAATGAAAGTAAATTTGCAAGAAGACTGAGATATGCAATAAACATAAATGATATATAAATGAATACAATGTAGCTATGGAGGAAATGAGCACTACATAAATATAGCTATTGGAATACATTGCATCCATCACCAATGGATGGTGATCCACACAGAACTGAAGTACCTACTAAGAACCCTAAGCTATTGTGTCACCAAAACTCCTCTTGCTTCTATAATAAAAATGGGGTCATCCTTATATAGGTAAAATAGGATACTTGACCAACACTCTATCTATATGTACAAGTGACACCTTGCACATTTACAACTTGCACAAGGACACTTGTGTATTTATTACATTGCATGAAGTAACTAGATAACTTCCCCCTAAAGTACTCTAATTTCCTAAGTATGTATATTTGAAGATACATTTACATAACCCAAATGATGGAATATAAACTATTTCTAACACTTTTGGTTTATAAGACCAATCATGTCACCTTGTTTGAAGCCTTAGAATAGATATCCCACATAAAGGATGTATTGATTAGGATTATAAAATTAAGTCCTTCCTCACCAATGTATGATGTTGCATATGTAAACCCAACCTCAAACTTGTAAGCACCAAGGCCTACACCAACAATTACACCAATCCCAAATACCTAAAACCAACCTACTCAGGATCTTAGAATATCTACTTACCTTTAAGACAATACTTAGTGCATAGTAACTTTTACTGGATAAAGTATATCAAATACCATTACATTTCAACCTCAATTACCTCCCTTACTAGCCCCTCATTGGATATTTAATTATAATCCTATCTCTACATCCCAAATCTAGAAAATGAGATCCAACTCCATGTGAATGAATTAAGAGAAATGATGAATACATTTGTGAATCATATGAATATGGAGAAGGGACACAATAAGGGAAAACAATAGGGTAGTGGATGGTAGCAATTAGGGAATTGAAAGCAATAAATATATTTGTAATTTATAAAAGACTAAGTTCCTCTTCCAACTAGGAATCAAATAGGAAATTAAGATAAAAATAATATGGTGAAGGTTAACTCATAAATAAATGTTTTTTGATGCCTTATGTAATGATGGATATAAACCCTAGAATGTGCTAGAACTATAAGGAATGCTCAAACTACTATATATAATCAATAGTGCCAACCATAACAAGAGACAATAATTAGTCAAGTAGTAATAACCCAAGAATAAAATCTTAAACAAGATACAATGCAATAATTTAATATGATAGATCCATCAAGGATGATACAATAATAGATTTTGACCATGCCTAACCTCAACAATACCATTGTGGTAAATTTTAACACTCCTAAAAAATATAGCAAATTCTAATTTGAATATTAAGGGGTGCTAGCTAACCAACAACCAAGGGTTACAACCAAAAATAAGAGGACAAAATGGATGGATAGCTTGGGTCTTTAAATGTTCAATTAGTTCTACCTAAATAGATTTATTTGGATACTGACACTATTATCCTCAAAAGAGGTCATACCTCATTGAATTTTAAAGACAACAAACTACGTACAACTAACAAAGGGATAACACTCAAGGATGAGCAAGGGAATGTAGCATCACAAGCTACATAGGATGACAATTAGAAGACAATTTCACTTGTAGCTGAGAATTAATAAAATGAGACAAAAAAATATATTGAGAGGGAATGACTATAAAAAGGAGCTAAAAAGAATCTAAATATCCATCCTTGACTAGTGAAGGTAGAGTAGTGACAACACAATAATTGAGGAGATTTATGACTTGTATTAAGATTAATCCATTAGGGACTAGATTTAACATTACCAAAGAGTTTAGGAAGATACAAGTAAAAGTAAACATGTTGGAGATCTTGGCCTTGTTTGGTCAAGCAAACATATTTTAAGAAGCTTTGAAGGTAAAAGAACATAGTTATATTGGTAAAAACATCCTCAAATATTCAATATAATCTAGGTAAATAATATAATATCATAGCTCAATACCTATATGATGTATAATAAAATATGATAGATGTTCTCAATGATCCTAAACCCAAGATAATAAAGCCACCATCATTCTATGTCACTCTAAAGATTGATAATTATCAATCCAGATATATAATGGATGCAAGGATGTTGTAACAATCATGTCTAATGTAGATATGATTACCGTATTTAGAAACTATTAGCAAGAATATTAAAATGGATGAAAATTATTGGTATCTTGAAATACCTAATAATTATGGGTAAGCATCCGAAACTAGTTGTGGTGTAGGAAGTGATAGTGGTCAATCTATCACCCTATTTTGGGATGTTACTATCTAGGGAATGGGAAAAAAAAATTATCATGGGATTGGTAAATGGAAATATATTTTATAGACATGAAGGTCCCATGAGGTGGAAAGATAATCAAAATTAACAATGAACCACCATGTAATTACCTCACTCATAATCTAGGGAATGATAGAATAGTCATATGAAATGAGTTTTTTGAATTTGTAGATGATAAATCAAGTGATGGTGAGCTTATATCAAAATTTGATATGACAATTGGATTGGTATAGAAATGAAGAAAGTAATCAAGTAGAAGTAATATAGAAGGAATATGAACTTATAAATTATCTTATATTTGAAGAACCAACTAAATCCCTACATTTAGAAGTGAACAAACCTAGGGATCAAAAGGTGCATGGACTACTCATTTTGATGGTTCTAGGACAAAATATAGAGCAAGTTATAGTATACAAATCATACATATACAAGCAAAAAAATAAATTATGCATGTTCTCTATTGTTCAATTGCACCAATAATATAGCTAAATATGAAGGGCTAACACTATATTATGGAAAGCAAAGAAGTTAGAAATCATAAACCTTAATTTTTTTTTTGATTCATAACTGGTAATAAATTAGGTTAATTTAGATTGTACTATCAAGAATAAGAACCTTAAATCATATAGACATTGATTCTAGGATCTTCTAGAAAAAATTAATAGGAATGATATAATGATGATATTGAGAGAAATAAAAGTAAAAGCAAATGCATTGGCATCTATGACTACTAAATATGGTCTAACCCTAGACATGTAATATTGACCCCTAGTACCATATAATATTTACCATTGAATCATGTCCAATACTTATGAAAAAATGATTGAATTATTAGTTAGAGAAGCACAATATATTATTATTTACCATAGACATGTAATATTGACCCCTAGTACCATATAATATTTACCATTGAATCATGTCCAATACTTATGAAAAAATGATTGAATTATTAGTTAGAGAAGCGCAATATGTAGAAGGAAAGAATAGATATGGTGATGATATAAAAGAAGATGCCATTCATATAAAAACTAATTAGTTACTTGAGGGGTTAATTTCACTAGAGATATTTTTTAATCCTAGTGATAATGCTCATAAAGCATCAAGGTCAAACCATCCTCTTACCAACCTATTCAAATCATCCAAGGAAAGAAATTGATGGAAAATAATTATATAAAATGTTGGAAGTGTAATCTAATTTATGCCAAGGCCAACATGATATGATGAAAACTTGTATATGCATAAGGGAAAGCATTGTATAATTATATTTAGTTTATTGGGATATTTTTTTTATGTATTCCCTATGGGCCACAATCAACCTTGTTATGTTTAAATCCACCTTATAACTTGTAATTAACCTTAATCTCTCTTCTTTTATTGGCTTAGTTTAATCTCATTTATATAATTAGAATTTTTGTATTGGTATAAATAATCCCACCATTCCATCCATTGTATCAATGTGTGGTGATTCTTATCTACATATAATATAGTGACTATTTAATATCCTATGGGTGTCCACTATATTTTTTTATATTTGGTTTTTATTTATACTTTCTATATAATATTTGATTGGATGTCTTGCTTCTATTCATTTATAGAAACGTGTGAGAATTCCAATATGGTATCAAAGTGCGTATGGAGTAATGTCACTTATTCACGTAGAAAGATATCTTGGAGCCTTTGATCCTTCATCCTACTTTTAGGGTGAATAAAACTTCAAAACCTCATAAGTGTTGTCAATGTAAGAGGTAGAAAAGAGATATTTTCCATATTCCTTTCTCTACTCTTCTAACAATTTTGGATAATTTATCATTTGTCATTTTCCTATTTTTCCATTATCAAGGTTTGCACATATTTATATTCACTTTTGCATGATGATCACTCTATTTTATCTTCACTGGTAAGCCATGAAAAAAAGTTTAAGAAGATTGGATAATTGATGTAGTTTGAATTTAAAATTAGTGAGTTTGAATTACTTGTATAAGTCATTTTGATGCAAAATCACATGCATATTTTATTGATCCACTTAGAGAACTATAAATGTGTCATCACTCTTCAAGGAGAGGATGTGTGATTCCTCCTCATCACAATGGGGATGCTATGTTGGTTAGTCAAGCATGTATAAGGTGTTTTACTCACAATTGGTTTAGGTTCAAGTTATAGTGCAAGCATTTGTGCTTTGTATTACTATGACAATATGAGAATAATATATGTTGTAATCCTTTTGTATGCAATTGAAGGGTATTTTTACTTGGTCAACTATTTTTGGATTATGCATGTAGAGGAAGAGGTTTTGGTTTTGAAACCCTTGTCCATTTTTTTTGCAAGTGAAGTTTGAGGTGCATGGTGTTATTCAAGGAGAAACTAGCACTCATGAAACTTTTGCATGATTTTCTCTATTGTATAACATGTTTGCTATATGTGTGAGGAATAGAAAGTTTAAAATATTTTGATGCAATATTATATTGAGTTAACAAAAGGTATTTTCCATTTATTTTAGTAGAGACATTTATCAGGCACCAATATGCATGTTGGTAGCCTATTTAGTGCAAAGGTCTTATCATGCTATTAACTTGAGGTTTATTTCTGTTGGTTGTTCTTTTGTATTTGTATGGATGACATGAACTATTAGACAATTGGGTGGCCAAAATGGAACCTTTACATGCAAACCAACACATATTTTAACCTATATATGTATTCATGTAAAATTTCATAATAATTCCTATAAATGAATGGAATCAAACATTACCTAGTATTGATTAACAAAAGGAATATACAACCAAAAAATACATAATATGATGGGGTATTTGTAGACACAAAATAATATTCACTAAATAAAATGAAATTACACTTCAACTAATAATAAAATTATTGGTAATAAGAGATATTTTTATACAAGTATATGATGCCTTTAGTTCAAGGTTATGAGACTAACCACAAGAATGAAATATTACAAAAAATTATTGTAGTACAAATTCATTACATCGGGTAGAAGTCTATCAATAAAGGTAACTTTGACCGTTGAAGAGTGTTAGCTTAGGAAAATAACAAGATAAGATATCCCCAAAGCACTGCTTATGCTATGAAATTTCTAAAAGGAATGTCAAAAAAAATTTCCTCCAAAGGATCAAGGCAAAAAAAACTTTTGATGTACAAAACCATGACGATAGTGTGATTCCTATAATTAACGACCCATGTTGATTCCCGATAACCTTTTTGATGATATATAAATAAAAAACTATCATTGGTTGGAGTCCAAATCTATTTTTATGATAACTAAAATGTATCCACCATTGGCGAAGGCTCAACCCACACAATAATTTCCAATGCACCTTGCTCCTAGGAGGTTGAGTTCATAGACCTAATTATCTCCCACATCTAATTGAGCTTGCAATAGCTACCCAAGTGGTTGCCACTTATCTACTAAATTTATAAGACACCATCAATGGGAAATTGAGGCAAGAAGAATCCAATAGTGATGAAATATAGAAAGGGACCTTGAAGTGCTTGAGACATTGAGACTCTATAGATTGACCCATCATAGTATTTGATCACTTATACAACTATTACTTTAGGATATATTCTATATCTAGCCAAAGGCATAGTAGGCTAATCTCCTTTGCATCTATGTTTCTATTAAGAGGATCTTAGAACTTAAAAATTCATGGAAACACATAATTGTTATTTGAGTACTTCAAGTTAAGTCATAAACTCTATGGTATGAATAATTTTATTGAATTGATAATTGGCCCTATTTAAAAAAGGTGCAAAATAGTGGGAGATTAAAAAATTCTATAGATAATCTAATCATGATTGATGAATTATGATCTTTCATGAAAGTTTCGACCAACATAAGAAGAAAAATGTTCTATGAACCATCCAATCACAATGATAAACAATACACACAATCTCTCAAGGGATCAATGTTCCATGGACTATTATATTCAATATCAATGACCCATGGAGTTTCAAGAAACTTTTGAGGAAGGATGGAGATGAAAATTATCAAAGGTCAGGTCTTTCAAAAGGTTTCTTAAGGAAGAGGAAGGAGAAAAATCCCAAAGAGTGATATTCTTGATAAAATATGATGAAGGTTAGTGAAAGAATATCTACGGACTATCTAATTGAGAATCAATTAGATACAAATTTTTAAGATATTTTTGAAAATATATGGAGCTAAAAGTTCCAAAGGTTGGATCTTTCAAAATATTTTGATGGAATATAATAGAAGAGAAGTTCCATGGACTTTTTGATAGAGTTTTAGCAAACTATAGAGTTTCATGAAGAACTTGACATGCGATAAATAGTAAAAGTTCCATGGCTCACCTAATAAAAAATCAATGACCTAGATTACCTTAGAGGATTAATAAAATTTGAAGAGATAATAAACTATGAGATACAAGACAAACATTCTATTAGACTACAAAAGTGGCCAACAAAGAAAAAGTAGTCTGACATGGCAAGTTTGTAGGGTAGAAAAAAGTAATAATATCGGCTAATCATATTACATAAGTAATCTCCAGATACTCTATTACAAATGCACAACCTCCTAGAAAAATATTTTAACACATAAAATCAGTAGTTTCTAAAGGATAAAAATTCATCTACCTACAACACTTAGACTCAATAATTTGGGAAGAATGATTGGCCTACTGAATATAGTAACATGACAACCACAACAAGAGCAACCCTGAGCTTTACAATATGGGTTACAAATGGTAACCTAGCTCAGTATCTAGGTATAATTAGGAAAGTAGTTGATATTAACAATGACAGTTGCACATATGATTGGTCAAAGTTATTTGACATTGATGATTCCAAATCCAAAGACGTCAAGGAGACCAAAAAGCTAAATATGGATGGATCCTCAAAGTAATTTATACTAAAGGTATGGTTTAATTCTTGCACAAGTTTTTAAGGGATAATTATCCCCAGTATTAAATATCTATAGTAGACCAATATGCATTGTAAGGCATTGGATGGTTTCCTATTCATGTCTATTATCTATAATTGTATGTAACTTTTTATTTTTCTTCTGCATAATAGTTTAAACTTGAGCCTTGAGTTTTTTTGGCAAGTTTTTGAGACATTTATTTTGGTATTATTGTAGTGTAATTTATATCATACACATATATGAGAAGCTATGACTAGTTGTCTTTTTGTCTTATTTATTATGTGTGTATATGCTTGTTGTTAATATTCATGCTTTGAAGAGACTATGTTCATATTGCATTGTTAAAAAAATGATGCACATGTTCATTTAATCCCACTTTTATGCAAAATAATTTCATGATATTTGTGCATTACCACCAATTAGATTATGACTTTTACTTTTTGCTATTCTATTTCTTGTGTTTTTTCTTCCCCTTTCATTTGTGTATGAATTCTAGTTAGATAGGTGAGCATTGCAGATCACATCTGATAAGGAGCCAATATTGTAAAATATCCTCAAGATCATCCTTTGAGATGCATCCCACACTCTCAGGACTTATTGTTGTGTTGCTCTACATGAGGCATGACTTTTGGGTGCATTTAACCATCATAAAGGTTGATTGTGAAATTATGAGTTCACAATAGTTTAATGGCATTTCGAGTGGGACAAATATACACACATTAGATTGAGATCCTGGAAAATATATATGTCTATCTACTTATTTAAGCATATAAAATTTTCACCTAGTAACTCCACTAAAGAATAATACCCAAAAGAAGTCGTTCAGAAAGATATTTGATTGTTATTTTAGTGAAAAATACCAATCTATTAACTTGATTAAGCACAATATACATTCACCCTATGACTCCATTTAAAGCAAAGAAACCAAAAATTTATGAGCACAAGACTTGCTACTATATATTTTGAAGATATAAATCCCCAAATGATGGTTCCACCTCTCAACACAATTCTAAGAAAAAGGAGAGGTCGATGCCAAAATATGGTTGCATCGCCTAGAATATTTATTGCATGGTATGATAGAGTTCCATTACAGCCATTAGTTCCAATTGCAATATGGTATGATATCCCAATATATACATCAAATTCCTTTCCTTACTTCATTAGAGAAGATATCACAACATCAATAGAGCACCTGCAACACATGGTTATCCTGTGTGCACTATAGAATGTGGTGGAGTATAATAATGCACTAAGATTACTCGTAGCATCCTTTAGAGGTAAAGTACATTCTCACTTTCCCCATGTTCAATTGCTAACTAGGACCAAATTGCCACCTTATTTATTGATAATTTTAGAGAAAGGGTAGATGGAGTGTCTCTCTTAGAACAATTATTGACTACAAAGAGAGCACCAATGGAGGTTATGAATTATTTCAATATGTGGTTTCACAAAACATGGCATAGAATTCTTGATGAAAGTTATCTTTTCCTAGATATGGATTTTATATACTAGTTTAAGGTGTTAGATTCATAAATATCCATGATTATTAAGACCAAGGGAGGAAATTATTTATCAACAACTTATGGGATATCAATCTAGGTTGAAAATTATTTAATATAAATAGGAGGATTAACTCCTATGCCCCCTATGCCTCTATTTCCAAATGTTCAAATGCCATATCAGCCACCTTCAATGGTTCAACCAACAACTCTTAAGTAAAATCCTACTATAAATCTAGCTGCAATCCATGTCCCTCTTCTTGTCTTGATGCACATTAATACAAACACCTATGAATAAGATGCAATAAATAATCTACTAAAAATAATCTATAATGAATTTTTGGCCTTAAGAAAACAACAAAATATCCAAAGGTTTCAATATGAAAATAATTTAAGACCTCCCTTATAATAGAATAATCAGGGTAATAGACCTTCCTTTAACAAATATCTGAGGCCCCAATTATAGGTCAACAAATATACAAACCAGACCTAGAGCTAGAGTCAATAGATGGTTCTTGTCCTAACCTCACTACAATAGATTCTTCCTAATACTGCTAGAGATATAGCTCTTGTACAAAATAGTTATGTAGAGGATTCTACCATGTGATACTACCAATACTTGACTGAGTACCCTCCCAATGCCTATCTAGGAGGAAGCTCCCATAAGGGCACAAAAATGCCTAATTAGATTATGCTAGTTCAAACACCCATCCTACATTTAGATGTAGAAACACAGACATAGATTCAACCTTCCTTTGCATCATCCATACCTAATTGAAGTTTTTCTCATCTTGAGTAGGTTCTAATCACATGGGACAAGGCAAAAGTGTATGTTATAGCATATAAACCAAATTTTTTGGTTCTCTACAAACTGCAAGTCCAATAAGACTATATAACATGGGCTAAAAGAAGGGTAATAGAAGAGGAACAAAAGGGCAAGCCAGTGGACCAAATCAACCTAATTGTTCTAAGAAATAACATTTCTACTATAACATCACCAAATCAGAATGCACCAAAATTATTGGTCACCAAAAAAAATGCCCCTCAAGATCCAAATCAGAGCACACCTATGCCAAATATTGCAATAATTTCTCAATCAGTTGTGGAAATGCTCAAATATCAGTAGTTATCAAGAACCACTCAAAAAATGTATCCTCTAGGATCATTCAATGTAGTTAAACATCTAAATAAGTCCATTGTGGACATACCATATGGAATGCTTTATCTATTCCTAAACAAAAGGAGCATCTAAATAATGCTTTGGAAGAATAAAAGGGACTAGGACAATATAAGGAACTTGTTGTCTTACAAATATCTGACTCTAAAGTGAGCCAAGTTAAAATCATGACCTTCTCCTTGTACTTGATATATGGTTATAAACTATCCACAATTGTATGATAGACTCTAGGGCAAGTACTATAGTTAAGCAAAAGGGGGTGGTAGATGCATTAGGACTGACTTGTTAGCCTATGAATACAATGATGGTACAACTAGATGAAAGTGTAGTACAAGTTTTAGGGATAGTGGAAGGCCTTTCACTCCTCACATTATATGTCTTTTTGAGCCTCACAATATCATAAGATATATTAGTAATTTATCTTTAACATCATTTATCATTTGTCAATCTATGGATTTCATTGCTAAACTAGTAGGTTTTTTATATTTGCATTGGTCTCTCATAGCCCTAAGAACTCGGTATTGTACTAGGATAAATATCCCATCAAAGCCACTCTACCTACACCATATTGAGCATCTACATAAATTTGGGCTAAGCTTTGAATAAAATCTTATGGTAGAAGAAGAATATTCTGAGTTAGAAGCATCCACTAAAAAAGTGCATTCCTTCATTGCTAATGACCAAATGGATTAATGAGAAACCAGAGTTTGGGATTTCAACCTTCTTGGAAAATTTTAGCTAGTAGGCATGGGCTAAAATACAAGCATGAGTAGAATTCTGACCCTACCTACATCATGTATATACAATATATATATATATATATATATATATATATATATAGCTTTTAGGGGAATGTCTTATTTTGTTGTAGAAGATGCCTTAATAGGAAAAGATCTCAAAACCTATGAACAAGCAAAGGCTGCAGGTAGTCAAAATCCATGAGTTTCACCATGTTGGAAAGGAGGAACATTTCTATTAACCAAGCCATCCAATTATGTTGAGTCATAGTGTGACACATGTAACTCTAAACACATGAGGCAAAATACCTTAAAAGATAACATTGATTAGACAAGCATGCATAAAAAATACAACCCCTTAGGATTATTTTCAACCAACTAGAGATCATTTGATCAATGAAATATGGTAGTATTAGTTTGTTTAATGTTTATTTCATGTAAAATGTGGTGAAGCCTTTCCTCCTCTACCTAGCACATAGGAGGAGTAATTTTACATAATGCAAGTTCAGTGCTTGCATGATGTAAATTTGGTTCTTGGAATGAGATGATGATTTTCCTACGTCACCTTGCCAGAATAAAATATGGATTCAAATAAAATGAAAGGATTATGGATAGAGATGATTCTACATAAGGTGAAACCAATGCAATTATGTACCACTTGCTTAGGAGAAAATTTTATAAAAGAATTGTCTTGCATTCATTTTTCCATAAAATAGAGCTGCTACTTAGAGGCTAGAGAATTGCCCTAATAAGCTTGTATTTTCCACTTCTCATTACTTTGTATTTACCTACAAGTAACTTTGTGCCCAATAAGTAAGGGCCTATTCTATAGGTAGAAGATTCCCTGTGAGCCTCCAAAGTTGTAGTGAAAATTCACTACATCAAGCAAAAGTCTATCAAGAAGGGTAACTTTGGCCATTGACTTGTGTCAACTTGGGAAAAGAGAAATATGAGAGATTCTTGTAGCAATGTTAACAATATAAAATTGCCAAAATTAATTTCAAGAAAAATTCTTTGCCAAAGGCTCAAGGCAACAAAAAAATCTTATGAGCTACAAAACCATGATTATCGTGTGATTCCTACAACCCATGTTAATTTTCAACAACCTTTTTGCTAATATCTAAATTAAAAATTATCCTTGGATGGAGTTTGAAATCCATTTTGGTGATAACTAAAATGGATAAACCATTATAAGAGGCTTAACCCATATAGCAATTTTGGATGTGCCTTGCTCCTAGGAGGTTGAACTCATAGACCTAATTATCTTCCATATTTGATTAAGCTTAGAAGTAGCTACCACCTCCCTATTAAATTAATAGGGTAACATTAATGGGAAATTAGGGTAGGAATAATATAGTACTAGAATATAGAAAGGGATCCTAAAGCACTTGACAAATGGAGATTCTTCAGATTAACCCATCACAATGTTTGATCACTTACACAATTGTTACTCTAGGTAGCTCTTTTGTATCTAGCCAAAGGCACAAAAAAATCTCCTATATATATATATGCTTCCATGAAGATGATATAAACACTTAATAGTTTGTAGAAACATAAAACCATTAGTCAAGTAATTCAGGTTAAGTCGTAAACTCCATGGGATGACTAGTTGTATTGAATCGATAGTTGTTGCTATTTCAAAAAGGTGCAAAATTGGTAGGCGATTAAACAGTTTTATGGATCATCCAATCACAATTATTTATGGACCATTATCTTTCATGAAATTTTCAACCAACATAATAAGGTAAAATTTCCATGAATGTTCCATCATAATGATCAACAATCCACACAATTTCTCAAGGGATCCAAGGATGAACAACAAAGAAAAGTTTTGTGGACAATTAAATTCAAGATCAATAGCCCACAAAGTTTCAAGAAATTTTTGATGGTGGATGAAGATGAAAAGTATTGAAGGTCGGATCTTACAAATTTTTTCCAAAGGAAGAGGAAGGAGAGAAGTTCCAAAGAGTGAGATTCCTGAGAAATATTGACAAAGGTTGGTTAAAGAATTTTTGTGAAGTATTTGACTAAGAATTAATGGCCCATGGATTTTCAAGATATTTTTGACAATAGATGGGGTAAAAAGTTTCAAAGGTTAGATATTTCAAACTATTTTTATGGAAGATAAGATAAGAGAAGTTTTATTCAACAAAGGTTTAGCAAATTACAGATTTTCATGAAGAGCCCAACATGAGATAAAGAGTAAACATTTCATGAACTATTCGATAGAGAATTAATGACCCATATTGCTTTCGAGGAGTAATGAAAGTTGAGTAAGAGATAAGAAAATCCAAGATATAGGGCAAACATTCTATCAAAATGTAGAAGTGGTCAGTCAAGAAAAATTAGTCTCACATGGCAAGTCTGTAAGGTAGGAAAGGTAATTATAGTGGCCAATTTGATTGCACAAGTAATCTCTAGGTTCTTTATTATAGACATAGAACCTCCTAGAAAAGTAGTTTAACTCATAAAATTGGTAGTTCCTGAAAACCCAAATCCCTCTATTTGCACCACTTGGCATTAACAATATAGGAAGAATGATTGGCCTATTGAACATAGTAACATGGTAGCCAAAATAAGAGTAGCCTTGAGCTTGATAATGTGGATTCCATAAGATACTTGTGCTTAGTATCTAGGGGTCCATAGGAAGGTAGTTGAAAATAATGATGATAGTTACATATTTAGAGGCTCAAATTCATTTGGTATTGATGATTCTAGATCCAAAGATCTCGAGAATATCAATAAGCTGAATATGGATGGAGCCCCAAGGCAATTTTACAATAAAGGTACAGTTTAATTCCTACATAAATTTTTGAGAGAAATGTTTTACCATTATTGTATATAAATAGTAGATCAATATCCTTTGTAAGGAATTGGATAGTTGCCTATTCATGCCTATTATCTAGCCTTGTATGCAAATTAATTTTCTTTTTTTTCCTTTTGTATAACAATATGAACTCAAGCCTTGAGTCATTTTGTTGGAAAAAGTTAGTCCCTTTATTTTGGCATGAATGTAATATAATATATATATATATATATATATATATATATATGAAAACCTATGATTGCTTGCCTTTCAATTTTGTTTCTTATGTGTGTATGTGCTTGTTCTTAATGTTTATGCTTTAAAGAAATGTGTTCACCTTGCACTATTGGAAATTGATGTATGTGCTCATTTAATCCCACTTTATGTATCATAATCTCATGATGTTGGCGCATTGACCCTAGTTAGCTTAAGACTTTTACTTTTGTTGTTCTTTTTTATCTAGTTTTTCTTCCTTTTTATTTTATATTAAAAACCTGGTTAGATAGGTGAGTGTTGAAGATCATATCTGATAAGGAGCCAACCTCGTAAAAAATCCCAAAGGTCATCCTCTAAGTCATGTCCCATGCTCTAAGGACTTCCCTCTATGTTGCTCCATGTGGCATGATTTTTACATGCATTTGGCCATTAAAATAGGTGAGCACAATATTATAAGTTGATAATAATTACATAAATACATTTTACAAGGTTTACATGGATCCAAAGAGAAAATATAATAAATACAAGTGCAAGTAGTTGGTCATGGTCTCATGAGAAGCTAAACCACCATATATTCCAAAATCCTCAATTAAGTTGAATGTGAAATAAATAGAGAGACCCTTACATTGTATCTCCTCTCAAGAGACACTCCAACTACAAGAAGCTCTCGCATCCATACAAAAGTGACCTTTGGTATCATCTTGTTCAACATGTCCAATACTTACTCTAATGAAGGCACAAATACTAGATCTAACATAAAAAGAGCATGAGTCTATATCATAAAGCACATCAACATATTTATGTGCTTTGTATAATGATGGAGCACTAGATTATGGACAAGGTGGGTAGTAGTATAATTTTTACATTGAAGAGGGATAGGAAATTTTTGAGGAATATCAATTTCCTTCAAAGTTATTAGCATCCACATCAAATACTTAGCTATCTTATTAGAAACACAATATTTAACCTCTACGAAAGACTAAGAAATCGTGGATTGATGCTTAGAACACCATGAAACTAGGCTAGATCCCATGTAGAACACAAAGCCTATGGTGGATCACCACTCATCCAAATAACCTAACCAATCATCATCTAAAAATCCTATCAAAATAAAAGGAAAGCCAATGGAGTAGTGAATTCCCATAGGATAGGTCCATTTGATGTATCTAATAATACTCTTAGTTGATATTTAGAGACTCTCTCGAGTTTGTTACATGTGCTTTGAACATTAGTTGACAGTAAAGGCTATATCTAGTCTAGTATGAGTGAGATAGAGATGTCCTCCCACAACTAACCGATATAGGATGACATAAACTAAAGTTATTGTTTAATTATCCCAATGTTTTAGACCTGAGGTAAATGATATTTTAGTAGGATATGCTCCTCCATCCTAAACCACTAGAGAATATCCAAAGCATACTTGGGCTAAGATATAGTAATGCTAGAGTTTGTTTAATCAATATGGATTCCCAAAAAGTAATGCAAAGTCCCAAATCTATCATCTCAAAGGTGGAATAAAGACACAAATTCATATTTTAAATCAAATCAGAGGAGATACCAATTATGAGAAGATCATCAATATAAAATACAATCACCAAAATTTCCTCATATTGATGTTTAATGTAAACATATGTTCAACCTCACATCTCTAGAACCCACAATTGAGAAAAAATGGATCAAGAACTTGGTCAAATGATACACCAATGGAGTAGGTCCCTCAATCTCAAAACTAGGTGCCTACTATATGTATATTTACTCTTGAATATTCCAATTTAGATAGGTACTTTTTACAACCATCTTATCAACCTTCCATCTATAGGAGGCAACAATGGAGAGAATCATCCTGATTGATTTCATCCTGGCCATAGATGTAAAAATCTCAAAATATTTCACTCCTTCCTCTTGAGATAAATCCTTAGTGATAAGTCATGTCTTGTGCTTCTCTATTGAACATCTAATATGTATTTAGTCCTATAGACCTATTTACACCCAACTACATTCTTCCCTCATAGAAGAGGGACCGACTCCCAAGTATTATTCTTCATCAGTACCTCATTATTCCACCATAGAATATTTTCATTCTAGATTTCCCTTAGCTTGAGAATATGTGAAAGGATCCTACGAATGACCTACCTTCAAAAGTAATGCTTGGGAAGGTTCCTTCTAATTTTATTCAAGAGAAATAATAAGTTGAGTATCCTTCAAAAGCATATTAAACCACATGGGTATTGGATGAACTAAAGAATCATGTATATCCTATGCTATCTCAACACTAGAAACTAAAATTGAAGAATCCAACTCACCACCACTCACCTCATCAAGCACGGCTAAAGCATACTAAATTGATGTTTCCTGTTCATCCTACTCTACTCCTAGAGAAGAAGCTACTTGAGATGCTACTTATGAGAGGGTCAAATTGATAGGCAAGGAAAAACCACTCAATTAAGATGAAGAGGAATATGCTCTAATAGAAATAGAGCCAATAAAGATATTTAATTAACCTGATAAATTTAGAATAAGAAAAATCTCTAGTGGGTGTGGAAGGAGTATTTGGAATTACCTCATCAAATATGGTATCTCTCCTGATAAAAACCCCACACCTATAAGGATCATGAAGATAATACACCTTTGTAGTCTTATAATACCCCACAAATATACACTTATGGATCTTTGGTGCATCCTTATTCCAAATATCCTTGGGTATATGATCCCATACTGAAGTCCTAAACTATATAATAAATAAATATATGGTTTATTTTTTATTAGTATGTTTAGATGTATAATGCCTTGGAATGCCTTGGTAGGAACCCTATTGATGATGTATGTTGCATAAGTGATAGCCTCAACCCATAACTTATGGTCTAGTTCCATGGCATGAATCATACATTATACCATCTCCATGATTACCTTGTTTATCCTCTCAACCATACCATATTGTTCAAGAGTATAGTGAAAAATCCTTTGATATGCAATACCATGAGAAACTAAAAAATTATAGAAAATTATAACTAAAATATTCACCACCCCCATCTATTTTGATACATTTGATTATCTTACCTAGATTATTTTCAACAAATTGTCTTTGCAAGATCTAACAATAATTTCCCTCAAGAGAAGATAAAAGAAATAATTTCTATCGATGAAAGTAATTTACTAATAAATATTTAAACCTACTATGATCCCTTGTTATATTTTATAACAATTTCTAGAAATGAATGGAATTAAACATTACCTAGTATTTCTTAATAAAATGGAATATACCAAATGAAAGAACACAAAATATGATGGGGTATCCATAGAAACCAAATAATATTCACTAAATAAAAGAAAATTACACTCCAACTAATAATGAAATGATTAGTAATATTGGGTATTTATACCCAAGTACATGATGCCTTTAGATCAAGGTTGTGAGACTCACCCTTAGGAATTAAATATTACAAAAAATTGTAAAGCTAACATTTACAAGGTTTAGATAGGCCTAAAGGGAAAACATAATAAATACAATTGCAAGTAGCTAGTTGTGGCCTCAATAAAAGCTTAACCTCCACATATTCCAAAAATTATGCCAATCAAGAAAGGACAAGTTCCAATTGGAAGCCAATCAAAAAATCCAATGGAGCACAGGTGGTGAGAAATTAATAGTAGACACCTCTAAATCAATGGACGACATGTGGCGGGCTACAATTGGACACTACTTTTCTAAAGTTTAAGGTTTTAATTTTTTGATTGATATTTGGAAAAATATTCTAAAGGCCATAATTTTTGCATCTAGAAGTTTTTTGAACCATTTTTTATATCACATAATATTTCAATATTTACACGTTGGTGAAATTAGTTTACAAACTTGTTCTAGCACTAGGGGATGAATTATAAAGAATAGTCCTCAAGATTTTTTGCCTTATTTTGAAAGCATAAATTTACCATGTTTTATATAGTCAAAATATATTGTTCTATATTTTTAGGATAATTTGGATTCATGGTAGTTGTAACAGATTTTGAGTCTTTTAGAGGCATATATTGGATTCATGGTAGTTATAACAGATTTTGAGTCTTTACACGTTGGTGAAATTAGTTTACAAACTTGTTCTAGCACTAGGGTATGAATTATAAAGAATAGTCCTCAAGCTTTTTTGCCTTATTTTGAAAGCATAAATTTACCATGTTTTATACAATCAAAATATATTGTTCTATATTTTTAGGAGAATTTGGATTCATGGTAGTTGTAACAGATTTTGAGTCTTTAGAGGCATATAAGAATTGTTTTTTTAGAATGTGCTTTGTGTGGGATGTGAAAAGGGATTATGAGGGGGTTCAAAATGGATCTAACATGTGTGTCCTTTTTCACTATTGTCTCTAATAATAGAGCAACAAGCTAAAATTCAAAGATCATTCAATATTATAATGATTAGGAGTAAGGTTTCTAATCTAGGGGAATAGAGGCCCAATTACATAGTAGAAAGCAGAGATTTAACTACTTGAAACTAATATTTTAATGATCAAAAGGACAAGTGTAACTAAATGCAATCATGAGATACAAGTGTTAGCTAAAAGGAAGTGAAAAAAATATTAGAAAAGGGATAAAAATCTATGAAATAAAGATGGATCGATAAGCAAATAGAAAGGGAAAGGGCACAATTTAAGTCCCCTTAATTCAAGTTTATCCAAAGCTTGGACTTCGAGTACTTGAGCTTGATGGTGACCACTTTATGATTGCTTAGATGGATAATTTATTAGAAGGATGCTTTTTGAATTAGAGACTTGGATGCAAAGATAAAAGCTTGGGATGCCTAAGATTTTAGAATAATGTTGATAAAATTTTGGTACTCAAAAGGGTTTGATATCAAATGATTTTGGAAGTTTTATAGTGCATAAAATATTCTTGATGAGAAGGCCACCCCAAGTGGTACTTTTATAGATATCCTCGAGAGGATTTTCCAAGATTGGTAAGAAGGAGAAATGGCATACTTGCATGGAGTGATTGGAGTTAATTAAAGGTAAGACTGAAAAAACTAGAATGCAACTAGGGATGGGATGATAAGTTAAGGTGAGCTAGAGATAATATTTTACAACATGTTATTGAGTTGGTAGATTATATCAATGTGATCAAATCCACAAATAATGAGAAAAATATGGAGATAACCAACCAAAAATCCTAATTTTAATCGTGATAGGGTAGAAGCATTGGGAGTTGATATCATCATTGATACTATCATGCCGACTCTATTGCTAGATGATTATTGAATATCAAACTAGGTAAGTACATTTCAATGGTTAAATATTGGAAGAAGTACTACCAAGGCCACAATAGCACCAACGATGCTACTACTCATGCCCTAATGATTTTGCTTTTAAAGCAATAAATGCTCTAAATTTAGGCATAAGAATGGTTGAGTTATTTTGGCTAATTAGAAGGCTAAGTGATGATGACAATCTTAAAGACAAACCATGTGTTACAAAATTGGATATCTATACTTTGGTCAATCCCTCTCCCTTATTTAGGCTATTGATTAAACCTTTTCATGAATATTTAATCATTAATGATATCTTCTTTCTTCTATTTCTTATTTAGGTACTATTGGAAGTTTGTGATATCTAATTTTTGAATTAGCTACATCCAAATATTATTTGGTGGCATAAATAAAGTGGATTAAGGACAAGTTGATGTTTCCAAATAAGGTGATGTATACTAAAAATATAAAAGCTATGCCTTCAAGTCCTACATCATGCACTTGTAGAAGATTAATACTTCTCTTTAGAGGTAGTAATCTTGTTTTTCCTTCATCACTTAGAGTCTTAGCAAAAGTGTTTTTTGGGTATGTGTGGACATATCTAATAGTGGTAGTGATGACTACATTATAGCCCAAGGAGATTCATTTGTAAAAACATTCTTTCAATAGTGGATTTCAAATTATTAGGGAGATTTAGATGAGTATACCTCAAGTGCATAGGCCTATTTTAGCATCCATAGTGTGGGGTGAAGATATTATTACTATTGTCTTGTCTTCTTGGCCCATAAATTTAGATTATGAGGGGGTGTTGAAAGTGTAATATGAATTATGGCCAAGGCCAACATTATATGATGGAATATTGATAGGCCTAAAGGAAAGAATTGTAGAATTGTGTTTAACTTATTGTAATATTTTACTATGTAATCCTTCAAGTCATGGTAAACCTTGCTATGGTTAAACCCAAATTATAACTTGTAATTATCCTTAAGAACTATTTTTATGTTGGTTTAGCTTAAAATCACTTATGTAATGGGGGTTTTGATATTGGTATAAATAGCCCTCTTGGTAGCCTCATCACTCAAAATTGATAACCTATTCTTTTTACCTATAATTTATCCAATTTGGTCATCCAAAGCTATTTTACTTCAAGTCTATGTGGCTTCAAGTCCCTAATTTCTTCTAGATGGTCATGTTATGATGGGATGAACCAAATTTTGAAGCATCATATATGTACATGTTTGTTGAAAAGATAAAATATTTATAGGAGCAAATTAAAATATCAAATGCCAAATATTTTGGTAACTTTTTTAAAGAAAAGAAAGAAATTGAATCAAATCTCAAAAATTTACAAGAGATAGTATACCCAAAATAAGAAGACCTCAAGACACAATTTGTACACCTTGTCAAAATGGAAATCAAACTAGGACAACCTTTAAGTCAAAAGGGTATATGTCATATGAGCCATTGAACCTAATACATACTGATTTATGTGGTCCTACTAGAACACAAAGCATTCAGGGTGAGAGAAAATTTATGTTGTTTATAGATGATTATTCCAGAATGGTTTGGGTAGCCTTCCTAAAAGAGAAGTTAGAGGCCTTTGAAAAATTCAAAACATTCAAGGAATTGATTGAAAATGAAATTGGCAAAAGGATTAAGTGTCTGAGATTTGATAGAGGAGGAGATTTTAATTCAAATGAATTTGTAGATTTTTGTGAACAACATGGGATCAAGATAGAATACTCAGTAGCAAGAACTCCTCAAAAAAATGGGGTAGTTGAAAGGAAAGACAAGACCGTTGAAAACATGGCTAGGGCTATGTTAAATGAATCTAAGCTATCTATTGGTTTTTGGAGAAAAGATGTAAAAACATCATTATACATAATCACTAGGGATCAAATGAGGGTAAATCATCACAAGACTCCATATGAGCTTTGGAAAGGAAGACCTACCCCTGTAAAACACTTCAAAAAATTTAGAAGCAAATGTTACATAAGACGGGAAGATCAAAACTTAGGCAAGTTTGATCCAAGATGTGATGAGGGATTTTTTCTTGGTTATTCCACAAGGAGTTATTCCACAAGGAGTAAAGCCTACAAATGCTTCAACAAAAGAACACACACTATGGTGGAAAGTATGAATGTAACAATTGATGAGAACATAGATTCAAGAGAACCAATTCAACAAATTATGTATCAAGAAGAGGGATGTTGTCAAGAAGAATTTTGTGAGGAATCAGATAAATAAGAAGAAGAAACACAAATAATTCTTCCCAAAAATTCATCCAGGTATGTACAGAAGCATCATACAAAAGAGCAAATTATCAAGAATCCAGATAAAATACAGACAAGGAGAAGAATAATAAAACCATCTCAACAAGTAAATTTTCCCTTGCTTTCTAATATTGAGCCAAAAGACTTCACTCAGGCAAGTGAGGATAAATTTTGGATAAAGACAATGGATGAAGAATTAGATCAGATAGATAAAATAAAAACTTGGGAAATTGTTCCATGACCAAAGGACAAAAATGTGATCGGAACAAAATGGGTATTCATAAACAAGTTAAATGAAGATGGACAAGTGGTCATAAATAAAGCAAGGTTAGTATGCAAAGGTTATGCACATGTAGAAGGAATTGAATTTTATGAGACATTTGCTCCAGTTGCATGGCTTGAAGCTATAAGGATGTTCTTAGCTTTCTCAAGTTTCAATAACTTCAAGGTATATCAGATGGATGTCAAGTCAGCATTTCTAAATGGTGTTCTATAAGAAGAAGTTTATATTGAACAACCAAAGGGATTCATACTAGCAGATAAACTAGTTTATGTATGCAGACTAAAAAATGCGTTGTATGGTTTAAAGTAGGCTCCGAGAGCATGGTACTCAATATTTGATAAGTATCGTCAGGAACAAGGATTCAAAAAAGGAATAGAAGACAATAATCTATATATCAAAAATGAAGGGAGTGATCTTTTGATAGTGGTTGTTTATGTTGATGACATAATTTTTTGGGGAAACAATGATAAGATGTGTAAATAATTTTATAAGAATATGTAAAATGAATTTGAGTGTCTATGCTTGGTGAATTTTCCTTATTTCTTGAATTTCAGATTTCACAATAAGAAAGAGGGGTGTTTTTTTCACAAGCCAAGTATATAAAAGAAATGTTAAAGAAATTTAGGTTAGAATATTTTAAACCAGTAAGTAATCCCATGGTCACATAATGCAATTTGAGTAAGGATGATGAATATATATAGGTAAATCAAAGATTATACAGATCCATGATTGGCAGCTTATTGTATGTTACAACTATAAGGCCATACATGGTATAGTAAGTGGGATTAGTGTCAAGGTTTCAGGTTACACCTAAGGAAACACATGTTGCAGTAGTAAAAAGAATTTTCAAGTATCTAAAAGGGACTATGGATTTTGGGCTTTGGTATCCCAAAAGTGACAGTTTCACACTGATAGCATATACAAATGCAGATTGGACCTACAACATTGAAGACAGAAAAAGTACAAGTGGAGGAGCATTCTTGGAGACTGTTCAATCTCTTGGCTAAGTAAAAAGAAGGTTTCAGTATCTTTATCGATAGCAGAAGCATAATACATTGTAGTAGTATCCAGTTGTACACATGTGTTATGGATGAAGAGAACTCTAGAAGACTTCAAGATAAATAATGATCATCTCATTACTATACTATGTGATAATACTAGTGCTATAAGTATCTCAAAAAATCCAGTAATGTAGTCCAGGACAAAGCACATTTTGATTAAGTACCATTTTCTAAGAGAAAAAGTGACAGATAAATAGGTCAAGTTGGAATATCTCACTACAAAGGAACATATAGCAGATATTTTCACTAAGCCACTTTCAAAGGAAACTTTTTGGTATCTTCGAGGAAATTGGGAGTGAGACTCCCACCCCAAAATTAACTACCTCAAGAGTAGGTAGGGGAGGGGCTAAACTAAGAAGCTCATTCTTAGCCCCAAGCCCCAAATATGACCCTTTGCCATTGATGTCAAAGGTGGAGATATTTGAGTAAGGGGGAGAGATTCAATATTTTAGAGAGCATTGAACCATGGGAGCAATGTCCCATGGAGAGCAAAAAAAAGGAAAGATCAAGTTTTCAGTTAAAATAATTTGGGTTGCCATCAATGACAAAGGGGGAGATTGTTCGACATTTTGAGCTCATTTAGTTGTCATTGATGCTAAAGTAAACATATGAAGATGTCTTTAATACCATGGAGCACACTATCAATAGAACCAAGAACAATGCGAAGAGTTGAAGAAAGAATTGGCAAAATAATGTTTTATGAGGATTTATGGTAAATCCATGGTGGAAGATTAAATGGTTTTATTAAAATCATTATGAGGATATAAAATTCTCCTCACACATTGAGATGGCAGTCAAGATTTTAAAAGACCCATAGTGGCAGAATACTTTACAAATTAAAGATTTAAGTTTAAAACCAAGGAAGGCTTTAATCTCCTTAAATTTAAAGTTTATAAAAATAATTAATAAAATTTAAATTCCTTAGAATTTAAATAATTTATAAATTATAAATATTGGAAAGCGTCGACGTCATCAAATAAGTGGGAGCACCGACGTCTAAGCAACAAAGGGAATTCGTGTATAAATTAATGCCAAAGAGGCATTCAAAATTTATCCCTCAACATTTTAATGCATGTGAATTTGAAATATTTCGTGCAATCATTTATCGTTGAGGAAGAAAACAAGGGATTTGCTTGTCTTTAGTGCCAGGTGAAAGACATAAGGTTGAATCATAAAGGACATTGTGGTCCAATGGAAGTGCACATTTTGTGAAGGCATTGGGAGTTGAGGAGCTCGCAATCGATCCACGTGAGTGGTGTGTGTCTTGAGTGCCAAGGGAAGTCTTTTGCATGTGCTAAATTTGAGCACCAACCTAGGACAAAGGGGATGAAGAGCGTCCAAGCTCTCAAATAGGCATCTAGCGTACACGACGGTCAAAGTCGCGGCTAGAGCACTCACGGAGGCAGAGATTGTGAGTTAGAATCCCACTAGTGGAAAAGGTAATTTTTGTTTAAATTTTTATATTGCCTAAAGATTTCTAAGGTGTGGTTTGGAGTTATAAGGGTTTTTTTGAAGAATTTGTTTTTTGGTAATTGATTTGTGTTGTTTGGAGTTATAAGGGTTTGTTGAAGAATTATTTTTTGGTAATCAATTTGTGTTGTTTGAAGTTATAAGGGTTTGTGAGGAATTATTTTATTGGAAATTGATTTGTGTCATTTAGATTTAAAAGGGTTTTTTAAAGATTTTTTTTTATTGAGAAGTGATTTATGTTATTTTAAGGAAAGAGGATTTGATTCTTGCCAAAGTTCTTTTTTCCATTAAATTGATTAAAGATGTTTTGAGTTATTTTGGTGGAAGTTGAATTTATTTTTAGTTGGGAGTTTATAAGGTGTTACTCGATAAATATTTTATGTATGTTGATGGTTGTTTTCGAAAGGTGGAGTGATAAGGTGTAATTGAGTATTTACATTATATTGTGAGAAATATTTATCTTCTAACCTCTTTGAGCTTGGCATAGAAGTGTTTGTGGTTGTGACAGATTTATGAGATCCCTTCATCTTCAACAAAATGTATGAGCACATTCTTCCATAGGTTGAGTTAATTGATTGGTTTTTTGGAAAATAAGTTTGGAGTGAAAAGGATTTGATTAGGGTTTCCTTTTGAGAGTGTTTGTGTTAATGCATCAAGGTTTTTTGGAATAAAGAGTTGTTGTTAAAACCTTGTTTGATAAGCATTGTTGCTGAAACCATTGGTTGTGTTAATAACTTGAACTAGGGTTTGAAAAGAACATGAGTATCATTGTTATGTGACATTAGTTGTTGAGCATTGTTGGAAATATTTTTAGTTGGTGGTTATTATGCTTGGACTAGGGTTTATGAGAAAGGGGTGTTTCATTAAATGATTGGTTGAGTAGAATTGATTGAGCCTAGTCAAGTGGATGTGTGAAGTGATTGTTCAAGTTCCATAAAATAAACTATTATATATTATGATTTGAGTTGAGAAAGTGATTGAGCATTGAGGGTAGAACATATTGAGTCTCTAACAATTCTCTTTGTGTTTCTATGAGATTGGACAAGTTCTGTGTGGACTTGTTGAGCAGATTTGAGAAATTTTTGAGTGGAATTATTGAGCAGATTTGAGAAAGTTTTGAGTGGATTTGTTGAGCATATTTAAGCAAGTTCTATGTGGACTTGTGGAGCAAATTTTGGTGCATATTTGAGGACAAGTTTGTGCCAGACCAGATATAGAGATTGAGCAAATTTGTGCTAGACCAAAGGACCGTGTTTAGTGCAAATTTGAGATAGAGCTTTGGAGGTGACAGAGCAGAGAGGATAGTAGTCTCTAGTTGATAGAGATCCATCAACCAAGGTAGTGAGGACAAGTCTTCTAAGTGGGGACAAGAGTATTTAGTGGAGAGAGATCCACAAGCCAGTGCAGTGGAGGTAGTAGTCTTCTAGAGGATCACCAACCAGAGCAGAGGAGAAGAAGTTCTTCTATGGATAGAGATCCATTAATTTGATTTAGGGTATTGGTGTCTCCTTTGGACAGAGGTTCATAAATATTGTATGGAAGGATTCCCAAGAGAATTTATTTGAGAAAAATTTATAAAAAATATTTTCTTCGTGGAGTAGCCCGCATTGGGTGAACCATGTAAAATCATGTCTCTTATATGTGTGATGCTTTGTGTGATGTTTACTACTTTAATATTGTTGATGCTATTATTTGGATTAAAAAGCAAAATTTTTTATTGTATACTGTTCACCCCCCTCTTAGTATAAGCACATGTTCTTCAATTGGTATCAGAGCAGGTCCCTCCATGAAAATACTAACAACTTGGAGGAGGATCCATCAGTAGAACAAATGACTTTAGAAAATAAGGAAGATACTATGTTTAACATAAAATAATAATTCTTTGCTTCTCTCAAAAAAATAGAAATACTTAGAGAGAGGAATTCAAGCTTGAAGGAACAAGTTCAATAAGATGAAGAAGCAAGAATGGAACTTATAAAAAATCTCACAGAACTCAATATTAGGGTGGAGAAGGAAAGAAGATTGAGCAAGACATGAAAAATCTATTGAGAGTCAGGGAAATAGAATGTGAGAGATTGGAAGCAAAAATTTTCCACCTAAGGAATGAAGTCAAAAGGACCAAGGCACTACAAGATGTAGAATATGAAAAACATAAAGAGGAATCAAGTCTTAAAGAGGTAGAAACTTCAAACAAGGATAGGTAAGAAAAGGATATAAGAAAGGAAGAAAGCAAAGGAGAACCCTGGATAAGAGTTAATCATAAGAGGAAGATTACTTCACCACAAACTCTAAGACATCCAAACAGGTTACATAATTTCTTCCATGGTCTTTGCTTTTTTTGTAATAAATATAGTCATAGAGTTGTACACTGTATTCATCATGCAAGAAACAATGTCAATAGAAATCTCAATTCCTTTTTACCTCTCATGGATGATGATATTATATGTTACAAATGCAATAATTTTGGGCACAAGGCTAGATGGTGTAAAATGATACTTCCTGAGTCTAGAAAAACAATTTCAACAACTAGGAAAGATGGAAGGGAAAATACTAAGACTAGATCAATGTTAGTTCAAATAGCCCTTCATTCTCATGATAAAGAAGAACAATGGTATCTTGATAATGGTTTCTCTAGTCACATGATAGGATTCAAAGACAAATTCATTTTTCTAAAAGAAACAAACAGAGTATTAGTAAGTTTCGGTGATAATGGATCAGCAAGGATTGGTGAAAGAGGAACTCTAAGTTTAGATAATGGGAAAACAAAAACAGAGAATGTATTGTATGTTAAAGGGTTAAAACACAATCTAATGAGTATAAGTCAACTTTGTGATCAAGGATACATGGTTACTTTCTATCTAGATAGATGTGAGATAAGAAAAATAGAAACTGGAAAAATCATTGCCAATGCAATAAGAACCCCAAACAACTTATACATGCTCAATGAGATCAAAGGGAAAAAGTACTTTCTATCACAAGAAGATGAGAGTTGGTTATGGCATAGAAGATTGGGTCACTTGAATTTTGACAACATAGTCAACATAAGTAATAAACAGACAGTTAGAGATTTACCCAAAATAAGAAGACCTCAAAACACAATTTATGCACCCTGTCAACATGGAAAGTAAACTACGACAACCTTTAAGTCAAAATGATATATGTCATCTAAGCCATTGAGCCTAATACATACTGATTTGTGTGGTCCTACCAGAACACAAAGCATTCAGGGTGAGAGCTACTTTATGTTGTTTATAGATAATTATTCCATAATGGTTTGGGTAGCCTTCCTAAAAGAGAAATCATAGGCATTTGAAAAATTCAAAGCAATTAAGGAATTGATTGAAAATAAAACTGGCAAAATGATTAAGTGTCTAAGATCTGATAGAGGAGGAGAATTTAATTCAAATGAATTTGTAGAGTTTTGTGAACAACATGGGATCAATATAGAATACTCACCAACAAGAACTCCTCAACAAAATGGGGTAGTTGAAAGGAAAAATGGGACCATTGAAAACATGGCTAGGTCTATGTTAAATGGATCTAAGCTATCATATGTTTTTGGAGAGAAGCTATAAACATAGCAGTATACATAATCACTAGGGCTAAAATGAGGGTAAATCATCACAAGACTCCATATGAGCTTTGGAAAGGAAGACCTGCCACTGTAAAACACTTCAAATTTTTTAAAAGCAAATGTTACATAATACGGGAAGATCAAAACTTAGGCAATTTTGATCCAAGATGTGATGAGGGAATTTTTTATTGTTATTCCACAAGGAGTAAAGCCTATAAATGCTTGAACAAAATAATACACACTATGGTGGAAAGTATGAATGTAACAATTGATGAGAACATAGATTCAAGAGAACCAATTCAGCAAATTATGTATCAAGAAGAGGGATGTTGTCAAGAAGAATTTTGTGAGGAATAAGATAAAGAAGAAGAAGAAATACAAATACTTCTTCCCAAAACTCCATTTAGGTATGTACATAAGCATCATACAAAAGTGCAGATTATTGGGAATATAGATGAAATACAGACAAAGAGAAGAATAATAAAACCATCTCATCAAGCAAATTTTTCCTTGCTTTCTAAGATTGAGCCAAAAGACTTCACTCAGGCAAGTGAGGATAAATTTTGGATTAAGGCAATGGATGAAGAATTAGATCATATAGAGAAAAGAAAAACTTGGGAACTTGTTCCATGACCAAAGGACAAAAATGTGATCGACACAAAATGGGTATTCAGAAACAAGTTAAATGAAGATGGACAAGTGGTCAGAAATAAAGCAAGGTTAGTATGTAAAGGTTATGCACAGGTAGAAGGAATTGAATTTGATGAGACATTTGTTACAGTTGCACGAATTGAAGCTATAAGGATGTTCTTAGCTTTATCAAGTTTCAATAACTTCAAGGTATATCATATGGATGTCGAGTCAACATTCTAAATGGTGTTCTAAGTTTATATTGAACCAGAGGGATTCATACTAGTGGATAAACCAAATCATGTATGCATGTTGAAAAAGGTGTTGTATGGAATTTTACTTCTTATGGAGAGGGAAGAAAGTAGAGAGGGGAGGGATTTGGTCCCTCCCCTGCTCCCCCTCCCATGGCTCCTGGTTCCTGCCCAGTCCCTGGATCAACCCAGGTCATCCCTCCCAGGGAGTGGTTGTTTGCAGATGATCTCCTAGGGGGAGATCCTTTTCCACTATCTGCGCCCCTCCCAGCCAGCTAGGTTTTCCTTGGTTGTTTTTTTGGACTGGTGCTTCCCAAGGATCCCTGTTTCGTTGGGGATCCCTTCCCTTTTTCTCTCAGGCTTCCCCTTGGGGTTTTTTGTAGGTTATTCACGTGGATCTGGTCCCTTGAATTTCTCGATGCGGTGGAGGTGATGGTTTAGGGTTTGTATAGCTTTCTGGGGTCTCCCTTGAGGTCATCACAGCTTTGGGGGTGGTCTGGGGGGCCTCTTTCCCCATTTTGCTTGTGAATCCTCGATGGGATCCTGGCTGCTGTTATTCCCGCGTGGAGGCTTCTTCATGCTGGCTATGCTCCTTGGTGGACATCCTGTGCATCTGGTTTGGCCTTGGGGGGCTTTTCTCTATCTGGGTTGTTCCCATTCCCAGTCCTAGTTCCCTGAAGCTGCCTCTGTGCTTGGACGAGATTCTTGGTCCCTGCTGCTAGGTATCCTTTTTCTGCTGCATGTTTCATTCTTGGGGGGGTCTGATCTATGCATGCAGACCATAGATCCCACTATTTTGGTTCCTAAGGATCCCATCCCTGTGACTGTTTCCTCTTCCCGCTCGGGATTCCCAGTCCTTGGATCCCTGGTCCCTTAACCTGCTATTTCTTTTTGTTTTTTTAGGACGGGATCCTCTTCTGTTTTCTTGGGGCGGGTTCCTCGTGGTGCAGCTCTCTGGTCGCTTCCTGATGGGCTGGATCCTCTCTGTGCTGGCTGTCGGCTTCCTGTAGGATGGCTCTCGCTGAACGAAATGTTTTCTCGGTGGGCGGGATGGTTTCTCCATAGGGCGAGATCCGCCAAATTCGTCACTACTGGTTTCTCGAATTGCGGGATTTCCCTGTTGCTTCCCGCTATGCAGGACTGTTTGTGGTGGTTTTGACTACTTCCCACGAGGCAAGATTTTATTGTAATGGTTTTTCTTTGCTTCCTGCTGGGCGGGATCTTCTCGATGGTGGTTTTTGGCTACTCCCCACTGGGCGGGATCTCCAAAACTACTTTCTTTCTTATTTTTTTGTTTCCCGCTGAGAGGGATTGTTTCATGCTTACTGTTACCGTCGGGCGGGATTTCTATTTTGGTGTTCAGTTTCAAGGGATTGATGCCCTAGGCCCATTGCTTATGTAATCAGGTTTTGGGATCCTTGTTAAAACCCACCGTAAATACAAACACTACTTACCAAAAAAAAAAGAGGTGTTGTATGGTTTAAAGAAGGCTCTAAGAGCATGGTACTCAATATTTGATAAGTATCTTCAAGAACAGGGATTCAAAAAAGCAATAGCAGACAATAATCTATATATCAAAAATTAAGGGAGTGATCTTCTGATAGTGGTTTTTTATGTTGATGACATAATTTTTGGGGAAACAATGATAATATGTGTAAAGAATTTTCTAAGAACATACAAAATGAATTTGATATGTCTATGCTTGGTGAATTGTCCTTATTTCTTGGACTTCATATTTCACAATAAAAAAGAGGAGTGTTTCTCTCACAAGCCAAGTATATAAAATAAATGTTAAAGAAATTCAGGTTAGAATATTGTAAACCGGGAAGTACTCCCATGGTTACAGGATGCAAGTTAAGTAAGGATGATGAATCTCCAGAGGTGGATAAGAGATTATATAGATCCATGATTGGCAGATTATTGTATGTTACAACTACAAGACCAAACATAGTACAATCAGTGGGATTAGTGGTAAGGTTTCAGGCAACACCTAAGGAAACACATGTGACAGTAGTAAAAATAATTTTTAGGTATCTAAAAGGGACTATGGATTTTGGGCTTTAGTATCCCAAAAGTGATAGTTTCACACTGACAACATATACATATGTATATTGGGTCGACAACATTGACGACAAAAAAAATACAAGTGGAGGAGCATTCTTTCTTGGAGACTGTTCAGTCTCTTGACTAAGTAAGAAGCATGTTTTAGTATCTTTATCTACAACAAAAGCAGAATACATTACAGCAGTAGCTAGTTGTACACATGTGTTATGGATGAAGAGAACTCTAGAAGACTTCAAGATAAAGCATGATCATCCCATTCCTATACTATGTGATAATACTAGTGCCATAAGTATCTCAAAAAATCTAGTAATGCACTCTAGGACAAAGCACATTCCGATTAAGTACCATTTTTTGAGAGAATAGGTGACAGATAAATATATTAGGTTGGAATATGTCACTACAAAGGAACATATAACAGATATTTTCACTAAGCCACTTTCAAAGGAAAATTTTGAGTATCTTCGAGGAAAATTGGGAGTGAGACTCCCACCCTAGAATTAACTACCTCAAGAGTAGGTAGGGTAGGGGCTAATCTAAGAAGGTCATTCTTAGCCCCGAGCCCCAAATATGACCCTTTGCCATTGATGTCAAAGGGGGAGAGATTTGAGTAAGGGGGAGAGATTTGATATTTGAGAGAGCATTGAGCCAGGGGGAGCAAAACAAAGGAAAGATCAAGTTTTCAGTTAAAATAATTTGGGTTGCCATCAATGACAAAGGGGGAGATTGTTGGACATTTTGAGCTCATTTAGTTGTCATTGATGTCAAGGTGAAAATTCGTCATTGATGCTAAAGTAAACATATGAAGATGTCATTAATACCATGGAGCACACTATCAATAGCACCAGGAACAATATGAAGAGTGGAAGAAAGAATTGGCAAAATAATGTTTTATGAGAATTTATGGTAAACCCATGGTGGAATATTAAATGGTTTTATTAAAATCATTATGAGGATATAAAATTCTCCTAACACATTGAGATGGCAGTTAAGATTTTAAAAGACCCACAGTGGCAAAATACTTTACAAATTAAAGGTTTAAGTTTAAACCTAAGGAAGGCTTTAATCTCCTTAAAGTTAAAGTTTATAAATATAATTTATAAAATTTAAATTCCTTAGAATTTAAATAATTTATAAATTATAAAGGTTGGAAAGCGTCGACGTCATCAAATAAGTGGGAGCGTCAACGTCTAAGAAACAAAGGGAATTTATGTATAAATTAATGCCAAAGAGGCATTCAAATATTTATCCCTCAACATTTTAATGCATGCAACAGAGTTGAAAAGTTTTCATGTAATCATTTATCGTTGAGGAAGAAGACAAGGAATTTCCTTGTATTTAGCACCAGGTGAAATACATAAGGGGAATAGCATATTGGTTGAATCACAAAGGATACAGTAGTCCATTGGAAGTGCACATTTTGCAAAGGCAGGATTTGAGGAGCCCATGATCGATCTGCATGAGTGGTGTGTGTCTTGAGTGCCAAGGGAAGTCTTTTGCACATGCTCATTTTAAGCGCAAACCTAGGACAAAGGGGATGAAGAGCGTCTAGCGCACGCGGTGGTCAAAGCCACGACTAGAGCACTCACAGAGGCAGAGATTGTGGATTCAAATCTCACTAGTGGCAAAGGTAATTTTTGATTAAATTTTTATATTGCCTAAAGTTTTCAAAGGTGTGGTTTGGAGTTATAAGGGTTTTTTGAAGAATATTTTTTTGGTAATTTATTTGTATTTTTTGGAGTTATAAGGGTTTTTTGAAGAATTATTTTTTGGTAATCAATTTGTGTTGTTTGGAGTTATAAGGGTTTGTGAAGAATTATTTTATTGGAAATTGATTTGTGCCATTTGGAGTTAAAAGGGTTTTTGAAATATTGTTTTATTGAGAAGTGATTTATGTTATTTTAAGGAAAAAGGATTTGATTCTTGCCAAAGTTATTTTTGCCATTAATTGATGATAGAGGTTTTGAGTTTTTTTGGTGGAATTTGAATTTATTTTTAGTTGGGAGTTAATAAGGTGTTACTCGATAAATATTTTATGTATGTTGATGGTTGTTTTCGAAAGGTGGAGTGATAAAGTGTTTGTGGTTGTAATAGATTTATGAGATCCCTTCATCTTCAACAAAAGGTATGAGCACATTCTTCCATAGGTTGAGTTGATTGATTGGTTTTTTGGAAAATAAGTTTGGAGTGAAAAGGATTTGGTTAGGGTTTCCTTTTGAGAGTGTTTGTGTTAATACATCAAGGTTTTCTGGAATAAATAGTTGTTGTTAAAACCTTGTTTGATAAGCATTGTTGTTGAAACTATTGGTTGTGTGAAGAAATTGAACTAGGGTTTGAAAAGAACATGAGTATCATTGTTATGTGAGATTAGTTGTTGAGCATTGTTGGAAACATTTTAAGTTGGTGGTTATTATTCTTGGACTAGGATTTGTGATAAAGGGGTGTTTCATTGAGTGATTGGTTGAGTAGAGTTGATTGAGCCTTGTCAAGTGGATGTGTGAAGTGATTGTTCAAGTTCCATAAAAAAACTATTATATATTCTGATTTAAGTTGAGAAAGTGATTGAGCATTGAGGGTAGAACATATTGAGTCTCTAACAATTCTCTTTGTGTTTCTATGATATTGGACAAGTTCTGTGTGGACTTGTTAAGTAGATTTGAGAAAGTTCTGAGTGGACTTGTTGAGAAGATTTGAGCAAGTTCTGAGTGGATTTGTTGAGCAGATTTGAGCAAGTTTTGAGTGGACTTGTTGAGCATATTTGAGAAAGTTCTGAGTGGACTTGTTGAGCATATTTAAACAAGTTCTGTATGGACTTGTGGAGTAGAGTTTGGTGCAGATTTGAGGATAAGTTTGTGCCAGACCAGAGATAGAGATTGAGAAAATTTGTGCTAGACCGAAGTACTTTGTTTAATGCATATTTGAGATAGATCTTTGGAAGTGATAGAGCAGAGAGGACAATAGTCTCTATTGGATAGAGATCCATCAGCTAGGGCAATGAGGACAGGTCTTCTAAGTGGGGACAAGAGTCTTCAGTGGAGAGAGATCCACAAGCCAGTGCAGTGGAGGCAATAGTCTTCTAAAGGATCACCAACCAGAGCAAAGGAGAAGGAGTTCTCCTGTGGATAAATATCCACAAATTTGATTTAGGGATTGGTGTATCCTTTGGACAGAGGTTCATAAAAATTGTAGGGAAGGATTCCCAAGAGAATTTATTTAAGAAAAAATTATAAGAAATATTTTCTTTGTGGAATAGCCCGCATTGGGTGAACCACGTAAAATCATGTCTCTTATATATGTGATGCTTTGTGTGATGTTTACTACTTTAATATTTTTGATGTTGTTATTTGGATTAAAAGTAAATTTTTTTTATTGTATACTGTTCACCCCCCTCTCAGTAAAAGCACATGTTCTTCAACAACTTGCTCCCGATATTGTCACATCTCACTCATATAATTCCCCATACCAATCTAGACTACTCCTATTGCAACAACAACATCACCCATGCCACCTTCTACAATTGAACCCATAAATCCAATGCAGTTGTAGGGCTTACTTGATTCATTGGTTGAAATGTCACATGTGATCCCAAGGAAATAGATGTCCAAAGGTGTTTGACATTCTTGTAGCTAAAAAAGAGGGTTAGAAAATTAGCATAAATAAGTGAGAGAAAAACTTCACAAGCTTTGATACCAATGTGGTTATAGTTGATGTCTAGAGAGAATAAAATTCTCATCATTTGAGTAACCAAGAATGACCCTTCCAATATTACTATATTTTGTACTTACTTTATTGCTAGGGTATATAAGCTAGAAATGGGACAAATAAACCCATACCAAATGGATTAGATAATTAACCAACTACCAATTGGTGTGGCCCTATAATTTAACAAACTAGTAGTGAGGGATACAACATCGAAGAAGAAAAATAAAGAGCTTGAAGTAGAACTGGCATAATTAAAGGTTGACAAGGAGCAACTTGACAAGGATATGAAGACCTAAAGAAGGCCACCACCAAGAAATACTATCTAAAGAAGCAAGTTGAGGACCTCAAATCCTAGCTTGATGAGTCTAAGAAGAAAATATAATAGTTGGAGAATCTCTCTCAACAACTTGCATTAAGGGCAAAGACCAATTGATAAAGTAGAGTGAACAAGAAAAATTCCAATTGAAAGGCCAAGTGAAATAGCTACAAGAGGCTCAACAAGTGAGGGATCATAATATTGATGGGCTCTAGAAAGAAGTGACTATGCTAAAAAAGGGAGAAACAACTACAAAATCAAGAAAAGCCTTCAATATTTAAAGAGTGAAGTCCCCTTTGGGACAACATCAAGGTAGAAGTGATGAACATGAAAATTTACTTCTATTTTGTAAACTATGTATAACATAGCTCGAATCAAGTTACAAAAACCATCGAGTAGACTAAAGAATAATTAGCTATAAAGGAGAGGTTCCAAGAAGTACTCAAAATTCTATTTATAATGTTGGCATCATAGGCACAATAATTAGGGATATATGGAAAGAATATGATCAATAAACTAAAGAAAATCCCTAACCCTCAAAGAGAATTACAAGGATACATTAGCCTCTCTAAGAGCTTCAGTCTAAGAAATAATAAAAGAAAATTAGGGGATCATCACTACTAGACTATTGGACATATTTGACTCTTAGAAGAAGCTCTTTAATGATGACATCATTGATGCAATGTTTAAAGAGGAGGACTAGGCTAAATGTGAAGATATGATTGAACTATACAATAAGTTAGAACCACTTTATACCAAGATACAAGAATTGATAGGTAAGCAGGATAGATTATCCAAAAAAACTATATGAGTATTTGGAAGGATAGGTAGAGGACCTAGCCACCATCTAGCTGCTAGTAAATGAAGAATAACAAAAGCTACTGAGTCTATTATCATAAAGGTAAAATAGGATAGCCACAAGTTTAAAAATTTGTAATAGGGATTCTAATTTTGAATATTTTATGCCCAAGGATAAGGCAAGATTTGAGATCTCTTAACAATCGAGCTTGGTACCATATGAATTAACTATAAATATAATAAAAAATCATTACCTTTACAATCATAATTTTTGAAGGTTTCAAAACAATGAAATCAATCAATCAATTCCTTCCAAAACCTCTCAAATTTTTACTAAGTCAAAAAGAATTGTAGATTCACTCCATAAGTGATGATTTATCCAAAAGTAATTTGTTAGCAACGTGAGGTGATTTATTTGAAGGAGTGAAATGCTAGGGAGTGCTAGTGAATTGCTAGCAAAGTTGAGTGATTCAATCACTTCCTAGAGCAAATTTCTCATAGACCAACAATGGGTAAAAGTACAAGCATAGATTCCAAGGAAGATCTATGGAAAACAACAATTTGGCATGTAATAGTGTCATAACTCATTTTAGAATCCTTCTAAGCATTTTGGAGGGATAATTAAAGGTATGTAACATTTGGAAGCGTGTCATTTTGTTAAAGATATCTCCAAATATTTACTTTTACTAAGAGTAATGGTTTCTCACTCCAGGTAACTCAAGGATAAACTCTCCCTATAAATAAGATCCATAGGCTCCATTGTAAACATCTTTTGGTTATGATAAATTTAGAGCTATGTTTTATAAAACCTACATTGTGCTCTTGCAACTCATAAAATTGGTAGGAAATTGATAAATCTTTTGCTCTCCATCAATGGTACAACCCTCTTAGATTGTAGAGTGGACAGTGATTAAGGCATAGCCCATTTGCCCATCATGTCATTCCTCTCACGATTTCATATTAATTAAATGAGAACATTGTTGTTTGTTCGCACACTATAATTCTAATCATATTTACTTTTAATCCTCTTAAGTTATACTTACAAATTTACTTTTTCATACATTTTTATTTTTATTTTTATTTTTATTAGATTAGATTAAATTAAAATTTAAAAAATTGCATAGAGCCATTACAAACAGTTTCATCCAACCAACATTGAAACCAATATTATAAACGTTTAAGTTGTCAATTTTTTTTTTTAAAACTCAACAATTACTGCTCAAATTTATGTAATTAATACTATAAAAACTTATGGTGAGAAAATCAATATAAAGGTAAACAAATAATTGCCATCCTCCATAACGTAATTCAAGCATTCTAATAATTGCCATCCTCCGTAACCAGATAACATTGACTTCCATTCTAGGTATTGAAGCGTGATACATAGGACATACCATGGAAATTTAAATCACCAATGCCTAACCCAAGAGAGAGTAAGAGTGTCCATCAGCGGTGGAAATACAGCATGCAACGACGAAACATATTTGTTCATTTGGAGTTGCGAGATTTAATTTGGCAGAACAAACTCCACCTACTCTTTCAACGTGCCAGAATATATTGAATTTGATTTTTTTTCCCTTTCTGTTTGAATTTGATAGGCTGGCCTTTAGTTGGTTTTAAATTGTTGTTTGATAGTTTGACTTCTGCATGCCGTCTAGACAGTGACTTGTTGGATTGTTTTCGTTCTAATTCACACCAAACCTATTGTGTAAAGAAAGCGAAATTGCTCTCCACAATAGAAATTTGGACAAGTATACACTGAATATCTGTAATGATATATGAGACCGAAGCGGCTTATAATATCTATGAATTTGTTTATAAAAGTTCAAATCGACCTTGTCCCTAGGGGAGGCCCTGCCGGTGCTCAAAGTTTTCATAGGTATTTTTGTCGTATTGAGAGCAGAGTTGCAACTTTCCTTGTGTTGTGGAATTTCCATGTTTAAAAATACCACTGAAACCTGGCAGGTAACGACAACAGCTTTTTTTATTATTCCTTTGTGTTGTGGCTACGCGGGGCAGGCCTTTACTAGTGGGATTTGGTCCCTGAGTTTAGAGGAATCGTGTTGTGGCTACGCGGGGCAGGCCTTTTCTGTTAGAAATAAATCCATTTTGGTGAATTGTAGTTGGTGGGAAGCCGGCGGAAGATGGTGCCTGTTAGAAATAAATTCATTATGGTGAATTATAGTTGTTGCAAAGCCGGTGGAAGATGGTGTCGACCTTCCAGGTTGTTCAGGCACCGACCATATGAGTTCTATAATTACAGACCATCGCGACCATATTCTAGTTGTGTTTTCAGAAGATGGTTGTACAATGGCGCTCGATTTGAATGGCGAGTGTAAACTGAATATTTGTGCTGGTGGCAATGAGTCTCGAAATAGACTATCTGGGGGAAAAGAGGAAGTATGGCCTGTAAATATAAGGTCTTATATTGTGGCTTTTCTTGGGAAAGTATGGAAGTTAGGGAAAGAGGACTCGAGAAGGGTTATACATTCTGTCAAAGCTGGAATGGCACTGTCTCTGGTTTCTCTGTTGTATCTGATCGATCCTTTGTTCACTGGCGTTGGTGGCAATGCGATTTGGGCTGTATTGACGGTAGTGGTGGTTTATGAATTCACAGCAGGTATGGATTAGCTGCGTATTTTAAATAAAATTGGGTGTTTTGGTTTTCAATAGACCACAAGGTCCCTAGTGTAGTTTGTGATAATGATAAAGAGAATAATGTAAATGTGCAAAGATGTTTTCTAGTCGGATAAGACGATCTTATTGCATCATAGAGAAGTTTTTTTTTATATAAATTATATTAAAATAAAATTATTTATAAGTTGGGATAAGATTTTTTTAGTTTTAGTTATTAAGAGTATTTTTTTTTTTTTCCAATTATTTGGCAAACTTTCATGACTCTAAAACCTAAGATCTTAAGAACTATTTACTTTTAGTTACAACATTAAAAGGAGATCTACATTTGAGCTCAATCTCCTAAACTATATGTCTGCAATAGCTGTCCAAATTAGCCAAACATGAGATTTGCTCACCAACATACCTACTCTTTCATCATCAATAACTATGCCACTATGTCCCTACCTCCATCTCGATACCCGTCTTAGCCAAGAAGTCTACCACTTTTAGTTACAACACTAAAAGGAGATCTGCATTGGAGCTCAATCGCCTAAATCATATGTCTGTAATCGCTGTTCAAATTAGCCAAACATTGGATTTGCTCACCAACATATCTAATCTTTCATCCTCAATAACTATGTCACTATGCCCCTACCTCCATCTCGATAACCGTCTTAGCCAAGAAGTCTACCACTTTTAGTTACAACACTAAAAGAAGATCTACATTGGAGCTCAATCTCCTAAACCATATGTTTGTAATCGTTGTTGAAATTAGCCAAACATTGGATTTGCTCACCAACATACCTAATCTTTCATCCTCAATAACTATGTCACTATGCCCCTACCTCCATCTCGATAACCGTCTTAGCCAAGAAGTCTACCACTTTTAGTTAAAACACTAAAAGAAGATTTGCATTGGAGCTCAATCTCCTAAACCATATGTTTGCAATCGTTGTCGAAATTAGCCAAACATTGGATTTGCTCACCAACATACCTAATCTTTCATCCTCAATAACTATGCCACTGTACCCCTACCTCCATCTCGATACCTATTTTAGCCAAGAAGTCTACTACTTTTAGTTACAACACTAAAAAGAGCTCCGCATTGGAGCTCAATATCCTAGACCATATGTCTGCAATCGCTATCCAAATTAGTCAAACATTGGATTTGCTCACCAACATACCTAATCTTTCATCCTATGCCACTGTGCCCCTACCTCCATCTCGATACCCATCTTAGCCAAGAATTCTACCACTTTTAGTTGCAACACTAAAAGGAGATCTGCATTGGAGCTAAATCTCCTAAACCATATGTTTGCAATCGCTGTCCAAATTAGCCAAACATTGGATTTTCTCACCAACATACCTAATATTTCATCCTCAATAACTATGTCATTGTACCCCTACCTCCATCTCAATACCCGTTTTAGTCAAGAAGTCTACCACTTTTAGTTACAACACTAAAAACATATTTGCATTGGAGCTCAATCTCCTAAACCATATGTCTGCAATCACTATCCAAATTAGCTAAACATTGGATTTTCTCACCAACATACCTAATATTTCATCCTTAATAACTATGCCACTATGCCCCTACCTCCATCTCGATACCCCTCAGCCAAAAAGTCTATCACTTTTAGTTACAACACTAAAATGAGATTTGCATTAGAGCTCAATCTCCTAAACCATATGTTTGCAATTGTTGTCCAAATTAGCATAACATTGGATTTCCTCACCAACATACCTAATCTTTCATCTTCAATAACTATGCCACTATACCCCTGCCTCCTTCTCGATACCCGTATTAGCCAAGAAGTCTATCACTTTATTGAGAGATCTACCCACATAAATCAAAATCACATCATCCAATTCCCTCAACTCCTTATTTTGGATGACAAGAATCCTCAACCTCCACATCTTCAAAGCAAAGTTCATCATGCAATCCAAAACTCATACAAAGATTTGAGAATCTAATTTTATGATTATCCTTCTATAGTCTTGTCTTATCATCTAGGATAAAACATTTTTAATAGCTAAGGTTTTTCTTCATTGTTCGTGGTCTTTTCCAAACCTTATAGTTCTTAATAGAGTGCTGTCTTAACATGATTCCTACAAACCATTCCAATTTCAACTTTACTTGGATTGCCTTTTACAATTCCATCAATACTAATTTCAATCCAACTTTTTAAAAATGTTTTCCAACTATCTTTATCCTGCCCTCCAAATGTTTTAATATGTGATGATGCCCCACCTCTAACATAGAGAAGTTAAGGATGTGATCGTATGGTGTTTTAATATGTGATGGTCACCACATAAGACACATTTAGAAAAATTGGGAAGATTACAGAAAAACAATCTTAAATAACATGCAGATATATAAGAATATTTTGAAGACCTAGTACAGCTTTTTAGAGATTGCCTGATCAGTAATTCAATTTTCTAGAACGAAAATGGAAATCATTTTGTATGTCTTTAATTGTTTTGACAGATTAGTTCTGCACAATTTTGAACTAAAACGCAAGGTAATTAAAACATGCAAAGAAAAGCGAAGGCAGTGATACATGAGAACTTCGTTAACACAGGAATTAATGTTTAAACTGCACTGTATGTTTTCATTTAAGTGTGTACTCATTTTATAATTCCTATTTCATCAGGTAAGTACCATAGGCTTAGGAATGCAAGCGCGAGATTTTTCATCTTTATTAATATCAAATTGTCACAAATAATCAGTTTGGTGTGATGTTTTTGTTTTTACGGGTTATTATTTTCAATTATGGAATTTCTAAGATGGAATTTCAATGATGGAATTTTTACGCGTTAATGATGGAATTATCAGTTTCTAAGATGTAATTTCTTTCCACTTCAATACCGCTTTATGAAGGACGTGTAGTTAATTTCGTATTCATTCTTTTGAAAAGAGGAGTGAGAGGAAGAGACAATTTACACCAAATTTTTCGATTGCATATTCTTGAACAATTTGGGTGAGCAGAAAGATTAATTCTGGGGACTTCTCTTTACGCAGGGGCTACGTTGAGTAAAGGATTGAATAGGGGATTTGGGACTCTGTCGGCAGGTTCATTAGCCACTGCGGTCACTTACCTGTCAGAACGAGTAGGCGAACCGGTCGAGGCTATTCTCATAGGCTCCACAGTTTTCGTTCTAGGTTGTTTCTCTCTTCTATTCTTGTTAGAAATATTAACCCAGATTTCACGCCTGCGCTGGACTGCGCTGCGAACATGGGCGAAGCCGGACTGCGCTCGTGCAGTTGGGGATCCTGGCAAAAAGGTCTGACATGACGTCGCACCTACCCTCTGACAGATCCGATCGCCGCAAAAGTTAATGTCAGTTCGGCGATTTAATGCTAGTTCGGCGATTGGTCAGAAACCCTAGTTGAGGGCCTGTCAGAACCTGTCAGAGGATAAGCCCTAATCCTCCTCTCCCCGCGGCTATATAAGGCGTCTCGGGTATGAAGCAGAGTGCATAGAAGCAGTGAGCAGAAGAAAGCAGAGAGCAAAGAGGAGTGAGGAGAAGAAGAGTATCTCAGTGAGCAGTGTGGCTCAACTGATTAATGTCCGAGCAACCGACTCGACATTTTGTCTTTTAGTTTATCCTGCAGCCTGGCCTGCAGATGTTATTTCCTCAGTTGAGGACCTCTGTAACCCCCGTTTCATATAAATAAAGTTTGTTGTTTTTTTTAGGCATCTTTAGGGTTTGCAGTCATTTTATGTGTTAAAGTCTCTTGCTCGCTGTACAAATCGCCTCAGAGCGATTGTGTTCGGGTTCTAATAGTTAGAGCTCAGATCTGAGACTCAGTTCACAGTTTCGGTGTTTCTCTCCTCCCAGCCAAGCAGGCCATCACCATTGCCGCAGTCGCACAAGCCTTTCGGACAGATCAGACTGCGGAGCCAAAATTGGCTAAGTCCGAAAGAGTCTTCCGAGTTCGCTGCCGCAACCCGACTGCGCCCAAGATCCGAGTGCAGCCTGAGTGCGCAAGCGAAGTTCGCACTGCGCCCATTGCTGAGCGCAGTTTGTCTTGCGCCCCCGAAGTGCACACTGCGCCATCTGTTGCCTTCTGTCGACCGCAAATCGCACTTCGCCCATTTTTCGGGCGAAGTCCGTCGGCGCCCCCGAAGTGCAAACTTCGCCTAGTTTCGGGCGAAGTCCGTCGGTGCCCCCGACGTTCGCTTTGCGTCGCAACTCGAGCGCAGTCCACACTCCGCTCTCGAACGGACATCGGCAAATCAGAAAAAGAAATTAAAATTTCTTCAAATTGGTATCAGAGCTATTGATCCCTTGTCGCGAAGACCGAAGCAGAATGGCTTCCACCAGCAACAATTTGCAGTTGCAGATCCCGCGCTTCAACGAGAAAAATTACAATTACTGGAGCATCCAGATGAAGATCCCGTTCGATCTCAGGAGCTATGGGAGTTAGTCGAGAACGACTACCTAGAACCGACAGATGCAGCAGCACTAGCCGCCCTCTCTCAAGCAGACAAGGATCCGTTGAAAGAGAACAAGAAGAAGGACTAGAAGGCCCTCTTCTACATCATGCAAGCGATCGAGGAGACCATCTTCCCGTGGATCGCATCAGCCACCAAAGCGAAGCAGGCCTGGGAGATTTTGGCCAGCTCGTACCAGGGCACCAACAAGGTAAAGTTGGTGAAACTGTAAATGCTCAGGAGGGAGTTTGAAAATCTACAGATGAATGAGTCCGAGTCCATGAGTGATTTCTTCACTCGGACGACGGACATTATCAACCAGATGTGGTTGAACGGAGAAAATGTGCAAAGCCAGAGAATCGTGGAGAAGATTCTTAGAAGTTTGCCTACTAAGTTTGACTCGGTTGTGATAGCAATCGAAAAGTCGAGGGATCTGACAACCCTCTCGACAGACGAACTCATGGGTTCATTTCAGACCCATGAACAGAGGCTGAGCCATTCATCTCATACCTCTCTGGAGCAAGCATTCAAGGCTCAAGTCTCATTTCGAGACAACGGTAGACAAGATTCCCACCATGGCGCCTCTAGTTCTCATGGAGGAAGAGGCAAAGGCAGGCGTGGGAAAGGCAACAAGCAAGGAGGACGATCAAACCCTAGCGAAGGGGAGACCAACTGTAATTTCCATCAGCAATGTGGAAGAGGCAGTTCGAGAAATCAGCAAGCTAGATCTGGTCAGAAGGACATGTCAAAGGTCCAATGCTATTTTTGCAAGAAGTTCAGCCATTACATCTCACAATGCAAAAAATGGATGGCCACGGAGAACCAGCAATAAGCCCATTACACGGATGAAACCGAAAATGCGGCAGGAGGAAATGTGTTGTTGACTTGCAACATTGAGGAGGAGTGCCGAAGAATGTATGGTACTTAGATAGTGGGTGCAACAACCACATGACGGGGAACAAGGAGATGTTCTCCCAACTGGATGAAACAATCCAGTCTGAAGTGAAGCTGGGGAACAACAACAAGGTTCTCGTGATGGGGAAAGGAAAGATCCTCATCCGCACTAGGCACAGCCAATGGAAGCATATCTGTGACGTCTACTATGTGCCTAGCCTGAAGCATAACCTGCTGAGCGTTGGACAACTCGTGCAAAAGGGACATACGGTCCAGTTCAAAGACGCAGCTTGCACCATCAGAGACAAGTCGCATGGGCAGAATGCTACAGTGTCCATGACGAAGAACAAAATGTTTTCGCTACAGATTCAGAATGAATCATTGATGTCTTTGAGTGCAGTTGTGAAAGATGCTACCTGGCTATGACATATCAGATTCGGTCACCTGAGCTTCAGTGGCCTAAATCAACTGCACAAGATGCAAATGGTGAAGGGTTTACCCCTTATTGAGCAACCAAACCAAGTGTGTGAAGGTTGCCTAGTCGGCAAGCAGCACAGGGATGCATTCCCTGTAGGACAGTCTTGGAGAGCATCACGACCATTGGAGCTGGTGCACTCAGACATTTGCGGTCCGATGCAGACCACCACGTTTGTCGGCAACAAATACTTCTTAACATTCATTGATGACTTCAGCCGGAAGACTTGGATCTATGCCATCAAGTTGAAGTCAGAAGCATTTGTCAAATTTAAGGAGTTCAAGGCTCTAGTGGAGAAACAGAGTGGATATCAGATCAAGACTCTCAGGACGGATGGTGGAGGTGAATACATCTCCAACGAATTCCATAACTACTGCAAGCAGCATAGAATTCGAAGGCAGTTCACTACCAGATACACGCCACAACAAAATGGCGTAGCTGAGAGGAAGAACCGAACCATCATGGAAATGGCACGAAGCATGATGAAGGCGAAGGGATAGAACCTCTTCCCTCCAACACTGTTGGGTGTGAAAGGACCGCATAGATCGGTGTGAATTAGCTCCAGAGGTTTTCGTGCTCTTGTAGAGCTCTTCTCAAATGGTACTCTATGCTGCTTTCCTGCTAGCGGTCGAGCACACTCGGCAATGTGGCGAAAGGGAAGGAAGACCCTTTACCATCTCATACTTGCCGAGCTCAAGTAAGTAGCCGAACTAAGATGCCCATATCTCTTGTGCCATAGGGAAGTTGCCTCCTTGGTAGAAACAATCATGGCAACATGTGGAGTAGAGATAGCATCTAGTGCAAATAAGCCATGCTTATATGAAGCCGTTGCAATCTGCTTACCCTTCCCGGTAATTGTACAACACTTCTTTCCATTCTCAACACGAAAGTTGACAACCATATTTCTGTCCAGGATTTGTGTCACTGACAACAAATTGTTGGCCAATCCCGGAACATAGAGGACCTTGTCAATCTGACACTTGCCATCAGGAAGAGTGACTGAAACTATACCCTCTCCCTGAACCCTGTAGGTTTTATCATCAGCAATGGTGACAGGTTTGCCCTCCTTGGCCACAAATGATTCAAACCATGATCTATCGCCAGTCATATGTTTACTAGCTCCAGAATCGACATACCAAATAGGATCCCTCTGAGTGGAATCTGTGGTAGTCATGAGCACCTTGTGTGCCCATTCAGAATCTGAGTCAGATTCTTCAACAGCAACATTCACCTGGGGTTGCTTGTTCTTATTTTGTGGTTTGTTTTGGCCTTTTTGCTTGTTCTTATGTCAACACCTGTTGGTGTCATGGTTGTCTTTCTCACAGATCTTGCACCACCTCTTCTTCTCGTTGAGGTTGCTTGCCTTTTCCTTTCGTATCCCGTTGAGAATTTCCTCCTTTCCGAAAGTTGCCTCCTTTTTGCCCATTACCTTTCTTCCTAGAACCCCGCCTCGTTGGTGTATAGGGTCGTATTGGAAGAATCATCCTTGTGAAGTTGGCGTGCCTCCTGTTGTTGAAGCAGATTGACCAACTCGATGTAGGTAATTTGTCGTTGGGACACCTGGATGGAGGTTATCAACATGTCAAATGAAGAAGGTAAAGCTCTCATCACAAGTGAAATGAGAAGCTTTTCATCCACAGTATCTCCTAGAGAACTCAATTTCTCTTTCAACTCAGACACTCTGCACAGAAAGAGTTCAACTGTTTCACCCTGTCTCAAACTCAGGTTATGAAGTTGTTGTTGAAGATGAAGAATGGTGGATTCATTCTTCCCCTCATAGATGGTTCTAAGGGCATCCCATGCCTCTTTACCACTTGCTTTATCGGCTATATGAGGTTGCACTTCATCCGAAACGAAGAAACAAAATGAGCACCTTTGCTCTACCTGTATTTCTTGTCAAAAGCAATCTGATCTCGTTGAAGGACCTGTGGATCCTGCTTGTTGGTGAAGGCCTTGTTGCTACTCCAGTAACAATATCCCACAAATCTTCCATTTGGAGAATAGCCTTCATCTTATGTTTCCATGGTGTATAATTTGGACCTTTCAATAACTGATGCGGATCAGTCATCAATTTTGCAACAGCGGCCATAGTGAAGGTTCCTTATATCACCAAATTGGTCCCCCTTTCGATATACCTTTTGCTAGGCCAATATACCGTACAAAATACCCGCCCTTACGTGAGGGAAACTATAGGTATTTAGAAAGATCAACAAAAATCACCCGCCCTTACGTGAGGGAGACTATAGGTGAATTTTAGAGATCATACGATACGTGGAACATAAGCGGTACCGAAAGGGAATCGCCTTGTTGATGGCACCTACCATAGAAGATTCTTCTCATGCGTGGGGCGTAACTTCCCCTAAACACTATGAAGAATACTTCGTCAGGATTTACGCCTAAACACAAGTGCGATAAAGGGTAGTGGATGGAGTGAAAAATGCAAAAATTGCGTACTTATTCCTCCTCGACGATTTATAGAGAACAAGCTCAGACGTCGTTATAGCAGCTATATTAGGCGGCGGATACAGTAGCCAAATCACGACAGCTTTACCTAGTAAGTGCTGGCCAGAGGTATCGCAAATACCGAACGCTGTAGTGCAAATAAATTGCACAGATGGGTTTTATATTCCGGGGACTTAGGGAGTGTTTGATTTTAATTTTTAATGTTATAGTGCAAAAATGAAATATGCAACATACAACAAAAAAAATGCCCACTAGAATAACCCACAAGGTGTCGGTCACAGCCGAAAATGCACCTTTTACAATGCCAAATTGCTATTTTTCATAAAAATTACTCTCAATCCCCCTTTGATTTTTTTGAAAAAAAATCCCCCCTTAAAAGGCTTTCTTTAACAAAGCATTTTTATAATTATTATCAATTTTAAAATTAAAATAAATAATTTTAATTTCTATAGTTTTAAACTTTAGAAAAAATAAATTAAAAATTAAATTTAATTTATTAAAGTTTAAAAACTATATTAAAAAAAATTAAAATTAAAAATTTTAATTAAAAATAATAATAATAAAAAAATGACTTTGACAAAAAAAAATTATACCTTGGAAGAGTCGGCGGGATTCGAACCCCCGACCTGTAGGCTCCCTGAGCCTTACCGCACGGCTCACGACCACGTGAGCCAGCGGGCTGATCCGAAAAGATCAGTAGACCTCCTCCCTTATCAACCCGAATCCTCCTCCTCCTCGGCCTCTGCAGCTGCCGGCGCTCCTCTCTGCCGAGGCAGAAACACCGCTCCTCTCTGCGGCTGCAAAAAAAAAAACTTCCACAGACCAACTTTTTTTTTTTTTTTTTTTTTCTTTTAACGGGTAGGGGGGGTGGCTCTGTGTTTTTTTTTTTTTTTTTTTTTTCTTTCTCGGCCGCGCGCGATTTGCGCTGTGCGTCGGGTGGGGGGGCCGTTTTTTTTTTTTTTCCGGGAGGGTTTTGGGGGGGGGCCGCGCCGCTACGCGCAAATGGCGGGGGGGGTTTATACCCCTCCAATTCCCGCGCGGGCGGGGATTTAAAAATCCCGCGCGGGGGGGGTCCCTCCTCTCGCGCCGGCCTGTCGCCTGGCGCGACCGCGGCCCATCGCGGGATTTAAAAAATCCCGCGCGCGGGGGGGGGTCTCCCCTCCTGTCGCAACCGCTACGCGCCAATGATGCGCGGGGGGGGGCGTTTATTTAAACAATGCTGTTAAATAAGATTACAATGGAGAACCGCCGGAATGAACCAGCTACAATAAGCACTTTGTTATAACGAGATAACAAATGCAAGAGTAGGACAAATAATATGTTAGCAAACAATAACAGTATAACAGTACGCTAACATCCCCCTTTATTACATTATTTGGGTAATGTAATAACTAATAGTTATACTATACTACTAACATCCCCTTACATTATTTTGCAATACAAAGTGAGCTGCGAAACAATTCAAATTTGACACGTCCAAGTGCCTTAGTGAAAATGTCCGCAACTTGAGCATCGGTGGGAATGTGCTTTGAAGTTGAATTCGGTGCTTTGGAACTTCCTCTAGAATGAAATGACATTGTGTGTCAATGTGCTTTGTTTTTTCATGATGGATGGATTCTTGACGAGGTTCAAAACACCCTGATTGTCGCAAAACAAGTGTATTGGAGATTTTGATGGATGGCCCATACTTGTCGGAATGCGACGTAACCATATCACTTCGCACACAGCTTCACGTGCGGCGCGATATTCTGCCTCTGTTGATGAAATAGCAACCACTCGTTGCTTCTTGTCGTGCCAAGAGACGAGGACCGGATCCCAGATGAAAAATGTATCCAGAAGTTGACTTGCGATCATCAAATGATCCGGCATAGTCGGAGTCCGTGTATCCTTGCAAGAAGAATTTGTTGTTCCTCTTGTATTCTAGGCCATATTCTATAGTACCACGGACATAGTGAAGAACACGTTTTTTTGCTTTCCAATGAGTGGTCTTAGGCTCCTGCATGAACCTCGAAAGATAGTTGACATCAAATACGAGATCCGGCCTAGTATTGGTCGGATATATGAGACTCCCAATCAATCGTCGATAGAGAGTGCCATCTACCTGAGGTGAGTCATCATATCGCGATAATTGAAGTCCATTCTCCATAGGAGTTGCCATTGGCTTGCAGTCAGTCATGCGATATTTATCGAGCAATGTCTTGGCATACTTTTTTTGAGACACTTTGATGGTGTGCTCCTTCTGGCTGAATTCCAGACCAAGACAGTAATGGAGAAGTCCGAGATCTGTCATCTCAAAAGATTTGCACAAGTTTCTTTTGACAGTAGAGATCAAATCTTCCGAACTCCCCGTAATGAGCGAGATCATCCACATAGAGTACAAGCAACACTATCTCGGAACCCCTGTTTCTTGAAATAGAGGTTTGCATCTGACGGACATCTCTTAAATCCATGCTGCATTAGGTGATTGTCCATTTTTATATACCAAGCTCGAGGAGCTTGTTTCAGACCATACAAGGATTTAACCAATTTGCAAACCTTCTGTTGTTGGCCTTCCACTTCAAATCCTTCAAGCTGAGTCATATAGACTTCTTCTTGGAGATCACCATTAAGAAAGGCACTTTTGACATCCATTTGGTGAACTTTCCACCCATATTGTGCTGCCATAGCACACATAACCCGAATTGTGGTCATCCGAGCAGTAGGTGCAAAAGTTTCCTCGTAGTCGATGCCTTCCTTTTGAGCATAGCCCTTTGCAACAAGACGGGCCTTATGCTTATCAATTGTTCCATCTGCCTTGTACTTGACTTTGTATACCCATTTGCAGCCAATGGGTTTCTTTCCATGCGGCAGATCAACAAGCTTCCAAGTTTTATTCTTCATCAAAGACTCATACTCTGTATCCATAGCGGCCTTCCACTGAGGCTCACTAAGAGCATCTTGCACTGATGCAGGTTCAAGACTATCTATGGTAGACATGAATGCCCCGTCATCATCAATATCCATATCCTCAACTTCTCTACTTGGAGTCACGGAAAGTTCCTCAAAAGATTGACAAAGATCATCAACCTCACCGGTTTCTCTGGCTTCTCTTTCCTTTTGAGCCATACCGCGTGTACGAGGTCTATCCAAATTCAAATTGGGAGGAGTGGATAAATTTGCATCTCTGATTGTATTTGTACACCATTTAGGATTCTTCTTCGGTGGTGGTGAAGAAGATGTAGAAGGACCTCCTGTCTGTGTTGACGAAGGAATCTCCTCTTCCTTAGGTTCCACAATATCCTGGTGTACTGTAGATGTGCTCTGTGATGTGAAAGCTTCATCAAAGACAACATCTCTGCTGATATGAATTTTCTTGGTCAAAGGATCTATCAACCGATATCCTTTAGAGTGCTCAGAATATCCAAGAAAAATACATCTCAGTGTTTTCTCATCTAGCTTCTTCCTTTTTTCTTTCGGTATGTGCATGAAAGCTTGACACCCGAAGATACGTAGATGAGATATGGAGGGTTTTCGACCACTCCATGCTTCCTGTGGAGTCATTCCTTTTAGGGCCTTTGTGGGTGCCCTATTCAAAAGATACACTTGCAGTGGTGACAACTTCTGCCCAATATTGTTGCCCAAGAGTTGCACCTGTGAGCATACAACGAACCATTTCCATGATAGAACGGTTCCTTCTCTCAGCAACTCCATTCTGTTGAGGAGTATAGGCAGTTGTTAACTGTCTCTTGATCCCATGCTTATCTAGGAATGCAGAAAATTCATTAGAGGTAAACTCTCCCCCTCGATCTGAGCGGAGGGTTTTGATAGAAGCCCCTGACTCCTTCTCAACGGATTTCTTGAACTGTTGGAAGAATGCGAAAGCTTCGATTTCGGTTTGAGAAAGAAAACCCACATCTTTCGTGAGTAGTCATCTACGAATAACCGAAAGTACCTCTTCCCTCCACACTTGTTGGGTGTGAAAGGACCGCATAGATCGGTGTGAATTAGCTCCAGAGGTTTTCGTGCTCTTGTAGAGCTCTTCTCAAATGGTACTCTATGCTTGCTTTCCTGCCAAGCAGTCAGAGCACATCGGCAATGTGGCAAAAAGGGAAGGAAGACCCTTTACCATCTCATACTTGCTGAGCTCAAGTAAGTAGCCAGAACTAAGATGCCCATATCTCTTGTGCCATAGGGAAGTTGCCTCCTTGGTAGAGGCAGTCATGGCAACATGTGGAGTAGAGATAGCATCTAGTGCAAATAAGCCATGCTTATATGAAGCCGTTGCAATCTGCTTACCCTTCCCGGTAATTGTACAACACTTCTTTCCATTCTCAACACGAAAGTTGACAACCATATTTCGATCCGGGATTTGTGTCACCGACAACAAATTGTTGGCCAATCCCGGAACATAGAGGACCTTGTCAATCTGACACTTGCCATCAGGAAGAGTGACTGAAACTGTACCCTCTCCCTGAACCCTATAGGTTTTATCATCAGCAATGGTGACAGGTTTGCCCTCTTTGGCCACAAATGATTCAAACCACGATCTGTCGCCAGTCATATGTTTACTAGCTCCAGAATCGACATACCAAATAGGATCCCTCTGAGTGGAATCTGTGGTAGTCATGAGCACCTTGTGTGCCCATTCAGAATCTGAGTCAGATTCTTCAACATCAACATTCACCTGGGGTTGCTTGTTTTTATTTTGTGGTTTGTTTTGGCCTTTTTGCTTGTTCTTATGCCAACACCTGTTGGTGTCATGGTTGTCTTTCTCACAGATCTTGCACCACCTCTTCTTCTGTTGAGGTTGCTTGCCTTTTCCTTTCGTATCCTGTTGAGAATTTCCTCCTTTCTGAAAGTTGCCTCCTTTTTGCCCATTACCTTTCTTCCTAGAACCCTGCCTGTTGGTGTATAGGGCTGTATTGGAAGAATCATCCTTGTGAAGTTGGCGTGCCTCCTGTTGTTGAAGCAGATTGACCAACTCGATGTAGGTAATTTGTCGTTGGGACACCTGGATGGAGGTTATCAACATGTCAAATGAAGAAGGTAAAGCTCTCATCACAAGTGAAATGAGAAGCTTTTCATCCACAGTATCTCCCAGAGAACTCAATTTCTCTTTCAACTCAGACACTCTGCACAGAAAGAGTTCAACTGTTTCACCCTGTCTCAAACTCAGGTTATGAAGTTGTTGTTGAAGATGAAGAATGGTGGATTCATTCTTCCCCTCATAGATGGTTCTAAGGGCATCCCATGCCTCTTTACCACTTGCTTTATCGGCTATATGAGGTTGCACTTCATCCGAAACAAGAAACAAAATGAGCACCTTTGCTCTACTTGTCTTTCTTGTCAAAAGCAATCCGATCTCGTCGAAGGACTCGTGGATCCTCGTTGTTGGTGAAGGCCTTGTTGCTACTCCAGTAACAATATCCCACAAATCTTCCATTTGGAGAATAGCCTTCATCTTATGTTTCCATGGTGTATAATTTGGACCTTTCAATAACTGATGCGGATCAGTCATCAATTTTGCAACAGTGGCCATAGTGAAGGTTCCTTATATCACCAAATTGGTCCCCCTTTCGATATACCTTTTGCTAGGCCAATATACCGTACAAAATACCCGCCCTTACGTGAGGGAAACTATAGGTATTTAGAAAGATCAACAAAAATCACCCGCCCTTACGTGAGGGAGACTATAGGTGAGTTTTAGAGATCATACGATACGTGGAACATAAGCGGTGCTGAAATGGAATCGCCTTGTTGATGGCACCTACCATAGAAGATTCTTCTCATGCGTGGGGCGTAACTTCCCCTAAACACTATGAAGAATACTTCGTCGGGATTTACGCCTAAACACAAGTGCGATAAAGGGTAGTGGATGGAGTAAAAAAATGCAAAAATGGCGTACTTATTCCTCCCCGACGATTTATAGAGAACAAGCTCAGACGTCGTTATAGCGGCTATATTAGGCGGCGGATACGAGTAGCCAAATCACGACGGACTTTACTCGTAAGTGCTGGCCAGAGGTATCGCAAATACCGAACGCTGCAGTGCAAATAAATTGCACGGATGGGTTTTATATTCCGGGGACTTAGGGAGTGTTTGATTTTAATTTTTAATGTTATAGTGCAAAAATGAAATATGCAACATACAACAAAAAAAATGCCCACAAGAATAACCCACAAGGTGTCGGTCACAGCCGAAAATGCACCTTTTACAATTCGCCAAATTGCTATTTTTCATAAAAATTACTCACAATCCCCCTTTGATTTTTTTGAAAAAAAAATCCCCCCTTAAAAGGCTTTCTTTAACAAAGCATTTTTATAATTATTATCAATTTTAAAATTAAAATAAATAATTTTAATTTCTATAGTTTTAAACTTTAGAAAAAATAAATTAAAATTAAATTTAATTTATTAAAGTTTAAAAACTATATTAAAAAAAAATTAAAATTAAAAATTTTAATTAAAAATAATAATAATAAAAAAATGACTTTGACAAAAAAAAATTATACCTTGGGGGAGTCGGCGGGATTCGAACCCCCGACCTGTAGGCTCCCTGAGCCTTACCGCACGACTCACGACCACGTGAGCCGGCGGGCTGATCCGAAAGATCGGAGACCTCCTCCCTTATCAACCCGAATCCTCCTCCTCCTCGGCCTCTCCGTCCCGGCGCTCCTCTCTCGCCGAGGCGAACACCGCTCCTCTCTCGTGTGCGAAAAAAACTTCCACAGACCAACTTTTTTTTTTTTTCTTTTAACGGGTAGGGGGGGTGGCTCTGTGTTTATTTATTTATTTTTTTTTCTTTCTCGGCGCGCGCGTTGCGGTGCGCCGGGTGGGGGGCGTTTTTTTTTTTTCGGGAGGGTTTGGGGGGGGGGGCTCGCCGTACGCGCAAATGGCGGGGGGGGGTTATACCCCTCCAATTCCCGCGCGGGGGTCCTCCTCTCGCGGGCGTCGGGCGCGACCGGGCCGGCGGGATTTAAAAATCCGCGCGCGGGGGTCTCCCTCTGTGCAAGCTCGCGCAATGATGCGCGGGGGGGCGTTTATTTAAACAATGTTGTTAAATAAGATTACAATGGAGAACCGCCGGAATGAACCAGCTACAATAAGCACTTTGTTATAACGAGATAACAAATGCAAGAGTAGGACAAATAATATGTTAGCAAACAAGAATAAAGATAACAGAACGCTAACATCCCCCTTTATTACATTATTTGGGTAATGTAATAACTAATAGCTATACTTAGACTACTAACATCCCCTTACATTATTTTGCAATACAAAGTGAGCAGCGAAACAATTCAAATTTGACACGTCCAAGTGCCTTAGTGAAAATGTCCGCAACTTGAGCATCTGTGGGAATGTGCCGAAGCTGAATTCGGTGCTTTGGAACTTCCTCTCGAATGAAATGACATTGTGTGTCAATGTGCTTTGTTTTTTCATGATGGACTGGATTCTTGACGAGGTTCAAAACACCCTGATTGTCGCAAAACAAGTGTATTGGAGATTTTGATGGATGGCCCATACTTGTCCGAATGCGACGTAACCATATCACTTCGCACACACCTTCACGTGCGGCGCGATATTCTCGCTCTCGTTGAAGAAATAGCAACCACCCGTTGCTTCTTGCCGTGCCAAGAGACAGGACCGGATCCCGGATGAAAAATGTATCCATAAGTTGACTTGTGATCATCAAATGATCCGGCATAGTCGGAGTCCGTGTATCCTTGCAAGAAGAATTTGTTGTTCCTCTTGTATTCTAGGCCATATTCTATAGTACCACGGACATAGTGAAGAACACGTTTTGTCGCTTTCCAATGAGTAGTCTTAGGCTCCCGCATGAACCTCGAAAGATAGTTTACAAAGAAATACGAGATCCGGCCTAGTATTGGTCGGATATATGAGACTCCCAATCAACCGTCGATAGAGAGTGCCATCTACCCGAGGTGAGTCATCATATCGCGATAATCGAAGTCCATTCTCCATAGGAGTTGCCATTGGCTTGCGACTACCATGCGATATTTATCGAGCAATGTCTTGGCATACTTTTTCTCGAGACACTTTGATGGTGTGCTCCTTCTCGGCTGAATTCCGTACCAAGACAAGAATGGAGAAGTCCGAGATCCGTCATCTCAAAAGATTTGCACAAGTTTCTTTTGACAAGAGAGATCATATCTTCTCGAACTCCCCGTAATGAGCAGATCATCCACATAGAGTACAAGCAACACTATCTCGTAACCCCGTTTCTTGAAATAGAGGTTTGCATCCGACGGACATCTCTTAAATCCATGCCGCATTAGGTGATTGTCCATTTTTATATACCAAGCTCGAGGAGCTTGTTTCTGACCATACAAGGATTTGACCAATTTGCAAACTTTCTCGTCGTTGGCCTTCCACTTCAAATCCTTCAGCCGAGTCATATAGACTTCTTCTTGGAGATCACCATTAAGAAAGGCACTTTTGACATCCATTTGGTGAACTTTCCACCCATATTGTGCTGCCATAGCACACATAACCCGAATTGTGGTCATCCGAGCAATAGGTGCAAAAGTTTCTTCATAGTCGATGCCTTCCTTTTGAGCATAGCCCTTTGCAACAAGACGGGCCTTATGCTTATCAATTGTTCCATCCGCCTTGTACTTGACTTTGTATACCCATTTGCAGCCAATAGGTTTCTTTCCATGCGGCAGATCAACAAGCTTCCAAGTTTTATTCTTCATCGTAGACTCATACTCGTATCCATAGCGGCCTTCCACCGAGGCTCACTAAGAGCATCTTGCACCGATGCAGGTTCAAGACTATCTATGGTAGACATGAATGCCCCGTCATCATCAATATCCATATCCTCAACTTCTCTACTTGGAGTCACGGAAAGTTCCTCAAAAGATTGACAAAGATCATCAACCTCACCCGCTCTCGGCTTCTCTTTCCTTTTGAGCCATACCGCGTGTACGAGGTCTATCCAAATTCAAATTGGGAGGAGTGGATAAATTTGCATCTCTCGATTGTATTTGTACACCATTTAGGATTCCGCTTCGGTGGTGGTGAAGAAGATGTAGAAGGACCTCCTGTCTCGTGTTGACGAAGGAATCTCCTCTTCCTTAGGTTCCACAATATCCTCGGTGTACCGTAGATGTGCTCTGTGATGTGAAAGCTTCATCAAAGACAACATCTCCGCTGATATGAATTTTCTTGGTCAAAGGATCTATCAACCGATATCCTTTAGAGTGCTCGTAATATCCAAGAAAAATACATCTCAGTTGTTTTCTCATCTAGCTTCTTCCTTTTCTATTTCGGTATGTGCATGAAAGCTTGACACCCGAAAATACGTAGATGAGATATGGAGGGTTTTTGACCACTCCATGCTTCCCGTGGAGTCATTCCTTTTAGGGCCTTTGTGGGTGCCCTATTCAAAAGATACACCGCAGTGGTGACAGCTTCTCGCCCAATATTGTTGCCCAAGAGTTGCACCCGTGAGCATACAACGAACCATTTCCATGATAGAACGGTTCCTTCTCTCAAGCAACTCCATTCTCGTCGAGGAGTATAGGCAGCTTGTTAACCGTCTCTTGATCCCATGCTTATCTAGGAATGCAGAAAATTCATTAGAGGTAAACTCTCCCCCTTGATCTGAGCGGAGGGTTTTGATAGAAGCCCCTGACTCCTTCTCAACGGATTTCTTGAACCGCTGGAAGAATGCAAAAGCTTCGATTTCAGCTTTGACAAAGAAAACCCACATCTTTCGTGAGTAGTCATCTACAAATAATTGAAAGTACCTCTTCCCTCCAACACTTTTGGGTGTGAAAGGACCGCATAGATCGGTGTGAATTAGCTCTGGAGGTTTTCTTGCTCTTGTAGAGCTCTTCTCAAATGTTACTCTATGCTGCTTTCCCGCTAGCGATCGAGCACACCGGCAATGTGGCGTAAAGGGAAGGAAGACCCTTTACCATCTCATACTTGCCGAGCTCAAGTAAGTAGCCGTAACTAAGATGCCCATATCTCTTGTGCCATAGGGAAGTTGCCTCCTTGGTAGAGACAATCATGGCAACATGTGGAGTAGAGATAGCATCTAGTGCAAATAAGCCATGCTTATATGAAGTCGTTGTAATCCGCTTACCCTTCCCGGTAATTGTACAACACTTCTTTCCATTCTCAACACGAAAGTTGACAACCATATTTCTGTCCAGGATTTGTGTCACCGACAACAAATTGTTGGCCAATCCCGAACATAGAGGACCTTGTCAATCCGACACTTGCCATCGTGAAGAGTGACCGAAACCGTACCCTCTCCCCGAACCCCGTAGGTTTTATCATCGACAATGGTGACAGGTTTGCCCTCCTTGGCCACAAATGATTCAAACCACGATCTGTCGCCAGTCATATGTTTACTAGCTCCGTAATCGACATACCAAATAGGATCCCTCTGAGTGGAATCTGTGGTAGTCATGAGCACCTTGTGTGCCCATTCGTAATCCGAGTCGATTCTTCAACAAGCAACATTCACCTCGGGGTTGCTTGTTCTTATTTTGTGGTTTGTTTTGGCCTTTTTGCTTGTTCTTATGCCAACACCCGTTGGTGTCATGGTTGTCTTTCTCACACATCTTGCACCACCTCTTCTTCTCGTTGAGGTTGCTTGCCTTTTCCTTTCGTATCCCGTTGAGAATTTCCTCCTTTCCGAAAGTTGCCTCCTTTTTGCCCATTACCTTTCTTCCTAGAACCCCGCCTCGTTGGTGTATAGGGCCGTATTGGAAGAATCATCCTTGTGAAGTTGGCGTGCCTCCCGTTGTTGGAGCAGATTGACCAACTCGATGTAGGTAATTTGTCGTTGGGACACCTGGATGGAGGTTATCAACATATCAAATGAAGAAGGTAAAGCTCTCATCACAAGTGAAATGAGAAGCTTTTCATCCACAGTATCTCCTAGAGAACTCAATTTCTCTTTCAACTCGTACACTCGCACGTAAAGAGTTCAACTGTTTCACCCCGCCTCAAACTCAGAGTTATGAAGTTGTTGTTGAAGATGAAGAATGGTGGATTCATTCTTCCCCTCATAGATGGTTCTAAGGGCATCCCATGCCTCTTTACCACTTGCTTTATCAGCCTATATGAGGTTGCACTTCATCCGAAACAAAGAAACAAAATGAGCACCTTTGCTCTCCTGTCTTTCTTGTCAAAAGCAATCTGATCCGTCGAAGGACCCGTGGATCCCGCCGTTGGTGAAGGCCTTGTTGCTACTCCAAGAATAATATCCCACAAATCTTCCATTTGGAGAATAGCCTTCATCTTATGTTTCCATGGTGTATAATTTGGACCTTTCAATAACCGATGCGGATCGTCATCAACTTTGCAACAACGGCCATAGTGAAGGTTCCTTATATCACCAAATTGGTCCCCCTTTCTATATACCTTTTGCTAGGCCAATATACCGTACAAAATACCCGCCCTTACGTGAGGGAAACTATAGGTATTTAGAAAGATCAACAAAAATCACCCGCCCTTACGTGAGGGAGACTATAGGTGAATTTTAGAGATCATACGATACGTGGAACATAAGCGGTACGGAAAGGGAATCGCCTTGTTGATGGCACCTACCATAGAAGATTCTTCTCATGCGTGGGGCGTAACTTCCCCTAAACACTATGAAGAATACTTCGTCAGGATTTACGCCTAAACACAAGTGCGATAAAGGGTAGTGGATGGAGTAAAAAATGCAAAAATGGCGTACTTATTCCTCCCCGACGATTTATAGAGAACAAGCTCGTACGTCGTTATAGCAGCTATATTAGGCGGCGGATACAAAGAGCCAAATCACGACAGCTTTACCCGTAAGTGCCGGCCGTAGGTATCGCAAATACCGAACGCCGCAAATGCAAATAAATTGCACAGATGGGTTTTATATTCCGGGGACTTAGGGAGTGTTTGATTTTAATTTTTAATGTTATAGTGCAAAAATGAAATATGCAACATACAACAAAAAAAATGCCCACTAGAATAACCCACAAGGTGTCGGTCACAGCCGAAAATGCACCTTTTACAATGCCAAATTGCTATTTTTCATAAAAATTACTCTCAATCCCCCTTTGATTTTTTGAAAAAAATCCCCCCTTAAAAGGCTTTCTTTAACAAAGCATTTTTATAATTATTATCTATTTTAAAATTAAAATAAATAATTTTAATTTATATAGTTTTAAAACTTTAGAAAAAATAAATTAAAATTAAATTTTAATTTATAAAGTTTAAAAACTATATTAAAAAAAATTAAAAATTAAAAATTTTAATTAAAAATAATAATAATAAAAAAATGACTTTGACAAAAAAAATTATACCTTGGGGGAGTCGGCGGGATTTGAACCCCCGACCTGTAGGCTCCCTGAGCCTTACCGCACGGCTCACGACCACGTGAGCCAGCGGGCTGATCCGAAAAGATCAGTAGACCTCCTCCCTTATCAACCCGAATCCTCCTCCTCCTCGGCCTCTCGCAGTCGCCGGCGCTCCTCTCTCGCGAGGCGAAAACACCGCTCCTCTCTCGGCCGCAAAAAATTCTTCCACGACACAACTTTTTTTTTTTTTTTTTTTTAACGGGAGGGGGGGCTCGTGTTTTTTTTTTTTTTTTCTCGGCCGCGGATTGCGCGTGCGCTGGGGGCCGTTTTTTTTTTGAGGGTGGGGGGGGTCGCGCCGCTACGCGCAAATGGCGGGGGGGGGTTTATACCCCTCCAATTCCCGCGCGGGCGGGGATTTAAAAATCCCGCGCGGGGGGTCCCTCCTCTCGCGCCGGCCTGTCGCCTGGCGCGACCGCGGCCCGTCGCGGGATTTAAAAATCCCGCGCGCGGGGGGTCTCCCTCTCGTCGCGATCGCTACGTGCCAATGACACGCGGGGGGGTTTATTTAAACAATGTTCGTTAAATAAGATTACAATGGAGAACCGTCGGAATGAACCGACGTACAATAAGCACTTTGTTATAACGAGATAACAAATGCAAGAGTAGGACAAATAATATGTTAGCAAACAGTGAATAATGATAACAGTACGCTAACATCCCCCTTTATTACATTATTTGGGTAATGTAATAACTAATAGCTATACTAGACTACTAACATCCCCTTACATTATTTTGCAATACAAAGTGAGCTGCGAAACAATTCAAATTTGACACGTCCAAGTGCCTTAGTGAAAATGTCTCGCAACTTGAGCATCCGTGGGAATGTGCTCAAGCTGAATTCGGTGCTTTGGAACTTCCTCTCGAATGAAATGACATTGTGTGTCAATGTGCTTTGTTTTTTCATGATGGACTCGGATTCTTGACGAGGTTCGAAACACCCCGATTGTCGCAAAACAAGTGTATTGGAGATTTTGATGGATGGCCCATACTTGTCCGAATGCGACGTAACCATATCACTTCGCACACGACTTCACGTGCGGCGCGATATTCTCGCCTCGTTGAAGAAATAGCAACCACCGTTGCTTCTTGTCGTGCCAAGAGACAGGACCGGATCCCGGATGAAAAATGTATCCGAAGTTGACTTGCGATCATCAAATGATCCGGCATAGTCGGAGTCCGTGTATCCTTGCAAGAAGAATTTGTTGTTCCTCTTGTATTCTAGGCCATATTCTATAGTACCACGGACATAGTGAAGAACACGTTTTGTCGCTTTCCAATGAGTAGTCTTAGGCTCCCGCATGAACCTCGAAAGATAGTTTACAAAGAAATACGAGATCCGGCCTAGTATTGGTCGATATATGAGACTCCCAATCAACTGTCGATAGAGAGTGCCATCTACCTGAGGTGAGTCATCATATCGCGATAACCGAAGTCCATTCTCCATAGGAGTTGCCATTGGCTTGCAGATAGTCATGCGATATTTATCGAGCAATGTCTTGGCATACTTTTTCTGAGACACTTTGATGGTGTGCTCCTTCTGGCTGAATTCCAGACCAAGACAGTAATGGAGAAGTCCGAGATCTGTCATCTCAAAAGATTTGCACAAGTTTCTTTTGACAAGAGAGATCATATCTTCTCGAACTCCCCGTAATGAGCAGATCATCCACATAGAGTACAAGCAACACTATCTCGTAACCCTGTTTCTTGAAATAGAGGTTTGCATCCGACGGACATCTCTTAAATCCATGCCGCATTAGGTGATTGTCCATTTTTATATACCAAGCTCGAGGAGCTTGTTTCGGACCATACAAGGATTTGACCAATTTGCAAACTTTCTCGCTGTTGGCCTTCCACTTCAAATCCTTCAGGCTGAGTCATATAGACTTCTTCTTGGAGATCACCATTAAGAAAGGCACTTTTGACATCCATCTGGTGAACTTTCCACCCATATTGTGCTGCCATAGCACACATAACCCGAATTGTGGTCATCCGAGCAGTAGGTGCAAAAGTTTCTTCATAGTCGATGCCTTCCTTTTGAGCATAGCCCTTTGCAACAAGACGGGCCTTATGCTTATCAATTGTTCCATCCGCCTTGTACTTGACTTTGTATACCCATTTGCAGCCAATAGGTTTCTTTCCATGCGGTCGATCAACAAGCTTCCAAGTTTTATTCTTCATCGTAGACTCATACTCGTATCCATAGCGGCCTTCCACCGAGGCTCACTAAGAGCATCTTGCACCGATGCAGGTTCAAGACTATCTATGGTAGACATGAATGCCCCGTCATCATCAATATCCATATCCTCAACTTCTCTACTTGGAGTCACAGTAAAGTTCCTCAAAAGATTGACAAAGATCATCAACCTCACCGGCTCTCGGCTTCTCTTTCCTTTTGAGCCATACCGCGTGTACGAGGTCTATCCAAATTCAAATTGGGAGGAGTGGATAAATTTGCATCTCTGATTGTATTTGTACACCATTTAGGATTCTGCTTCGGTGGTGGTGAAGAAGATGTAGAAGGACCTCCTGTCTGTGTTGACGAAGGAATCTCCTCTTCCTTAGGTTCCACAATATCCTCGGTGTACCGTAGATGTGCTCTCGTGATGTGAAAGCTTCATCAAAGACAACATCCTTGCTGATATGAATTTTCTTGGTCAAAGGATCTATCAACCGATATCCTTTAGAGTGCTCAGAATATCCAAGAAAAATACATCTCAGTGTTTTCTCATCTAGCTTCTTCCTTTTTTCTTTCGGTATGTGCATGAAAGCTTGACACCCGAAAATACGTAGATGAGATATGGAGGGTTTTCGACCACTCCATGCTTCCTGTGGAGTCATTCCTTTTAGGGCCTTTGTGGGTGCCCTATTCAAAAGATACACCGCAGCTGGTGACAGCTTCTCGCCCAATATTGTTGCCCAAGAGTTGCACCCGTGAGCATACAACGAACCATTTCCATGATAGAACGGTTCCTTCTCTCAAGCAACTCCATTCTCGTCGAGGAGTATAGGCAGCTTGTTAACTGTCTCTTGATCCCATGCTTATCTAGGAATGCAGAAAATTCATTAGAGGTAAACTCTCCCCCTCGATCTGAGCGGAGGGTTTTGATAGAAGCCCCTGACTCCTTCTCAACGGATTTCTTGAACTGCTGGAAGAATGCAAAAGCTTCAGATTTCAGCTTGAGAAAGAAAACCCACATCTTTCGTGAGTAGTCATCTACGAATAATTGAAAGTACCTCTTCCCTCCAACACTGTTGGGTGTGAAAGGACCGCATAGATCGGTGTGAATTAGCTCCGGAGGTTTTCGTGCTCTTGTAGAGCTCTTCTCAAATGGTACTCTATGCCGCTTTCCCGCCAAGCGCCGAGCACACCGGCAATGTGGCGTAAAGGGAAGGAAGACCCTTTACCATCTCATACTTGCCGAGCTCAAGTAAGTAGCCGTAACTAAGATGCCCATATCTCTTGTGCCATAGGGAAGTTGCCTCCTTGGTAGAGACAGACATGGCAACATGTGGAGTAGAGATAGCATCTAGTGCAAATAAGCCATGCTTATAAGAAGCTATTGTAATCTGCTTACCCTTCCCGGTAATTGTACAACACTTCTTTCCATTCTCAACACGAAAGTTGACAACCATATTTCTGTCCAGGATTTGTGTCACTGACAACAAATTGTTGGCCAATCCCAGAACATAGAGGACCTTGTCAATCTGACACTTGCCATCGTGAAGAGTGACTGAAACCGTACCCTCTCCCTGAACCCTGTAGGTTTTATCATCAGCAATGGTGACAGGTTTGCCCTCCTTGGCCACAAATGATTCAAACCACGATCTGTCGCCAGTCATATGTTTACTAGCTCCGTAATCGACATACCAAATAGGATCCCTCTGAGTGGAATCTGTGGTAGTCATGAGCACCTTGTGTGCCCATTCGTAATCCGAGTCGATTCTTCAACAACAACATTCACCCGGGGTTGCTTGTTCTTATTTTGTGGTTTGTTTTGGCCTTTTTGCTTGTTCTTATGCCAACACTCGTTGGTGTCATGGTTGTCTTTCTCACGGATCTTGCACCACCTCTTCTTCTCGTTGAGGTTGCTTGCCTTTTCCTTTCGTATCCCGTTGAGAATTTCCTCCTTTCCGAAAGTTGCCTCCTTTTTGCCCATTACCTTTCTTCCTAGAACCCCGCCTCGTTGGTGTATAGGGCTGTATTGGAAGAATCATCCTTGTGAAGTTGGCGTGCCTCCTGTTGTTGAAGCAGATTGACCAACTCGATGTAGGTAATTTGTCGTTGGGACACCTGGATGGAGGTTATCAACATATCAAATGAAGAAGGTAAAGCTCTCATCACAAGTGAAATGAGAAGCTTTTCATCCACAGTATCTCCTAGAGAACTCAATTTCTCTTTCAACTCAGACACTCGCACGTAAAGAGTTCAACCTGTTTCACCCTGCCTCAAACTCAGGTTATGAAGTTGTTGTTGAAGATGAAGAATGGTGGATTCATTCTTCCCCTCATAGATGGTTCTAAGGGCATCCCATGCCTCTTTACCACTTGCTTTATCAGCTATATGAGGTTGCACTTCATCTGAAACAACAAACAAAATGAGCACCTTTGCTCTCCTGTCTTTCTTGTCAAAAGCAATCCGATCTCGTCGAAGGACCCGTGGATCCTCGTCGTTGGTGAAGGCCTTGTTGCTACTCCAGTAATAATATCCCACAAATCTTCCATTTGGAGAATAGCCTTCATCTTATGTTTCCATGGTGTATAATTTGGACCTTTCAATAACTGATGCGGATCAGTCATCAATTTTGCAACAACGGCCATAGTGAAGGTTCCTTATATCACCAAATTGGTCCCCCTTTCGATATACCTTTTGCTAGGCCAATATACCGTACAAAATACCCGCCCTTACGTGAGGGAAACTATAGGTATTTAGAAAGATCAACAAAAATCACCCGCCCTTACGTGAGGGAGACTATAGGTGAATTTTAGAGATCATACGATACGTGGAACATAAGCGGTACCGAAAGGGAATCGCCTTGTTGATGGCACCTACCATAGAAGATTCTTCTCATGCGTGGGGCGTAACTTCCCCTAAACACTATGAAGAATACTTCGTCAGGATTTACGCCTAAACACAAGTGCGATAAAGGGTAGTGGATGGAGTAAAAAATGCAAAAATGGCGTACTTATTCCTCCCCGACGATTTATAGAGAACAAGCTCGTACGTCGTTATAGCAGCTATATTAGGCGGCGGATACAGGAGCCAAATCACGACAGCTTTACTCGTAAGTGCTGGCCGTAGGTATCGCAAATACCGAACGCCGCAAAGGCCAATAAATTGCACGGATGGGTTTTATATTCCGGGACTTAGGGAGTGTTTGATTTTAATTTTTAATGTTATAGTGCAAAAATGAAATATGCAACATACAACAAAAAAAAATGCCCACAAGAATAACCCACAAGGTGTCGGTCACAACCGAAAATGCACCTTTTACAATGCCAAATTGCTATTTTTCATAAAAATTACTCTCAATCCCCCTTTGATTTTTTTGAAAAAAATCCCCCCTTAAAAGGCTTTCTTTAACAAAGCATTTTTATAATCATTATCAATTTTAAAATTAAAATAAATAATTTTAATTTATATAGTTTTAAAACTTTAGAAAAAAAATAAATTAAAATTAAATTTTAATTTATTAAAGTTTAAAAACTATATTAAAAAAAATTAAAATTAAAAATTTTAATTAAAAATAATAATAATAAAAAAATGACTTTGACAAAAAAAATTATACCTTGGGGGAGTCGGCGGGATTCGAACCCCCGACCTGTAGGCTCCCTGAGCCTTACCGCACGGCTCACGACCACGTGAGCGCCGGCTGATCCGAAAAGATCGGAGACCTCCTCCCTTATCCACCCGAATCCTCCTCCTCCTCGGCCTCTGCAGCTGCCGGCGCTCCTCTCTGCCGAGGCAGAAACACCGCTCCTCTCTGCTGCTGCAAAAAACTTCCACAGACCAACTTTTTTTTTTTTTTTTTTAACGGGTAGGGGGGGTGGCTCTGTGTTTTTTTTTTTTCTTTCTCGGCGCGCGCGATTGCGTCGTGCGTCGGGAGGGGGGCCGTTTTTTTTGGAGGTGGGGGGGCGGCGCGCTACGCGCAAATGGCGGGGGGGGTTTATACCCCTCCAATTCCCGCGCGGGGGATTTAAAAATCCCGCGCGGGGTCCTCCTCTCGCGCCGCCGTCGCTCGGCGCGATCCGTGCCCGTCGCGGATTTAAAATCCCGCGCGGGGGGTCTCCCTCTCGTCGCGACCGCTACGTGCCAATGACACGCGGGGGGGGTATTATTGAAACAAGCGTATTAAATAAGATTACAATGGAGAACCGCCGGAATGAACCAGCTACAATAAGCACTTTGTTATAACGAGATAACAAATGCAAGAGTAGGACAAATAATATGTTAGCAAACAGTAACAGTATAACAGTACGCTAACATCCCCCTTTATTACATTATTTGGGTAATGTAATAACTAATAGCTATACTAACATCCCCTTACATTATTTTGCAATACAAAGTGAGCTGCGAAACAATTCAAATTTGACACGTCCAAGTGCCTTAGTGAAAATGTCTGCAACTTGAGCATCTGTGGGAATGTGCCGAAGCTGAATTCGGTGCTTTGGAACTTCCTCTCGAATGAAATGACATTGTGTGTCAATGTGCTTTGTTTTTTCATGATGGACTGGATTCTTGACGAGGTTCAAAACACCCTGATTGTCGCAAAACAAGTGTATTGGAGATTTTGATGGATGGCCCATACTTGTCAGAATGCGACGTAACCATATCACTTCGCACACACCTTCACGTGCGGCGCGATATTCTGCCTCTCGTTGAAGAAATAGCAACCACCGTTGCTTCTTGTCGTGCCAAGAGACAGGACCGGATCCCGGATGAAAAATGTATCCGTAAGTTGACTTGCGATCATCAAATGATCCGGCATAGTCGGAGTCCGTGTATCCTTGCAAGAAGAATTTGTTGTTCCTCTTGTATTCTAGGCCATATTCTATAGTACCACGGACATAGTGAAGAACACGTTTTGTCGCTTTCCAATGAGTAATCTTAGGCTCCCGCATGAACCTCGAAAGATAGTTTACAAACAAATACGAGATCTGGCCTAGTATTGGTCAGATATATGAGACTCCCAATCAACTGTCGATAGAGAGTGCCATCTACCTGGGGTGAGTCATCATATCGCGATAACTGAAGTCCATTCTCCATAGGAGTTGCCATTGGCTTGCAGTCAGTCATGCGATATTTATCGAGCAATGTCTTGGCATACTTTTTCTGAGACACTTTGATGGTGTGCTCCTTCTGGCTGAATTCCAGACCAAGACAGTAATGGAGAAGTCCAAGATCTGTCATCTCAAAAGATTTGCACAAGTTTCTTTTGACAAGAGAGATCATATCTTCCGAACTCCCCGTAATGAGCAGATCATCCACATAGAGTACAAGCAACACTATCTCGTAACCCCGTTTCTTGAAATAGAGGTTTGCATCCGACTGGACATCTCTTAAATCCATGCCGCATTAGGTGATTGTCCATTTTTATATACCAAGCTCGAGGAGCTTGTTTCAGTACCATACAAGGATTTAACCAATTTGCAAACTTTCTTGCCGTTGGCCTTCCACTTCAAATCCTTCAGCCGAGTCATATAGACTTCTTCTTGGAGATCACCATTAAGAAAGGCACTTTTGACATCCATTTGGTGAACTTTCCACCCATATTGTGCTGCCATAGCACACATAACCCGAATTGTGGTCATCCGAGCAATAGGTGCAAAAGTTTCCTCATAGTCGATGCCTTCCTTTTGAGCATAGCCCTTTGCAACAAGACGGGCCTTATGCTTATCAATTGTTCCATCCGCCTTGTACTTGACTTTGTATACCCATTTGCAGCCAATAGGTTTCTTTCCATGCGGTCGATCAACAAGCTTCCAAGTTTTATTCTTCATCGGAGACTCATACTCGTATCCATAGCGGCCTTCCACCGAGGCTCACTAAGAGCATCTTGCACCGATGCAGGTCCAAGACTATCTATGGTAGACATGAATGCCCCGTCATCATCAATATCCATATCCTCAACTTCTCTACTTGGAGTCACGGAAAGTTCCTCAAAAGATTGACAAAGATCATCAACCTCACCCGCTTCTCGGCTTCTCTTTCCTTTTGAGCCATACCGCGTGTACGAGGTCTATCCAAATTCAAATTGGGAGGAGTGGATAAATTTGCATCTCTCGATTGTATTTGTACACCATTTAGGATTCTGCTTCAGTGGTGGTGAAGAAGATGTAGAAGGACCTCCCGTCTATGTTGACGAAGGAATCTCCTCTTCCTTTGGTTCCACAATATCCTGGTGTACTGTAGATGTGCTCTGTGATGTGAAAGCTTCATCAAAGACAACATCTCTGCTGATATGAATTTTCTTGGTCAAAGGATCTATCAACCGATATCCTTTAGAGTGCTCAGAATATCCAAGAAAAATACATCTCATTGTTTTCTCATCTAGCTTCTTCCTTTTTTCTTTCGGTATGTGCATGAAAGCTTGACACCCGAAAATACGTAGATGAGATATGGAGGGTTTTCGACCACTCCATGCTTCCTGTGGAGTCATTCCTTTTAGGGCCTTTGTGGGTGCCCTATTCAAAAGATACACCGCAGCTGGTGACAGCTTCTCGCCCAATATTGTTGCCCAAGAGTTGCACCCGTGAGCATACAACGAACCATTTCCATGATAGAACGGTTCCTTCTCTCAAGCAACTCCATTCTCGTCGAGGAGTATAGGCAGTTGTTAACCGTCTCTTGATCCCATGCTTATCTAGGAATGCAGAAAATTCATTAGAGGTAAACTCTCCCCCTCGATCTGAGCGGAGGGTTTTGATAGAAGCCCCTGACTCCTTCTCAACGGATTTCTTGAACTGCTGGAAGAATGCAAAAGCTTCAGATTTCGCTTTGAGAAAGAAAACCCACATCTTTCGTGAGTAGTCATCTACGAATAACGAAAGTACCTCTTCCCTCCAACACCGTTGGGTGTGAAAGGACCGCATAGATCGGTGTGAATTAGCTCCGGAGGTTTTCGTGCTCTTGTAGAGCTCTTCTCAAATGGTACTCTATGTCGCTTTCCCGCCAGCGATCGAGCACACCGGCAATGTGGCGTAAAGGGAAGGAAGACCCTTTACCATCTCATACTTGCCGAGCTCAAGTAAGTAGCCGTAACTAAGATGCCCATATCTCTTGTGCCATAGGGAAGTTGCCTCCTTGGTAGAGACAATCATGGCAACATGTGGAGTAGAGATAGCATCTAGTGCAAATAAGCCATGCTTATATGAAGTTATTGCAATCTGCTTACCCTTCCTGGTAATTGTACAACACTTCTTTCCATTCTCAACACGAAAGTTGACAACCATATTTCTGTCCAGGATTTGTGTCACTGACAACAAATTGTTGGCCAATCCCGGAACATAGAGGACCTTGTCAATCTGACACTTGCCATCAGGAAGAGTGACTGAAACTGTACCCTCTCCCTGAACCCTGTAGGTTTTATCATCAGCAATGGTGACAGGTTTGCCCTCCTTGGCCACAAATGATTCAAACCACGATCTGTCGCCGATCATATGTTTACTAGCTCCGTAATCGACATACCAAATAGGATCCCTCCGAGTGGAATTCGTGGTAGTCATGAGCACCTTGTGTGCCCATTCGAATCCGAGTCGGATTCTTCAACAAAGAACATTCGCCTCGGGGTTGCTTGTTCTTATTTTGTGGTTTGTTTTGGCCTTTTTGCTTGTTCTTATGCCAACACCTGTTGGTGTCATGGTTGTCTTTCTCACAGATCTTGCACCACCTCTTCTTCTCGTTGAGGTTGCTTGCCTTTTCCTTTCGTATCCCGTTGAGAATTTCCTCCTTTCCGAAAGTTGCCTCCTTTTTGCCCATTACCTTTCTTCCTAGAACCCCGCCTCGTTGGTGTATAGGGCCGTATTGGAAGAATCATCCTTGTGAAGTTGGCGTGCCTCCCGTTGTTGAAGCAGATTGACCAACTCGATGTAGGTAATTTGTCGTTGGGACACCCGGATGGAGGTTATCAACATGTCAAATGAAGAAGGTAAAGCTCTCATCACAAGTGAAATGAGAAGCTTTTCATCCACAGTATCTCCTAGAGAACTCAATTTCTCTTTCAACTCGTACACTCTGCACATAAAGAGTTCAACTGCTTTCACCCCGTCTCAAACTCGAGTTATGAAGTTGTTGTTGAAGATGAAGAATGGTGGATTCATTCTTCCCCTCATAGATGGTTCTAAGGGCATCCCATGCCTCTTTACCACTTGCTTTGTCACCTATATGAGGTTGCACTTCATCCGAAACAAGAAACAAAATGAGCACCTTTGCTCTACTGTCTTTCTTGTCAAAAGCAATCTGATCTCGTCGAAGGACCCGTGGATCCTCGTCGTTGGTGAAGGCCTTGTTGCTACTCCAAGAATAATATCCCACAAATCTTCCATTTGGAGAATAGCCTTCATTTTGTGTTTCCATGGTGTATAATTTGGACCTTTCAATAACTGATGCGGATCAGCCATCAATTTTGCAACAACGGCCATAGTGAAGGTTCCTTATATCACCAAATTGGTCCCCCTTTCGATATACCTTTTGCTAGGCCAATATACCGTACAAAATACCCGCCCTTACGTGAGGGAAACTATAGGTATTTAGAAAGATCAACAAAAATCACCCGCCCTTACGTGAGGGAGACTATAGGTGAATTTTAGAGATCATACGATACGTGGAACATAAGCGGTACCGAAAGGGAATCGCCTTGTTGATGGCACCTACCATAGAAGATTCTTCTCATGCGTGGGGCGTAACTTCCCCTAAACACTATGAAGAATACTTCGTCAGGATTTACGCCTAAACACAAGTGCGATAAAGGGTAGTGGATGGAGTAAAAAATGCAAAAATGGCGTACTTATTCCTCCCCGACGATTTATAGAGAACAAGCTCGTACGTCGTTATAGCAGCTATATTAGGCGGCGGATACAAGTAGCCAAATCACGACAACTTTACTCGTAAGTGCCGGCCGTAGGTATCGCAAATACCGAACGCCGCAGAGGCAAATAAATTGCACAGATGGGTTTTATATTCCGGGACTTTAGGGAGTGTTTGATTTTAATTTTTAATGTTATAGTGCAAAAATGAAATATGCAACATACAACAAAAAAAAATGCCCACTAGAATAACCCACAAGGTGTCGGTCACACATCGAAAATGCACCTTTTACAATGCCAAATTGCTATTTTTCATAAAAATTACTCTCAATCCCCCTTTGATTTTTTTGAAAAAAAATCCCCCCTTAAAAGGCTTTCTTTAACAAAGCATTTTTATAATTATTATCAATTTTAAAATTAAAATAAATAATTTTAATTTCTATAGTTTTAAACTTTAGAAAAAATAAATTAAAATTAAATTTAATTTATTAAAGTTTAAAAACTATATTAAAAAAAAATTAAAATTAAAAATTTTAATTAAAAATAATAATAATAAAAAAATGACTTTGACAAAAAAAAATTATACCTTGGGGGAGTCGGCGGGATTCGAACCCCCGACCTGTAGGCTCCTTGAGCCTTACCGCACGGCTCACGACCACGTGAGCGCCGGGCTGATCCGAAAAGATCGGTAGACCTCCTCCCTTATCAACCCGAATCCTCCTCCTCCTCGGCCTCTCGCAGTCGCCGGCGCTCCTCTCTCGCCGAGGCGTAAACACCGCTCCTCTCTGCGGCCGCAAAAAAAATTCTTCCACGTACCAATTTTTTTTTTTTTTTTTTTTTAACGGGAAGGGGGTGGCTCTGTGTTTTTTTTTTTTTTTTCTTTCCCGCCGCGCGCGATTCGCGCCGTGCGCCGGGTGGGGGGCCGTTTTTTTTTTCCGGGAGGGTTTTGGGGGGGGGTTTATACCCCCTCCATCTCGGGCGGGGATTTAAAAATCCCGCGCGGGGGTCCCTCCTCTCGCGCCGGCCTGTCGCCTGGCGCGACCGCGGCCCGTCGCGGGATTTAAAAAATCCCGCGCGCGGGGGGGTCTCCCCTCCTGTCGCGACCGCTACGCGCCAATGACGCGCGGGGGGTTTATACCCCCTCCAATTCCCGCGCGGTCGGGGATTTAAAAATCCCGCGCGGGTGGGGTCCCTCCTCTCGCGCCGGCCTGTCGCCTGGCGCGACCGCGGCCCGTCGCGGGAGTGCGCGCTGTCGCACGGCCCTGCGCGCACTGTCGCGTAATGCGACAGTTGCTGTCGCGCGGGCCTGTAGCGTCCTCTTCGGGCGGGGGAGCGATTGCCGCGCCTCCTGCGCGGACGTCCCCTTCCTGCGCTTCTGCGGCCACGGACCGCCAAGGAGCTTCCAGCGACCTACGCGTCCGCGGGTGTTTTTTTTTTTTTTTTTTTTTAAATCACGCAATGGCGTGAAGAAAAAAAATAATCCCGTCGCAACACAGCCACCTTTCACCGCTCCCTGCAATCTTCTCGCCCAGAATTTCCGAGTGGCTCTGATGCCATGTAAGAATTCGGAACAATGATTATTATTCAGCTCTGCATTAAATAAGATTACAATGGAGAACCGCCGGAATGAACCAGCTACAATAAGCACTTTGTTATAACGAGATAACAAATGCAAGAGTAGGACAAATAATATGTTAGCAAACAGTAACAATGATAACGATGCGCTAACGAGCGATCGATGTATTTGATCGCAACTCGACCGAATCCGATGTTCGGAGTCGGTCCGATCGATCGTTTCATGGAGACTCCGAAGGACACGCAGCGGCAAGCGAGCAAGAGGATCCTGCACTATATCAACGGGACGCATAACCATGGCCTATTTTACGCCGAGACGAGACTAGTTGGAACCGGTCGACTTCATAGATAGTGGACTGGTCGGCAGCATCGACGATCGAAAGAGCACCTCCGGGTATGCTTTCCATCTCAGATAAGGGGCAGTCTCATGGGCGTCCAAGAAACAACCCATCGTTGCGTTGTCCATAGCAGAAGCAGAGTACGTTGCTGCCACCTCAGCCGCCTTCCAGGTAGTCTGGCTGAGAAGAGTTCTGTGTGAACTACATCATCCGCCCGAAGCAACGACAACAATATTTTGCGACAATAACTCTGCAATCACGCTGTCAAAGGATCCTGTCTTCCACGGCCGGACGAAGCACATCGACATCCGGTATCATTTCATCAAAGAGCTGGTGAAATTCGATGAAGTACAATTGCAGTTTTGCAGGTCCAAGGAGCAGCTGGTAGATATTTTCATGAAGCCTTTGAAGGAGGAAGACTTCAACAAATTGTGAAAGCAGCTTGGCGTCAAAGCGCTCGTGAAATCAGGCTTAAAGGAGGGTGTTAGAAATATTAACCCAGATTTCACGCCTGTGCCGGACTGCGCTATGAACATGGGCGAAGCCGGACTGCACTCGCGCAGTTGGGGATCCCGGCAAAAAGGTCTGACATGACGTCGCACCTACCCTCTGACAGATGTGACGTCTGACAGATCCAATCGCCGCAGAAGTTAATGCCAATTCGGCGATTTAATGCTAGTTTCGGGCGAAGTCCGTCGGCGCCCCGACCTGGCATTAACTTCGCCAGGTCGGCGCCCGACGTTCGCACTTCGCCCAGTTTCGGGCGAAGTCCGTCGGCGCCCCGACGTTCGCTCTGCGCCGCAACTCGAGCGCAGTCCGCACTCTGCTCTCGAACGGACGTCGGCAAATCAGAAAAAGAAATTAAAATTTCTTCAATTCTTACATACCAACCGTTTCAAATTTTATTGTTTTTGTTTACAATTGCATTCCACTCTAATACCTTGTTCTAATAGATACTTTCCTCTGTTCTGATGTCGCAGGCGCAGCTGCTTCCTTCTCTCGGTTCTTCCCCGTTATCAAGAGAAAGTACGACTATGGAGTTGTAATATTTATTCTAACATTCAATTTAATAGCAGTCTCCGGGTACCGCGTGGACGACATATTCAGCATGGCACAACAACGCCTCTCCACCATAGCTATGGGATTCGGTGTGTGTCTCGTCATCAGTCTGCTTGTTTACCCCCATTTGGGCTGGGAAGGATCTTCACAATTCCACTGCCGACAAATTTGAAGGTCTGGCTACATCTCTTGAAGGTAAACAAATTCAGCTAAATTTGATTGAGGCAAAATTTAAACAATCTTTTTAAATTTATATTTCTGTTGCATTCCCTTCCGTCAGCAATGTAATTGGTATTGAATTAGTTTAATTGGTTTGAATTCCTCTGTTGCGGTGTTTTTTTTGTCGAACTTGAAAATAAGGTTAAAGGAAACAACTATCCGTTTATGAATTGGGGGATTTCTTCTACATTGAAATGAAACTGTCGTTCACTAGTTCCAACCCTCTAATATTAGTAAACGGCATAACCTTTGAAAACTAATAAAACTATAACCAAAGTCCAATGACAAGCTTTCCCTCTCTTAACTTCATGGGATAAGTAGATGATTTCCGAAGGGGTAGTGCCTTTTTCACTGAGACTAATTACAGGAATTAAGGTTGGACATATTCAACTCAACTTAACTTTTGCATTTATTTATGCTTTCAGTATGCGTCCAAAAGTATTTTGATGGATCCAACAACAAGAGAGACGAAGATGAAATAGAGAGAGAATCAGAAGATGATTCAATATACGAGGGATACAAACCTGTCTTGGATTCGAAGGCCATCGACGAGTCTCTGGTAGGTTAAACTCTTAATCACTATATAATCTCCTTACGATTTCTTATAATTATGAATTTAGAGTATATCGACCCATCGTTGAAAACGCAGGCTACCTTCGCTACCTGGGAGCCGAGGCATGGTCGATTTCGGCACAGACATCCATGGAAGCAGTATGTCAAAATGGGAGCCAAGCTTCGTCATTTGGCATATGCTATCGTAGCCTTACACGGATCTCTGCAATCTGAAATTCAGGTTCGTATACATAAATTCTAAGTCACAATTGTTAGTTCAATGATTTAACATATAGAGTCCTCTTTTAAAAACAGACGCCACATTCCGTTCGTTTGGTGTTGAAGAAGCCATGCACCAAGGTTAGCCAGGAAGCCGCAAAATTACTGCGAGAGCTGTCGTGGAGCATCAGACACATGCGTCGATGCGACTCAGAGTCCACGATGGGGAAGCTGAAACTTGACGTCAACGACCTTCACACTGCTTTTCGTGCCCAGCCAAAACTTTTCGTCGACTCCAACAGATGGCACATCGAGGAAAAGGGTAGCGAAATAGAAAGGGCAGAAGATGAGTTGACAAAGGAAGAGGTTGGTCGTAAGGGGGACTCGAAAACAAATCTGTTCAGGAGAGTGGTGTCGTTCCAACCAGATCACTTAAAGAGCCACACACGGAAGACGCAGAGGCATGCCCAGATCTCCGCTAACGCGAAACCCAAGCAGAGTGTGGAACATGCAGAGGCGCTTCGGTTGGCCACATTTGCATGGCTGGTGGTGGAAGTGGTGGCGAGGGTGGAGCATGTGGTGGAGGCGGTGGAGGAACTGGGTAGTTTGGCGCATTTCAAACCTTGTAATCCTAGCAAGCAATCAAAAAGAGCGACTCCTCCTCAAACTCCGAAACAGAGCAAGGTAGGAATAGTAGATAGCCATGGGGCAGAGTGAGCATATACAGTGGAATCACGGATTGCATTATGCTACGAAGATATCGAGATTTTATTGAGGCAAAAATATTCGAAAGAACCGGAGTTGGACTTAAAATGAAGAAGAGAAACGATGAAGAAGAGAAACGACAACCCTCTTTTAATTGAGGTTGCATAGGATATTTCAGTTGAGTAAAACATTAATTTAACTGTCCTTAGCAAACATTAATTTTACTCTCCTTAACAGTAAAAAATTGTTATTTATATAATTTTTTAAAATTAGATTGGAAGTTAAAGAGTTTATTTTTTTTATCTCTTTAATAATAATTTAAAGTTTTTTTAATGAAGAATTTAGAGTTATATCACGACAATATCTTACGTTTATCCGCCTTTAGAGAAAAGAAGATACAAAGGAAATGGGTAATTGGGCTCATTTGACTGTCTTTGATCAATGAAATTGAATTAGTAAGGCAAAATGCTTAATGTTTTGAATATATTGGTTTTTCTTTTTTTTCAAAGGTAAAATAAACTCTAAAGTTTCATATATGTGATATATTGATTGCAGTTTATACTATTCTTTTGTGTGCGTTTCCCTTTATCAAAATAAAATTTTGGATGTTTTCTCCTATTTGAAGCGATTAGTAAAACTTGACTAGCAATTCAATGATACACTTATGTTTGTTTTCTTATCTTAGATAAGATTTAATACATGTAATTAATAGTTTTAAAAATATAAGCAACAACGATTATGTATTTAAACTTTTGAAAAAATTATTTAATTAACAAGTTTAAAAAGCATAAGCAAACAACTATAGAAATATATAATATTTTTGTTTTTAATTTAAAAAACAAAAAAATAAAAGATTAGGAAAAAAAATATTTAGTAACAATAAAATAATATATAAAGAAAGCAAAATAATTTAAGTTGGTTGAATTTTTTTTTATCAAACAATAATATATTATTGATATTGTTAATTGATAGGATGAGCCAACAACACTTAATAAGACATGATTACCATCTTATGGAATATAGAGGTGATAATACCTCCTCAAAGTAGAGGTGTATCAAGGACCTCTATTTAATTAATAAGCTTAATATTCTCTATATATAGGAAACTAAAATGACAAAGGAAGAAGTTTTCAAAACTATGAAAATAGTATGGGCAAGAAGTGAATGGGATGTTGTGAATTTAGAAGAAGTGGTAGGGGGAATTTTAACATATTGAAATCAAGTTAGAATCTCTTATGAAATCATTCATAAAACTAGGTATTGGATAATCTCATTAGTCACATGCGATTTTTCATATATTTATTTCATCATTTTCAATGTCTATGGACCTACAACCAAGTCAGACATATTAGAACTATGGAGTAGGATTGAAGCCTTTATGAGAAGTAACAACCAAGAAATTTGATTCATGAGCATTGGATATTTTAATGCCATAACCAAGTTGGATGATAAATTTGGGAGAATCAGGGAAAAAACCCAATGTATGAAAGATTTCTCAACATTTATTCAAAGCAATAATCTATGGGAGGTTGTGTTTGAAGGGTAAAACTATACATGGACTAAAAATAGGACATGCTAGAACCTAATAGTAGAAAAATTGGAGATATGCATACTCTCAAATCATTGGCTAGATGAAGGTACTTGTGCTAAAATTAATACCTTTAGAAAAATTGGTTTATATCATTGGCCAATAAGAGTTAATATGGTGGTAAGTGAATTAAAAAAATATTATATTTTAAATATAAGTAGATGTGGGAAAACCATCCTCAATTTGTTGATATGATAGCACAAACGTGGAATTCATCATGAAACGATGGGTTGTATACATTTCCAAAACAAATTAAATCAATGACATTTAGATTAAAAGAATGGAACAAAAACACTTTCGAAAATATTTTTGACAAGAAAGAACTAAAAGAGAAACTTTAAAAATTCCAAAAGGTAAGCACAATAATCCAAAATTGGAGGAAATATAGTTGCTTAATGAATATCATAATACTTTGAGTAAGCAAGATAAATTTTGGAGATTAAAAATCAAGACAAATTTGGTTAAAAGGAGATAAAACGCCAAATATTTCATAGGATGACAATAGTACAAATATCAACATCCAAAATTACTAGAAATAAATCAATAGAAGGGATTTGGATTGAAGATCAAAGTGAAATAAAAAAGGAGGTAAGGTTTTTTAACTATAATATTCTAGGATTAGAGGATACTAGAGTTCTTAATGATAAAATACTAGAAAAGTACCTTTAGCTATAGTAGACAAAGACAATAGTAAATTTATAGAGCCTCTTACTCTGGAAGAAGTTCATTCAACTCTTTTCTCTTTTGATAAGGATAAAACCCTAGGTCTAAATGGAATCTCCACAACATTCTATCAACATAACTATTAAAATATTAATATGAAATTTGCTTATTAGGTAGGGTTAGGGTTTTTCTTTATTTAAACCCTAATGCCTCTTGTTATATATATGTATTCATCCCTCAATAATAACATAAAATATTTTATACTTTCAACATTTGATATCAAAGAAGGACCCCTTCCTACCTGAAGGCTTGAGGGGGAAATTACCTCTTTGGCAATTCTCCCCTCCCCATTGGTGGTGGAAATTATCCTCTACTTCTTTCTCCAAAGCTTAAGGAGTATGCTTTCCACTTTCTAAGTGGATCAGAAACCATAAATCTAATGGATAAATATTCATGGTTGTTCCTAAAGTTTCAATGCTTAAATCCATGAAAGTAGGTCATTTGTTTTTTGTTGTGCGATGGTCATTTGTTCTCTGCATGGGTCTCATTTTTCATGAAGACCAAAAATGCCCTAATAAACTAAATCTAGAAAATAATAAATACTGAATCAAAAGAAAAAGAAGATAAAAGATACATACATAACACAATTTTTTATGTGGAAAACCTTATATAAAAAACCCAATATAATAATATATCCTTTTTGTATAAACTTAATCATCTCCAATACAGTAATGTTCATCTATCATCTCTCTTCACACCCTGATGTAAGTGCAATTAAATAAAAAAAATCACAAGAATAGATTTTACAAATACCATGGGCAAAAAACCATGGGTTCAAATATTTAACCCTAAATAGCCCATATGGATCTAAAAATAGCTTAAGAAACCCTAAAAATTATGTTGGAGTTTGCTACCCTCAAACCTCCACTTTTTAGGGGCTACCACCCTCGAACCCTTGCTCGAGGCCCAACCCAACCCCAAATCCCGATGAGGATACATAGAGAGTGTCTAGTACCTTTTAGAGTTAACCCCACCATAATAATATGGAAAATATTCAACATATTTCCAACACTCTCCCACTTGTTGAATACTTTCCATAGGGGTCAAAAAATGCCATTATCAACTATTAAGGGCAATCATGCCCATAGATCTTCTATACCAACAAAAGTTTTGAGTAGGTACAACCTTTTTTAATGAATCAAAAATATTATTCTCTATATCAACTTTCTCTAGCATCACTTAATTCCTTTCAACCATCTCTCTCAGAAAATGGTACTTGATATCAATATGTTTTGATCGATCATGAAAACCAAGATTTTTGGCCAAAAATATTGCACTCTAACTATCATTGTCAATTCTCATAACCTTTTTCTTAATACCAAATATTGAACACAACCTTTATAGCCACACTACTTCTTTACAGGCATGAGTTGTTGCAATGTAATCTGCCTTTGTTATGGACAAAGCAACCACTAATTACTTTTTACTCATCCAAATTACTACCCCTCCAAATAGTCTAAACACATAAGCACTCGTGGATCTTCTCTTGTCCAGATCTCCAGCCTAGTCAACATCCATAAAATATTGTAGATTTACAATATTACTATCTCGAGATTTTTCTTGGTAATAAATAACATAGTTTGAAGTTCCACACAAGTATCTGAAGATCCTCTTCATAATAGTCCAATATTCCTTTCTTGGATTGGACATATATCTACTAACTACTCCCAGTGCATGTGCAATATCAAGTCTAGTAAATACCATTGCATATATCAAACTACCAACAATGCTAGCATAAGGAACATGATACATTACTTCAATTTCCTCATCTATTTTAAGATACTTTTCAATAGATAACTTTTGACCAACAGGATATGGAGTACATACTAGTTTACAATCATGCATCCTAAACCTCTGTAGTATCAAGTCAACATATTTTCTTTGATTTAACCACAACTTTCTATTTACACAATACCTTATTATTTCCATACCCAAAATAAATTTTTTAGCACCCAAATCCTTCATGTCAAATTTAGAATATAACTAAGATTTTAGTAACTTTATCATCTCCTTATTGTTACCAATTAACAACATGTCATCCACATACAAAACAATGATAAAAATTTTTACCTTCTTGTTTAAAATAAACACATGGATCTAGTTTACCTTTTCCAAGCCCAAGTGTCATTTTTGGTTCCACATTCTTGAAGATTGCTTCAAGACATAAAGAGACTTTTTCAACTTGCATACTAAGTCCTCCTTACCTTTTACCTTAAAGCATTCTGGTTGTGACATATATATGTCTTCATCAAGTTCACCATATAGAAATTTTATCTTTTCATTCATTTGTTCTATTTCAAGATCAAAAGAAGCAAAAATAGCCAATAGAAATCTAATTGAAGTTAGTTTAATCATAGGAGAAAAAATCTCACCAAAGTCAATTCCCTCAGCTTGAAAAAATGCTTTTGCTACTAGGCCAACCTTGTACTTCTCCAAATTTCCTTCTACATTGTACTTCTTCGTGAATACCCACTTACAAACAACCAGTTTTCTTCTAGGGGTAATTTCACCAAGTCCCGTGTTTTATTTTATCTAGGGACTCCATTTATTCCTCCATAGCCCTTTTCCAAGACTTATTCTCACTTGATTGAAGTGCCTCCTTTACAATCTTGGGTTCTTCATCAGTAACTGATATATTAAATCTAGAACAAAAATTTGAAAGGCTATACCTTTCTAGGAGTCTTCTCACTCGATCTGATCTCCTCAAACTTGGAGTTCCATAATGCATATTCAACTTCCCCTTCACCTTCTTCCTCTAAATTATTCTCTTTAGACTCTCTCTGTAGTTCATCTTCTTCTATAGCACCAAGTTCTACCACAAGTTCTTCCTCTTGTTCTAAATTTATTTGAACTATTTGAGGTTATTTGCTTGGTTGCATTTCCTGTTTCGAAACCTCTTTTATTTCTCTAAAGATCACATTACAAGTGTAAATGATATTATGTGTTTTTGGGTTTCACAATTTATATCCTTTAACACCAATACTATAATCCACAAATATGCATTTTCAAATTTATAGTCTAGCTTAGTCCTTTTATCTTTTAGGACATACATATAAGCATCACAAAAAAAACCCTTATATGACTAAGAGAGGGTTTCTTACCAGTCCATACTTTCTTTGGAGTCTTATCCACCAAAGCTAAGGTAGGAGATATATTGATGAGGTAACAAGTAGTTAACATGGATTTTATCTAAAATTTCCTTTCTAACCCTACATCACTTGGCATGCTTTTGGTCCTATCCATCAATGTTTTATTCATCTGTTCTGCAACTCCATTTTATTGTGGAGTACATAGAGTTTTTTCTATCTTTCTATTCCATAATACTTACAAAACTACTCAAATTCAGTATCACTTCTCAAAACCTTTATCTTTTTCTCTATTTGATTTTCTACATGATCCTTGAAAATTTTAAATTTATTGAAAACATCAGATTTTTTTCATAAAAAATATATCCAGGTTTTTCTTGAAAAGTCATATAAATGTAAAAAAATAGATAAATTACCTAATGATGGTACTTTTGCATGTCCAAACACATCACTATGAATTAGATGTAAAATTCCTTCAGATCTTGTAGCACTACTAGGAAACTTGACTCGAGTTTTTTTTCCAGAAACAAAATGCTCACAAAAATCAAAATTTAATGGGCAATTAGAAATTCCTTTAGCCATACCTTTTATTTTTAATTTTCTAAGGACTTTCTCACCAATATGCCCCATGCATTAATACAACAACATTGTATTTCTATAGAAATACTTGAATCCACTTCTACCGTATTATTCTTCTCTACAATTGAAGAGTTATTGCAATCAATATTTATAGTACTATCCTCAAGTCTAAATAGAGTTCATGTACAAACTCCCCTTGCCAACACGAAGACTTCATGAACTATCTTGCAACTATCCTTATTGAATACCATAGTCACATCCATGTCATTCATCACACCCATGTCATTCATATTACTCATGAATATCAATGTAGACACCCAAATCTAATCACTCGTCATCCATTCATTTCTTCCAATAATAGCCACCCATTATATATATATATATATATATAATAAATATATATTTATATGAATTAATCCTAGCCATATACCATGTTTTAATCTCAGCCATCCATCCATATCAATCCATGTCATTTGCCCAAGATTAATATCCACCCTTCCTCATGCTTTAATATCAATCACTCATTTTGTGTCGTCAAAAATCTAACATGTTCAAGGGAAGATTATAAAATATGGGTCATTTTGACGAATCAAACGCTTAAAAATCCTTACACCCTTGATCCCTGAAGCTCTTTAAGAATATGGATAAATTCTTAAGCACTTATATAGTCCATGAACATTTTCCCTAGACATTTTGATATCATCCTTGCCAATCGTCGCTGCCATTGCATCCCCTGTTTTTGTTGCCACTAAACCCTCGTGAACCAAATCTGGTTCTACAACACTTCTCTCAACCCTAGAATGTCCTCCAGAGTTTACATAATACCTCTAGGTATTTTTGGAACCCTTTTGGGTATCCACATCCATAACAAAACCCCTTCGGGCATTTCCCACAATAGATCTACAGTCCTACGACCCTCGGGCACCATTCGAGCGTCGCTCGGGCATACTCACGACCATTGAAGATAGAAGTAGAATAAAAATTGGTATTTGATAAGGTAAGAATATTCTTTGCATCATTTATTTACATTCTTGCATTTATATTTATAGTTACATTCTACAACATCTAGGGTTTTAGTAATTTTTATCTCTTAGAGGGCCTCACACAGTGGAGCCCTCGTAGGTGCTTCTAATCCCTTTTTGTTGATTTCATGTTTATAGGTGCAGGAATCATATTTTTAAAAGCTATTGAAGCTAGGGTGGTCTCGTAGGGATGTTGGACATTTTGAGGAATATTAGTTGTCATTGATGTCAAAAGGTTATAAAAAGGATTGCATCTTGATTGGTTCCAAAAGAGCTTTATGTAAAGCATGATTCAAATGGTTTTTCTCAAAACCATTGATGGCAAAATAAAAGGTTTTCCTTAAAACCTATGGAGAGGCCTAAGGAATTAAATTAATTATAATTAATTATAATAATTTAATTATATATTAATTTGTAATTTAATTTAATAATACTTTTGGTTATTAAATTAATTATAACTTAATTATACTAATTAATATTATTGTTAATTAATTTATAACTTAATTAAATTACCTAATGGTAAGGTTTACAAAGTTTAAATTTAAATTGCAATTGTCTTTTCCCCGTCGACGTCATCAAATTTCGTGGAGTGCCGACATCTAAATCAAATGGTCAATTTCGTGTATAAATACCATGCCAAAGGGGCATTCAAACCTAACCCTTCTTCGATTAATATTCAAGCGATCGAGCAAAGTGTATTTTGTGCAAATCATTAAGGAAGAAGACAAGAATCATTTGTATTTTAGCGCCAGGAAGAAGACTAGTGCAGAGGGCTTAAGGCCTCACTTCCATTGGATAGTGTGGCCCAATGGCAGTGTGTGTTGCATGAGAGTGTTTGGAGTGGAAGTGACCACGATCGATTCGTGTGGAGGTTGTTGGTGTGTTTGTATTGAGTGTCGTGGTGGAAATATTTTGGCATGCATTTTAGAGCACTAGGCTTGAGAAGAAAGAGCACATTGTTCTCTTAGCCTTCCAAATGTGTGCCTGGCACACGTGGTGGTCAAGCCCACAACTAGGGCACACAAGGAGGCGATGGTTGTGGGTTCAAATCCCACAAGTGGCAAAGGTACTTTTAATTAAATATTTTATTTACCTAATGTTTTCTTAAGGTGTTATTTGGAGTTATAAGGGTATATGAAAGTTTGCTTGATTGGTAATTAATTTATGTTATTGGAGTTATAAGAAAAGTGGATTTGATTTTTGCCAAAGTTCTTTGTGCCATTAAATCTAATTAAATATGTTTTGAGTCAATTTTTGTGGATGTTAAATTTATTTTAATTGGGAGATTATAATGTGTTATTGGATAAATATTTTATGTATGTTGATGGTTATTTTTAAATATGGAGTGATAAGGTGTAATTGAGTTTTTGCATTACATTGTGAGAGAGATTTATCTTCTAACCTCTTTGAGTTTGGCATACAAGTGTTTGTGGTTGTGGCAGATATTTGAGACTCCTTCATCATCAAGAAAAGGTATGAGCACATTCTTCTATAGTTGAGTTGATTGATTGGTTTTCTAAAAATAAGTTTGGAGTGAAAAGGAATTGATTAGGGTTAACTTATTGAGTGTGTTTGAGTTAATGCTTCAAGGTTTTATGGAATAAAGAGTTGTTATTGAAACCTTGTTTTATAAGCATTGTTGTTGAAACCATTAGTTGAGCAAAGAACTAGGGTTTAAAAAGAACATGAGTATCATTGTTATGTGAGAGTTGTTTTATGAGCATTGTTTTTGAAGTGAGTTGTTGAGAAAATAACTTGAACTAGGGTTATCATTGTTATGTGAGATTTGTTGTTGAGAATTATTGGAAATTTTTTGAGTAAAGTATCATATGCTTGGACTAGGGTTTGTGAGCAAGAATTATTTCATTGAGAGATTTGTTGAGTAGATTTGGTTGAGCTTAGTCAAATGGATGTGTGAAGTGATTGTTCAAGTTCCATAAAAAAAAACTATTCTATATTCTGAATTGAATTAAGAAAGTGATTGAGTTGAAGCATATTGAGTATCTAACAATTCTCTTTATGTTTCTATGAGATTGGACAAGTTCTAGTGTGGACTTGTTGAGCATATTTGAGGTAATTCTTTGAGAAGACTTGTGGATAGATTTGAGTAAGCTTTTGTGGAAGCTTAAAATGCAGATCGATAATATTTGGTTAAGTTCTTGAGAGGACTTATTGAGCAGATTTGGTTAAGTTCTTGAGAAGACTTATTGAGCAGATTTTGTTAAGTTCTTGAGAGGACTTCTTGAGCAGATTGGATAAGTTCTAAAGAGGACTTGTAGAATATTTAGTGTGAGCTTTTATGTAATATTACAAGGTAGAATTGAGACAAGTCTTTGAGAAGGCTTGGAGAGTAGAGTTGATTGATTGATTTTTTCAAACCTTGAGTTAAGGTTTGGGGTAGATCCAGTAGAGTTGATTTGATATTGAGTCAAGCTTTGAGTTAAGGCTTGAGGACAAATATTGAGGACTGATTTGTGCTAGACCGAAGGACTGTATTTAGTACATATTTGAGGACAGAGTTTGGTGCATATTTGAGGATATATTTGTGCCAAACCAAAGACAGAGATTGAGGATAGATTTGTGCTAGACCGATGAACCATGTTTTGTATAGATTTGAGACATAGTTGAGTGCAAGCTTTGGAGGTGACAGAGTATAGAGGATGAAAGTCTCTAGTGGATAGAGATCCATTAGCCAGGGTGGTGAGGACTGGTCTTCTGAAAGAGAACAAGAGTCTTCAGTGGATAGAGATCCATTAGCTAGTTTAGTAGAGCCAACAGTTCTTCTAGAAGATCACCAGTCAAAGCAAGAGGAGAAAGGAGTTCTCCTATGGATAGATATCCATGAACTTGATTAAGGGGATTGGTATCTCCTTTGGATAGAGTTCCATAAATATTGTAATAGGGAAAGGATTCCCAAGAGATTGATTGAGAAAATTTTAGTGAAATATTTTCTCTGTGGAGTAGCCCACATTGGGTGAACCACGTAAATTGTAGTGTCTCTATTGTGTGTGGTGATTTGTGCATTGCTTTGATTACTACTATTGATATTGCTATATTTACATTACATAATATTTATTGGGAAATAAAAAAGTAAAAAGTGGTCTTATATTGTTCACCTCCCTCTCAATATAAGCTTGTGTTCTTCAAGGGATACACAAGCCCGCTCACAACTCTTATTTGGATCGAATATGAGCGAGAAGACATCAGTTATTCATTGAATTAGGGTTTTGAAATCCTAGCATATTGTAAATTTGTATCAAAATCATTGTAAAACCTTATTTTAGGGTACATTCATTGTACAAATGAGAGATCTTCCCACATTAATAAAAGCTTATTTATTTTGTGTAATCTTGTGTTGTTATTGTGTTTTTTGATTACTTTATATTTGCATTGGTGTTGTTTATTTTTGGTTTACAAAATGACTATCATGGTGGGACCTTCAAAGGGTTAATCATGTTAATTTATCTTATCACTAATTTCTATTTTTGTTTCCATCTTGCAGGTTCCAAAAGTTAGATCATGTAAAAATCGTGAAAACAAAGGTTTATGGAGGTTATAGAATTCAATCGGAGGTTGCGTGAATGCCCTACAACATTCGAGGGATACCCTACAGAGTTTAGGAGGTACCTCATAGCATTCTGGAGACTCTAGCTAGTGTTTAATAGAGTGGGGAAGAAATATGTAGGCTTCTTGGTAAGCCTAGTTCAAACCCTAACCCATTTATGTTTTCATTTTCCTGTTTTTTACAATAAAATTAATAAAATAAAATCATTCATTTTCTATTTAAAGTAGTTGCATTTTATTTACATTTTAGGCATTTACATTCATCATACAAATTGCACATAGAGTAGAATTGCATTCATGCATTCACTGTAGATCACACTTATTTTAGATTTTTGTTGCTTTCTAGTGTATTCATTCACTATTTATGTATGTTGTTTGCATTTGAAATTACAAAAGCATAAAATAGTTGTATAGTAGGGTTGAAAGCTTCCACTTTTACTTTTCTAATTTGAAACAAGATCATAATACTTAAGTATACTCTCGTTTTTCGAATCACTTGATGATTTAAAGCGGAAGAATTGGGTGAACCCTCCACTATTGGAATCACTTGATGCAAAGATAAAGTAATAAAAAAGTATAGTAACAACATAAGATTGCACAAAATGAATAAGTTTTTATTAATGTGGGAATATTTCCCAATTGTACAATGAATGTGCCCCAATATAGGGTTTTACAATGCTTTTGATATAGATTTACAAGATGCTAGGGTTTCAAAACCCTAGTGCAACAAATAGTTGGTGTCTTCTCACTCATATTCGATCCAAACAAGAGTTATGGGTGGGCTTGTGTATCCCTACGGGACCACCCTAGCTTCAAAAACTTCTAGAAAGATGACTTCTACACCTACAAATATGAAAACAACAAAAAGGAATTAGAAGCACCTACAAGGGCTCCATTGCATGAGGTCCTCTATGAGAAAAAAATTACTAAAACCCTAGATGCTGTAGAATGTAACTGTAAATAAAAATGTAGGTTTGTAAATAAAATACACATGATATTCTTACCTTTTTAAATACCAATTTCTATTTCTACTTCTATCATTGATGGTTGAGAGGATGCATGAATGACACCCGATGGTCGTAGGACTATAGATCTACTATGAGAAATACCTGGAGGTGTTCTACGATGGCTTTGGATACCCATAAGGGTTCTAGAAATATTCAGAGGTGTTCAAAAGATACTGGAGGGCATTTGAGGGTTGACGAAAAGGTCGTAGAACCAGATCTGGTTCACAAGGGTTTGGAAGCATTGAAAATGGGAGATGTGATGGCGATAGTGAGGGGTGAGGATGATAGGGAAATAGCTAGGATAAATGTTCATGGATTATTTAAGGGATTAAGGATTTATCCATATTATTAGAGAGCTTCAGGGACCAAGGGTGTAAGGATTTCTATGGGTTTAATTTATAAAAATGACTTATATTTTATAATGTGCCCTTGAACATGTTAGGGTTTCAACAACACAAAATGAGCGATCGATATTAAAACATGAGGAAGGGTGGATATTAAGCTTAAAAAAATGATATGGATTGATATGGATGGATGGTCAAGATTAAAATGTGGTGGATGGCTAGGATTAATTCACACACACACACACACACACACACACACACACACACACACACACACACACACATATATATGTATATATATATATATGTAATGGGTGCCTATTATTAGAGGAAATGGATGGATGAAAAGTGGTTATATTTTTGTGTCTATAGATGCCTCTTTTTGTATCACGTTGCATGAAACACAATGCGATACAAAAATATGAGACGTCTGGTTTGGCATGATGAAGCAACTTTATTTACTTAGAGCGTAAAGATGATTTTGAAGACAATGAATTTGTATGTGTAACTTACCCACTCAATTGACGAATGAGTGAAGAATGAGTCTCACAAGCCAATTGATAGAATTGCAGGTGAAAATGTATTTGAATGGTGTAAGTGCAAGTGTATGATGTAAATGTAAATGATATGAATGATATAAATGTGGATGATATGAATGATGTAAATTAATGTCATTTTTTGCCCCAATGGATTAAAAGAGGTTTTTCCAAGTGTAGATGCCATGATAATGTAATGTGTATCCCGTTGTGGGAAATCAAAATTAAATTTGGTTACCCCAAGTTTGGGTTGATTCCATGCTGTTGAAGAAAGTGCCTTTTAGCATCATTGAAATACAAAGATGAAAATGTAGAAGAAAAAATAGAAAATAGTCTATCCTCGGGGCCACTCATGATTGTAGCTAATTCCCACATAAAATTCCTAAATGGTTGTTCAATCACTTTAACCATCCTACAGCCTAGGATATTGGTGCAATTGCAAAGGAAATGATGAAAGTTATCCATGTTGGGAACCCCATGGAAAAGGGCATCAATGACAACTATTGAGAAAATTGGTACATGGCATAGTCTCACTCAAAATATGAGGGACCCAAAAGTGATTTTATTTTTAAACAAGGAGATATTATATGATGAATATGGCCAAGTTTCATTATGGTTATTTACTCATCTTACCGCATTGCATGGACAACCAATTGCTGCAATCGTCAAGGAGATAGAATAAACCACTAGATACAATGTTCACTTGAAATTGTATGCGAATTTGGTAAATGTTTTATGCAAATACAATTGTAGATAGATTTGATGATGTTGAAATAAATATGTGATGATGAAAAATGCATTTATGAATGAATTGCTTGCTTTTATGAAATTTTGCATTGGTTTGGAGCATTTTTAGAACAATTTTGGATAATTTTACGATTGTTTTTTGTCACAAACAAAAGTTAACCACCCAAATCAATCCATGCTATCACAAAAATAAATAAAATGATGGATGAATGATTTTAATTATGAATGTGGTCACTTTTTTGAAAATTTAGACCATTTTGGTGTGGTTTGTCTGAAGCTTGTAAGGTGATTTTGTGATTTTTGATAGCAAACAAAAATTACTCTCCCAAATTGATTTGTGTTTTCACAAAACATGATATGATGATGAAATGAATGTATGGGTGTAATTTGGAGTTATTTTGTGGATATAATATATCTTTTTAGATCATTTTTATCTTTCTACAAATTTTGACATCAAACGTCGACTAACATCCTCATCGTGCATAGACTTTGCAAAGATTTTACCACTCTACAGACACTAGTCAGTGTTTCAATGCAACTGTAAATACCCATGGGCATTCCAACGTACCAAAAATAGCTATAAATAGTGTACAAAGGTAAAATCATATTTATTCTTGCATTCACAAATTCTATAAGTTGTGTCTAAAGAAGTGAGTGAGTGAATAAGTGAGGTGAAGTGAAGGCAATGACAATGGAGGGTGCAGATACGAGAGTAGAAGTGGAGGTGCATGTTGCTGAGGTAAGTGCCCTTGGTATTATTTATTTGGACTTGTATAATTTATTTTTGAACTTATACAATGTATGTGATATTAATGTGTTTGCCTTGTGTATGTGTTGCACTACCACTAAGGATATTGGAGGCTCGATGTTGGTTCTCACCTCTCATACTGAGGGTGAGAAAGGCACTATGAGATGAGTAGTGGAGGTGGTTGGAGATTGTGGGGCTAGATGGGGTATCTCAGATTGATGTGGTGAGGGAATATGAGGGTTATCTCTCTACCTTGGCAGAGATATGGGATCCAGATAGGGGGACATTTTAGCTCCCTATTGGAGAGGTGACAATGAAACTTTAGGATGTATACCGCATCCTCAAAGTACTAGTGGAGGGGTTACATATCAAGGATGGACATGATAAGGGGCATGATATGAGTCAGATATTTGGATATTAATGGAGGGATGTGAGTGTGAAGGGTGGAGGGATAATGTACTTGATGATGTATGTAGATAAGAAGTTGGAGGCATTTCCCACCTTAGTCATGTTCATGTTGGTCAACATAGTGGCATCAAACAACACTGGCTATTGGTTCCCATGGAACATGATCAGGTTGGTGTATGACATGATTGATGAGTGTCAAGTATATGCATGGGTGTCTTCTCTAATGGCTTAGCTGTACCATGAGCTATACGAGGTGAGGAGGCAAAAGAAAAAAGGGTTGGGTTGTAGTGTACTACTGTAGTGTTGAGACTGGGAGAACTTAAGTATGGATCGACCTATGGTCTTGCCTACTAAGGTATGGGATGAGTAGTAACCCTACACTTTAATATGGCGAGTGGCTAAGGATGTGTAGTCGAGCCATCCTAATTGGACTTGCCAAGAATATAGAGATCTGTGGATAGTGTTGATACCTTCTTAAGTGCTTTGGATACCATGGAGAGGTACCATTTGGACTGGTGATAGGAAGTAGCTATGAAGGATTTAATAGGCTAGATGGGTGGTTGGGAGGCACAGGAGTGATGTCGAGTTGATCCAGTTCTCATGGGTGCTATGGTAGTTTGGGATGTGATAGGGGATTCTTGAGGTACTAGTATTGTATCGACATCATTGGGATAAGACAGGTCTACCTTGTGTTGAGGTATGGTAGGTGATATATGAGGATGATGAGGAGATGGATCTCCCTAATGTGGATGATGTAGGGACTACTACTAAGTACGATGCATGGTTCACTACACAACCACCATGAGTATCTATCTAGGCGATGGATGAGGGTAGCAGGGCTTAGGATGATGTAGAGGATGAGTTTGAGGATGCAAATGAGGCTTCCAGATGTCGAAGATGTCTTCGATCTAGCAGTCGAGGGAGATAGGTGAGGGATGTAGCAGAGCAATATCTAAATATTGGAGGTGATGGATATGGCATGGATGATATGGAGGAGGTTACATAGATATCTTTAGGTTGAAGTGAGGAGGATTGGGTGAGGCTCAAGTAGCTTATGGTGTAGCTATATGTAGCGATAGTGGCTTAGGATGTAGAGATAGCTCAATTACGTGCAGATCTAGAGGTATATACGACTACAGGTGGAGGTGAGGATAGGATCATGAGGCTCTACGCAAAGATACTTTAGAGGGACTATCATCAGAGACATGATGTACTATGCCTTTAGGCCTGAGATGGATACATCCAATATTTGGAGGATATATTGATGCAACACTACATTGAGCTACCAAATCCACCCTCTCCATCCATATATAGGTCTTTTAGGTATAGTGAGTCTAGTCATAGTGGCTCTAGTTCTATGGCTCCTTCAGGATCACATGGGTCGTCCTATAGGTGTTAGCTAGTGCTTATATGCACTTTTTGTATATAATCCTTGGTGCTTCATTGTATATAGCCTTCGAACATTCATTGTGTATGTGATATATATATATATACATACATGGATTTTAGTTTTGTGTTATGATTTTATGTAAATATTCATGTGTATATGTGTGATGGATGATAATGCAATGATAATGTGTATAAATGCAAATGAATTAATTATCTAGTGATCATTCATAGTTTAGATTTTTATTGACCATGTTATAGCATTGTTGTTTAATCAGGGGCACCAAAATGGTGGTATGTGAAATGAAATACTCATGCAATGATATGGATATTGATATGGAAAACTGATATGGATGTTGATATGGAAAATTGATTATTTTGTAGAGACTCAAACCTACTAGTGATATTTGATAAATTCACTAACTTCTATCTAATTTCTCTAAGACCAAATGTGTGTGTAGTGAATTCATTTACCAAATCATGAGAATGGTAATGACTTGAGGTAATCAAGAACCAATGTGTGTGCAAGTGAGTTCATTAACCCATCTTGAGTAAATTGAGATGAAACCTATCATGGAGAAGACCAAGAAGCTAGTTTGTCCTTATGTGCGATCAAAGGTCTCTTCAAGAGATACGTGTCACCACGTATGAGCATACTCCACTTCTAGTCAAGTGTCTATAGCCCCGATGGATATTAGATCTATAGTCCAAGAATATTATCTCTAAGCTTTGGGGATTCAAACTACCTTACCGTCTCACTAGAAATATAGTTCTATCCTTACAACTTGAGGATATGTGGTGTGTTATGTGTAAAAGATTTAGAGATCATCTTCTCAACCGATGTGTGATGAGAATTTTACCCTATCCTTACTACTCATTCTTTTTTTTTGGAAATGATTGTCATAGTGGTAAAACCATTATTTTTTAATTTTTGTACTATGTGCAAAATGGTACAAGCAAGGAATACCCTTTTCACTTCGAGGTTCAACCCAATAATGGTGTTATCCCTATTTGACATGCTTTTATTTAAATGTGTGATTGTGTTTGGTTCAAGAGAGTTAGAGTCAATTCCTAAAACTTAAGATTTTCTTAGTGAAAATGTGTCTTGGTCTTAAAGAAAACTTGACATGTATTTGGAGGTTGCTAGAAATACTAGGAGTGGCTGAGTGATCAAAAACACCTAGGGGTTATGGAAATGTGGTTTATAAATGATAATTGGACTTTATGGAATGGTGAAATGAAATGAATGACGATTTGAAGGTGCCCCTAATTACGGCAAAAAATAATTATTAGATCAATTATTATCTAAACTGAATAAATGACCCCTAATATGAAATGAAATATGTGAAGTGTAATGTGTGAAATGCAATGTGTGAAATGCAAAGTGTAAAATGTAATGTGTAAAATGTCATACATTTTTGTGTATTAGCATGTATATATACGTATATATAAATTACATTAAGTATAGAACGCTCTCAAGTGGATGATATTAAGTGGTTCAGGCTCTTCAACTCCCTCTAGACTGGAAAGCCTATAAGTTCATTTACCCACTTTTTGAGTGACGATGTATGGACCTAGACAATTAGCCATGAATTTATCACGAAGATACGATAATGTAGTGGTGTTTTTTTTACTCTTTAAGAACAATATATCCTACTTGGAATTCACATAGATGAACTTTGGTTTTGTAAGCACACTTTAGGCAGTCCTGATAAACTCATAAAAGCTCTAAATAATTGACCCACCTTTCATCAAGAAGCATGAGTTGGTCAAAATGTGCTTGTCTAGCAATATCGTCATCTATGAATTCTTGCAATGAAATTCACAATGAGGGGATCTCAAGCTCAAGAGGCATGATTGCTTCAAATCCATATACCAGTGAAAATGGTATTTCCTTGGTAGACATGTGGATGTTTTTTCAATAAGACCATAATGCCAAGGGGATTTGAGTATGCCAATCTCTATGATTTTCTTTGACTAGTTTCTTGAGAATAGAAATTAAGGTCTTGTTGGTAACCTCAACTTGTCCATTTTCTTGTGGGTAGTAAGGAGTTGAGAAACTATGTTGGATATTTAATTTCTCACAAAATGCTCAAAAATCCTTGTTTTTTAAAGACTTGCCATTGTTAGAGATGATTTTCAAGGGAATACCAAAATGACAAATTATACGATTTAAGTATAAACTCCACAATTTTAGGTCCTATCGTACTGGTTAGAGGAATTGCCTCAACTCACTTTGTGAAGTATTCAGTGGCTGTGATGATGAATTTGTGTTTTCCCGAGTAAGAAAGAGATATTTTTCTAATCAAATATAGATCCCATTGTGAAAAGGACTGAAGACTTTGAATAGTTTGTAATGCTTGTGATGGCAGATGACTTAAATTAGCATGTTGTTGACATTGTTGATAATGCTTGACGTAAGTGCAAAAGTCACGTTCCATGGTAGGCCAATAGTAACCCATCCATAAAATACGCTTTACAATGGCCATTACACTAAAATGACCACCACAAGTACCATCATGAGCTTCAACTATGGCTCTTTGTGCCTCTACAGGCTCGAGATAACAAAGGAGGATTCCATCATAACCACGTTTATACAAAACATTCTCCAAGAGAGTAAAATGAGCTATCTTTTGCTTGAAAGTGTGTTTAGCAGTCCATGACATGTCTAATGGGAGTGTTCCAAACTTGAGGAAGGCTATTATTTTGTTTGAACAAGGCTCGTATGGCTCCGAATGGATGAAGCAAATATCCTTTTCATCCTTAGATTCAACATAGATAATTGCAGATTTAGAGATCATTGTAACAATGAGTGGTTGTACATCTCCTACAAATTTCTTTGGAATCAATGATCCTAGAGAGGCCATCACTACAAATCTATTAGTCAAACATGGAAAACTATCGATTTCATACCAATCAAATTTGACGAGCAATTTGATTTCTACTTCATGGTAAAGTTTTATGGTAGGTTATTTACATTGGTATTCTCTATTTATTTATCGCACGATAAGTTGAGAATCACAAAATATCTTGATACACTTTATGCCCATAGTTAGAGCTACTTGAATACCTAAGATTAAGGCTTCATACTCTACATTGTTGTTTGTGCATTGGAAGTCAAGTTTAAATATAAGGGAATAGGCACCCCCTATGGTGTATGAAACATGACTCTGACACCTTGACCTAAAAAAGAACCTAGAATCATCAAAGAATACTGTAATATCGATGTCTTCCTTAGGAATGATATCTTCTTCTTATTCAGTGATAATAAATACCGAATAATATAGGAGCTCACTAATAAAGGATTTATCACTAGGAAGTGGAGCTTCTTGAAGTTGATTGGCTATGACCCAAAATTTAATGGATTTTTGGTTAATAAACTCAAGATCAAATTTAGTGAGAAGCATTATCCATTTAGCAGTGTAGGTGTTATTGCAAGTGTGAGACATAATATAACACAAAGGATTTTCGTGAGCTATGACATATGTGGTGTGACTAAGCATGTAATGTATGAGTTTCTTAGTGGTAAAAACCACTACTAAGCACAATTTTTCCACGTAAGCATATTTGGTTTCATAGCTTACCAATGTTTGACTAATGTAATAGATAGCTTGCTCTTGATTATTTACATTCTTTTGTGCAATAATTATCCCTAATGCAAATTTTGTTGCTAAAACATAAATATGGAGGGGACCCTCGAACGAGGAGTTAAGACTAGTGGAGAAGCCAGGTATTGCTTGATATCATCAAAAGCTTTTTTGCATTCATCTATCCATTAAAATGTCACCCCATTTTGTAGAAGGTGATTGAATGGCCTACATTTATTAGAAAGTTGCGCAATGAAACAACAAATTGATTGAATCTTTCCTTGTAAACTATGCAATTCCTTCAAGTTTGTTGGAGGAGGCATCTCCACGATGGCATTGACATTGTTAGGGTCCACATCAATGCCTCTTTCGGAGACAATTAATCCTAGTAGTTTTCTCGAGGTAACACCAAAGACACACTTTTTGGGGTTCAACCTTACATTATGCTCTAGAAGTCAATCAAAGACTTTTTCCAAGATACCAATGTGCTCTTGTCGAGTTTTGGATTTTTCCAAGATATCATCCACATAATCTTCAATAATATTATGCATTTAGTTGTGGAAGATGTATGTCATGGCATGTTGATAAGTGGAACCTACATTTTTGAGACCAAAGGGCATCACCTTGTAACAAAATTTCCCTCAAGATGTAGTGAATGTTGCTTTGTGTTGGTCATTAGGATTGGTCATTAGGATTGATTCAAATCTGGTTGTACTCTAAAATACCATTATTTAGATAGAGCATTTCATGGCCAATGTAGATGTAAACAAGAGTATTTATGTTTGGTAGAGGAAAGTCATCCTTAGGACATGCTTTGTTAAGGTCTCAAAATTTAGTGCAAATGCATATCACCCTGTTAGGCTTACGAACAAGTACAATGTTTGAGATCCACTTAGGATAATCAATGGGGACAATGAAACCCACATCTAATAGCTTTTGAAGCTCTTATTTGACCATGAGGGCAATGGTAGGATGAATATTTCTCAATTATTGTTTGACTGGCTTAGCATCAGGGTGCAAGGTGAGATTATGGACAACCAAATTAGGGTCAAGACCAGGCATATATTTGTAGGACCATGCAAAATACCCTTATTCTTCTTTAGGAGAATAATTAATTGCTCTTGTTCATCTACGAATAAACTTTTGCCAAGTTTTATGATTTGAGGATTGTCTACGTCTGAACTAAGGTTCACATCGATGGTATCTTTAATGGACATATGAGAACCTTCCTCAAGCTAATGGGGCATTGGTATCAGATGAATTTCATCTATGACATTATCAAATTCTTTTGGCTCAACCTATTCTATGTCTACCTGGAAAATCTCTAGATCTGAAGTTGAAGGTGAAGGTGAAGGTGGAGGTGATGGAGGAATGTAGTTGGATGAAGCCTATAATTCCTTGAAAAGGATAAATTTGGAAAAAGGATGGAGGTGAGGAAATTCAATCCATATCAATAAGGCTCATGTCAATTGGAATCACGTTTACCAAATCATATGGATTATGGAGTGGGGTTAATAATTCAACAGGATTCATGTTGGATTAAGGGGGAAAATGGTGGTTGGCAAAGTGGATGATGGATGGATCCTATCTTCTAGAAGTGGTATAAGAGCTTGGAGAACCTGAACAACAGTGAGCAATACAAATAAATACCACAGGAAAAAATACATGCACATGTAATGCAAATGATTTTATTTTTTGAATTTTTGAATTATATACATATATTACAAGAAAAATGTCCAGTGAGATGGATTAATAAAATGAAGGTGGTTCACATATTGGTTCGGATTGCTCTTGTGGAAGAAGAAAGAAAAATACAGGCTAATGGATGGGAAAATTTTTGATGTAAAACTCATCCTGTTCGGTGAATGGAATGATGGACATCAATTCCTCATTAGATTCATCAGAAGATATCAACATAGCATCATATTCTTCATAGATATTATCTTCAAAGTCATCTAAGTGATGGGTTTCGTCTTCTAAATTCAAATTAAGACTTTGAAAAACTTATTCAAAAGAAGAGGTGAAATAGTAAGGGTTATAGCCTAAACCTGAATGGTCATATGCTTCTTGATATGGAGTATCAATGAGCTCCTACATTCCCTGTTCATGGTGTCCTAGGCCATAACCTTACCAATTGAATCGATGAAAATAATGGGATAGAAAACCTGACATGTGTTGTATGTTGGTAGGTGTTGGTTGCTTGGATTCATCTAGGGAAGACGGATTGGATGATTAATCAATCCCCCTATTCATAAAATTAATGCTATTTGTTATTGAACCTATGTTGTACACCACTCTTATGGATAAGGGTCGGTCACATGGGTGACCGTAGTCCCTAGTAGTTTGGATGTTAAGTGGTGTGATAGTGATATATTGGACCACATATTCACCAATACCAATATTAGTGAAGTGTACCACAACTTGATATGATGTTGAGATGGAGGTGGAAGTGGATGTGGGAGACTCAGGATTGGATTAGGGCTCTAAAAATGGGAGAGGTATCGACTAGAATGGCATCTCATAATATGTTAATTTGACTTGTGAGACATTAGTTGATGTGGATGAAGGCTGAGGCATTTGATGAATGGGTGATGATGTAGAGGGAATACTGATGGAGGATGTTTATGATGATGATTTATTTGATGTGGATTAGGCTTTACTACATCTACATGTAGTCGATTATGATGAAGATGGGGTAATGGAGGTGGAAGCTTGATGTGTGGTAGAGATGGGGAGTTCCTTAGGAATAGGAACTTTGGATGAAGAAGTGGATGGTGAGGTGGATGATGTGGTTTGTGATGTCATTAAAATATGGGTAGATGGAAGCATGGATTCATAAGAATTTGAAATGAAATTACAATACTTAAATAGTTCAATGTCTGCTAGTATGCAATGAATTTATCCCTCATGTACATATTTCAAGCATTGATGAACTATAGAAGGGACACATTTCATTTCCCTAATTCAAGGATGTCCAAGGAGTACATTGTATGCCATGGACCCTTCCAAGATGTGAAACATTGTGTGTAATATTTTTACCCCCACTTTGATAGGTAAAACTATAGTGTCAACTATGGAATAGAGCGCATCGTTAAATTATTTTAGGGTGAAGATGTATTTGGTGATGTGAGATGATAGGATATTAAGATGTTGAAGAGTGAATGTGGTGATGATATTGATGGAGGAGCCGGTATCAATCAAAACTTGTTTGAATGGATTCCTATCAATTTGAGCCATGATATGCAATGGAGGGTCCATCGATCCTAACAATATTTGTTTAATTTCAAAATCATATAATGTAATTGTAGGCTCCACACATGTTCAAAAGCTCCCTACAAAATTGCTAAAGGCATTAGCATCCTGATATTTGAGTTCAATGGCTTTTAGAATCACCATTAATACCTCATGATGTGGAGGATATTGTTGAATTAGCTTGTAAATGGATAGTTTTAGTGAAGCTATTTTAAGGCTAGTAGTTAGCCAGCTACTCAGAGAGATGATTGGCCTTGTTGAATTATTGGAAGGGCTAGTGGGTGGAGATGGATGGCTTGGAATGTGAATTGGTTGGGAAGAATTTATGGAGAAATAAATGGTTGGTTGGGGAGACACACTTGCTTGTGGTTCTATGGGAGATTGAACAGGCTATTGTTGTGCATTTTGTTGATTTATGTGCTATTGACCTCGGGTGACTACATGAATAGCACCCACAAAACCTTGATATTGTTGAACATGATTAACTTGATTAGGAGGAGTCTTGGTGTTTGACCCTCTTCTTGTTGGTTATGCTTCCTCATCATGGGGAAGTGGTGTTTGATAGATATGAAGGTTTTTCTTTTGTTGAGATAAGGGAATAACAATATTGATGGCCCCTAAGTCAGTTAGGTCTTGAACCATATATTTAAATGTGTAATAACCATTTATATCATGCCCATTGTTTTTGATGATAAGGACAAAATAAATTTTCCCTATAGCTTTTGCTACGTTTTGTGGGATCATCTGGTTTAACCTTAGGTAAGGCAAGTTGGTTTGTATCATACAACCTACAAAATATGTAGGTATATGATTCAAATAAAGGGGTGTAGTGGTATTTTTATCAAATAGATTGTTGATTTTATCAATTTTCCACAGTTGACACTATATTTTGAACTTGTGATGGTGGGGGAACTGCTTGATATGTAATTTGTTGTGGTTTTTGTTGCATTAGTTGTTTCTATTGAGCCACTACCGGTTGGATCATGACCACTTTATTTACTTGATTTGCTTGATGGGCCTTATTTGGCTTGGATTGGCCAAAATAGGTTCCTTTGTATTAGCCCTTGTTCTACCATTCTTTCTTTTTAGGATTTAGCACACCTTGGATTTTTATTTTCTCAATTATGCTAGCCTAGGAAAGAGCTTCTTCAAATGATCTAAATTGTTGTAATTACAATAACCAATATATGGGTTTTAAGCAACTCTTGGTAAATAATTGAGTTAGCTATTCCATTAATAGGGATAATGGCAATTTAGTGATAATAGCCCTCCAATGGTTATCGAAATCATAGAATGATTCATCATAAAATTGCTTAAGATTATATAAGTCAGTCAATAAAATTTTATTTTGAACATTGAGGGAAAATATCTCGAGAAATTGGTTCACCAATTGTTCAAAAGTATATATACTATGATGAGGCAGATGATTATACCACTCCACGACATTTCCCCCTAATTTCTGAGGAAATATTTTGATCATTAAGGTATCTTGATTTTGGATTCTAAAACTTGAGTGAATGAATGTGCTCACATGCTCTCTAGGATCCTCAGTCCCTTTGAATTTATCAAATTTGGGTACTATGAAATCTATCGGATATGGTGGTTATGGTACCAAAAAGTGAATTGATCGATTGATAAGTTATATTAAAAGTTAGCTTCTATTTCATCATACCAAAAGTGTGTTGTATCAAGCTTGTTGCAAAGCTTGAATTCTAGGATATTCCCTAGGTATGTGGAAGCCCTTAATAACTTGATGATTATGTGGAGATGAAGTGGTGAAATATTGGGGTGTGATGAGATGTTGGTGATTTTATGGATTGGATTAAATTTGGTGATGTTAGGATTTATGGAGAAATGATTGTGGATGATGTTTGAAGACTATGAATGTGCTGATTTGTTGAAATGGTATGGGTGTGGTTTGATGGAGGTGTGGAAATGGAAACCGTAGAATATTGTGATACCCATGATGGATTTGTGGTAAATAAGGTAGATTGAGTGGAAATAGGCTGAGACTTAATATCTACCACCTATACTTAATTTTTGGGAACAAGACTGAGCACCTTGTTGAGCCATAAGCAATTTGTGAAGATGTTGTCATGCTTGTTGTATAGAAATTTCTAATATGGATGGTATGATGTGGTGGGAATGGATGAAATATATGGAGGATAAGTTGCAATAGGGATTGCAACTGAGTTTTAGAAGCACTAGCTAACACCTATAGGAGGACCCCTATTACCCTGAAGGAGCCCTAGATCTAGAGCCACTATGACTAGACTCACTATGTCTAACAGTCCCATATATATATGAGGAGGGTGGATCTAGCAGCCCAATGTGGTACTACATCAATAGATCCTCTAAATATTGGATGTACCCATCTCAGGTCCAAAGGTGTAATACATCATGTCTCTAACAATGATATCTCTTTAGTAGCTCAGCCTGGAGCCTCACAATCTTATCCTTGCCTCCACTTGTAGCCATCTATACATCTAGATATTCCCATAACTGAGCTATATTTGCATCCCAAGCTACTATTACTACATTTCACTCTACCACCAACTGGTCAAGCCTCACCCAATCCTCCTCACTCCAACCTGGAGGTATCTATGGAACCTCCTTCATATCATCCATGCCATCTCCATAACCTCCAATATTTGTAGGTTGCTCTACTGCATCCCTCACCCATATCCTTAAACTTCTATATTGAATATATCTTCAAATTTTGGTCACCTCATCTACCTCCTCCACCTTAGCCTCTACTTCTTCCTCAATATTGCTACCCTTATCCACTACTAGAATTGGTACCCATGGTGGTTGTGCAGTGAATCATATATCATACTTTATGGTAGTACCTACATCATCCACATCAAGGAGATTCATCTCCTAATCATCCTCGTAGGTCACCCACCATGCCTTAGCATAAGGTAGACCCGTATCATCCTGATGGTGCCTATACAACACTAGTGCCTTAGGAACCCCTTATCATAGCCCAAACTACCTCAAAACCCATGAGAACTAGATCAAATCCACCTCACTCATGTACCTCATAACCACTCATATAGCCTATAAAATACACTATAACTACTCCCCATCACCAGTCCAAATGGCACCTCATCATGGTATCCAAAGAATCTAATTAGGTGTCAACCCTACCCATAGATCCCTTAATCCTGGCCAGTCTAAATAGGATGACTCAGATACACCTCCTCAACCACTCACCATCTCAAATCATAGGGTGTTTACCATGCCAAGCTTTAGTAGGCAAGCCCATAGGTCAAGCCACACTAAAGTTCTCCCAGCCCCAACATCGTAGTAGTACACTGCAACCCAACCCCTTTCACTTCTACCTCTTCATATCGTATCTTGGTAAAGTTGATTCAACAGATAAGGTACCCATGCATATACCTAAGGCTCATCAATTATGTCATACACTAGCCTGATCATGTTCCATGGGAACCAACAACTAGTGTTGTTCGGGTCCACTATGTTTTCCAACATGAACATGACTAAGGTTGGTAATACCTCCAACTTCTTATCCGTATACATCACCAAGTACCTTATCCCTCCACCCTTCACACTCATATCCCACCATTGATCTCCAAATATCCAACTCATCTCATGCCTCTTATCGTATCCAACCTCAATACGTAACCCCTCCACTAGTACTTTGAGGATGCGGTATAATCCTCAAGTGTCACTGTTGCCTCTTCAGTAGGGAGATGAAAGGCCCCCCTATCTGGATCCCATATCTCTACCAAGGCAGAGAGATAGTCCTCATCTACCCTCACCACATCAATCTAGACTACCCCAACTAGTCCCACAGCCTCCAGCCACTTCCACTACTCATCCCATAACACCTTTCTCACCCCCAGTATGAGAGGTAAGAACCGATGTCAAGCCTCCAAGATCTTTAGCTGCAGTGCAACACATACACTAATGTCACATGCATTACATAATTTCAAAAAACAAATTGCACAAGTCCAAACAAAGAGTGCCAAGGTCACTTACCTTAGCAACATGTACCTCTGCTTATACTCTCGCATCTAAATCCTCCATCACCATAGCTTCTACTCCACCACACTTCTTCACTTCACCTCACTTCTTCACTCACTCACTTATTTAGATGCAACTTGTAGAATTCATGAATGCAATAATGAATCTAATTTCACCTCTGCAGACTTTTTTTTTTTTTTGTTTTAAAGCGAAAAACCCCCTACGGAGCTGCCTTGGTCTGAAAGACCACGAACAGGGGGTTATAATTGCAATGATTGGTTGTCCATGCAATTTGGTAAGATGAGTAAATCACCATAAGGAAAATTGGAAATTTTCACCATATAATATCTCCTTGCTCAAAAAAAAATCACTTTTGGTCCCTCATCTTTTGAGTAAGACTATGCCAAGACCAATTTTCTTGATAGTTGTCATTGATGCCCTTTTCCATGGGGTTCCCAACATTGATAACTTTCATCATTTCAATTGCAATCACACCAGTATTGTAGGATGTATTCTGGTTAAAGTGATTGAGCAACCGTTTAGGAATTCCATGTGGAATCAACTACAATCTTGAGTGGCCCCAAGGATAGACTATTTTCTCTTTTTTTTTTGTATTTTCATCTATGCATTTCAATGATGTCAAAAGGCACTTTATTTAATAGTATGGAATCACCCCAAACTTAGGGTAACCTAATTATGTTTTGATTTCCCATAGCGGGATACATCTTACATGATCATGGCATCTACACTTGGAAAAAAAACACTTTAATCTGTTGGGGCAAAAACGACATCAATTTACATCATTCATATCATCTACATTTATATAATTCATATCATCCGCATTTACATAATCACTTGCACCATTCAACTACATTTTTCACCCATAATTCTATAAATTGGCTTGTGAGATGCATTCTTAACTCATTCACCAATTGAGGTGGTAAGCTACACATACAAATTCATTATATTCAAAATCATTCTTGTGATCCAAGTAAAGAAAGCTGCTTCATCATGCCAATGTCTCATATTTTTACACCACATTGTGTTTCACACAATGTAGTACAAAAAGGGGCATCTGTAGACACCAAAATCTAACCACTTGCCGTCCATATGTTTCCTCCAATAATAGCCACATTTTATTTATATATATGTATTTACTTAATATATATATATATATATATATAAATATTTTATATATTATATTTATATATTTAATAAATATATATATGAATTAATCCTAACCATCTGCCACATTTTAATCTCGACCATTCATTTTGTATTGTCGAAGACCTAACATGTTCAAGGGTAGATTATAAAAGATGAGTCATTTTGACGAATCAAATGCTTAGAAATCCTTACACCCTTGATCCATGAAGCTCTTTGAGAATTTGGATAAATCCTTAAGAAATTAAAGGGTCCACAAAAAATTACCTTAGCCATTTTTCTATCATCCTCACCCCTCGCTGTCACCATTGCATCTCCCATTTCCATCACTGCCAAATGCTTACGAACCAAATCTAGTTTTGTGACCCTTCCCTCAACCCCCGAACACCCTCTAAAGTTTGAAAAATACCTATGGGTATTTTTGGAACCCTTCTAGGCATCTATAACCATCGTATAATACCTCTGGGTATTTTATACAATAGATTTGTAGTCCTACGACCCTCAGGTGTCGGTCAGGCATCCTTGCAACCATCGATGATAGAAGTAGAAACAAAAATTAGCATTTGATAAGGTAAGAATATTCTTTGAATAATTTATTTACATTATTGCATTTCTATTTATAGTTACATTTTGTAGCATCTAGAGTTTTAGTAAATTTTATCTCTTAGAGGACCTCACGCAGTGGAGCCCTCACAGGTGCCTCTAGTCCTTTTTTGTTGTTTTCATGTTTGCAAGTGCAAAAATCATCTTTCTGGAAGTTGTTAAAGCTAGGATGATCCCATAGGGATACACAATCCCACTTGTAACTCTTGTTTAGATCAAATACAAGCGATAAGCCACCAATTATTCATTAAATTAGGGTTTTGGAACCCTGACATCTTGTAAATTCGTATCAAAAGTATTGTAAAATCCCATATTAGGGCACATTCATTGTAAAACTGGGAGATTTGCCCACATAATTAAAATCTTATTCATTTTGTGTAATCTTGTGTTGTTATTGTTCTTTTTTATTACTTTATCTTTGCATTGGTGTTGTTCATTTTTGGTTTAGAATCAGATTCCTTTTCAAATCCAAAATATGCAACACACTAGGAAGGGTTTTAATTCTTCCACCTTTTAACCTCAATTTGACTCTACCTCAACTCCCAAGAAGACTTTAACTTCACTTATCTTTTCATATTAATAGAACCCCTCCCTATGAGGATTCATATGAAAATAAGTACATCATTCAATCAAGCATGAGTCATGGCATTCACTTGAGCACACTAGAGCTAAGAATAAGTCCCATGAATCTTTATTTATGGTATTCATTTCTATAGAAGTTTCTTCATCATATGATTAACTATTATCATCCTTTTTAGATCCACAGTCTCTTTTATAATATCCGTTTTACCACACTTCTAACATTTCATTTTTTTAGAGCAACAAAATTACCCCTAGATCTCGATTTCCTTTCTCTTGATTTCTTTTTGTTTATTTATTGAGAATGACCTCTCACAACCAAGGCATGCTTATGATGATAATCCTTAGAAGATTTTCATCTCATTTTCTTAGATAACAATGTTCCTACAATGTAGAAGTAGTATTGGTGATAGCCATAACTAGGTTATCCCATGAATTAGGTAATTGTTAGAAATAGAGTCTATTCCATCATTTGGGTTATGTAAATGTATCTTCCAAGGTACATACTTAGATTACTTTATGTGCAAGTTATCTAGTTACTTCATGCAATGTAATAAATACACAAGTGTCAATGTGCAAGTTGTATATGTGCAAGTTGTCCCTTGCACAACTAGGTAGAGTGTTGGCCAAGGAACCTGTGTTCCTATATAAGAAAGGTCTCATTGTTAGATATAGATATAGAGAGTCGGGGGACATAGTCAGATAGTGTAGCTTAGGGGATAGTATAGTTTTGTGTACTTCACCATCCATTGGTGATGGGTACAATGTAGTTTAGTAGCTTTATTAATGGAGTGTTCATTTCCTCCATAGCTACATTGTAATATTTTATATGATTTCTATTTACAACATATTTTAGTCATCTAGTATATTTACTTTCTTTCATATTATTCTACATCTTGTGATTGTTATCTCCCAGTGCTCATTCATCAAAAGCTAATAGTGGTATCAGAGCCACGGTAGATCTAGTCTATGTAGGTCAATAGGGAAACCACCATTATCATTTAGCCTAAGTATTTTGTCAAACTGATGCACTGTTGGACCAACCACTATCAAAATATCTCAGAAGAATCTAGGTGGTAGAATTAGGGAGAGTCACAAAGTTAGGACTGAAAGAAATCTTAGTTTTAGAAAATACTGAGATCATTTTTGTCTAGAGTCTTTTCCACAGAGTTGCAAGGAAAACTCGTGAAGACTAGGACTCAACATTCAATCCACTAGATTGACAAATCATCTAGTGAAGATCATCCAGGTTATCTAGAATTTACTAACTAGTGCCTAAAGTTTCTTTTGTTGTAAAAAATTAATTCTCAGAGGATTGGGACTCCTCCTACGATAGAAAGCTAGGAGACTCCAACTTCATTGCTCGAAGGTCGGTGTGCCCTCATAGTGCAGATATTAGTTCATTGTGCAAGAGGAGAATACTATGGAAGAAGACTTCTAGTGAAGGATCATGGTGAAGATAGGAGACTGAAGATCTCCATTGCTGGATTGAAGAACTCCATAGTTGAAGAATAGGCCATAGGAGCCTTGATACAAAAGGCCATAGTAGCCTTGAAGAACAGGCCATAGGAGCCTTGATACAAAAAGGCCATAGAAGCCTTGAAGAAGAAGCCACAGAAGTCTTGATATTGAAAAGGCCATAGAAGCCTTGATATTGAAAAAGGCCACAGAAGCCTTGATACTGAAAAAGGCCACAAAAGCCTTGATATTGAAAAAGGCCATAGAAGCCTTGGTATTGAAAAAGGCCACATAAGCCTTGATATTAAAAAAGGCCACAGAAGCCTTGATCCTAAAGAAGAATTCGAAAAGAATATCTGATTCAAAAGTAGACTAAATATTTTAGTACTAATATATTTGTTGCAGGGAAAGAAGATTCAGTGAGTTGGGAAACTTCCTACAAGAAAGTTAGGAAGAGTATCTTCTTCAGAATCAACTCAGACCTGAAGCAAAAGTGAAGAGATCAGGAGAAGATCTCATTGAAGAACTTCCAGTCTTGGAAGAAGAAGAAGAAGGACTAGGAGAGTCCTGCTCAAAGCCAGAAGTAGAAGAATCAGAAGATCTAGGAGAAGATCTCACCACCAACACTTCCAGGAGCAGAAGGTTGAAGAGAAGGTCTCAAGGAAGACCATCAGAAGCTGCAAGATCAAAGACCTTGAGAAGGTCTCATCGAGCATCCAAAAAAAGGCTAGGAGAGCCTTGTTGAAGATCATCAAGAGAGTTCTTTGGAGAACTCATTGGAGAAATCCACTACCAAGGTGAAGTCCCTGATAGTGAAGGACTTGGGACAATTATCACCATCTGAAAACAAGCCCAAGAGGAGAATTTGGCAAGGAGTGCCAAATCTGTGAAGGAGAATTTGGCAAGGAGTGCCAAATCTATGAAGAAGAATTTGACAAGGAGTAAGGAAGAAGAGTGGCAGAGTGCAAAAAAGATCCTACTTGAAGTCAGAATTCGACAAGAAGACTTGAAGATAGAAGAAGCTCACCAAATCTTGGAGATTTGAAGATTACCTCTCACAGCAAGAAGGCACCACTTTAGAGATAAAGACTTCTCCAAATCTACAACAGAAGGAGGAGAACACAAGAGGAGAACAAGCCACCAAATCCTAGGCTCGTGAAAGAAAGTTTGAGACCATCATTTGGTGAAGAAGGAGTTGTTCAGGACATCCTACAAAAAGTTGCAAGATCCTACTTGAAGCAACAACTTGGTGATTTTAGACACCAAGATCTACATCCTCTACAAAAGTGGGAGAAGAGCTACAGAAAAATGTAAGAAAATTTTGGTGCAAGTAGATTCATTAATTGGATTACTTATCAAATTTATTAGAGCACCTGAATTTGGATTAAAGTTGCAAGAAGAAAATTAGATTACAATCTTCTAAAGTGCAAAAGGAAAAAGGTTCTTTTTAAGGATTTATTTGCACATTTATTAGGAGTTGATTAGATTTCAGAATTGCTTCTATCAACTACCTATCATCTACTTTGGAAAAATAAAAAGAAGACTAAGTCCTACAATACTAAATTGTAGTGAAATTGCAGAATAATTACTAAAGGTTCATTTTAGATTATTCTTGATTAGTTGCAATAAATTTTATTAAGTGCATTATCTTGAGAGTTGATTGGAGTGATAAGGTGAAAATTGTTAGTGCATTAAAAATAAAGTCTATTAGATTTATTTTGCACTATTATACTACTCTCAAAAGAAAATAGATTTGTGTTTTTGAAAGGCACAAAATCTGATCTGTATCAAGTGTCTAAAGACACTATTGAAGCACAAAAATCTGCAACACATAGTGGCCAAGTGAAGCCACCAATAAGGTTAGAATCCTCCAAAATCTAGAGAAGAACTTAACTAACCAAAAATAGAAATAGAAGCTTCAAATATTGAGACTTGGTGAGTCTCAAATCCAAAGCATTACAAGGTTAGATGCAAGGAAAGAAAGTGCAGAAAATTGCATCAATTGAAAAGCTTCTATCTACTATTATTTAAGCTTGGATTTGTTATCAAAGTGTCCAAGAAAAAATGGAAAGGTGTGTCTACTCATAAAAGACAACCTCAAAATCCTTGTATTGTAGGAAAAATCTACCACAAAACCAGAATTTTAGATCTGGAAATAGAGTGCAAAAGAAGGTACATTAAAAGAAGCCTTATGTACAATTTATAATACATTTTATTGCACTACTCTAATCTGGTTTTTACAGCAAAAGAGCAGATTTGAAAGTGCCACAAAAGGGCACATTAACTACAGGGTAAATCAGCCAAGGAAGGTCGAACATCAGCACTCTTCTTCCCAAGAAAAAGGAGCCACTCAAAGGGCTCATCTTGGATGTACGAACCTGTAGAATCAAAGCTCATATCAGGCTATCATCGAGCTACATTTACGTAGACAAAAGAGTGCACATCTACATCTAAAAGACGTAAAAAATCTACAAAGGATTCAACATGATTGGAGGTATAAAAGAGAAGGAGAAAAGGTGTTACATTCAAGGTCTCTAACTTGGAGAAGACCATCCACCAAAGGAAGCTCCAAATCGGTGTTCAAAGCTCCATAGCGCATCGTCAATCCACCTGTAGAAGAATAGCTTGCTTGCTACCCAAGAAACGTAGCAAAGCAAAGGAATGGTATACGAAAGGGTTTGAGGAGTTATAATCTCCATCTTCGAAGATGTTATAGGGAAGGACTTCATGCAAAGAGATACCACTTGGCATAATAGACATCATTCCTCTCTCAATGCTCAAGAAACCCCACGTAGGAGTTACAATGAAGCGGTGACACTTGGTATCCTCCACAAGCTTCACATGAGTGCCCATACGTTACAGATTGATTCAAGAGCGTTGAACAAGAATTTGGGACATTACATAAGGAAAGGAGCGCTCACTTGTAATGAACGTGACACATGTCACAAAGTCCATGATTATTCATCCATAAAAGGTATTCGAAGTCCAAAGTTCAATAGGGAGTGAAGCATGGTCAAAGACGTCCGAAGCGCAACATGGAAGGAAGGAAGAAGGAGCATTAAAGGCTCCTAGTATTGAAGGTCAAACCTTCCTATTTTTATAGTGCCTACGTACCAACATTGAAGACAAGCAACTCCAAGGTATCTCCATTGATTCTAGCGCCAAAGGTGACACTTATATTGTTGTTATATCCAACCGTAGAAAGCGTCGAACAATGAGGAGATTTAGCATCTAAAAAGGTAAGGTTTAATCCCATTTTATTATTGCTTTCATATTTGGAGATATAAGGGTTATAAACTAAGGTTAAAACTTAGATTTTGAAAGCAAAAGCTATAAGGGATAACTTATCTCATTGAATTAATATTTGCAATTTAACCTAGGAGAAATAAGGAATTCTACTTGGATTAAATTATTTAACATTTTGCAAATATTATTATTTTTCTAATTTTCCAAACTTGGGAGCCACAAGGGTTACTACATCAAATTTAATTTATTGGAAATTAGAAATAATCCAAGGGATATAAAAAGAGGTTATTAGGGTTTTTACTAAGGTTGGATAATTATATTTTTTTCTTGTCTCAAATCTTCTAAAAAGGGACAAAAAAATTCCAACATTAAAACCTCTTCAAAAATTGAAAAGTGCTTAGTTCAATTAGGAGTAATAAGGTGTTAAGAAGTTGATTTTTGATCTTTACAAAATTTGTACAAAATCAACCAGAATTGAACTATATTTTTACAAAAAGCACTATATCATACTCCAAAACATTAGGGAGTCATAAGGCATTCTACAAAACTTGATAACAATAATATTTGTCTAAGATTATCAAGTTGGGAAGATATAAGCTTTCTTCAAAACCTAAAATTAGGTGTTCATACTCTCATCACTAGGGAGACATAAGGTAGCCTACAAACCTAAGAATCTATAAAGGTTTTATCAAATCAAGCTTATATACTTCAATTAGGGATCATATATCCTAAAAATTGGGAGCTATAAGGATGTCTACTTCCCAAAATACCTATAAGAATAATTGCTTCAGAAAAGAAAAATCCAATGCCATAAAACTTGGGATCATGAATCTACTCAAGAAATCGGAAGGAAAGTTAGATCTAACTTCAAAAGTAATCCATAGTGAAGCCTTAGAAGATAATTTTGATACTATGGAATGTTATCTTCAAACCCATCTCAATGAAGCAATTGACAATGGAAAAAGTGATATTTTACTTTCCTTAGACTTTGCAAGCATATTATACATGACACTACTCACATATAAACACTACAAGGTAGAAAATGAAGAACAAAAAGGATTGATAGAATTACTCAAAAAGAAGACAAAACTTGATGAATCATATCTAGAAAAGTTTTTTCAATCCTCATGCAGCATCAACACTTCTTGTTCTACTAACTCAAAATCTTATCATGATGCCTTAAGTGGTTGTTCAAAAACTTTTGTACATATTAAAGACAGGAAAGGAGAATCTTATGTAGGTAGCAAATCCACCTCCCAAAAGAAGAATTGACAAAGAGGATTTTCCTAGTTCTGACAGTTTTGACAATTTTGACAGTTTTGGAAAAATGTACAAGCAATATTAAAATGTACAAAGTAGGAATAAAACATAAAAGGAGGAAGAAAATATACAAGCTAGAAGCTAAAAAATACAAGGTGAAATGTAATGCAAATAAATGCAATTTGAGTTGTATTTGTGAATGAATTTGATAATAAATGTAATTAGACTTAGTAAAGGGGTGTAATTAAGATTTTTGTTATACAGTTGTAAATAATGAATTCCTTAGGAACCACTTGGAATGACCTAGAATATGTTATATAAGACTCCCTTTTAATTTTGTAAGTCTATCTGGTCAATCTGGTTATTGAATGCATATATCTGATCATTGTGTGGAATTACTGGTTTATTGTGTATCCTTATGGAATCTATTAGTGATTGTGATGTACCATTGAAGGGTAATGAATGGAGAATCACATTGTATAGCATTATATCACATAATTGTACGATTATAGAATTATAGATTAGTGTTTTATAGTATCTCATTATTGCATGTTACTTCTCTATGTCTATGGATGATGTTAATGCATTCGTATACATAATGGAATTGAATAACCACTAGTGTGAGTCTTGGAAGTGATCTATGAGGAATATTACATCAGGAAAGACATATTGGAAGTTTTTGTACAATTTTTGGAGATTGCCATTGTGAAGAACTTTCTCAAACCCTAAAGATAGAACTTGCATGTTGGTAAAGATGGAGTAATTGACATTCCAGAACTTTCCAAAACTTGTATGAGAAATATTGGTAAAGAAAAGCATCCAATTTGGCACCTTTTTGAACTTTCAGTTCATACAAATTGTACACCATATATGTTATAAATCATATAAAAGAAATTTACCCGATTTGGTAGTTATGCAATTGAAGGGAACTTACCCAATTTGGAAAATTTGGTAAATTTAAGAAATTAGTTACAAAATAGTGTATGACAGCTTGTAAAACTGAATCTTAAGGATTGGTTGAGTGTCAAATCATACAAGCACTAACATTGTATGATTTGGGATCGTACAGTTGTACGATTTGAGTTTGTACAAGCTAATTTGTGGTTACATATCAATTATTGGAAATACTGTATGGTTGTACGATTTGGGTACTTGAAAAATAACATCAAATTGATCATTCCAAGACCTTGAGAATCACCTCCTATTAGGAAAAATGTACCCCTATGTTACATTTGGCATCGTTGCCTTATCAAACTGGGTTTTATTGTTAAAATAGGTCAAATTGACAGAGTAAGATTACAAATTTAGAGGTGAATGATAGACACTAGTGTGCAAAGACGTGGGAGACGAGAAGTATGAGAGAAAATTCTAGTGAGAAGGAGCATGATAATAACTTAAAATTATGATGCATCATATGAGAATGTGATATGATGTATCCATATCACATTCCCAGATGATGCATCATAATTTTAAGCGCTAGGGAAAATATCCATAGCACTAGGGAAAATATATTTAGGAATAGATAGTTGTCATAGGAGCTTCAACAAGGCTTCCCCATGCATAGGATAAGTTTGCAAAAGTTCTAAGAGAGGGATATTTTTCGGGGTACTAGCTAAATATTTTTGAATGTCAAAGGATACTTTAGGTTGTGGCTTCTACACTAAAGGTGGGATTTCTACTCTTGTGTTTCTTTTTTTCGATATTCTTCAAAACTATGGTAGGTTGGATGAAGAACTCGTATCCTACTAAAAATGTTGAGTTAGTTGAGTCTACACTTTTTGCCTTGTATTTATTTCTATCATACCAACCATATTATCATAGGGAGGTGGCACATTTAGATATAACACTTGATTAGATGTTGGATGACCATTCTTATGGAGCAGATATTGGAAGATTCCCATGTCTTGATTAGTTGTGGGTGTTTATTGAGTAGGAGGTTGATTTTTTGTTGGAGTATTGGGTTGAGAAACTTCTATAACAAGGTATCCTTAATAAATTAGGCCTTGAACCACATGTTTGAACTTCTCACATGAGTTTTTTATGTGTCCCTCCACCCTATGATACTCACAATGCTAGTCAATATTATACCAATCAGTCGTGGTATTAGGTTTCTTTATGGGAGGTAAATCAATCATATTAGCTTCCAAAACTTGTTGTAGGATCACATTCATAAGTGTGTTGAGTCTTATAATATTTCTCAGTGAGGGGTTTTGAGGTTGGCAAAGCACCATCATTTGTAGGGTGTTAACCACACTATTAACAAGCCTACTATCCATTACCCATAACTAACTATATGCTTGTTATTATACTATGTTTTAATGGTCCTATCCTATTTTATCTTAAGTTGAACTCTTCTAATAAGGGCTTGCTCTACCTTTATTGCTATATCTATAGCTTGATCAAAATATATGATAGTTGTAGTTTCTAATTCATAAGATATTTGTTCTTGTAAGTTTCAAATAAATATCTCAAGCATATCTTGGGGAGGCAAGGTATATTTCAAGCATCCAACTAGACTCCTCCAATGAGACAAAAATTCTAAAGAACTTTCATCTTTAGATTGTTTTAACATATAGACATATTTCATAGTCACATTATTTTTAACATAAGCATCAAATTGTTGAACAAACATTTTAGTTGTCTCTTCAAAATTCCTTGGAGAATGATTAAGCAGTTGGTAATACCACTCTAATGCCATACCACCAAGGCTCTTAGGGAACATATTATGTAACAATATATCTTCATATATGATATCATGACATGTTGTTCTAAAATTTCTTAAATTCTCAATTGGATCTTGTGTTCTCTTATAGATAGGAAAAATCAGCATTGGAAAACGCTTAGGGTAAGGCCTAGATGAAATGATAGGGTCTAAGGGTTGGTTGCACATTTATTTGTAGTTGTAGGTGAAACTAGGTGGTTGAATCATATCCACTTTTAAAACCAATTGTTTCACCACATTAGTTAAAATTTGCATTTCAATATTGTTGTTGTGCAATACCCTGAGGTTCCCTAGGAGAGGGGTATAGGTAGGCTATTGGAAGGGAACTTGGATAATTTTGAAGGTATTGATATTGTTATGGTATGGGTTGTTATATGTGGTATCTTGTTATGGAGGATAACTAACTAGTGGTTGAACAAAAGAAAAAATATTGAGATTAGCCGAATGAGGAGGAAATTGAACATAATTTTAAGTGGCACTACTAGTTGGAGGTGCTTGCAGAATTTTTCCAACATTGGTGGTTACAGTAGTAACATGTGTTGGTTCAGTGTGTAATTATCATGATGTAAATATTCAAATAATGGATTGCTATGAACATTATGAGGAGAAATGATTTGATGATGAGAAGTTTCAGCTTCCTTGAGTTAGGCTTCCTCACCCCATAGCCTTATCCAAGGTATATTTATGATGCTTATAGAAATTCTAGACATTTTCAAATGATTTAAATATAAGGTTCCCATTGGACCCCTTGGTAGGATCAAGGTCATTTCCAACTTCTTAATTTTCTTCCTATAGATTATGATTTTCTCTATCAATCTGATCATCTTCTTGAAAAATCTCATCAAACTCTAAGAGTCTTCACTTACTCCTAAGGTTGGAATCCATTAGGATAAGGAGAAAGGATAGAGCAAAAAAGGAGCAAAAATAGTGAAACACACAAATATTTTTAATATATTTTTAAGTGTTCTCAGATCTAAAAAAACAAAATTAGTGGTCTTATTTAAGATTTCAAGAGAAAATCAAAGGAAGAGACTTACTATATTGGCCACTAAGATGTGTTTTCATGGTTGTTTTACCAAATATGTATATGGTAAAATTATGTACAGTGTATGATTCTCAACTAGATCAACTAGAAGACGATGTGATGACAGTGGTTGTTACATTCTCTACAGTCGAGGATATGAAAGGATGGATTCACTAGGAATGGTTTTAGAAATCACTCCAAGTCTAGGGTAGAAATGTTTGATGTGTCAATTAATCAAACACCTATTGCTTGGCCTTTCTAAACTAAGCTATGAGAATGAAAGAACAATGTAAGACACACAAGATGCAAGAATACAATAACTAATATTAGTATGATTCTTTGATTTAATGATATCTATCCCTAGGTTTTGTAAAATAATGAGATATTTTCCTTTGATCAAGGGTTCAAGGGAATGCACAAACAATATTAAAACCCTAGATGCACACTATATGCTTTTATTCTTTCAAATGCCTAGAAATTCAACTAAATATTTTCCTTTTACTTATGATCTAGGTTTTGAACAAAATTGAATAGAAAGCAAACAAAAAACAACCTAGAAGCTTTACTCAGGGCACTTATCTGATCCGATATTTGATCCTAGCTTTAACTTGCATCCAAAATATCCAAACAACTTCAAACCTATAAAATAGCTTCACAAACACTAGAAAATTTGATCAATGTTTGGAGGTCTGCTTAGGTAGCTATTTGATTGAGCTTGGAGGCTCAACAGTCAAGCCCCCTTGGTACTTTTAGCTAAATGTTTAAAATAAAAATGATCTTTAACATTTGGAACATGCACAAAAATAGTAAAATAGATGTATAACAACAAAATTAAATGCAGATAAGATAAAAACCATAAATGCTAAGATGCAAAGTACAAATAAGGGTTTTGGGATGCAAAAGCTTACCCCGAAGCTCTAATTTACCAAATTCATACTATATAAATAGGAAGCATGAATATGAATTACCAAATTCATGCTCTGTATGGGTGGGGAGTGAATTTGGTTTAGATACCCTTTTTGGGCCTCAAAAAAACAAAAAATAGACTTGTGAAGCAAATAATATAAACACAGAACTTGGTGAGATGATGGAGAAAGCAAGGATAAATAAAGAGGTGGAAGAAGTACTCTAAGATGGTGGATATATCTAATCATAAGGACTCCTCCACTTGATCCCCAAGAGTAGCCAACACCAGAACACAAAACAACAAAAACAAACTTGTAGCAAAATGTCACTTGTTAGCATGATCAAATGAGCGAATCAATAATTTTGAATTAAGGATTTGTAGATGTCGTATGGATATATGGAAAGAGGGAGTCCAAACCCATATTTATTATAGGTTTGGAGGGAAAATAGGTAGGAAAATAAAATTTCACTATAGGTAAGGGTCAACCCTAAAACGGGTCAATGAGGGGAGAGGTTTTAGTGAGAAAAATCCCTAGAACACCAAATGCATGCCCCACCTTTAAAAGGGCACAAATATGGTAAGCCAAATTTGTGCCCCGAAAGGATTAGGAATTAATTTGGTAAGGCTAGGGAAAAAGGGCAAAGGGAGAGGGGAAAAGGATCCCAAATTTGCACTTGGTAAGTTTGGGTGGCTAGCTAGGGATCTAAGGAAGAATTGACTCATTCCAATGGGTCAATTTTCCATGTCTACAATGCATTTTATGTATTATATTGTACATGTTTTGATTATGATGACGAGATTGAGAGCTAAAAGATATATAACTGAAAGCATGAGATTTCGGAAAATAAAGAAAACAGTGTTCAGATGTAATAAAGATAAAACCAGATTTATACGTGAAATGACATGGATACAATCAAATTAAAATAACAGGAGGACAACCCCTTTTATTAATAAGATTCTAGCCCGGTTACAATAAATCTCTTTAGTGCAATATTCTCAGTTACACCGGATAAACGGTGATCTCTTTCCGCATGCCCACATGTAAAATAGACGGGCTGTAGTGTTGCCGCCGCTTGATGTTTGATTATGGTGAGTTCCTGCTTGCTGCTGTTCTTGCTGTAAAAGAAACAGTAAACGGTTAATAGCACGTGCGGTAAGAAGTCGGAACGCTTGACTTTGTGAAACAATGAATTATGTATGCAAACATTTGATTAAATGCATACGTTAAATAACTCTACGTAACCTGCCACTTTTATAAAGAACAGAGCACGACAGACATTCGAAACAACATGTATTCGCCAATATAAGACGTAAACTGTTATTTAACGAATTCGAAGACGGCATACATTATAAAAACATGAACTGTTGCTTTAATACGTTTGAAAACAGCATATACGAAACATAAACGACTTTAATCCATTCGAAACAGCATAAATTGAATTAGTACTACGAACATAAGTGGGATGCCCAAGCGGGCCGCCCTGTAAAAATCCGACTTCGACGCCAATCCACTAGGAATTGACTCAAAGTCCCGGATAACGTGTTGTCGTCGAATTGATGGATTATTGTAATCCACTGCCGGAATTGCAAGATTCAAATGACTGTGTTTAGTTTAACAGCACTTCGTTCCTTTTCCAAAAAATGCTTCCCTCTCTTTTACGTATCGAGCCGGTTCTATTTATAGAGGGTTCGACCTCTGAAAACATTAATGTTCGAAACCCTAAATCCGTAAGGCCGCTCAGATTTGATCCTTATCGGGTCATTACTAAGCATGGCTCGCACTGACATTGGAAGTTATGAGGCATGGCCTCGGATCGGATATTTATTAAAACCGCTCGTCTAATTAATACTCGCCATTGAATCCGTCGTTCTACAGACCCGCGGGGTTTTTTCGAAAAGGGACACGTAGAGGGTGCCACGTGGCGGTGGCGGGGGCGGGGCCGGGCGGGGGCCGCGGGGGGGGGGGCGCCGCCGCGGCCCCGGGGGCGGGCGGGGGCGGCGCGGGCGGCGGCCGCGGCCGCCGCGCCGGGCCCCGGGCGCGGCGGCGCCCGGCGGCGGCGGCGGCGGCGGCGGCGCGCGCCCGCCGGGCGCGGCGGGCGGGGGGCGGCGCCGGCGGCGCCCGCCGCGCCCGCGGCGGGGGGCGGCGGGGCGGCGGCGGCGCGCGCCGCCGGGCGCCGGCGGGGCGGGGGGGGGCGGGGGGGGGGGGCCCGCCGCGCCCCGCCCCCCGGGGGGGGGGGGGCCGGGGGGGGCGGCGCCCCCCCCCCCCCGCCCCCCCCCGGGGGGGGGCCCCGGGGGCGGCGCCCCCGCCCCCCCTGGGGCCCCCCGGGTCGGGGCCCAAAGTGTCGCGATATCGCGACACTTTGGGCCCGCTTAGGTTTTTGACAAAAGGCTTGGCGCGAGAAGGCTTTGAAGAAGGCTAAGAAGTTTGCTAAAGGCTCTAGAACGACCGACTTTGCTCTGCTCATTTTCCGATCTTCCGAACTGCTGTGCGAGTGGTTAAGACCACTATTTGACCTCTAAGGGCTGCCCTAAAAGCTGTGATATCAATGTGATCAATGTTTGTAATCACTTAATTGAAATGGTGCTTGTTTTGGTGTCTATAGATGCCCCTTTTTGGGAAGCGCTGCGGGTGACGCAGTGCTGAGCAAAAATATACGACCAAAGCACTAAAGATTAGGGTTTCTTGGTAACCTAACCAACTTTTAATGCCCCAAGTATGGAAAGGGCATGCATTCTTGAATCCTTGCTTCTGACGAGCTAAGGAATTTGATTTCAAGTGTTAACCTGTTTTGGTGAGGTGTGACTTGAGCTTGGACATTGATCAGTCATGATTAGGCAAAGGGCGCAACCTTTTATCCACAAGGGAACCTTGTGCTCATGCTTCGGGAATGCCAAGTATTTGATCAATTTAATGATTGCTTGTTTACTGCCCCAAGCAGGAGCGTGATTGTCTTTGTCAATGATTCTTTGAATGCATGTCATTGCCTTGATTGGGTGTGTGCTTGTTGATTGGTGACTAAGTGTGACTACCCCCTCAAGCGACGAATCGATGAGGGAATGACCTTCGTGAGAAAAGCGACGAGTCGCTTGACCCAAGATGACTTAGGTTAGGGTGGCTTTAGATGTTTTTCCATTTGAGCACGTGCAATCTCCCGACATTTGGACCTATTTTTTGGTGGGTGTTAACCCTTTTGGTGATGCCATAATGGGGTGAAATCATCAAAAACCCGTCTTCCCGTGGAGCGGTCCAGCTATGATAGCCTTCTTAAGGAAGTAGGAGAATGAGAATTTGGGCCCCGACATCGATTTTCTATGCCAAGAGGTTGAGTGCAAGAGCACTCGTGTCCGGCAATGCTTATTGCTTCTTTTTGTGTTGCATTTTTGTGATGTTTTTGTTGTTTTGATTTTCTTTCTTTACGTATATGTCATGATTTTATGCACAATGGTTGATGTTGATGGGTGCATGCTACTTGATATGGATGGATGCATATGGTATGATAATTACCAATGTTGTATGTGGATTTAGTTTGATGGATGCATGATGAATGTAAATGCATGTGATATGCAGAAATGAAATGGATGTATGGACTTGGTGAGAGTTGGTTATGGCACCATAGACTGTTTAGAACTCCATTATTTGGCTATGTACAAATGTGGTGTTTCTTCTTTTGGTATTTTCTGATGGTATTGCAAGGATGAAAAGCAGTGCAATTGGTTTAGCAATGTAGCAAAGGTTTTCTGAGACTTAGACAGCTTTGAGCTTACTAGCCATGATTGTACTTTATCTTACAAGACTTTTGAACAAGGTATGAATCGGACTTGTTTTTAACCAAGTTATTTCACATCCCTGTGTGTGCAATTGAGTTCATTTATGTGGTATTTGTCAGGATACCGCCAGTGCCAGATGGGCTTTCAACCGAACCTGTACTGAGGATCACCTAATTAGCTCCACTAACTCCTTTGGTGTATGTAGTTAGATTAATCTGCGGTGTTCTCCAGGATACCATAAGCTAGCTCATCCACATGCAAATATTGATCTGTACACAAGTTAATGTGACAGATATATCGTCATGCGAGAAGTTTACCGCCGGTGACCGATAGGCTATCAACCAAACCGGTGCGAGGCTTGCCACATGACCTGTCAGAATGCTGAGAGTTCCGGGGATTCAAGGTCAACTCCCTTCTTTTTTTTTTTTCAATTGTACTGGGATACTTGCTCGTTATAGTGATAAGAATCACTGTTTATTTTGATTTGTTTTTCTTTTCTCTTGAGCAAGGGATATGGAGTGACGATAATCACTATTCTTTGTGCTTTTTGAGATGTGCATTTGTGGGGTGTCAAATTTTGAAGTTTTGACATTTTGCAAATTTTTGACGTTTTGCAACTTTGGGATTCTTAGGGAATTGGGTAGGGAGGACGCTTGTCCTTTTGCCAACTCTCAGCATTCTTGGGGTCATTCGCACAGGGGGATGAGCAAGATAACCGTTTCGCTTATGGTAACCTGGATTACTGTGCAGGTTTCATCCTTCGTTCACACAACTCGGGAATTTTTATGTGTTTTAATTTGTGTTGGGATGTTACGTAACAAGGTGTATTGCAAGTGCAACTCTACCTTCGTAAAATCTGTTTGACTTGATACATTTCAGTGCTAAAGAGCAAAATGATGACTGAATCACGAAAAACTCTTGATACATTAAGAGACCACGACTGCTGGTGTGGTAAAGTGCATGATGTTTTGTTGTTTTTGTAAAATGGAACAGTGTGGAACAAGATGGACTAGTAGAACCATGACAACCTATGGTGCCTTTGACCTATACGACCATGAATATACAATGTATGGATGCAATGCTTGGATGCAGCTATGTATTTTTGTATTTTTGATGGATTGATTGTGGTGAATATGAAGATGAATTGCGAGAAGAACTGTCTATTTGATGAATTTGAATATGCCTAGAAGTAAGATGCAAATTTTTGTTGTTTTTGGTGATTTTTGTTGTTTTTGAATTTTCATGATTTGTGACCAAGTGATTGTGGAAATCCTTGGAGCGTTTTGAGATTGACCAAGCGATTGTGATAATCCTTGGGGCTTTTGGGGTGACCAAGCGATTGCGATAATCCTTGGAGCATTTTGGGGGATTGACCAAGCGATTGTGATAATCCTTGGAGCCTTTTGGTTTGACCAAGCGATTTTAAGAATCCTTGGAGCCTTTTGGTTTGACCAAGTGATTTTAAGAATCCTTGGAGCCTTTTGGGATATGGCTTTCTTTAGATATGAAATGGTCGTAAATGACTGATATTCAAGGGTTCTGTTTCCTTGATACCATCAAGAGAAGCTAACCAGTATGTCCCGGGTCCGATTTTGCTATCAATGACATATGGACCTAACCAATTTGCCGCAAACTTGTCCCTTAGGTGGGATGGCAAACTGGAATTTTGTTGATTTTCCTTCAAAACCAAATCACCAACGCGAAAGTCCCGAAGGTGAACTTTCATGTTGTAAGCTTTCTTAAGTCGTTCTTGATAAATGCGTAAATGCTCGAGAGCATTAACGCGTCGTTCGTCAAGCAACGTAAGCTGGTCTAACCGGGCTGCCGCGCGAGAATCATCATCTATGAACTCATGCATTGATATGCGCAGGGAAGGAATCTCCAACTCTAGAGGCATGACTGCCTCGGAGCCATACACGAGCGAAAACGGAGTGGCCCCAGTGGGCGTCCGAATGCTAGTGCGATAGGCCCATAGGGCAAGTGGTATTTGAATGTGCCAATCCTTATGACTGTCTGCGACGGTCTTTTTAAGGATGGCAACTAGCGTTTTGTTTGACGCCTCTGCTTGTCCATTTGCCTGCGGATAATAAGGTGTTGAAAAGCTGTGCTGAATCTTGTACTTTGTGGTCAAAGCACGCACGTCTTTATTCTTGAAAGGTGTCCCATTATCCGAGACTATTTTGGATGGAATACCAAAACGACATATGATGTTATGCAAAATGAACTCCACAATGCGGGGTCCTGTCGTAGAGGTAAGCGGAATTGCTTCCACCCACTTGGTGAAGTACTCTGTGGCCATTATGATAAACGTGTGACGGCCTTGATGACGCGGGGAGATCTTTCCAATGAGATCAAAGCCCCATTGCGAAAATGGCCAAGCGGTGGACTGTCCGCAAGGCCTGAGAAGGTACGTGCATTAGATTGGCATGATGTTGACACTTCACGCACTTCTTGACATAGGTGCAACAATCTCGCTCTAAAGATGGCCAATAATAGCCCATGCGAAGAATGCGCTTTGCGATGGCCATTCCACTGAAGTGGCCACCACATGTACCATCGTGCGCTTGGGCGACTGCCCAAGTGGACTCTTGCTGGTCCAAGCAACGAAGGAGGATTCCTTCATAGGCTGCGACGATACAAGATGTCTCCTATCAAGACATACTTAGCCGCTTTCCGCTTGAGTGCTCGTTTTGCGGCATGAGTCAAATCAAGTGGGAGACTACCTAACTTGAGGTAGTCTCGAATGGGTAAATACCGATCCTGTTGATCGAAACCTCGATAGTATGAACAGCCAATCCCTCCCGAAGTTCATCCCTAGCAAATGCTTGAATGGGATAGAACCTGCAAGAATAGTATTGTGTTGCTATTAATGGGAGTAGGGGAGAACAAGGACCCCCAGTTGGCGTGTTTCAGACGATCTCGGATTCGAGAGAACCTATCCGAGGATGGTTCAATTTGTATCATGTGGATTCCTGGCGTCGAGTCTAAACTTGCACGCTCCATCGCGGATTGCGATAAGGTTTTGACTTGAATGGTTGTCATATCACCAGAAAGGTCCTGCGGAATTAACGACCCCAAGGAGGCCATTGTATCCGCAAAACGGTTTGATGATCGAGGGAGTGCCTCGATGTCATACCACTCAAGTTTTACCAGGAATTTGTCCACAAGGGCTTTATAAGCCTTCAGAACTGGGCATTTGCATTGATATACCCCTTTGACTTGATTGACTATTAACAGCGAATCACCGAAGATGTTCGGTCTTTTGATGTTCATGGCGATTGTTTGTCTGAAGACCTAGGAGCAAGGCTTCATACTCTGCGTTGTTGTTGGTGCACGGGAAGTTTAATTTAAATGACTGGGGCATTGGAGCACCCTGCGGTGTGAAGAATACAATTCCCGCACCACCACCTTGCTCACACTTAGAACCATCGAAGAATAGGGTTATGTCGGCTTGTGACTCAGGCTCATCGGAATCTGGCGATTCTGAGACATGAAAGACCCCATCATCGGGTAGGTCTATGACCAGAGGCTGATTGTCTTCAAGAGGAGCCTCTGCTAGTTGATCGGCTATGACTTGTCCTTTGATAGATTTTTGTCCAATAAATTCTATGTCAAATTCCGTCAACAACATGATCCATTTCGCCGTGCGACTACTATGATAAGTACGACTCATCATGTATCGCAATGGATTCTCCTTAGACACAACATACGTAGTGTTGCTCAGCATGTAGTGGCGTAGCTTTTTGGTAGCAAACACCACTGCCAGGCAAAGTTTCTCAACGTATGCATAGTTAAGTTCGTAGCCCGACCGGAGTGCGGCTAAGATAGTATGTAGCTCTGTTCCTTGTGAAGTTCATTCTTACGGGCTAGCATGGCGCCCGGTGCCACCTCGCATGGCTGAGATGTATAAGTAGAACGGCACTCCTGGCCTAGGTGGTGCCAATACTGGCGGCGAAGCCAAGTATTGTTTGATCTCGTCAAAGGCTGACTGGCACTCGTCATCCCAATGAAATGTAACCCCCTTGTGCAATAATTTGTTCATGGGTCGGCACTTGTCAGATAATTGCGCTATGAAGCGTTTAATCGACGCGACCTTCCCCGCGAGACTCTCGAGTTGCTTGATTGTGGTTGGGGGAACCATTTCAAGGATTGCCTTGACTTTCTTTGGGTCCACCTCGATTCCTCGTTTTGAGACTATGAAACCCAAGAGTTTTCCAGATGTGACGCCAAAGACGCACTTCTTGGGGTTTAGTCTGACTTTATGCTCCATGAGGCGATCGAGGATCTTGCTTAAGTCAGCGATATGATTTGAGCGCAAGAGAGACTTGGCTAATAAATCATCCATGTAATCTTCCAAAGTTTTGTGCATGTAATCGTGGAAGATATACGTCATGGCACGTTGGTAGGTGGCACCAGCATTTTTAAGGCCAAAAGGCATGACCTTATAACAAAATGTTCCCCAAGGCGTTGTGAATGCCGTTTTGAGTTGATCCTCAGGATTGATACGAATTTGATTGTATCTCGAGAAACCATCCATTAGGGAGAGCATTTCGTGACCTGCTGTAGCGTCTACTAACGCATCGATGCTCGGCAAGGGGAAATCATCTTTAGGACTCGCTTTGTTTAAGTCTCGAAAATCGGTGCATATGCGAATCCTCCCGTCGGGCTTCTTGACGGGAACCATGTTGGACAACCATGGCGGATAATCCACGCAGATGACAAATTGTGCGTCCAACAGCTTTTGTAATTCATCTTTGACCATCAAGGCCATCTGTTGGGTGCATCTTACATAGTTTTTGCTTTACGAGGCTTGATTGTCGGATCAAGCGTTAAATTATGTGTGACTAGCTGCGGGTCTAGTCCTGGCATATCCTTGTACGACCATGCAAAAACCTCCTTCTTCTCTTTGAGAAGGGCAATGTATTCGGCTTGCTCTTCGGGGGAAAGACTTACCCCCAGCTTGAGAATCTGTGGATTCATTGGATCTGTGCCGATGTCTACGTCAGTCGTCTCCTCGACTGACATGTGGGATCCGTCCTCCAACTGATGTGGAGTCGGGATCAAATGGATATCGTTAGCTGAATTTAGATCTATGTTTGGAACCTCAGGTTCCTCTTCAGCTTGAAAAATATCCTGAGTTGTCCTTGGGGTAAAATGAGGCATTTCACCGAAAGGCCAGTACTCTGTTGGTGATAGGGGTGAATTGACGCGATCCCAGTCGATGGCATCTATGTCGAGATGCAATGACCGTCTTTGGATCGGCCGGATTGCGGATGGGTGCGGTCAAATCAATGGAGATCATGTGGATGGAATGAATTTGGTCTCCATTACCGCGGGTATGATAACTTGATTTTTCTAGATATTCCCTATACTCTGGATCTGGTTCTATGGGAACGGGCACGAACGGATCGGCCCTATGTGCCAAATGGAGGACAGGGTCTTCCCTCGGCACTGTTGTTATGATAGGGTCTCGAGGTGGACGGTGCTCATTGTGAATGTGGAGCCATAGATCCAAGATCAGGTCCCACCCTGCTGGGTCGACCCACCATTCATGCCCTAATCGTATGCCCATCTGTCCCATTAGATCTTCATGAGTTAAAGCATGATAATGTCGTCGCGCATGTCTGAGATAGTCCATCTCAGTCTCATCTTCTGAGTCACTTTCGAAGATTCAAAAATGTTCATTCTCTTCAGCGACTATTGCTGGCGATGTTGAGGACTCTCCTTGCTCCAATAAGTTAATCTGGTCCCATCGCGGTTGTTCCACTGTTGGTGGAGGGACCTGACTCTCTTGACATTGTGCTAACTCAACTGGAATCTCTAAGGGGAACAGCTTTGAAAAGATGTCCGGACACCATTGATATTCTTTTTGGGGATGGGTATCCGAACTTTCGCCTCTCTCTGGCAAAGGAGAGGGATTACTGCTGTTACCAAGGGTGTTGGGTGACCATGGGAGGTAATCTCCCAATGTAAATTCTGTTTTTGGGTTGGCATAGAGATCTAGTGCCAATCCCCCCTTGTTGCCTATTTCTAGGTCTTGCATATTTTCAACCAAGATGTCCAAGGGCAGGGGGTGGTTGAACCCTACTCCCGACTTGTCATATGGCATCTGATATCTTGGTTGGCAAGGGAGACGCATCCCTTGCTCATATCGGCCTAGCCCGTATCCATGCCAATGGCATTGGCCGAGATATTTGAGGGCAAATTGTGGGTTTGACATATAATTGATGTTTTCAACAAAAGGTTCTTCGTCTGCTTCCTTTTGCTGACATGGTTCAAGACCATGATCAAGGCCCCCATACACAAAATTTGTCTGGTTGGGTGGGTGACCTAGGGGAACAACTGTTCCTATGGGAAGGCGAGGTCTTCCCATATCCTGGACTGACTCTAATGCGGGCGTTGCCACAACATTCTGCACTATGTACTCCCCCAGGCCTGTACTAGCCATTTTAACAGTGATTGTTGATGCTTCGGAGGGAGGGAACGGGAGCCCTTCCTGAGTCCATTCCATGTTTGGTAGGTTTGGGGTCTCAGCTTCCGTTGTGCTGGATATTTCCTCTGTTGATATCGTTGATATTATGGGCAACCCCTCTTCTAAGGGCTGAGCCTCTTCCATGATTTGTTTTCCCTTGTCCTTCTGTGTAGCCATAATGGGTGGCGTTGATGATGAAGGAGCAGATGATGAAGTCTCACCTGGCTGGGGTTTTGGTGATTCGGTCATCAGTGGTGCTTGCGGTATTGGACCCTGTTTAGATGGATTTAATTGGAAATCCAAATGCGTTGAAGGGAGGGTCGACTGAGGCATTAGTTGTACCGCATTGCAATACTTGAAGGGTTCCAAGTCCATTGGGACTACGTGTATTTCACCTTCAAAAGCATACTTTAAGCACTGGTGAGCGATGGAAGGGACACACTTCATGTCCCGAATCCAAGGCCGCCCTAGAAGTATATTGTAGGCCATCTCGCCTTCCAACACATGGCACAATGTTGGTGTTGTCTTTTGTCCTACCGGACGGGTAGAACAACCGTGCCGATTGTCGAGCATATTGCATCATTGAAAGCTCGCGGTGTGTACGTGGAGGTCTGTGATATGAGAGGCTAGCAGCTTCAAATGTTTCAGGGCTGCAGTGGTAATAATATTACTGGACGAGCCAGTATCTACCAACACTCTCTTATACGGGATCCCGTTGATCCGCGCAACAACATGTAGGGGTGGATCAGCCGCGTCATTCGATATTGCTTTGACTTCATCCTCTCTGAAGGTGATGACCGGCTCAGTACATCGTTTTACATGTCCCACGAAGTTGTTGAAAGAATTTGCTTCTTGGGGCGGTAATTCGATGGTTTTTAAAATGTCCATAAGAGCTTCTCTATGAGGTGTTGATTGTTGAATAAGCTCGTAAATGGACAGCCTAGCCGATGTGGTCCGCAAACTCTGCGTGAGTTTGGACCGTATCGTGATTTCTGGTCTAGGCGGAGGTGACTGTATAGGGTGTTGTTGAGGCTGTGACGTTGTCGGAACTTCCTTTGTGGCTGCCGCAGGGGCAACTGCTGAGTATTTTTTATTCCGCGTCACTATGCTAATCATTCCCACAAATCCTTGCATGGGAAGATTCTGGCGTACTTCATTAACTTGGAGAGGTTTTGCCTGTGTCTCGTGAGCAGGCAAGGGGTCTTTGAATACCCCCATTTGTTGGTTGTTTGGCGCTATGGGGTTGTCCACGGCCAACGTTTTATTTTCGATTAAATCTTGGATTAGACCTTTGAACTTCCAACATCCATTCAAATCGTGTCCCCTTCGCCTATGAAATCGACAGTATAGTTCCTCTCTATATCCCTTAGGTTTAGGAGCGTTAGGGTCTATAGTCGGGATCTCTGGAAGGGTTACTAAATTTGCCGTTGACAAGCGGTCAAATAAGGAGTCCCTAGACTCCGTGTAGGGGGTGAATTGTCGCTTAGGGCGACGCTGCTGATTCTGCTCCTGTTTCTTGTTATCTTTCTCATAACTAGGAGGCACTGCCTGGTAATTGGCCTTTTGAGGCTGCGTGTCTTGCATTGGCTTGGGAACATTGATTGCAACTTGATTAACCGCTGCGGGTTGTGATTGCGTATTCCCGGTCTTAGTGGTTTTATTCCACTCTTTCTTCTTAGGCTTGGCAATTGCGCCTTCGCCTATTTTAATCTCTTCTATGACTGCGGCTTGCGCCAAGGCTTCTTCTAAGCTGTCGTATTGTTTGTAGCGACAATAGCCCAGAGATTGATTTTAAGCAACTCCGTGCGAACATCTGAGTGAGATCAGACATAGGGGGACGGTACGGTAGCCTAGAAAGCAAAGCCCTCCATCGGTTCCCGTATGCTGCTATTGTTTCCTCCTCATACTGCCTGAGGCTGGCCAAATCACTTAGTGATGCCTTCTTCCTTGTGTTGAAAGCAAAGCGTTCAAGAAATGCATCCACTAGTTGATCTAAGTTGTTGATACTGTGTTTGGGCAATTGTGTAAACCAATCCGAGGCAGGGCCCGCGAATGTGGTTATGAAAGTTCTAAGCAATAATGCATCATTGTCTTGGATACCGAAGCATTGACTCAGGAACCTCGTGACATGTTCTTGTGCGTCCTCCTCCCCTTTAAAGACTGCCAATTGTGGCAACTTGAAATGTTCAGGGTAAAGAGGTATGGGTACTGAGGGATGCACCGGATGACTGCGGAGTTGACGTAGTGTGGGCTTTTGATGCCCAGAAGCTTTTATCTCCACAGACTCCAAACGCTCTAATAGCGCTTTGTATGCATCCGAAGATTTTATTTCTTCTTCTTTGGTTTGCTCCCGTTGTGGGTCAAGGGAGACTGGAGGCCTATGGGGAGGTGGCCGATTGGCAGCCCTCCCGCCTTGATGGGGCGTGTCGACCCATTCTATTTCTGGTTCATACTCCTCATAAAACTCTTGAGGAGTCTCTGGGCGAGCCCTATAACCTTGATTGAGTCCCCGCTGAGGGTACCCATCATTATTCCGGGGAGTGGCCTCCCTTTCGGGTCTATAAGGTCTCAGAGGCAAAGCTTGACGAGGTCGCGGAGACCTGTTCTGCCCCAACAGGTTGTGCCTCTCATACTGTTGTGCTCTTTGGATGCGAGGGGTTGGCCCCCTCTCAGGTATTTCATAGCGTAACTCATCCGCTTCGCGTTGCATGCGCTCTCTATCCAAGCGGTATCGATATTCTATTTCCTGATGACTTTGTTTAAGCCGCATGATCTGGGCTTGACGAGCGGCATGTCTGGCGACTACCGGGTCAACTGGGTCTGCCCTCTTTTGTTGAGGAGGCTTGAATGTTTTGCCCATGTGTTTGCCTCGATCTTGATGGTCGAGAGTTTCAATGGGTTGCTTCCCTTTGTCGGGGTAAGCGACATTTGTTTGAGGTTCTGGCCTCGATGTGTGATTATGATATCTCGCGGTGCGAAACACAAGGTTCCCGCGCTGTTTGTTGTTCTCGAGGAATGTGATGGTCTTCCTCGTACTCCATTTTATAGGCATGAGAGAGGCGGGCGGAGTTAGCTAGCCCTGTGTAAAGAGCCCTGCGCTCTGGATGTTGTTTTTCTGTTCTGATGGGAGGTAAATAAGGGATGCCATATCCACGTTGCCCCTCCAAATGGACAGTATGCCTCTCTAGCGCTTCATCGCGGCTGTGGCCATTCGAGACCTAGCCTCAAGAGGCGGTTGTCTACTTATATTGAGATCTGCATGTGAACCATCTTCCCGAAAGGGGGTGCGTTGAACGGGTGTATTCCAATGAGGAGGTTCCCAATAGTTCCTTCTTGAAGTGGCCTGATGTGGACTTTGTTGTAGGCCAGACTGCCAAGATGGTTTAGCTAGGTCCTCAGGGCTAAAGCGAAGGCGACTAGCGCCCTCTCTTTGTGTACCTTCCATAGCGTCTGCCCTTGATTGGGCTTGGCTACGAGTGTACACCATTGTGATGTGTCGCTACTATCTAAGCAGATTTTATCTCGTTTATGATGATTTGTCTTTTTGTGCACACCAAGCAGAAATGAACACACACATACGCAAAACCGTGATTATCTCTTTTAAGGATTGATAGTGTGTCCTAAACTGGTCTATTGCATTTTGATGTTTTGTTTTGTTTTTGCAATTTTGGAAGAACGTTTAAATGCATAATGTTGGCTCATATGACTCCCATAAATGGTCGCCCCTTCAATATACCATTGCCGGACCGATATACCAACCTCTCTATATACCCGCCCTTACGTGAGGGAGACTATAGGTACGTGAGAGCAGATGGTACGTGGAACATAGGCGGTACGAAAGGGGAATCGCTCTGTTTATGACACCTACCATAGAAAACTTATCCTCGCGTGCATGGGAATCACCCCGACAACACTCGGTCGGCTTTCGTCAGGATTTACGTCTAGCAACAGTCGCGATCGAGGTAATGGATGCAATATCTCAAGCCAAAGTGATAATGGAATCCACCTTTGGTCTTGCTCAAGGGTTGGGGTTTTAAGACCAACGCCTTGGTTTAAAGTACCACGTGGTGTGTGGGATTCATTTTACTTTGCAAATTTGAAACAGGCAACTGAAAAAGAAATCTTTCCCTATGCCAGACAGATAATACTACAAACTGGAAAACAGCAAGTAGAAAATTAAAAGTTTACGATTAAAGCAAGAAAATTTAAAAAAAAATCCTCTACCCTTCTTTAAATAAAGCAAATATTTTTTTTTTTTTTTTATTTGTCTTTAAATAAAGCAAGAAAAATTAAAATCCTTCTACCATTATTTAAATAAAGCAAGAAAAATTAAAATTCTTCTTATCTTTATTTAAATAAAGTATAAAACAAATTTTAAGCCGCCCAAACTAAAAAAAAAAAAAAAAAAAAAAGACCGAAAAACAGAAATTTTGACAGGAGCTATAAAAACCCCTACCTCTTTTCTCTAATGGATGTCTCGATTTTTTTTGAAAAATGGGGATTCGTAATCGTCCCTGGGTGAGACGAATAGCGTACCTGTAAAAAGCAATTTTTAGATCAGTAACTTAATCCAAAAATAAAACTGTGGACCTGGGTCCCACCGTGATCGCCACTGAAAGCATGAGATTTCGGAAAATAAAGAAAACAGTGTTCAGATGTAATAAAGATAAAACCAGATTTATACGTGAAATGACATGGATACAATCAAATTAAAATAACAGGAGCACAACCCCTTTTATTAATAAGATTCTAGCCCGGTTACAATAAATCTCTTTAATGCAATATTCTCAGTTACACCGGATAAACGGTGATCTCTTTCCGCATGCCCACATGTAAAATAGACGGGCTGTAGTGTTGCCGCCGCTTGATGTTTGATTATGGTGAGTTCCTGCTTGCTGCTGTTCTTGCTGTAAAAGAAACAGTAAACGGTTAATAGCACGTGCGGTAAGAAGTCGGAACGCTTGACTTTGTGAAACAATGAATAATGTATGCAAACATTTGATTAAATGCATATTAAATAACTCTACGTAACCTGCCACTTTTATAAAGAACAGAGCACGACAGACATTCGAAACAACATGTATTCGCCAATATAAGACGTAAACTGTTATTTAACGAATTCGAAGACGGCATACATTATAAAAACATGAACTGTTGCTTTAATACGTTTGAAAACAGCATATACGAAACATAAACGGCTTTAATCCATTCGAAACAGCATAAATTGAATTAGTACTACGAACATAAGTGGGATGCCCAAGCGGGCCGCCCTGTAAAAATCCGACTTCGACGCCAATCCACTAGGAATTGACTCAAAGTCCCGGATAACGTGTTGTCGTCGAATTGATGGATTATTGTAATCCACTGCCGGAATTGCAAGATTCAAATGACTGTGTTTAGTTTAACAGCACTTCGTTCTTTTTCCAGAAAATGCTTCCCTCCTTTACGTATCGAGCCGGTTCTATTTATAGAGGGTTCGGCCTCTGAAAACATTAATGTTCGAAACCCTAAATCCGTAAGGCCGCTCAGATTTGATCCTTATCGGGTCATTACTAAGCATGGCTCGCACTGACATTGGAAGTTATGAGGCATGGCCTCGGATCGGATATTTATTAAAACCGCTCGTCTAATTAATACTCGCCATTGAATCCGTCGTTCTACAGACCCGCGGGGTTTTTTTCGAAAAGGGACACGTAGAGGGTGCCACGTGGCGGTCGTTCCCTAGGTAGTTGACTGCATGCCTTTGACTGATGACGTGTCGGCTCGGGGCCCAAAGTGTCGCGATATCGCGACGCTTTGGGCCGGCTTTGGCTCGGGGCCCAAAGTGTCGCGATATCGCGACACCTTGGGCCGGTTTTGGGTCGGGGCCCAAAGTGTCGCGATATCGCGACACTTTGGGCCGCTTTGGGCGGGGGCCCAAAGTGTCGCGATATCGCGACACTTTGGGCCGCTTGGCGGGCCCAAAGTGTCGCGATATCGCGACACTTTGGGCCCGCTGGTCGGGGCCCAAAGTGTCGCGATATCGCGACACTTTGGGCCCGCTTTGGGTGGGGGGCCCAAAGTGTCGCGATATCGCGACACTTTGGGCGGGGGCCCAAAGTGTCGCGATATCGCGACACTTTGGGCCCGCGTTCGGGAGCCCAAAGTGTCGCGATATCGCGACACTTTGGGCCCGCTTTGGGTCGGGGCCCAAAGTGTCGCGATATCGCGACACTTCGGGCCCGCTTGGGGTCGGGGCCCAAAGTGTCGCGATATCGCGACACTTTGGGCCCGCTTAGGTTTTTGACAAAAGGCTTGGCGCGGAAGGCTTTGAAGAAGGCTAAGAAGTTTGCTAAAGGCTCTAGAACGACCGACTTTGCTCTGCTCATTTTCCGATCTTCCGAACTCGTCGTGCGAGTGGTTAAGACCACTATTTGACCTCTAAGGGCTGCCCTAAAAGCTGTGATATCAATGTGATCAATGTTTGTAATCACTTAATCGAAATGGTGCTGTTTTGGTGTCTACAGATGCCCCTTTTTGGGAAGCGCTGCGGGTGACGTGATTCCTTGAGCAAAATATATACGACCAAAGCACTAAATATTAGGGTTCCTTGGTAACCTAACCAACTTTTAATGCCCCAAGTATGGAAAGGGCATGCATTCTTGAATCCTTGCTTCTGACGAGCTAATGAATTTGATTTCAAGTGTTAACCTGTTTTGGTGAGGTGTGACTTGAGCTTGGACATTGATCAGTCATGATTAGGCAAAGGGCGCAACCTTTTATCCACAAGGGAACCTTGTGCTCATGCTTCGAGAATACCAAGTATTTGATCAATTTAATGATTGCTTGTTTCTCCGCCCCCAAGCAGGAGCGTGATTGTCTTTGTCAATGATTCTTTGAATGCATGTCATTACCTTGATTGGGTGTGTGCTTGTTGATTGGTGACTAAGTGTGACTTGTTGACAAGCGTCCCACCGTGATCGCCACTGAAAGCATGAGATTTCAAAAAATAAAGAAAACAGTGTTCAGATGTAATAAAGATAGAACCAGATCTATACGTGAAATGACATGGATACAATCAAATTAAAATAACAGGAGGACAGCCCCTTTTATTAATAAGATTCTAGCCCGATTACAATAAATCTCTTTAGTGCAATATTCTCAGTTACATCGGATAAACGGTGATCTCTTTCCGCATGCCCACATGTAAAATAGACGGGCTATAGTGTTGCCGCCGCTTGATGTTTGATTATGGTGAGTTCCTGCTTGCTGCTGTTCTTGCTGTAAAAGAAACAGTAAAACGGTTAATAGCACGTGCGGTAAGAAGTCGGAACGCTTGACTTTGTGAAACAATGAATAATGTATGCAAACATTTGATTAAATGCATATTAAATAACTCTACGTAACCTGCCACTTTTATAAAGAACAGAGCACGACAGACATTCGAAACAACATGTATTCGCCAATATAAGACGTAAACTGTTATTTAACGAATTCGAAGACGGCATACATTATAAAAACATGAACTGTTGCGTTAATACGTTTGAAAACAGCATATACGAAACATAAACGGCTTTAATCCATTCGAAACAGCATAAATTAAATTAGTACTACGAACATAAGTGGGATGCCCAAGCGGGTCGCCCTGTAAAAATCCGACTTCGACGCCAATCCACTAGGAATTGACTCAAAGTCCCGGATAACGTGTTGTCGTCGAATTGATGGATTATTGTAACCCACTGCCGGAATTGCAAGATTCAAATGACTGTGTTTAGTTTAACAGCACTTCGTTCCTTTTCCAGAAAAATGCTTCCCCCTTTACGTATCGAGCCGGTTCTATTTATAGAGGGTTCGGCCTCTGAAAACATTAATGTTCGAAACCCTAAATCCGTAAGGCCGCTCAGATTTGATCCTTATCGGGTCATTATTAAGCATGGCTCGCACTGACATTGGAAGTTATGAGGCATGGCCTCGGATCGAATATTTATTAAAACCGCTCGTCTAATTAATACTCACCATTGAATCCGTCATTCTACAGACCCGCGGGGTTTTTTTCAAAAAGGGACACGTAGAGGGTGCCACGTGGCGGTCGTTCCCTAGGTAGTTGACTGCATGCCTTTGACTGATGACGTGTCAGCTCGGGGCCCAAAGTGTCGTGATATCGCGACGCTTTGGGCCGGCTTTGGCTCGGGGTCCAAAGTGTCGCGATATCGCGACACCTTGGGCCGATTTTGGGTCGGGGCCCAAAGTGTCGCGATATCGCGACACTTTGGGCCGGCTTTGGGTCGAGGCCCAAAGTGTCGCGATATCGCGACACTTTGGGCCCGCTTTGGGCGGGGGCCCAAAGTGTCACGATATCGCGACACTTTGGGCCCGCTTTGGGACGGGGCCCAAAGTTTCGCGATATCGCGACACTTCGGGCCCGCTTGGGTCGGGGCCCAAAGTGTCGCGATATCGCGACACTTTGGGCCCGCTTAGGTCGGGGCCCAAAGTGTCGCGATATCGCGACACTTTGGGCCCGCTTTGGGCCCGCTTTGGGTCGGGGACCAAAGTGTCGCGATATCGCGACACTTTGGGCCCGCTTGGGGCGGGGCCCAAAGTGTCGCGATATCGCGACACTTTGGGCCCGCTTTGGGCCCGCTTTGGGTTGGGGCCCAAAGTGTCGCGATATCGCGACACTTTAGTTCCGCTTAGGTTTTTGACAAAAGGCTTGGCGCGGAAGGCTTTGAAGAAGGCTAAGAAGTTTGCTAAAGGCTCTAGAATGACCGACTTTGCTCTGCTCATTTTCCGATCTTCCGAACTGCTGTGCGAGTGGTTAAGACCACTATTTGACCTCTAAGGGCTGCCCTAAAAGCTGTGATATCAATGTGATCAATGTTTGTAATCACTTAATCGAAATGGTGCTGTTTTGGTGTCTACAATAACCTACGGGTGAGATGTAATATGTAATTTTATTTTTACTGATGATATATACATATGATGCATCTTATTCATTTTTATGTGCTTTGTGTATGATTGTGATGTGATGGTATGATTTATGCAATGATGAAATATGAACGAGTGTAATGGATGAAATAGATGTATGCATATACGTTTTATTATCATTCAAAAAGTGCTTAGATATGTATTTCTATTCATGACTTTAAGCGATTAATCAAGGGCATCAACACAATAATACTAGCATATATGTACAATGAATGGAAGTGGATGGAATACAATGGATGTAAAAGATGGGTACATTATAGAGATAAAAATGATAACTTATATTTTTGCATGTGCTTAGAGAGGAAGAATCTAGAAGTGCTTTAAGGAATATCAAAGACCCTAGTGATATCAATAAAACTTGTCTGCTAATCAAATAGACACTTGAAGATACTAAGACCAACCAAGCTATTCAAGTTTCACAAAGACCAATGTGTGTGCAGTAATGTTCATTCCCGATTTTGAGAGAGTTTAGACTAATAAACTGTGATGGATGTTTATATAAAATAAGGTTTCTAATATGACATACATGTTGCTACATGTAAGGTATGCTCCACTACCATTCAAGAATCTATAGCCCCAATAGATATTATCCCCATTATGTTAGACCTAAGGATACCAAGGATTCAATATTTTGCTCTTTTTTTTCTTTTTGTGGTGCTCCTTTTGTCTTTTTTATTTTAGTTATATTTGTCCAATGTCTATCCTCAATGGTAGATAACAAAAATACTAGGATGAGTAGGGGAAACCATTCACTTTATGGATTAAAGCTATGCATGGTTTCATCTTTGCTAGACTTAAATTTCTATTAATATGTGATATATATGCATTGGTCCAAGAGATAACTTGAGGTAACCAGGAATACCTATAGCACTCAAGAGCTAATGACATTCAATGGAAGTGGACTGAGATATTAGGTATGGCTGAATGACTGAAATAACCTAAAAATTATCCAAACTAAAGGCTTGAAAGAAACAAGGTGTCACATGGGTGGTGTGAATGGACATAAGGATGGTGAGTGGATAATATAGTAAAAATGCATATGGTGAGAAAGGATATAAACCAAAGCAAAATACCTATCATAAGGAAGACACCCTTGATTAATGCGACAAATCTATCCTAGCAAAATAGATTAATTCATGAGTCGAACAATAACCAAAGTATTATTTATTGAATAACAATGAATAGTTTTGGATTTTTTGATGTTTTTGATTGTTTTGATTTTTGTTGTTTTTGTTTTTTTTATGATATGATTTTTTTGCATTTTTTTATGGTTTTGATTTTTTTTCATTTTTGATGTTTTTTATTTTATGTTGAATTTTGATTTTGTTGATTTTTTTGTTGAATTTTGATTTTGTGATTTTGTATGTATAGGGCTAACTAAGATCTAGGCATAAAAAGTGCAAAAATGAAGGATGTTGATTGATATTGTTGCACAAATGGTGGTGTATATGCATATTAGAGATCAGTGTACTCATCATCTGTCTCTTCTTCAAGATCAAAGGTGATGCATTGAAAATAATCCTCGAGGAGGGCAAGTGAAGAATGGTTGTCATACCCTAGTCTAAATTTCTTTTTAAGGGACTGATAATGAAGTTCTATGATGTTGTGAGCTCCCTTCTCATGACGACCGAGGCCAAATCCTCTCTAATATAAGCATTGGAAATATTTTATAGCAACGAATAAATTTTATAAGTGTTGAAATATATTACATCATTTGGTTCTTTACTAATGTACCTTCATGGGTACATATTTAGATTAGGATTATATTAGGATATAAATAGTTTATTAGAGTAATTTAATAAATGCACAAGTGTTAGAATGTGCAATTATGTAAATGTGCATGTAGTCCACATGTACATGAGTCTTAGGGTTGAGTAAGAGGTAAGGAATCTATATTTCTATATAAATGCCTCATTGTGAGTGTTTGTGAGAGGATTTTTAGTGTGCATAGGTTAGAGTAGTAGTAGGTACAATGTAGCTCCATTTTGTTAATATGGAGTAGTTGTAAACTCCATGAGAGGAGCATTGTAATTTTTGTGAGCTTTATTATATGAGCATTTCTAGAGCATTGTATGAAGTCTTATATCATATTTTCATGCATGTTAAGTTTACTTTATCATAGTTATAATATTGCATGCTTATTTCAATACTTGTGAATGCATTTCCTTTAAGGCTTTAAAATCTAACAGTGTTATCAAAGCCATGGTGGATCAAAGAAAATCATAAAGTGATCACCATTTCTATTGTTGAATATTTGCAAATCGGATCAGTTTTTGTGCATTGTTGCATGCAAATACCATCACAAAATATTTTTTTGATAAAAGTAGCTCTAGGTAGAATAATAGGAAGTAGAGAAAGCCACATGATTGATTTGGCTAGAGTTTTTCCACTGAGTTGAAAAAAACTTGTGAAGACTAGAACTTAGCATTAAATCCACTAGATTGGCAATCCAACTAGTGAAGATTATTGTCTATAGAGTCATACAAAATTTTTATTGTCTCTAATATTTCATTGCAAGAGAGAAAATAAATTTTCAGGAAAACCATTGGGTTATTACCATATAAGTTTTTTTTGTTGCGGAAAATTAACTCTCAAAAGTTGGGAAGCTTCCTACAACAGATAGAGAAGAACTTCATCTTGTTTTCTAAAGGTCGACATTACTTTCCTCATGTAGGTATTAATTATTTGTTGCAAAAAATAAGTATTTAATATTTGGATGCCTAAATAGAAAGGTCCCATTAAGACATTTTCAAATTGAAGACTCCTAGTTGAAATATTGAGGAGAGATCCAGTGGCCAAGGAAGCCACATTGAAGATTGCAAATTTAGGAAGGAGATCCTAGAAGAATATCTCACTACGTAACTTCCATAGTTAAATATTGAAGAGGCCACAAAAGGTCTCATTGAAGGTTTTGAAGCTATAAGTTTGAGGACCTTGGAGAGGTCTCAAGGATAAAAAATAAGAAGGCTTGGTAAGCCTCATTAAAGGAGTTCCTAGAATAACTCATTGGAGAAATTACTATCAAGGGAGAATCTTGTGATAGCTAAGGAATTAAGACAAAATTTTCCATCTGAAAACAAGCCCACAAGAGAAGGTTTGGCAAGAATATTGTCAAATTTCAAGGTACTTTGTATAGATATCAATATTGATAGATTGTTTGAGGAGGAGATCTAGTTTGAAGTCAAAATTTGGTGATAGAAAAGAGATATAAAACCACCAAATATGAGAGATTTGGGGACCATCATTGAAGGGTTCTTGAGTGAAAATATCAGCTATTATTTGGAGGAGCATCCCACCAAATTTTTAGGATTCTAGGATAGCATTTTAATGAAGGTATTGACTTCTTTACAATCTAATTTTTTTTAGTTTGAGGACTGAAAATGGCAGCAATTTGGGCAGTGATAGTAGCTGCTAAAAATCAAAATTTAGAGGTAAATTCTGAAGGAGCATTCAAGTATTAAATATGCAAAAATGTGAGCAAGTGATCTGTTTGGATAGCCTAGAAGAGCTAAAAATAACATATACAAAAGGAAATAAATTTAAGTGACCAAAGTCACTATCATCATCATCATATAAAAGGAAAAAGGTATGCAATAAAAGGTGCAAAAGTTTGTTAGTTGATCTTTTCATATTTGGATTTTTATCAAACTAGTTACAAAAGTTTAAAGGTTGCATCAAAATATTAATTTCAAGTCTTAAAGGTAGTGTAGAAGTTATAGTCTACAAGGTTCAAACCTACACATAGAATAAAATAGAAGTTAGGTATATTTTTAGAGAAAGAAACGTATCAACATTTTATTATTTATTCTAAGTAAAAGAAGATCTTACAAGTTTGCATATACAATAGTGCAAATCTTAGTGGAAAGCTTGGGTTGCTAAGAGGAAGAATAACCAAGCAAAGGATAACATTACCAAGAATTTGGAGGTAATATTGAACCCTGTGTTATCCCACTCATCTCATATTTTGAAAAGGAGTGGAAGTCACCATTTTGAGAAGGAAAGAGAATAGGTTCAAGAACACAAGGGGGAAAACGTTCATATCATTGCAGTTTATGTTTTTATAGCATATTCAAGAGAAAGATTCAATTGAGAGGTATCTCCAAGAAAAGGAAGATAAGTTTAAAGGAATTATAAAGAGAAATAAAAATATAAAACAATGTGAAAATTAGATTTCTACGAACACCATAAAAAGAAGATCAAGTAGTAGTGTCTCAAGGATACATTACATTAACCATTGTCTTGCATATAAGAGGTCATCATTAGCAAATTGAAAATCTCATTCAAAGTGGTTGAGAGAAGAGCCATATAAAGAGGCTCAACATCCACCATTTAAAATATCAAATAGCACTGAGCAACACAAGGATAACATCTAGGTAATAGAAATTTTCCACATCAAAGATCTACGACAGACAGTAAGGTATACATAGTATACCAAAATTAGAACAAAGTATAAGAGAAAAGAAGTATTCATTACCAAAGAACAGCCACCACATAGCACTAAATGAATCTCAACCAAAGTGTTAAAGGAATAAGTTACTTCTTCTATTGAAGCATTGGGGAATAGTTACCATTTTAGGGGTTGAAGTAGAGCAAGAATTGCAAAGATTATTTGTTGAGAAAGCAAAAGGAATACATTGATATTGCTTGAAGGAAACTAGGGCACAATAGAAATGAATACTCACCATGTGGAAGAAGGAATCTCATACGAACAAGAAGAATATCACCACATCGTTAGGACCAATTTGGGGTCACACTATAAAGGAATATTTGGGCAAAGACATCATTCAAATAATGCTCTCATTGAAGCATTGGTTACATCACCTCTACTAAGATATTGAATGAATCTATTAGGGTTCGTATCACCACTTGTCAAAGGCATTGAAAGAAGGTGCAACATAGTTATTTCTAAAATATTGAATAATGTAAGTGCCATTTGGCACTACCCATTCTACATTATGTCATATTGAAAGATACCCACAAAGGAGTACTCACATAACATTTATGAAATTGAAGTCAGCGTGAGAACATAGAAGAAGATTTGCAAATTCTAAGAGCACATCCAAATGCAAATAAATTTTAGAGCAATATTTATTTAGGAGATATGTTGTAGGTGAATGTAGAGAAGCCAGTGAAGAGCATAATTTATAGGGAATAAAATAATGTCCAACCATTGGAGAAAATACCAACATTGATAGTGCATATAAACATCTAAGATTTAACACCTACTCAAGGTGTATACAACAAGCTCTTGTTTGAAGAGAGGAATGCATACCAGTATGTTTACATCAAAGAGAAGCATGCAAGAGAAGTGAAAACTACAAGGATCATTTAAGAGCTGATAAGGAGTAGTCAACCATTATCAATACAAAGCAAACTACATTCATCTCAGTTAACTTGCAAACCCAAATCAAGCATTTGAAAGGTAAAAATTATACATAAGTTATACTACAACTTTATTCAAGTTGATATTAACTATGATCTATAATCTAGAGATATTAGTTTTAGGAGTAAAAAGATGTTGAAAATAATATCTAGAATGTTTATTGGTTACATGAAAAAAGAAGTAAAAACTTGAAGCAACTAAACTATTTCTATTGCTTCAACATATTTATAAATTTTAAAGTCAAGGAGATAAAATGATTAGTAAAACTTAATTTGAAAATACTTACTATTTCTAAAACTTCTGATTAGGGAGTTATAATGAATCCTACTTTAACTATATTTCTAGAATTTTAGAAACCTAATATAGTATTGAACCATAGTTGAAAAGATTTAGATATTGCTTGCATCAAAATTATAGTTGGAAGATTGAAATTGTAGACACCAAAACCTAGGCATCCACAACATCACATTTGCCACCCCACAAAAAATCATGCATAATAAAGTTATATGCCTAAGTTTAGACTTAGGTATATAAATCTTGCACATTATCCTATTTTCCAAATTTATTAAATCTAGAAAATCAGCCTAGGATATCTTGCCTATCCACTAGACATGTGTCCTAGCCACATAACCAAAATTCCTTGACATATCTCTTACACCCTTGTACCCTTTGTCCCTTCACATCAGGTAACCCTCCACATATCACTCCACTTGCATCCACCTCACCCTAGTTAAGTGAGACACCCTGGGTGACTCACTCTAACTGCCCCCTCCATTTGATAGCCCTGGATTGCCACTTGGCAATATTGGCTTGCCACCTCTCATTTCCATCTAAAATCCTAAGGAGCCTACAAAGGCACCTTCAAACCATTCACCAAATAAGTCTAAGAATTCATACCATCAAGCTACCAAAATAGTACCAGGACGTCACACTCAACCCGAGATCTAAAGCTCAAAGGTCACTTTCTGCAATAATCTACCACTTAGTCAGAACCACCTGTCCATGATTTCTTATTCAAAGCCACCCTTGCACAATTTCCTCACTTCCCATGCATGGTTCATCAATCCCCACAACATGTATGTGGTTTGTCAAAAATAGGAAAACACGGAATATCAGATCAGTAAGTTTTATTTTTACAGCAAGGCATCTTTAGTTTATTTCTTTCTCTATTTTTTGCATTACATGTTTTCTCTAGTTAGGGTTTGATAGCAGTATTCTATATCTTGATTTGTAGGTGCTACTAACCCTTATTTGGTTTTCATGTGTGTAGGAAATAGGTATCTTGGAGAGTTGTTGAAGCTGGAGTGGTCCCCACATTGGATACCAAAGCCCACTCACCCTTTGGAGCTGTAGCTGAAGAATGAAGAACACACATCCCTATGGAAGACTTGGAATACCCCCATTCCATCACCAAAGCATTGTATCATACAGAGAGAAATAGCATTGTAAAATTACCCCCAACACACTTGGGGTAATTCAAAATCATTTGTAACACTGTATCAAAATATCAATACAAAGAGCGATTTTGGTAATTTTTCTTTCTCTATGTTTATATTTATTCATGTTTAGTTCTATTAGTTATAGAAAATGGTGATCACAATGGGACCCCCTAAGGGTTTATGTTATTTTTGCCTTGTTTTTATTTGATTACTAATATGGTTTTCTGTGGTTGTAGGTTTCGAGACCTTGAGCGTGTGAAGATTCGATCTTGGAATAGGTGGATATGAGACCTATTGTTGTTTGGCCCTACTACTGATAAATCATGCACTAATGGTTGAACACCTGACAAAATATTCATTGATGTTTTTAGATCTTTTGGACCACGCATCGGTGGTTGGGCACCTGAGGAAACACACGTAGGCGGTTATAGTATTGTGGCACCACGAACTGGTGGTTGAAGTGCACTAAAAAAAGTAGTGAAAGGAACATAGGTTTGTACCCATGTATTTATTTTCTTTCCTCTACTTTCAATTGTAGTACTACATCTAGGATAGATTAGGAGTCAGTCTTGTTTGCCCTTGTTTTCATTTAGGATCTTAGACTAGGCATATTTGCATTTAAAGTTAAAAACATAAAAAAATCAAGGAATATGCATTTTCAAGCTAGTTAAACAGAGCATATGCATAGCCCAATAAGCAATAATATGGGCACTTTCAGGGTTCAGGCTTGTGCTACCCTTGTTCTATTATTCATAAGGAACCGCACATCTACAGTTGGGATTTCCCAAACACATGCATGGTTGGTGAACCACACAAATACGATTTATCAAAACCAACCACCAACCCATGGTTGGCCCTGATAATAGAACTTGGACAGATCTTTCTCAAAGTTAGCAACTTCAGTCCTTGATATGTTCTTGTCTATTGTTCATTGTTTCTTGCTTTCTGCATTAGGCATTGAATTAGAATTGCATAATAATTTTTACATCACACAATAAATTAAACAAGCCTTACACACTCATGTGAATGTTGGACAAGGTTGGACTTCATCACCAACCCCAACATATTATTACCATGTTTTTGGCCAAGGCTGACTCCAAGAATCATCGTAGCCTAGAAAATAGCATGTATTCCTCTTCAAAGGGTGTATCGTTACGCATGATGAGACTGGGTGAGGACTGGTAGGGCATGTGTCCCCTCATTGATTATGGGTTTCATATCCATATCTTTATGGGATTCACAATCTATGTTTCATCACCAGATATGTGTGTGTAGGTGTACAAGTGAAATCCTAGAATCATTTTAGAACAAACATTTTGCACATCAATTTTTCTTTTTTTTTTTCCAAAAACTTAAAAAAAAATTCAAAAATTAAAAACAAAAAAATCAAACTTTGCATAGACTTAGGAAAAAAAACCTTGTTTTTTTGTTTGCTTTGAGTTTTGTTTTACATTGTTTTTCCATCATATTTTCACACACATACACTTGCATTTCACACATCATCACACTATAGAATATGGTAACAACCTGTGGTCAGGCCAAAAGGTTAGCCTTAGTTCAGAGCCAGTTATCTTCTCCCATGGATCCATCTCAGTTTGTTCAGGTCCATAACACTTCGGTGGTAGGGAAAGTTAGTGTAGTCCCTAATATATCCTAGAACTTGAATGCAAGGCTCTCTAGTAGTGCCCTCATATCGAATATAGATGTCATGCATAGGGCTACCCATATCACTATTATTGAGACCCCTAGGAGTGAGCCATTTAATCCAAAAGATGGCCATTTCACGTATGTATACATGGACATTGTTAGGTAGTACTTAAATACACCTAGTATGGTCTTTCCATTGTTACCACCACTTACCATTCCATCTTGCACCATCCCATCATTCCATCAGGAATTCACCTTCCCACACCCATAGTAGTCTAGCCAAACCTTCATGAATCCACTTTTTGAGCACACTGCTATCACCATAGCCTATACCCATCCATCATCATCTAATCAACCTCCCATCATCATACCAAATCAATAGGTCATTTGCACCAATCCCCTTTATGAAGCACCCATCAATGTTGCTTCGTAAATCCTTGTGTCCATTCCATCCACAACACCCATAGGCACCATGATCCATAACCCCCCTCCTTTAGTGGTAATGCAATTTTCCACTTACCCACCACTTACATCCACTACCATGGTTGCCATACAACCTACCTAATAATCCACATCATGCATGGAGTCCTTAATAGTATTTTATGACTTTGATAAGAAGAGTGTATCATCAGATTTACCTGATACTCCATTACATATAGTCACTCATATTGATAGAAATCCATTCAAGAGGGTGCTTATTGATACCAGCTCTTCCATCAATCTCATTACCACTCCCACCATCAAGCACCTTAACCTACCATCATCCCATATCACATCATCCACCTTCACCTTAAAGGATTTTAATCATGTTTTATGCTCAACTATGGGGAACACAATTCTACTTGTCATCATGGGGGTGAAGACTCTTCCACATATTAGAAAGGGTGATGCAATACAACATCCTTCTTGGATACCCCTAGATAAGGAAGATGAAGAGTGTGCCCTCGATATTGCACCAGTATCTAAAATATGCACATGAGGGTAAAGTCCATTACATCCAAGTAGACACTGAGCCTTTTGAGTATTGCAACTTGATCTCAAATCCTTATGAGCCATTGCTTCCATCCACCCACATTTTCATTCAAATCCTCACCATCTGCACCACACCAACTAACATCACCTCATAAAAATATCCCATCCCAAAGGAATTATCGATATTTGATCCTACTTTTACATTCAAAAACATCATCTCTTGTCAACCCTCATCCACCTCATTTAATTTTTACATCACACCCAATCATCCCTTTAACTAATCACAAACTTCACTAGCTGCACTGCCCACTTCACAAAAACCATTCACATTTTTAGCTCAACAAACTCCATCAACTAACAATCCCATCAAGCCTAATCCACCTCAAGCTTCACCATCCATCATCTCACAAATAGGATTACCTATTCGAGAGGAGCCATCACCTCCACCTAAATCAGAAGCCACCACTGAAGCACCCTCCTTATCCATCGAGCCATCCACATCTCAACCAACCCAAGTTGTAGTTCATCTTACCAATCCAGGCATTGGTGAGTACATTGTTGAAAGTATCATAGTTACACCACCTATCCAATCAGTTAGATACTGTAGCACCCTAAAATTGGCGCAGTTAAACCCTTAGTAAAAAGATAAAAATTTGAATTTTAACCCCGAAACCGCCCGTTAACCGCTCCCCCCATTTTTCATGCCATTTTTAGGAGTTGTTTTGACCGTTGGACGATATCGTCGCCGATCAGACGAAATCGTCCCAGATCGGACGAATTCGTCTGGAACAGAACGTCCAGACGATTTCGTCCCAAAACCAAATTTTCATAATTAGCTTCTATTTCAATAGCCTCTCCAACTTGGGCAGAAGCGTGTCTACGCAGTTGGAGATTCCTCCATTGGAGATCTCCCAGATTGGGATGATCCCCAACCTCCTAACCTCCCCCTAATCCTATATAAACTAGGATTTTCTCGGTTTATCCCCCTGGCTCTCCTCCCGACTCTCTCCCTGGTTGATTTTCCCTACCATTTAGCTTTGTTGTGTTAAGACGTCCTATCTACCATTGTTTGCACTCGTAGTTTTAAGTTTTCATTGCAGGTTTTCACTGTGCTTCAGTCGGAGGAAGCTCGGATCGTCGCAGGCGATTCCACATGATTTCGGATGATCCTATCGTAGATCGGCGATGATCTCGTACGATTGGAGGTGATCTCGACTAAAGTTCAGATTGGGGGCAATCGTAGCCCTGAGTTTGCATTTCTCATCTTCCTTCCTTATTTTATTATGCATTAGCTTGATTTATTTTCATTCTGCATCCTGGAGTTCACCTCATTTAGCATAAATGCATGATAAAGTTAAAATAAGTTATTAAAACAATGCATTTCCTTTAATCTGCTATCTAGATTTATCAGTTAAGCATTTATACTCTCATTTCTATCATTTTGCATTATTCTTGCAGTTGCATTTTTGGTTTTTGGTGTCTATTTCGTGATTGCAGGTTTCTGACGAATTCATCAAATTGACGATGATCTTGTCTGATCTCAGATGATCACCTATGATCTGGGATGATTCTGTACAATTGCAGATGATCCTATCATATTCGGGATGATCTGGACTCCTACAAGCTTCAGAATCTTCATCAGACATCCGAAATCAGGTGCATTCTTTCTCATTTAACATATTCCTTGTATTTAGGATTCATTCATGCTTTCTGTATTCATATAAATCGGCATTTTCATATAGAATAGCTTAGATTCATTTTGGCCAACCTAGGAATATGAATGATTGAGTATAAAATGAACACATCAAACCCATTCTCAACCTAGGCATGGAAACTGCCACTCAAAGTTTCCTGGTGAACCCCACCATCCATCAAAAATTCACCCTTATACCCCTCCCCCGAGAGGCACGACCTTCAAAGGGCCTCTCAGTCCGAGGTATTGTCCCATCCTTCTCGCATCCCCCTTCCGGGCATGGATCCTTTAGCCTGAAGGTAAGGGCACAAAAAATTTGGGTCAATACATTTTGGTGAACCCGACGTGAAACTAAAAGCCTTTTGAAAAAAAAAAAAATAATAAATATAAATATAAATGCATTATTAAGAACATCTAGAATCATTAGAAAATTGTTAAAATTGCATATCATACTTAGATGGTAGATTATAATAAAAGACGAGTTGTCACCATAAATGTTGAAAATCAATTAACAGCCATAGAGATTACTTCTGTGCTTAGAGTACCTCAAACAAATAGAGTCCAACCTTTGTGGGATGAACTTGATAGGAGATTGGGTATTATTGAATCTAGATCTATAGAACTTAGGCAAATTAAGAGGTTTGTCCTAGATAGAATCCTGGATCCCGATCAGGTGACTTTGTACCATGAACTTCAGAGAGCTTGCCATAGGTGGTTAGCAGATAAAAGAGCACTTGTGTCTTCTGAATTATACACCTTTGAGGAATACCTTGAGAACGCAGTTGTAGTACATAAATTTCTATCTCGTATAGAGGATCAAGAAGTCGTTCTTACGGATAGAAAGATATGGAATAGAGTTCCTAGAGCTATGTTATATCGAGAGTATTGCCATGAACTTTATTTCTACAGGTCAGAGTCCAAAATAGATCATATTACTATAGCACACTTTGTCAAATTCTTGAAAAACCATTTCCAATTTGAAGAGGAGCATTTCATGACTCCTGATGAACTTGATCCTATTAATGATATCCATAAACTATTTATAGAAAACTAAGTCATTCTTTTTACTATTGTTATTTTTTGCAACTAGAATGCTATTTGTTATCTTTATAATAATATTATAAAACACAAAAAAAAAAAACAAAAACAAAAACAAAAATCAAAACATTTCCTTTTTATAGTAGGTATATAATTAAAATATATACCTCTCAAACCTATCGCATATATATATATATATATATATATATATATATATATTTTTATATATATATATATGTATATATATTTTCTGAAATCTAAGTTTAAGCACAATGCCTAGACTTAGGAATGGAAAATAGATCGAAGAAGAAGAAGATTGGTTAGGAAAACCATTAAATAACCCGAGATGTCCTTCCTGAAGATCAAGTTCGGAAGAAGAAATCCTAGACCAGCAAGAAGAAGAGCTTGTTGTAAGAAATGAACATGAAGAAATTATTAGAGAGGAAGGATCCTCATCCCCTAAAATGTCTCCGGGAGGAGCTATCACTTTTGAAAACATGGAACAATTCTGGAAGTTCATTAATACTAATATTGGTGTTCTTAATAGAGCAGTCCATATGGACAAGGATCGAATTAGTGACACTCAAGCAACTCTAGAAGAAGTATTTCACACACGCACTAATCCCTTGTCCTTTATTGATCAAGAGAGTGATCAAGCTGGACCATCCAATTTGGATATGGCCGCTATAATCCAGAACATGCAACAACAACAGGTTACCCAACCATCTAAAGTGCCTGTTAGCAAGCCTAGGGTTATTCCCGCACAAAAGAAACCATCATTTACTGCTCTATTTCTCCAAGCTATTGATCAACATACTTCAAATCAACAAAAGCCCAAAACAAAACCAAACACCAATTACCAACAATCTGGGATACAACATAATACTACTACAAATCCCCTTCATAATACTCTTCCTACCAACACTTTACATAATAGCAATATAGCATCTAATCCTTATGTCACACCATCATACACTCATAAATCCCATACCTATGTCCCACCGAACCAATATGGTGGACAAACTAGTAATCTTGAAGCCATGGTGAAACAGTTAGTTTCCCGCATGGACCAGATAGATCCCTACCGTCCCTCGTACAATTATCGAGAGATGTGTAGTCAGCCTTTAGATCCTATAGTCGTAGCACAACCATATCCTAAACATTTTCCTATGCCTGTCCTGCCCATATATAAAGGAACCGAAGATCCCATAGAGCATCTTCGTATGTTTAGGATAGCATGTCATGATATATCACATGATGACTTATTATTACTAAAAATGTTCCCAAAAAGTTTAGGAGGAATGGCATTAGAGTGGTATTATCAATTACCCACTAATTCTTTGAGGAATTTCGAAGAAACAACCGAGTCTTTTGTTCATCAATTTAGTGCCTACATCGAAAGGCATGTGACCATTAAAGACTTGTACAACTTAAAACAAGACAAAGATGAATGTTTTGCTGATTTCCTAGCTAGGTGGAGATAGTTGATAGGAAAATTGCACTTTGTGTTACCTTATAGGGAGATGTTGGACATCTTTATTAATAATTTGCAAGAGCAACTATCTTACGAATTATCAACTACTACCTTGACCACCTTCGATCAGGCTATAGACTTAGCCCGAAGAGTGGAAGATGCTCTCATTAGGAGAGGTCAACTTAAAAAGAAAGACGATGAGAAAACATCCAGAAATCAATATAAGAATAAACAAGTTGTGGGTGATGGAGTCACCGATAGTAGAAATATTGCTAATGTTAATGTTGCGAAGACAACGGAGAAGTTTATACTGAAACCTCCCGATAAACCTCCTCGAGAATTTACTAGGTTAAATCAACCTTTATCAACCATTCTACCACAATTATTAGAATGAGGTTTGATTCAATTACCAAATATCTAGGAACCTGATCCAACTATACCCGGATACAGAGCTGATTTACATTGTGACTTCCATAGAGGACCCGGACACACTACCAACTCTTGTAAAATATTAAAACATAAAATACAGGACTTAATTGATAACAATGAGATGGAGGTGCAAGCCTTTCAACCTAAGCAAAATCCTCCTAATAATGCTCAAAATAACATCCCCCAAAACCAGAATCAGAATGCCAATCACTCATTGGACATATTTCAACATCCTTTACCAAAACATGGCAAGGAAGTGGCTAATCAAATTGAACATCATAATGTTCCCCCTCCTACCCGATATGTAGGGACTATTAGTGGGCATTTACCCATTCATGATCTGGAAATATTTGACACAACTTTATCCATGGTTACGACCAGGCCTCTATATAATATTTAGACACCTGATCTTAGTGATACAGAATATGAGACTGAGAGTGATATGGAAATCACATCAAATCAATCGAATAGTTCTGAAGATGAATCGGATACTATTCACCCTATCACAAGTTATATGGTTCCAGAAGAACCATTTCCAAGAAGAGTCACTACTAGACCATCCTCTCACCAATTACTTTCTAATGAGCAAGCCATAAATGCTAGACCAAGACCCATTCATCATCCATAGAATAATATTGTGGGTACCATCGGAGTTGTTACTAGACAACAGGCTCAAAACTCTCAACAAGATCAAATTCAGAATGATGGATCAACTCCATTTGTTTTGAAAGTTCCTAATAAAGGGAATCATGCACCTAATGTTCAACCTAAACCTCCTTATAATATTAATGAACAATTATCAAATATTATAACTAGAATTTCTCTTTTGGACCTTTTAAGATCTTCTCCTACACATAGAGATGAATTAATGCTCACATTAAGCCAGATGATGGTACCACAAGACATTCAACCTGAAGCCATGGCTAATACTATAATAACTCGTGAAGTTGATTGTATTGACTTTCGGGATAGAGACATACCTCAACATAGTTTACATAAGGATAACCCCTTATATATTACTGCTTTAATTGGAGATGTAGCAGTTAAACGAGTCTTGATTGATAATGGTTCATCTTTAAACATCTGCACTTTTGACTTCTACCAAATATTTGGGTTTAGAAGTGATGAAATGAAAAGAACTGATATGATCATAAAAGCCTTCAATGACGAAACACAAGAAACGTGTGGAGTTATTACCATCCCATTGCAGGTTGGTCCGAGAACCTTGGATACGACCGTGTTTATTGTACATTGCCCTGCATCGTACAATATACTCTTGGGTCACCCTTGGATCAACGCGATGCGAGCCATTCCCTCAACTTTACATCAATGTGTTAAATTCAAATTTAAGAATCAGTTGGTTACCATTCATGGTGATCCTAGACCCTTTGATATGTGTGCTTTGGCGTAACCTATTGGAGTTCAATTTTGCCCTCGCTCTATCATCCACACATCCTAATTCTCATTACCCATCTAAACATGTGAAACACACACCCACAACGTCATCTACTTCTTCTCCATCAGTTCCACCTCTACATATAACTCAACCATCCTCTAAACAAACCACATTAGGACCTCAAAAAGATCCTAATCCCACAACCAATGCCTCTTGTTCTACTCCTATAACTTCTATACCTATAATAGACCCATCCATCGACATCTCTACAACATCTACATCCACCAAAGGCATAGTTTCCACATCAAAAGATGTAGGAAATGTTCCTTCTACCTCTTATGCTCTTACTGACGAGCTCTTACCCGATTTATCTAAAATTCTTATATCAGAGAAAATGAATGCTTCTATGCAAGATTCCCTTATTTTAAATAATTTGCCACCATCTCCTCATACCTTGGGCCTCCCACAGCCTATGGGAAGTATTTACCAAGTCGAGAGCTGTGCTTTTATTTATAAGGGATATGACTGGGGTAGAATACCCAAAAACATCAAGACTCATTATGATGGATATGCTCGATGTTATTTTACTAATGAGTATATTAAAGCCAAATCTATAATGCTTAAATTGGGATATAAAGGGAAAGGTTTAGGACCTTTCCAAAATGGTATGAAAGAACCTTTTGAGGTAGAACCGTGGCCCGCCCGATGTGGTGTGGGCCTATTTCCTAGTAAGGGTCAGCCCTTCCCATTTGAGGATGATGACCATCTCATATGTTATCAAGATTATTTGGATGAGCGTGATGCTTTGCATTTAACGAATAAGCCATTTACATGTAATATGCTATCTATAGCTTACCCTGAGATGATCGCTGAATCCGACGATGAGTTGGAGGGAGATATCTTCCATGATGTCTCCGTTGAGGAATTATTACATAATGAATTTTATTTTGATGGCTCTATACCTAGTATAGCCCAGCTTGAGGCCACGACTCCTCAAGACGAATTATCCAAGCTAACCTTGGCAGAATTACAAGAATTGGGCGTTTCACCCGCCCCACCTAATTTTGAGAAAGATCTACACATGGAAGTAGAAAATGTCATAAAAATTAACATTGGAACCGAGGATAATCCTCACATAATCAACATTGGATCAGAATTGAGTCAAGAAAAATAGGATAAATACATTGCATTTCTTAAAGAATATGAAGATGTCTTTGCTTGGACATATGAAGATATGCCAGGTTTAGACCCTTCTGTAGTTATGCATCACCTAGTAGTCCATCCGGATGCTAAACCTGTTAAACAGAAACTTAGAAAAATGCATCCTAAAGTGGCCTTACTAGTCAAAGGGGAGTTAGAAAAACTCCTGAATGTTATTTTTATACAAGCCATTGATTATGTTGAATGGATCTCGAATGTAGTTCTAGTAACTAAGAAAGAAGCTACCAAAGTTAGGGTTTGCATAGACTTTAGAGATATTAATGTTGCATGCCCTAAAGATGATTTTCCTCTTCCCAATATGGATCAGATCATTGATTTTACTGCTGGGAGTGGAATGATATCCTTAATGGATGGATTTTCTGGTTATAATCGGATCAGGATAGCTCCTGAAGATCAGGCTAAAACAACCTTTATTACCCCTTGGGGGACCTTTTGTTGGAAAGTGATGCCATTTGGTTTGAAGAATGCAGGTGCAACATATCAACGAGCCATGACTTATATCTTTCATGATATGATGCATGATATACTACATGATTATGTAGATGACATTATAGCTCGTTCTATTAACGAAGATGACCATTTAGATGACTTGAGAAAAGTATTTGATCTGTTAAGGGAATATCTTATCCGATTGAATCCAACCAAATGTATATTCGGAGTTAAGTCCGATAAATTATTGGGGGTTATAGTTTCTTTACGTGGCATCAAAATTGACCCTCTCAAGATTGCGGCTATCACTGATATGCCCGCACCCACAAATATATCTGAATTACGAAGTTTACAAGGTAAGCTTCAAGCTATCCGTCGCTTCATCGATAAGCTGGCGGATAAAACCGGACCCTTTCTTAAGCTTCTTAAGAAGGATGTCTCTTTCCATTGGGACAATGAATGTCAGGAAGCATTTGAACTCCTCAAACAATATCTTCTTAACCCGCCTGTGCTTTCACCACCTAGACTTGATCACCCATTTATCTTGTATATTTTTGCTTCAGATTTTGCCTTAGGAGCTATGTTAGCTCAACTGGATGATGAGAAAAGAGAGCATGCTAATTATTACATTAGCAGAACATTAATCAGTTATGAAACCCGCTACACAACATTAGAAAAGTTATGTCTAGCAGTCATATTTTCTACATAAAAACTATGCCATTATATGCTCAGTCAAAAAACGTATGTTATTGCTAAATCTGATCCTTTGCGGTATCTCATGAGTCGACCTTATTTATCTGGTCGCACAACAAAGTGGGTTCTTGCTCTAAGCGAGTTTGAACTCACGTTTATAGGACAAAAGTCTGTTAAGGGTCAAATCATAGCAGATCAATTAGTTGTTGCACCCTTAGAGTCTACCCATCCCCTCATCATTGAGTTTCCTGATGAATGCCTTAAACTAGAGGCAGACCATCCAGAGCAATGGTCCTTATACTTTGATGGAGCCCGATGCATGAGTGGGGCTGGTGTAGGTATTATTCTAATATCTCCATAGAAACATCTTATACCTCTATCCTTTAAATTAATGTTTGCTTGTACTAATAATATTGTTGAATATGAAGCTCTAATCCTTGGCTTACGAGCTGCCTTGGCACTAAAAATTAAAAATCTATTAGTTTTCGATGATTCTCAACTTGTTATAAATCAAATTAATGATGTTTATCAGACTAGAGATGATAAATTGCATCCATATAAAGCATATGTATTACAATTAATATCTTTATTTGATCAAGTTACCTTGGAAGCTATTCCTAGAACTAATAATCGTGCGGCTGACGCTATGGCTGCAATTGCATCTCTTTTACCCTTGGAGTTAGATGATGAATATGCTACCATCATTATTCATCGACTCCAGGAACCCACTTCAAATAAATCATGCTTAGAACCTTTGGATGTGTTTCTAATCAATGAAACTACTCCTAAACTTTGGTACACTGATATATTCAATTTTCTTCAAAATGGGACCTTCCCTGAAGGTTTTAATAGAAACCAACATCGGTTATTACGTAGACGAGCAAGTCGCTTCGTAATAATTGGCAATACGTTATATAGGAGATCTTTTGAAGGTATCCTATTGAGATGTTTGAATCTAGAAGAATCTAGATCAGCTTTGAGTGAAGCCCATGATGGATCTTGTGGGGGACACTTTAGTGGTAGCGCCATTGCTAAGAAGCTCCTTAGGATAGGATATTTTTGGCCTACCATGGAGAATGATGCACATGATTACGTGCACCATTGCGACAAGTGCCAGAAACATGTTGACCTTGTCCATGCACCTGCACAAGAACTGCAGGCTATTTCATCTCCTTGGCCCTTTTCAAAATGGGGCTTAGACATCATTGGAAAAATCAATCCTGTGTCATCTGATGGACACAAATTCATCATAACCACCATCGAGTATTTCACGAAGTGGGTTGAAGCTATGCCCTTAGCTTCTTGCACTGGAACCCAAGTTTCCAAATTTATTTTTAATCAAATTATTTGTAGGTTCAAAATTCCTGCAAATCTCATCTCGGATAATGGAACTTGTTTCAAAAATAAATATGTCAAGAAATTATGTCAAAAATATAAAATTCAACATCGTTGGTCCACTCCCTATTATCCTCAGGGTAATGGCCAAGCAAAAGCATCTAATAAAACATTAATTAAAATCCTCAAAATACTGGTCAATAAATCTGGCCGAGATTGGCACATTCAATTATATCCTGCTTTGTGGGCTTATCGAACTAGCGTTCGTACTCCCACGGGCACTTCACCTTTTGTTTTGGTTTATGGCGTTGAAGCTGTTTTTCCCTTTGAATTAGAAGTTCCTTCTTTGGCTCTACTACTTCAAGATACTGAAGTAGGAGATGAATATCATGTCGGCAGATTTAGTCACTGGAACTCCTAGATGAGAAGCGCATCAATGCTTTGGAACATCTTCGAGCCTACCATAACAAGCTTAAACGAGCATACCTCAAGAAAGTTCATCATCGATCCTTTGAGATCGACGACCTTGTCTTAAAAGAAAATAAAAAAAATACTAATGCAACTAAAGATCTTAAAGGTAAATTCGAGCCCAACTGGCTTGGACCATATATTATCACTGCTAAATTTGGATCGGGAGCATACATATTAGCTACCTTAGATGGTAAAGATCTTAAAGAACCTATGAACATTATGCATCTTAAACGCTATTATGCATAAATCTGGTCATTTCATCATTGTATATATTGTTATTTTGCATATTGTTTCATTTTAGTAATTCATATAAAAATTTCAAAAACAAGTAATATTATTTATTCTTTCAATTCATAAATTAAAACCAAAATATAAAAAACATCAAAATCATCAAAATCTTCAAAAACATTTTCTATTTTTGCACCCATCAATTCTTGAAGTATTGCAATCATATTTTCAATTATTTTGGATAAATTAGCATTTATTTGGAATCCCGCACTTTCACACTCACATGAATAAATATCTTGATTTTATTTGGTATGATTATTAATCTCTCTTATATCAAAGTCCACAGTTGAATTAAATAAAGTTTTGAGCATAGAGAATTGATCTTGTTATTTACTTGAACCAAGTATATCTTTTCACATTAAAATGATTTCATTGCAAATTCAATATGATGCTACATAGTAGAAGTGGTTTCTTGAGCGAAAAGTTTCCCCTGCTATCCTATCATGCACATGGTCTAGAATCTTTGAGAATTGACAAAAGGACAAGCTCACCCCTGCCCATAATAAAAATCCCTTGCTCTACAGACCAATCCGAGCAAGTATCCCTAGTATAGGAAGAAAAAGAAAATCAAGAAAAATCATGAGAAAAAGAAAAATATCATTTTGTACCATCTCAACAATATTTCAGCATTATCTCAGTTCCAAGCAAAAATACAAAAAAAAAAAAAGAGAAAGAGAAAAGAAAAAGCAAAATGCAATAAAATCCCTTTCCCTACCCCTTGAAAAGAAAAGAAGGGTGAATGAGCTTGAATCCCTGGAATTCTCAATTATTCAAAAATCGTGAGGTAAGCCCCATAACAGGTGGTTTGTGCCCAACCCGCTTGGCCTTGGGTAACTCCTAGCGTGGTGATATGTCTGTCACATTAGCGACCTTCTTTTGTACAGACCTATGTCTCGCTTATGGATCAGCTAGCTCTTGATGACCCGACTTACATAGTAGTCCGGTACGGTTACATGCATATAAATCATGGTCAACGAACACTTATTTGGTTAATTCAAATTACTTGTATCAAATTATCTTGCTCAAAATTGGTAAATGAACAATACAATTGCACACACATTTGTATTTGAGAGATTTTGTATCATTATGATAAATCAAGATCGGCAATGAACTCACATATGCACATGAGGGTTCCTTATAAATCTACATTTTGTCTTTGAGATAATTTAAAATATTTATGCAAATATTTTGGAATAATTTCATCTTCTTATTTGAGAACATCTGTTTAGTATAAAAACAATTACATACATTTTTTTCAAAAATCCAAAATTTCTTTCAAAACATACAATAAAGTCACGTTTATATATACTTTCGACTTCCGCAACGATGGTATAGTTCCTAAAACCTAAACTGGAATTTTATGCCTAGCGCAAGTCCTCATCTTATATATTTTCTGTTTATCTCAAAATCAAAAATCAATTATGCAATAAAATTATTTTTGGATTTCGCGATGATGGTATAAGTCTATACCTATAATTCTATGCCTAGCGCAAACCATTGTTCTAATTTTATTTCCCATTTATTTAATTCATAAAAACATATGGCTTACATCATTATGTTACACAATTGTGCTTTAAAAAGAACGAACACTTTTTCTATTTCATTTCATTATGTCAACATTCAATTTTGCAACGATGGTATAATTCCTAAGGAATTGTTCAAAATTTTATCACACTTAGGAATTTTATGCCTAGCAAAAATCATATTTTTAATATTTCATGCATAATATTTTCATGAAAATCTGAAAACAAATCATCACCATCATCATTTTTCATCATCACAACACAAAGTCTTAAGACAGTCTCTTAAGCACTCTTTTACTTTTAGCAATATTTCTATACTGGGATTAGCTTGACGACCTAGCGAGCGACGACTCCATGAAATGGTCATATAACAACGACAATGTCCTTTGAAATTATTGTTAGAAGTCCCTTTATTTTTCATCAAATCATACCACAACAACCAATTTGTTTACATCAGATTATTTCATTTAAATTTTATAGCATGACATAAAATTATACTATTTCCAACGACATAATTACATGAATAATCAATCAACAATTCAAAATTTAAAGCATCATAAAACATATGGACAAGTCATATCACAAAAATATCATATATATATATATATATATCAAAATTATGTACATCATATCAAAACTGGATTGGTATGCCACAATCTATACCCTGGCATACTCAATCCTCTCAAAAATATATAGTCTATAGTCAATGTGTAGCTAGTCTCGAGAAGCCCTCGAGCTCTCAGCCTCATCTCCTCTCCCACCTTGAGGTGGAGGAGGTGGCCCCATCAGAGTCCATGTTGTATCGTGGGTCCTCGACATCGATCATGAGGATGTCCTCGATGACCCCATCATGATCGGCTCCACAATGGTAGCTGGCAATGGTATCCTCTGGTTCTCTGGAACCACATGATAGTACAATCCTTGGTAGAACATGGTCTGAGCAATAGCCCATGCTAGATCTCGAGTGCTCGCCCCTCCGCTCTGAGCCCTGAGTCATGTAGCCTCATCCTGTAGTGTCTACACCTGAGCTTGAAGGTGGGCATTCTTCACCTAGAGAGCCACCATCTCATTGCTCTCCCCCACCTCGACACCCTTGCCCTTATCGGGCGATGGTGGCCTATCCCTCTATTGAGAAGGGAGTCCCTCCTCTCTCCTCTCTGGCTGCTGTGGTCTCTTCGAAGCTTATGGCACTCTTCGACGTCTCTCCTGAGGAGACCATCATTGCTCCCTCCCTCTGTGACTCCTCGCTGCATCGATGGTAGCCTGGCATTGCCTCCCCATCCATCGCACCATAGCATGCATCGGACCCTATGCCCTCATCATCCGAGGAGGGTGGATGCCTACGTACCAGGCATCATACCCATCTATGACCCCAATATCATCCCCATCCACTGGCTGAATGGGGGCATCATCAGCATCTTGACTCTAGAATCATTGCATATCTGGAGCCCCGCTCAGTGTAGTATTATCTCGAATAGTCTGGGAGTACTCGTAGTCTCTAAGAGAAGGGATCCCCTATTGTAGACCGAACTACCTCAAAACTCGGTCATAGCGGTGGAGCTCTACCTCTCCCCACTCCATCCTCAGCCAGAAGACTCACCTGATGCGAGCCAACTCCTGTCCATCCTCTCCCCACCTTGGATGCTCTCTCCATGGCCTCCAGGTGATCTAGTCAGGGATGAGGTCATCTAGCAACCTCCGGGACATCGATAGATCTATCCACCATTGTGACCCTCTCTGGAGCCACCAATAGAAAACCTAGGGTCTCTCTCGGTCAACCCCTATCAATGGAAGCCCTATCGGCCTCTGCATCGCAATGTGCTCCCAACACCAAACCTGTAGCAGTGATGTCAGTACTAGACATCGACCTCCCTTGTATACGACCCCGTATAGGATCCTATACAAGCGGCATAGTACAAAGCTACCCCAAGAAAACCTGTAGTCATGGTCTCTCATGTCGTAGACCACATCTGAGAGTAGCCATGGTAACCTGCATCCACTCTGGTGGCATAGCAATAGGCCACCCACTACCCCTACCAAAACCTGAGTCAATCGAGATGCCCCAGGCATCTGCCTCAATGTCTCGATGTTCACTCCGCCCTTCTCCAGGGTGAAGCTAGGGTCTCCGCACAGTCGCATCATGGCATGGCCCTGATTGGCCGTAGGAGTCATCAACCGCCCATGTATGGGGATCCTCAAGATCCTCCATACATCCTCTAGAGTGGGAGCCATCTCCCCTATCGGTAGCCGAAAGTAGGATGACCCCGGATACCACCTCTCTGCTAGGGCTATCAGTAGCCCCATGTCTGTAGGTATTTGTGGCATCTCTGCCACATGTTGTAGCCCAACCTTCGATAGTCGGTCTCGCTCCGCCTGATCGAGCATGGCTACATCATCTCTTAGCCCCCGTATTTCCACTCTTAACTTTTTAGTAATCCCCTCTACAAAATAAATAATAAAACAACAAAAATCATTAATAGATAATCATTAAAATCAGTTAAATCAATTTCATCTTATAAAAAAATGATATCATCCATTATTGGACGATATCATACTAAATTAAGTCAAATCGTCCTTGGTAGGATGAAATCGTCTCCGATTTCTCAACTTGGGGATCGCCCCTTGTTGGACGGGATCGCCCCTATTTCATCGATTTCGCCCCTAGACGAAATCGACGATCTAGGGACGATTTCGACGAAATTGGGACGATTTCATCCCGACGTCGTCGACGGCCTAAAAACGGCCGCGATACCCCAAAAATAGTCAAAATTCAAATTAAAAATCACACAAATCAAATTAAAAACATAATGCATCAAGTTTAGATCCTTACCCGCAACCCGCGTCGGACCTCTGTCGATCTGTGTGTCATTTCCACCATTTTGCCTGTAGAGCTCTAAAACAACAAAAGTGAATAGTAATAATGAATTAGGGTTTTACCCTATTTTTTTAAATTTTATTTAAAAACAACTTTTTTTAAATTTTGCTTTTTCGCGCTTTTACCTCAAATGTTCGATTTGGGTAAAAACACGGAGGGGGCACCATAGTAAGCAGTCGTACGATTCGACCTAGAATCGTCGTCTAAAAAATGGAATAAATTTTTGCTTTCTCGTAAAGCGTGAAGAACTCGTCTTTAACGCATTTTCTTTGAAAAATTCGCTAAAGAGGGGGCAAAATGTAGCACCCTAAAATTGGCATAGTTAAACCCTTAGTAAAAAGATAAAAATTTGAATTTTAACCTCGAAACCGCCCGTTAACCGCTCCCCCCATTTTTCGTGCCATTTTTAGGAGTTGTTTTGACCGTTGGACGATATCGTCGTCGATCAGACGAAATCGTCCCAGATCGGATGAATTCGTCTGGAACAGAACGTCCAGACGATTTCATCCCAAAACCAAATTTTCATAATTAGCTTCTATTTCAACAACCTCTCCAACTTGGGCAGAAGCGTGTCTACGCAGTTGGAGATTCCTCCGTTGGAGATCTCCCAGATTGGGATGATCCCCAACCTCCTAACCTCCCCTAATTCTATATAAACTAGGATTTTCTCAGTTTATCCCCCTGGCTCTCCTCCTGACTCTCTCCCTGGTTGATTTTCCCTACCATTTAGCTTTGCTGTGTTAAGACGTCCTATCTACCATTGTTTGCACTCGTAGTTTTAAGTTTTCATTGCAGGTTTTCACTGTGCTTCAGCTGGAGGAAGCTCGGATCGTCGCAGGCGATTCCACATGATTTTGGATGATCCTATCGCAGATCGGCGATGATCTCGTACGATTGGAGGTGATCTCGACTGCAGTTCAGATTGGGGGCAATCAGAGCCCTGAGTTTGCATTTCTCATCTTCCTTCCTTATTTTATTATGCATTAGCTTGATTTATTTTCATTCTGCATCCTGGAGTTCACCTCATTTAGCATAAATGCATGATAAAGTTAAAATAAGTTATTAAAATAATGCATTTCCTTTAATCTGCTATCTAGATTTATCAGTTAAGCATTTATACTATCATTTCTATCATTTTGCATTATTCTTGCAGTTGCATTTTTGGTTTTTGGTGTCTATTTCTGTGATTGCAGGTTTCTAACGAATTCATCAGATCGACGATGATCTTGTCTGATCTCAGATGATCGCCTGTGATCTGGGATGATTCTGTACAATTGCAGATGATCCTGTCATATTCGGGATGATCTGGACTCCTACAAGCTTCAGAATCTTCATCAGACATCCGAAATCGGGTGCATTCTTTCTCATTTAACATATTCCTTGTATTTAGGATTCATTCATGCTTTCTGTATTCATATAAATCGGCATTTTCATATAGAATAGCTTAGATTCATTTTGGCCAACCTAGGAATATGAATGATTGAGTATAAAATGAACACATCAAACCCATTCTCAACCTAGGCGTGGAAACTGCCACTCAAAGTTTCCTGGTGAACCCCACCATCCGTCAAAAATTCACCCTTATACCCCTCCCCCGAGAGGCGCGACCTTCAAAGGGCCTCTCAGTCCGAGGTATTGTCCCATCCTTCTCGCATCCCCCTTCCGGGCATGGATCCTATAGCCTGAAGGTAAGGGCGCAAAAAATTTGGGTCGATACAAAGACTATGATCACCCATGCGATCCACCTTTAGCCATAGGTGTAGTGTACACAATGGGTTTTGATCCTAATCGGATAAACTTTATATATGGAGGGATATATTCTTCATCCAATCCACTTTCCCCTAATGAGGAACCCATGCAAGAGTTTCATGTTGATCTTGAATATCTATCCAACCCAAATTTTCCTTTGTGATATTTTCACAAGGTTAACTAGCATGGATTCGGCCTTGGATGACATGAAAAGGGTCCACATCATATTATTGAGCGTGAATATTGAGAAATGCATGATGGCTCCAGCGTAGGATATAGGCCATCTACCTCAAAATCCTCTTTCAAGCATACACTCCAACGACTCACCCTTGAGTCCAAAGAAGAAGATGAGGAGAGCAAAGAAAGTGATGATAGTGATGGCGAGTACTTGGACCCTAACTTTATGCCTTATCTAAATGAGGCTTTTCTGGAGATTACATTGCAAATGACCATGGTCAAATATATTTTTTTATGATTATATATTTGATTATGACTATGAGGAGGACTTGGGGGAGGGAATTTTATGTCCTATCTATTGCCTCTAATGATTCCCAAGATGTTATCCCCATAGTCCATTGATGAGAAATATGAGTACTACATTAGAATATTTCCTATCAATCAACCCATATTTCAGTTGCTCCTTCCATGAGAACAAGTTGAGCCAAGTTAAAAGCATTATACATACATGGCTTAAAAAAAAGAAAAAAAAACAAAAGATAAAAATATTTTCATACACATTGTATTTCATACATCCATCCATGCATTTTCACTTAAATATTTATTGCATTTCATACATCCATCCATGAATTACACCTACACTACATATATGCATCTTATGCATTTGTTCATACCATTCATAATATTAGGGATCATTTGGTCAATTTCTATGATCACTAATCTACAAAGTCTTGTTGCCTTAATTTGGGGTACCTTACATCGAACATCACTCATCAATCCATCCATTGTAATAAATTGTAGTTTTATTTATACTCTTTTGAAAATTGAAGGGGTAGACATACAATAGGATAGATATCATATAATCATTAGCAATAATGAGTATGCGACCACTGACTATTTTATGTCTATATTTTTAATCTTCAAAAGCTTGCAAGGAAGGTATGGTAAAACAAAACATATAACATACATCCCTAAGAAAAATTCTAATATTTTCAATCACTCAGCCATCACTAGTGTCTTAAGCAACCTCCATTGAAAATCGAATAATATTTAGATGCAATAGGTTATTCCTAATCAATCAATTTTCCTCTTGGATCATGCACATCAAAACACATTTAAAACATTGTGAGCCTTGGGAATAACAAAGTCGAAAGTTTCTATTGCCATAAGTAAAAGGTTTTCCTTGTTCATCCAATTATGTGCATGGTCTAGAATACTATAAATTTGACAAAAGGACAAGCTCCCCCTTCACCCTTAAAAAAAGAGAGAAAAAATCCCTTACTCTTTCTCAAAGTGAGCAAGAATCCCAAAAAACATTACAAAAGAAAAAATATCTTGCTCTTCCTCAAAGCGAGAAAGTATCCCGAAAAGCGTCTCAAAGTAGTAATTTTCCCTTGATCATTATCAAAATAAGCAATAAGTTCCCCTTGCTCCATCACAAAAAAGAGCAAACTCAAAAATCAAAATTCCAAAATCTAAAACAATAAATGAAGGGAAGGAGCATGAATCCTTGGAACTCTTAGTATCTTGAAAACCGTGGGGTGATCCTCATTACAACAATGAGCTAAATTAATCTTGCCTGGCAATGGGGTATCCTTACGCGTGATGCCACATCTATCATATTAGCGATATTATTTTGTACAGACCTATGGACACTCATGGATGAGCTAGCTTATTGGCATAAGTTACAATTGATTAGTTTGACCTACCTCATGATGAGAAATGAACAATCATTGCACACATAATTGGTCCTTGAGAAATTTGAAACCACTAGGACAACATTAGCATCATGAAGATTTATGAGATCATTGAAATTTTTTTTTGAGGTCACTAGGATGTTTGAGTCTTTGTAAGAACACCCTAGATCATCAACCCAATCACACCATACCATTTTTATTATTACATATAATAATCCATGTCATACCATATATATATGTCCCTGATTAAACGACAAGAATAATGTTGATCAAGTGAAAAGTCTATAACACACCAAATGATCATTAGAATATAAGCATTCATCATTCATTCCATTCATCATCACATCATTTCATATGCATACATACATACAATAAAACAAAAAGTGCAAACACAAATGATCATAATAAAAATCCATGTACATAATATATATATATAATATATATATATATATATGAATCACATAAGTACAAAATACCCGTAGGTTGTATATATTAGAGCACTGAGGCTCATAAACAAAAATATAAAATGACAAAAAGAGGTAATAAAGCACTACTAGCTAGTGCCCCTCATGACCCATACGAGACCCTTGATATGATGCTTGGGAACTAGAAGGAGCATGCAAGCCAAATGATCGATGAGATGAACTACCAAGCCTCGGCTTAGTCCGCTTGCTAGAACCCAAAACTGATGAACTAGGAGGAGTAGGTAGAGGAATGTTATGTCGATCTAGAGCATCCTCAAGCATAGCAATGTAAGTGGTCTGCCTCTAGGTATTTACCAAGTTCATAGTCTAATGAGTTGTTCACTCAAATATCTTAACCCTAAGAGCTATAATTGTAGCAGCATCATCACCTCCACTAGGCTTGCTTTGTAACCCATCTACCTCACCCTACAATTGAGTCACCTCACCCTTCAATCTCATCACCTTAGCATCTAGACTATCCCACTACACTTGCAGTATCTCCCACTTCTCCTATGTGTGGTGAGGAGGAACATCCTATCCTTGATCACCTCCATCTCCACCATCATCACCTACATCCACATCATGGTCTCTATTACCTAGATCCAACATCTATCTATTGTACACCCACGTTAGACTGCCTCCTATCCCTATTGCCCTGATGGTACTTCAACTATCGAGGAGCTTGCTCGTTGGCATCCTGATCATACCCACTACCAGAGTCATCCACTTCCTAGATGGGCCTCCATGAAGGTTGTGCTATAAAATAGGAGTCATAGTCAGTAGTTTTCCATGCATCATCTACATCGGGGGCATCCACTGTTGTATCATCTACTACATCATCCACAGTCCAAAAGTCTAGATTTAGGATAAGACTAATCTCATATCCCCATCATCTATACATTATGGGAGTATATGGGACTTATTTTACCATACCAAACTATCTCATCACTCATGAAAATTGGATGTACTCCATTTATCGTCCATGGATCCCTACCATCCACCTACCTCGTCTCACTTGACAAAGCTACACAACATCACCCTCCTAAGTCAGACCTCTCCAAGGTCACCAGAATATATCATCATGCTTCAAACCACTCAGTATGTTCTAATATGTCCTAGAACTACAAAAGAGGTGAGTAGGAGAAGACTCCTCACTAACTTGCCAATAAAAATCACAAGGAAGTGAATGATCACAGACATAAGATAACCCCTATGAGTGACCAACTCTAGTGTGCTCCCATGCCCAAACTTTGAGGACCAAACTACATCCAAGGCCCTTCGTCTCCCATATCTTAACCTCATAGATCTTCACGTACAATTGACATAAGAGATCCGGATCCTACACATAGATCTGCTACTCTACCACCAAGTACAATACAAAAGATACATGGTTCCAAAGAAACCTTGAGCCCATACTATTAGGCAAAAACATGTTGCCTACTATGTACATCATGAAGGTCTGTAGCACCCCTAAATTTTGATCCTTGTATAGCTTCAGATAAGGAATGTCACCCTTCCCACACTCAACATCTCAATCATCTCCATATATCAGTCTCAGGGCCTCCTGCTTGTTGTGGCCCACCCTCATTGGTAGACCCTCGATAGGAATATGGAAGATGTGATATACATCCTCCAAGTTGATATTCAGCTCCCCTATTTAAAGTTGAAAAGAACCCCTATCAAGGTCCAACCTCTCCACCAATGCAAACAATAGATCCTTATCTACACAAATAGTCTCTACTCGCCCACAACCATCCAAACCCACAACCTCCAAAAACTTCTAATCGTCAGCTATGAGAGCTTTTCACACTTTGGATATGGTGTTGGGTCATCGATGTCTAGCAATAATAAATTTTACCTAAAAGCACAAACAAAGTTCACATCAGTGCATCAAAGAAAAATAAGAAAACACAAAAATATTGAACATCATTTTGCATACATTGCACTTCAAAAACAAAAAACACAAAAAAATTGCACATCATTTTGCATACATTGTACATCAAAAACAAGAAAACACAAAAATATGGCACATCATTTTGCACACATTGCATTTCAAAAATAAGAAAACACAAAAACATTACACATCATTTTGCACACATTGCATTTCAAAAATAAGAAAACACAAAAACATTACACATCGTTTTGCATACATTGCAATTCAAAAAAAACTTTCTACCTTCCCCATTCACACATTCAAATACAAAAAAAAAATAAAAACAAATAAAAAATTTGCTAGCCCCTCTTAAGTGGTTGAAAACAAAAAAAATTAAAAACAAACAAAAAATTTGCCACCCCATCTTACTGGCTGCAAAATAATATAAAAAAAAATAAGCAAAAACACAAAAAATAAAAAATAAAAAAATAAAAACCTAAACTAAGAGTTTAGGCCACCTACCTTGGTAGAGCGAACACCAGCTTCCACTCCAGTCGAGCCTCCCACCTCTGCACTTGCACCCACAACTACTCCACTCACCTCACTCACATCCATTCTCACTCACTCCTCTCAAATCGCACAAGAAATAAAACCTCAATAATGAAAATGAAAACGATGCAACCCCTAGTTATAGCCGCTTTTTGTGGCAAAAACCATACACTCGCAGTTTGTGGAGCATGCAAAATTATGCACCCATAGTTGGTGGTGCCAACCATGAACAAGTAGTTAGGGGAAGGTGCAACCGTGCTTGCACGATTAAAAAAAAAAATGAAACACAAAAACCCTATCACAAAACCACAAAAATCATTGTCATCACATCATGCATTTACAAACACATCATCAATATCATCCATCACATCAGTCATTTTCAAACACATCATCATCATCATCACATCATTTAGTGAGCCTTGTATCTAGTGGATTACCCTATATGCCTGGCGGTTGTAGTGACTAGAAATCCATACAATCCGATTGGATGGGTAGCTCACCATAAGGATACTTATCCAAACAATCAAATCACTATGGCATTAAATTAGCTAGATCCCTCAATATTTGAGCTTGGCTATGTTAGAACAAATTTGCACAAGGTTATCCTTAAGCCCTTTTTGTTGGGTACAAAAGCAAAAACCAATCAAACAAAATTTGGTAATAATCGAAAATCACTCGAGCATCAAATTCCTAAAAAATTGGTTCCTAAAAACCCATCATTTGGTAGGAATTGCTAAATTCAAAAAGGACCTAGAACTCTAAACGTGGTCGATGATTTTACCATAGCATTTTTGTGCCTCATTGAAACCAAAAGCAAATTCAAACAAACACAAACAATCCCAAACTTGGGGTATCAAGTTGATCAAAATGTTATACATTTGCATTCATAATCCACATCATTCAGTCATCAAACTCCTTTCATCATCGACATTTGGTCAATTGACTCGTGGTTTCATCCTTTACCCATTTTCCAATTGAGGGGGTAAGCAAACAAATAAAAAATATCACCAAAATTTTTAAAAATCATTCATTCTTGTCCATCAAGAAGAGTTGAGTCCATCCATCCAATAAATATAAGTGTCATTGGTTTTTGCACTACATCGTGTTTCACACAATAGATACAAAAGGGGTATCTATAGACACCAAAACCTAGGCATCCACAAAATCACATTTGCCACCCCACAACAAATCCTACATTATAAAGTTATATGCCTAAGTTTAGACTTAGGTATATAAATCCTCCACATATCCTATTTTTCAGATTTAGTAAATCTAGAAAATCAACCTAGGATACCCTGCCTACCCACTAGACATGTGTCTTAGCCACCTCACCAACACCCCTTTTCCACATCTCATACACCCTTGTCCCCTTTGTCCCTTCACATGGGGTAACCCTCCACATATCACTCCACTTGCATCCATCTCACCCCAGTTAAGTAAGACACCCTAGGTGACTCACTCTAACTGCCCCCTCCATTTGGTAGACCTAGATTCCCACTTGGTAATATTAGCTTACCATATCTCATTTCTCCCCAAAACCCTAAGGAGCCTATAAAGGTACCTTCACCTAATTCACCAAAGAAGGTTGAGCATTCATACCATTAGGCTACCAAAATAGTACTAGGAGCTCGCACTTAACCCGAGGAAACTCGAGATCTGAAGATCAGAGGTTACTTTCTGTTGTAATTTGCCACTCACTTAGAACCACTCGTTCATGGTTTTGTAGTAAAAAATGCTCTTGTGTGGTTTCCTCACTGCTCATACGTGGTTCATCAGTCCCCATCACGCGTCTACAATTTTTTAGAAATAGGAAAACACAATATATTAGATCAGTAAGTTTCATTTTTGCAGCAAGGCATATTTAGTTTATTTCTTTATTCGTTTTCTACATTACATGTTTTCTCTAGTTAGGGTTAAATAGCAATATTCTATATATTGATTTGTAGGTGCTACTAACCCTTATTTTGTTTTCATGTGTGTAGGAAATAGGTATCTTGAAGAGTTTTTGAAGCTGGAGTGATACCCACATTGGATACCAAAGCCCACTCACCCTTTGAAGCTATAGTTGAAGAACGAATAACATATATCCCTATGGAAGACTTGGAAGACCCCCCTTCCATCACCAAAGCATTGTATCATACAAATAGAAAGATCATTGTAACATTACCCCCAAAACCCTTAGGACAATTCAAAATAATGTGTAACACTGTATCAAAATATCAATACAAAGAATGATTTTGGTAATTTTTCTTTCTTTATGTTTATCTTTATTTGTGTTCAATTCTATTAGTTACAGAGATAATACATAGACAATCCAACTAGAGATATTGAACTCTTATATTTGAAATTATATTTCTAAAAGACTTTCTACAAATAGTTGGTTGCAAGTGATAGAAGTGAATCATATTTATAGCATATCTCATTACTAGGGAGCTATAAGGAAGACTACTACAAAGGTTAATACTACAAGATCCAAACCAAAAAGGAAGATAAATATGTCAACCTCAAATATTTAAGTAAACAATGATATGAACAACACCATTAGAAGGGAAAATATTAATGTTATTAAATCAAGAATCAAGAATCTACTGAATAAAACTGAGAACTTAGATCTTGGTTCAAGATTGATCTATAGTGAGGTGAGAAAAGAATATTTCACTACTATAGAATTTTATCTTCATGCTAGGCATATTGAAGCAATGAGAATGAAAATATATTCCAATTCCTTTGGAGTTTGGGAGCATTCTATACATGGCATTACTTTCACTTCAAACTCACAAAGAAGTGGTTGCAAAGCAAAAAGAACTAATTGAATTACTCAAAGTAAAAACAAAGATATATGAATCATTTCTAGAGAAAGTGTTTCAAACATCATGATTCTTGTTTAGAAGTTTATGTACATGGAAAGGATAGTAGTGAAAAGGATAAAGGCAAAAGAAAAATACTGCTGTAGGAAGTACAACCACATATGAAAGCACAATAACTGTAACCAAAGACAAGAAAGAAAAAGAAGAAGAGGAGGCATCAAATCAAGGAGGAATACAATGCAAGGTAAATTAAAAACATCATAGAAAGAACCTCATCAAGATGAAGACTACTCAAAATTCAAAGATCCATATTGAATACTAAAGTCTTCAAAACCAAATAATGTAATAGAGGGGGTTTTGGAATATATTACATCATTTGGTTCTTTACTAATGTACCTTCATGGGTACATATTTAGAGTAATATTATATTAGGAGATAAATAGTTTGTTAGAGTAATTTAGTAAATGCACAAGTGTTAGAATGTGCAATGATGTAAATGCGCATGTAGTCCATATGTACATGAGTCTTAGGGTTGAGTACGAGACAAGGAATCTATATTTCTATATAAAGGCCTCATTGTGAGTGTTTGTGAGAGGATTTTTAGTGTGCATAGGTTAGAGTAGTAGTAGGCACAATGTAGCTCCATTTTTTTAATATGGAGTAGTTGTAAACTCCATGAGAGGAGCATTGTAATTTTCATGAGCTTTCTTATATGATCATTTATAGAGCATTTTATGAAGTCTTCCATCATATTTTCATGTATGTTAAGTTTCCTTTATTATAGTTATAATACGCATTCCTATTTCAATACTTGTGAATGCATTTCCTTTAAGTTTAAGGTTCCAAAACCTAACAATAAGAAATTAGCATTACCAAAAAATGGTGGGTTGGGTGCCTTATCAAGAGGTGCATCGGAGGAGGTATCAACTCCAACATACAAAAAAATTGTAGAATTAGAGGTGAAACCCATAGAAATAATGGTGCCTATGCACAAGCGATAAAATACTGAAATAATTCTATAATTAGAGGCATGCATGTGATGTTATGTACCAAATACTCATCTATACTAGGATTTCTCATGTGAATTGCAACCTGCGTAGGTTGGGAAATAAATGTAACAAATGTTTATATACACTCAATTGAATGGGACAATTTTATAAATAAATATGGAGTGGTGTGCATGATATTTATGGTGTTTAGAATGGATGAATTTGGTAGAGGTGGTGGTTCCGGCTGCATGGAGAAAGAAGCAGCTTGGGATCCTATGATGGGGGAGGCACTGGTGGAAGTGTAAATGGAAGTTGTGGTAAATTTTTTGATGGTAGGTTGAGGTAACGGCTTAGGTTGTGTGGATAGGGAAGCACTTTGGGAGCCAAATGTAGGAGTTGAGGCAATTTTAGTCGATGTGGATTCAGTAGTGTTTTGGCCAGTAGTGGATGTAGGAGGTGTAAAAGCAACAACGAGTGATCAGGGGTGATGAATGGAGGGAATGGTAGATGGGAAAAGTAAGGGATACAAAGGTGTAGGTACAAGTAGGGGAGGTTTGAGGAAGGTCAGATGTTTGTGGGGGGTATGAAGGGTATATGAGGGTGGAAAGGGGGACTCTTTGCAAATGAAAAATGGTTAGGATGAGAATGAATTTTCCAAATGTGGGGAGTTTGAATGGAAGGAGGGGTGGTGGATAATATGGTGAAGGTTATGGTGAGGTAAAAGGAAGGTATGAAGTAGTAGGGGTGGGTTGGTGAGCTAGGGGTGGTGGAATGGGTGATAATTATAGATTGGGTGAGGTAGCATAGGTGCATGGATGGGTGATTGGTGGTGGAGAAGATGGGGTAAGATGAGGGGACATTAGCTGATGAGTTAATTTGGATGAGGCTAGGGCAAGGTATAAATACATGGAAGGTAATGGAGGCTTGTATGGATTGTAAATCATGTGACAATACTTGAAAGGTTCATTATTAGCAAGAATGTAGTGTAGGTGACCCTTGTGAACATATTTGAGTAATGATGCAAGATTGAGGAGATGCATCACATATCTTGAATCCATGGTTTTGGTTGAGGAGATGCATCACATATCTTGAGTAATTATGGATTGTAAATTCTTATATCTCTATTTTTAAATAATTTTTGGGTTTTGGTGCAAGCTATGGATCTGATTATATTTTTAAGGTGGAAGTTTTAAAGTCTCAAATTGATAAGTGTTATTGTATTTTATGAGAATTGGAAACATATTTGTTAAAAATGTTTATATATCTACTTTGTAGGAGTTGAAATAAAAGTTCTATGTTATACTTTATTTCTTGATAAAGTAAATACCATCATGATTATGTTATAATAAATCAAATAAATAGAAGGGAAAATACATTATTTAAATTGAGAAAAGTAACACCAGAATGTTGTAGTTCATCTGTGTTGGAAAAGAAAGATCATAGTTGAATTGATATTAAGGGTGCATGGATTTGTATTATTATAGTTTTCAATTGAAGTATTGGCAACTTTGTTGTAGCTCACTCGTTTTGATATAAAATACTATGCTTGAAATTTGATGTTTGGTTGAATGAATATAAACTGAAACCTTATGTATAAAGAAAAATTTATATTATGACTTGGTTTCACAAGTTGACGAGTGTTTTATTTAATCGCCTTTGAAAGTGTTAGTTTTTCAATGTCATTAAATGTTGGTACTTGCCGATAGAATCATGGGTTTAATAAAAAAAAAAAAATTATTAGGGTTTTCAAATACTTTTGTTATGGTAAATAGAAGAAATAAAGTTAGGATTTCATTACTTTACTATAAGGTAATTGATGTAGCTTAGGGTTTTACAGATAAATGCTATTAATATTAAGGATTTCCCATGATTACTAATCAAATCTCTTAGGTAATTGGTGAAGAAAATGAAGTCTATTAAAACTAAAACTTGGACTATGTAAAAAACTATAGGGTGTTGATATATTAGTTGAACATACTATGCTTGTTTATTGGAAGTCAAACTTCTTGGTTGATTTGTGAAGTGTATATGAGTATGACAAAAATTATACTCTTGGGTTATGCAATAAGGTACTTATTCTATAAGTATTTGCTTAAGAAAAGTGGAAATTGAAGATATACTAAACAACCTTGAAAGATGATTGTCAGAGGAGATATTTATGAATTACGTGTAGATATAATACTTGTCGTACTTAAGAATTTTCAAAAGATTATCTCGGGTTATAGATGCAGGTTGTGAGTTGTGATATGTTATTTTTGAAGAGATAGAATATCTTCTTTTCTTTTATATGAGATTTACGCTATAATTTAATTGTATATGACCTATATTTTTATAGAGAGTATAAAGATAGATTTGTGATTAGGAATCCATGTTTTATTTGAAGGGACTCTTTTTTAGAAGATAAAAGAAGACTTAGGGAGGGGGTTTAACCGATATTTAAAATATAAGTGTATGAAATCCTTCAAGATAATAGAAGTATTAAAACCCTCTTACGTCTATGTGTCAGTATCTTGAATTAAGCATCAAAAAGCCATTAGATAATGATCTTAGGTACCTTCAAACTTAGACTTAAATTCTAAACTAGCTTGAAGAAAATCGAGGGAGGTTGTCTCCACTCATACCATTAAGGCACACGGTGTCTTAGGTGGAAATAAACCTTACTTGACATGAGAAAGTCAAGTACTCATACCATTAAGCCATGCGATGTCTTAAGTGGAAATCAACTTTACTTGACAAGAGAAAGTCAAGCACACATACCATTAAGGCACACAATGTCTTAAGAGGGTATTAGATTTAGAGAAATTCAAGGAGACTTTCTCTACCCATGCCACTCAGTCACACGATGACTTAGTGGGGACTGCACTATCGTACTCCAGCTCTAAATGGGACAGAGTGTCCGAACTGCGGAGTGTAATGAGTGATGGGATGGGGCATCACTCTAGGTGGTCAATCAGTTAGTGGTGGTGATATTCATCAATCCACTTGGACTGGTGAAAAGCCTACATAATGCATGACTAGGATGCTACTTGTGCTAATGGCTTTCCAACAGCAGATGGTTATGGGAAGCATTGTCGTTAGTTCGAGAAGGGTTATGTTTATCTAGTCCCTCAGCCTTGCAAAGGTGGACTCTAGCCAAACCTTCGTAGATGGTCAATGGCTAGCACCGACATACAAACACTGGTTCCAAGGCATTGAGTTGAGATCTCTTAATAAGTTGTGAACCTTACAACCTTGGACAAGGGGCATAGCATACCTCATTCAGGTGATATGGGCCCTGAATGGATAACCCTCCACCAGATTCTTAAAAGTCTCGAGTGATGAGCCGAATCCAATAAGGCGACCCACGGGACCTGGCCAGTTCCAAGCACTTAAGACACTAGCTGTAGGAGTGAATAATATTGAAGTGCATTGTATATGTATGCCAAAACTAACATTCACATGGGAAATCAAGCAATGTATGGTTGAGTTAAACAAAAATTTTAGTGTATAAAATTTCCTAGAAATCAAGCAATGTATGATTGATTTAAACAAAAAAATTTAGTGTATGAAATTTCCTAGATCTTACAGTTGGTATCAGAGCCTAGGTTTGCGAAACCATGGCCAATATTGTACTATTAGCTATGGCAAGTACCTCGAGGAGGACTAACATGAATCTGCAAGAGGATATTGTAGAGGTATCAGAGCCTAGGTTGCGAAACCCTAGGTCTCATGATTAAATATGGCATAGCTCTTTTATATTTTTGACAAGTTTTCTCAAGAAAAATTAATATCATTTCCTTTGATACAAACAGATGGAGGATCTTGCATCAAAGTTGGAAGTATTTCAATATCAGATGGACCAGATATCTTCACTAATGAAACTGCTTGTGGATAGAATGGGAATTTAGAAAGAAATCATGAGAACCAAGCGAAGGATAAAGATGAAATCCTCTAGAAAGGAGAAAACTACAAAAAAGGGCCACAAGTGCACCAAGGAAAAATGTATACAAGTAAAGGAAAGGGAAACTAGAGCACCAGTGTCGGGATGCTTCACCTATGGTGAAGCCCACTATGCTAGAAGGTGCCCATTAAGAGTAAATAGAAAGAAAATAGGTTGCTTCACCTGTGAAGGAGCACACTATGCCAGAAATTTCCCATTAAGAGCAAATTATGAGCAAGCACCTGACACTCAACTGCAAATGTTAGCTGAAGATCTGCACCAAGATAAACATGTCAAAATTGGAGATAAGAATGAAGAAACAAATCTCAAGATAGTTCTACTATAAGTAGGAGCGAGTTATAATGAGATTTTTGTTAAACATACTAGGAAGATAAGTGATGTAAGCAGTATTAGGACAAATGATACTATTTTTGAAAGAAACATGTTTCATGTCCTATCTTTTTGAATATATATATTAAAAAAAAAATTGCTAAGTTATATTTTATCTATTTAAAAAAAAAAAAAGAGTTAACCAACCTAAAGCCCAATAGGATCATTACCCTGATAGGACTCCCACTTGAAATGATATGGCAAATTAGGAATGAGGTAAGTTATGTTCATGAATTCTCAAGTATGTCAAACAAGATTTGATAAGAACCTGAAGAGGAAGGATTAAAGAGAATAATTTCATGCATCATGATCTATTCTTCAGGATATGATGAAAGCTTTAGAACTCAAGATTTCATTAACTTACAAACTGATATGTTTTCAGGAGGAATGGATGAGCTCGTATCAATAATTAAATCATTCCAAGGACATATGGAGCAACTGGTGTCAGTAATTAAGATATTAATAGAGCAAATTGAACAACAACAAAGGACAATGGAATCTTTTATCAAACAAGACAAGGAAAAGAACATTAGAAAACCTGAAAGTGAAACCTCGAGTGTAAACCCTCGGGCACCAAAGCTAAGATGTTGCACATGTGGAGAACCACACCATACATATGAATGCCCTTTCAGGAAGATCTAAGGGAAAGAAAGTTATCAAGACACCGAAAGGGCACGAAAGCCCCTTTTAATAATTTTCCTACTAAACTCAAGAGAATAGTAATTTGTATACAATGTTACAAGTATAATGAAGATATTTTGGTTTTGTGAGTAAAAGTGATCATAGCAACTATATTATTGCTCTTACTATTAGATTGCTCTATCTAATGCATTATCTTTAGAAGAAGAAAGGTAGTTGTGAGTATACCACGACATACCCTGATTATAAGGTTAAGTCTAATATGAAATTAAATGCAAAGTTGGTCTTCCCAAGATTTTTTTCCAACGAAATGCACATCTTATAGTTGCAGGCAAGTAAGATAGAAAAACACAAAAATATGCTTGAGGAATCATCTCGAATAGAGATTTGAGATTTCTCTATAAATACTAGCAGGCCCTGCACCGAAAACAGGACACAGGGTTTAGCACAACCTATCATCTTGAGATAGATGGACAGATTGAGAAGGACAATCTAGTATTGGCGGATATGCACTACCAAAGTAAGTCAAATATTATCACTTACTAAATGAAATATATTGCATTGGGCATGGCCCCTTTTGAGGTCCTGTAAAGGGACTTAGGTGCGTGGCACCATTATCTTGGGAAAATTTCAATGACCAGTAAGAGATCGGTCATGATGATGAGAATTCAATCCGCTAATGGCTTGTGAAGCCAAAGAGCTATGCTGAATTTAAAGCAAACACCCCAAGAATTTACCATTGGTGATAAAAGTTTCATTAGAACCACCTAATTGAGCCCTAGATTTGCTAGACCTGCAACTCATTAAGGGATGACCAGTCAAATTTTTTGGGATTTAGGTCCAAGCAGCTTAGTATGGACCAATACAGAGTACAATGGGATCAGTATTCCGAAAGGAATACCACCTAGGAAGATATTTCTAGCATGAAAAATCAGTTTCCCTGCTTGTTTGAGAATTGAAAACTGAAAGCAAACTATTGAAAAGTTGGAAATTTTTATAATGATGTATTGAAAAACTTGTTGCATATACATGTCTGATGTTTTGTTTGAAACATGATAATGTTGTGGACTATTTCTTTTACGATACCATTATGCATGTTGATTTGGTTGTTGTACCATTTATGCTGAAGAGAAATGAAAATAGGAACATTGCGATAATTTGTATATATATAATTTATATGATTGTATTTTGTTGATAGCTAACACAGGGACTGTGTTAATTCTAAGGGGGGAAGTATGTCACATCCCCACCAATAATGATTAATTTTCCTTGAAGAATGTGATTCTGCGGCCAGTGTTTGTGGTGCAGGTGCAGGTCTCAAGGCAGATGGCGAAGAAAGCACCCACCCCATCAACCGAGCAGCAGAACGGGATTGTCGGGTAAGTGGTTATGATGTTGTACCCCGAGCACACTTGGTCCGTGGGTACATGGAAGCCCACCATAGGGTTGCACTGCATTTGCATTCTACCTGTCATGTTGACTGTGTGTGTGTGCATTCGTTGGTTTGTTGCTATTTAACTGCTGACATTAAAATGATAATTTTAAATATATATAAAAAGTTAATACCAATACATAGGCATACCAGCTTTGAAGCAAATCAAAAGAAAGAGAATTAATTATTAAACCATAAACATGGGGACTAATTATTTAAGTAATAAAAATAATGATATGTGTAAAAACAAATAATAAAATACATATAATAATTAAATTAAAAATACATATAATAGAATGTTAAATGTTATAGTAAGTCTCAATTCTATAATAAAGAGATTAAACTCATAGGCTTTACGTAATGTGGTGATAAGTCTAAGACAAGACTTAAGAAACTATAAGCTCAAGCTTTAATTGGTTAATACGAAAGACTTGGCGGAACTTAATTTAAATAAAGATATTTAAATATTTAAAAAAAATTCTAAGGAAGTCATACGTGGAGGAAGAAAACGCGTCTTGTCTGGCAAAGACGGTGATGTGTCTCTTTCCCATAAAGCTCACTTGCTTATAAAAGAAAATGGGATGGCCCAAGGTGGTATGGAAAAATTTGGGGAAAAACTTCATGTTCGTTTGAGAGGAAGCCAAGGACGGGATACGTCGGAAGAAGGAATTGCAACGTGAGGAGGATTGAGTCTCCGAGTAAAAAGGTCAGATTTTTCTGCGTTAATAAGGGAAAGGGTTTACTAGAAATTATGTTGTTTTAAAATAATGGATTGATTGGTGAATGGCTCTATTCACGTGGTTACCTAGACATGTAATTTGTTGTTTTGGCTACTTTAATATTATTACTGGGAAGTGTTGGGCAATTCTGTTGAATGGAAAGAATCTAACTCTGTTTTCCCATAATATTTCTTTAAAAGAAAACATATTACAGAACATAAGAGTAATCGGGATTCTTATACTAATGTTCTGTAGCAGTGTTAGTTAAGTTAAAGTGTTTATAGATGGTAACATTTTTTTAAAAAATGTGTATACTCTCGGATAAATCAGAGGAACCAAAAGTAATAGTCCGATGAATGAAAATTATAAGTTATTGGTTGTGTTTGTTATAAAATCGTCATGCTGGCTGGAAAATTACTTCATGTCTTCAAAGTATTGATTGACAGTGAAGAAAATTATTTTTAAAATTGTCATGCCGGCTGAAAATTTCTTCATGTCTTCAGAGTATTGATTGAAAAAGATGAAAATTGTTTTAATATCATCCTGCTGGTTGTATGTTGTAAAATTTACTTCATGTCTTCAGAGTATTGATTGATTATGGAGAAATATGTTTAGTTGTGGACTGTTGCCGCATTGCACGATTGCCTGTTGAAAACAGAATGATACTTGGAAAATAATTTTGAATTTGGTTAGTTGTATGGTGTCGTTATGCTTGCATGAGACTTGAGTATGTGTGTCATATAGATGAGGGCCAAGTCTGAGCCATACTTTGCATTTTGTTCTCACCGGTTGGTGAGGGTGGGCGTTGAGGCGCTTATGTTCTTTCACGAAAGTGAACGACTTTTTCAGAATGGTGGCCGAGCATGAAAACCCTAACAAAGACCATGGAGGGTTTAGAAAACCATTTGATGTTGTACCATGAAGTTTCTACGGCATCCGATGTTATGTATGCTTGTATAGTTCTTTCTTTTAATTCGAAGAAGATTGGAATTTGAACAGTTAAACAATTGTAGTGTTGTGTTCTTCTATCTGTTCTAATATATAAAGGATAGTCTAAATCGTTGAGTGTAATCAAACTTTATGAAGACCTGGAAATTGTGTTTAAAGCAAATGCATTGGAAGAACAAATAGAATATTCCTAAATTTTGTATGTTGCGTTCTGGAAAAGGATTGTTTTTTTTATCAAACACCATATATTGTATTGAAAAGTGTGCTAAGTATAGAGTAAATTCTTATATTTCTATTTTTAAATAATTTTTGGGTTCTGGTGCAAGCTATGAATCTGATTACATTTTTACGTTGGAAGTTTGAAAGTCTCAAATTGAAAAGTGTTATTGTATTTTATGAGAATTGGAAAGTTATGTGTTAAAAATGTTTATATATTTACTTTGTAGGAGTTGAAATAAAAGTTCTATGTTATACTTTATTTCTTGATAAAGTAAATACCATCATGATTATGTTATAATAAATCAAATATATAGAAGGGAAAATACATTATTTAAATTGAGAAAAGTAACACCATAAAGCTATGAGATAAGACTATTATATAGAGGAACCCTAAATTCGTGTTTTCTCATTTGCATCATGTATAGTTGATTAATAGAGAATCGCTTGGAATACTTTGCCTAATCGTGATTGGTTATTTTCGGTATTTATGTAGTTATGTTGTGAAATTATACAGTTTAATATGTTTATTTGTCGTAGACGCATGAGATTAAAGGTAAGATCTTTTCTCAGCCTTGTAAAAGAAAAGACTATATCACGAGTTGATGCAATGCTTTTACCATGTTGTAATATTTAAATTTAATCATGATGCATTGCTTCTAATTTGTCGTAGCCCACCTGCGCTTGTAAAAGAATGACTATAGTCTGAAATGATATATGAGATAAAATGGTACATTGTTGTAGTTCATCTGTGTTGGAAAAGAAAGATCATAGTTGAATTGATATTAAGGGTGCATGGCTTTGTATTATTATAGTTTTCAATTGAAGTATTGGCAACTTTGTTGTAGCTCACCCGTTTTGATATAAAAGACTATGCTTGAAATTTGATGTTTGGTTGAATGAATATAAACTGAAACCTTATGTATAAAGAAAAATTTATATTATGACTTGGTTTCACAAGCTGACGAGTGTTTTATTTAATCGCCTTTGAAAGTGTTAGTTTTTCAATGTCATTAATATGTTGGTACTTGCCGATAGAATCATGGGTTTAATAAAAAAAAAAAAAAATTATTAGGGTTTTCAAATACTTTTGTTATGGTAAATAGAAGAAATAAAGTTAGGATTTCATTACTTTACTATAAGGTAATTGATGTAGCTTAGGGTTTTATGGATAAATGCTATTAATATTAAGGATTTCCCATGATTACTAATCAAATCTCTTAGGTAATTGGTGAAGAAACTAAAGTCTATTAAAACTAAAACTTGGACTATGTTAAAAACTATAGGGTGTTGATATATTAGTTGAACATACTATGCTTGTTTATTGGAAGCCAAACTTCTTGGTTGATTTGTGAAGTGTATATGAGTATGACAACAATTATACTCTTGGGTTATGCAATAAGGTACTTATTCTATAAGTATTTGCTTAAGAAAAGTGGAAATTGAAGATATACTAAACAACCTTGAAAGATGATTGTCAGAGGAGATATTTATGAATTACGTGTAGATATAATACTTGTCGTACTTAAGAATTTTCAAAAGATTATCTGGGTTATAGATGCAGGTTGTGAGTTGTGATATGTTATTTTTGAAGAGATAGAATATCTTGTTTTCTTTGATATGAGATTTACGCTATAATTTAATTGTATATGACCTATATTTTTATAGAGAGTATAAAGATAGATTTGTGATTAGGAATCCATGTTTTATTTGAAGGGACTCTTTTATAGAAGATAAAAGAAGACTTAGGGAGGGGGTTTAACCGATATTTAAAATATAAGTGTTTGAAATCCTTCAAGATAATAGAAGTATTAAAACCCTCTTACGTCTATGTGTCAGTATCTTGAATTAAGCATCAAAAAGCCATTAGATAATGATCTTAGGTACCTTCAAACTTAGACTTAAATTCTAAACTAGCTTGAAGAAAATCGAGGGAGGTTGTCTCCACTCATACCATTAAGGCACGCGATGTCTTAGGTGGAAATCAACCTTACTTGACATGAGAAATTCAAGTACTCATACCATTAATGCACGTGGTGTCTTAAGTGGAAATCAACTTTACTTGACAAGAGAAAGTCAAGCACACATACCATTAAGGCACGTGGTGTCTTAAGTGGGTATTAGCTTTAGAGAAAGTCAAGGAGACTTTCTCTACCCATGCCACTCAGTCACGCGATGACTTAGTGGGGACTGCACTATCGTACTCCAACTCTAAAGGGGACAGAGTGTCCGAGCTGTGGAGTGTAACGAGTGATGGGATGGGGCATCACTCTAGGTGGTCAGTCAGTTAGTGGTGGTGATATTCATCAATCCACTCAGACTGGGGAAATGCCTACATAATGCATGACTAGGATGCTACTTGTCATCAGTTTTTAGTTTGGGAAGGGTTATGTTTATCTAGTCCCTCAGCCTTGCGAAGGTGGACTCTAGCCAAACCTTCGTAGATGGTCAATGGCTAGCACCGACATACAAACACTGGTTCCAAGGCATTGAGCTGAGATCTCTTAATAAGTTATGAACCTTACAACCTTGGACAAGGGGCATAGCATACCCCATTCAGGTGATATGGGCCCTAAACGGATAACCCTCCACCAGATTCCTAAAAGTCTCGAGTGATGAGCCGAATCCAATAAGGCGACCCGTAGGACCTGGCTAGTTTCGAGCACTTAAGACACTAGTTGCAGGAGTGAATAATCTTGAAGTGCATTTTATATGTATGCCAAAACTAACATTCACATGGGAAATCAAGCAATGTATGATTGAGTTAAACAAAAAAATTTAGTGTATGAAATTCTTGGATCTTACAATTGGTATCAAAGCCTAGGTTTGCGAAACCCTGGCCAATATTGTACTGTTAGCTATGGCAAGTACCTCGAGGAGGACTAACCTGAATCTGCAAGAGGATATTGTAGAGGTATCATAGCCTAGGTTGCGAAACCCTAGGTCTCATGATTAAAGATGGCATAGCTCTTTTATATTTTTGACAAGTTTTCTCAAGAAAAATTAATATCATTTCCTTTGATACAAACAGATGGAGGATCTTGCATCAAAGCTGGAAGTATTTCAATATCATATGGACCAGATATCTTCACTAATGAAACTGCTTGTGGATAGAATGGGAATTCAAAAAGAAATCATGGAACTCTTCATAAGGAAACGAAATAAGAGAACCAAGCGAAGGATAAAGATGAAATCCTCTAGAAAGGAGAAAACTGCAAAAAAGGGCCACAAGTGCACCAAGGAAAAATGTATACAAGTAAAGGAAAGGGAAACTAGAGCACCAATGTCGGGATGCTTCACCTGCGGTGAAGCCCACTATGCTAGAAGGTGCCCATTAAGAGTAAATAGAAAGAAAATAGGTTGCTTCACCTGTGAAGGAGCACACTATGCCAAAAATTGCCCATTAAGAGCAAATTATGAGCAAGCACCTGACACTCAACTGCAAATGTTAGCTGAAGATCTGCACCAAGATAAACAGGTCAAAATTGGAGATAAGAATGAAGAAACAAATCTCAAGATAGTTCTACTATAAGTAGGAGCGAGTTATAATGAGATTTTTGTTAAACATACTAGGAAGATAAGTGATGTAAGCAGTATTAGGACAAATGATACTATTTTTGAAAGAAACATGTTTCATGTCCTATATTTTTGAATATATATTAAAAAAAATTGCTAAGTTATATTTTACCTATTTAAAAAAAAAAAGAGTTAACCAACCTAAAGCCCAATAGGATCATTACCCTGATAGGACTCCCACTTGAAATGATATGGCAAATTAGGAATGAGGTAAGTTATGTTCATGAATTCTCAAGTATGTCAAACAAGATTTGATAAGAACCTGAAGAGGAAGGATTAAAGAGAATAATTTCATGCATCATGATCTATTCTTCAGGATATGATGAAAGCTTTAGAACTCAAGATTTCATTAACTTACAAACTGATATGTTTTCAGGAGGAATGGATGAGCTCGTATCAATAATTAAATCATTCCAAGGATATATGGAGCAACTGGTGTCAGTAATTAAGATATTAACAGAGCAAATAGAATAGCAACAAAGGACAATGGAAGCTTTTATCGAACAAGACAAGGAAAAGAACATCAAAAAACTTGAAAGTGAAACCTCGAGTGTAAACCCTCGGGCACCAAAGCTAAGATGTTGCACATGTGGAGAACCACACCATACATATGAATGCCCTTTCAGGAAGATCTAAGGGAATGAAAGTTATCAGGACACCGAAAGGGCACGAAAGCCCCTTTTAATAATTTTCCTACTAAACTCAGGAGAATAGTAATTTGTATACAATGTTACAAGTATAATGAAGATATTTTGGTTTTGTGAGTAAAAGTGATCATAGCAACTATATTATTGCTCTTACTGTTAGATTGCTCTGTCTAATGCATTATCTTTAGAAGAAGAAAGGTAGTTGTGAGTATACCACGACATACCCTGATTATAAGGTTAAGTCTAATCTGAAATTAAATGCAAAGTTGGTCTTCCCAAGATTTGTTTCCAATGAAATGCACATCTTATAGTTGCAGGCAAGTAAGATAGAAAAACACAAAAATATGCTTGAGGAATCATCTCGAATAGAGATTCGAGATTTCTCTATAAATACTAGCAGGCCCTGCACCAAAAATAGGACACAGGGTTTAGCACAACCTATCATCTTGAGATAGATGGATAGATTGAGAAGGACAATCTGGTATTGGCGGATATGCACTACCAAAGTAAGTCAAATATTATCACTTACTAAATGAAATATATTGCATTGGGCATGGCCCCTTTTGAGGTCCTGTAAAGGGACTTAGGTGCATGGCACCATTATCTTGGGAAAATTTCAATGACCAGTAAGAGATCGGTCATGATGATGAGAATTCAATCCGCTAATGGCTTGTGAAGCCAAAGAGCTATGCTGACTTTAAAGCAAACACCCCAAGAATTTACCATTGGTGATAAAAGTTTCATTAGAACCACCTAATTGAGCCCTAGATTTGCTAGACCTGCAACTCATTAAGGGATGACCAATCAAAATTTTTGGGATTTAGGTCCAAGCAGCTTAGTATGGACCAATACAGAGTACAATGGGATCAGTATTCCGAAAGGAATGCCACCTGGGAAGATATTTCTAGCATGAAAAATCAGTTTCCCTACTTGTTTGAGAATTGAAAACTGAAAGCAAACTATTGAAAAGTTGGAAATTTTTATAATGATGTATTGAAAAACTTGTTGCATATACATGTCTGATGTTTTGTTTGAAACATGATAATGTTGTGGACTATTTCTTTTATGATACCATTATGCATGTTGATTTGGTTGTTGTACCATTTATGCTGAAGAGAAATGAAAATAGGAACATTGCGATAATTTGTATATATATATATTAATTTATATGATTGTATTTTGTTGATAGCTAACACAGGGACTGTGTTAATTCTAAGGGGGAAGTATGTCACATCCCCACCAATAATGATTAATTTTTCTTGAAGAATGTGATTCTGCGGCTAGTGTTTGTGGTGCAGGTGCAGGTCTCAAGGCAGATGGCGAAGAAAGCACCCACCCCATCAACCGAGCAACGAAACGGGATTGTCGGGTAAGTGGTTATGATGTTGTACCCCGAGCACACTTGGTCCATGGGTACATGGAAGCCCACCATAGGGTTGCATTGCATTTGCATTCTGCCTGTCATGTTGACTGTGTGTGTGTGCATTCGTTGGTTTGTTGCTATTTAACTGCTGACATTAAAATGATAATTTTAAATATATATAAAAAGTTAATACCAATACATAGGCATACCAGCTTTGAAGCAAATCAAAAGAAAGAGAATTAATTATTAAACCATAAACATGGGGACTAATTATTTAAGTAATAAAAATAATGATATGTGTAAAAACAAATAATAAAATACATATAATAATTAAATTAAAAATACATATAATAGAATGTTAAATGTTATAGTAAGTCTCAATTCTATAATAAAGAGATTAAACTCATAGGCTTTACGTAATGTGGTGATAAGTCTAAGACAAGACTTAAGAAACTATAAGCTCAAGCTTTAATTGGTTAATACGAAAGACTTGGCGGAACTTAATTTAAATAAAGATATTTAAATATTTAAAAAAAATTCTAAGGAAGTCATACGTGGAGGAAGAAAATGCGTCTTGTCTGGCAAAGACGGTGATGTGTCTCTTTCCCATAAAGCTCACTTGCTTATAAAAGAAAATGGGATGGCCCAAGGTGGTATGGAAAAATTTGGGGAAAAACTTCATGTTCGTTTGAGAGGAAGCCAAGGACGGGATACGTCGGAAGAAGGAATTGCAGCGTGAGGAGGATTGAGTCTCCGAGTAAAAAGGTCAGATTTTTCTGCGTTAATAAGGGAAAGGGTTTACTAGAAATTATGTTGTTAAAAAAATAATGGATTGATTGGTGAATGACTCTATTCACGTGGTTACCTAGACATGTAATTGTTGTTTTGGCTACTTTAATATTATAATTGGGAAGTGTTGGGCAATTCTGTTGAATGGAAAGAATCTAACTCTGTTTTCCCATAATATTTCTTTAAAAGAAAACATATTACAGAACATAAGAGTAATCGGGATTCTTATACTAATGTTCTATAGCAGTGTTAGTTAAGTTAAAGTGTTTATAGATGGTAACATTTTTTAAAAAAATGTGTATACTCTCGGATAAATCAGAGGAACCAAAAGTAATAGTCCGATGAATGAAAATTATAAGTTATTGGCTGTGTTTGTTATAAAATCATCATGCTGGCTGGAAAATTACTTCATGTCTTCAAAGTATTGATTGACAGTGAAGAAAATTGTTTTTAAAATTGTCATGCCGACTGAAAATTTCTTCATGTCTTCAGAGTATTGATTGAAAAAGATGAAAATTGTTTTAATATCATCCTGTTGGTTGTATGTTGTAAAATTTACTTCATGTCTTCAGAGTATTGATTGATTATGGAGAAATATGTTTAGTTGTGGACTGTTGCCGCATTGCATGATTGCCTGTTGAAAATAGAATGATACTTGGAAAATAATTTTGAATTTGGTTAGTTGTATGGTGTCGTTATGCTTGCATGAGACTTGAGTATGTGTGTCATATAGATGAGGGCCAAGTCTGAGCCATACTTTGCATTTTGTTCTCGTCGGTTGGTGAGGGTGGGCGTTGAGGCGCTTATGTTCTTTCACGAAAGTGAACGACTTTTTCAGAATGGTGGTCGAGCATGAAAACCCTAACAAAGACCATGGAGGGTTTAGAAAACCATTTGATGTTGTACCGTGAAGTTTCTACGACATCCGGTGTTATGTATGCTTGTATAGTTCTTTCTTTTAATTCGAAGAAGATTGGAATTTGAACAGTTAAACAATTGTAGTGTTGTGTTCTTCTATCTGTTCTAATATATAAAGGATAGTCTAAATCGTTGAGTGTAATCAAACTTTATGAAGACCTGGAAATTGTGTTTAAAGCAAATGCATTGGAAGAACAAATAGAATATTCCTAAATTTCGTATGCTGCGTTCTGGAAAAGGATTGTTTTTTTTTATCAAACGCCATATATTGTATTGAAAAGTGTGCTAAGTATAGAGTAAATTCTTATATTTCTATTTTTAAATAATTTTTGGGTTCTGGTGCAAGCTATGAATCTGATTACATTTTTACGTTGGAAGTTTGAAAGTCTCAAATTGATAAGTGTTACTGTATTTTATGAGAATTGGAAAGTTATGTGTTAAAAATGTTTATATATTTACTTTGTAGGAGTTGAAATAAAAGTTCTATGTTATACTTTATTTCTTGATAAAGTAAATACCATCATGATTATGTTATAATAAATCAAATAAATAGAAGGGAAAATACATTATTTAAATTGAGAAAAGTAACACCAGAAAGCTATGAGATAAGACTATTATATAGAGGAACCCTAAATTCATGTTTTCTCATTTGCATCATGTATAGTTGATTAATAGAGAATCGCTTGGAATACTTTGCCTAATCGTGATTGGTTATTTTCGGTATTTATGTAGTTATGTTGTGAAATTTTACAGTTTAATATGTTTATTTTCCGTAGACGCATGAGATTAAAGGTAAGATCTTTTCTCAGCCTTGTAAAAGAAAAGACTATATCACGAGTTGATGCAATGCTTTTACCATGTTGTAATATTTAAATTTAATCATGATGCATTGCTTCTAATTTGTTGTAGCCCACCTATGCTTGTAAAAGAATGACTATAGTCTGAAATGATATATGAGATAAAATGGTACATTGTTGTAGTTCATCTGTGTTGGAAAAGAAAGATCATAGTTGAATTGATATTAAGGGTGCATGGCTTTGTATTATTATAGTTTTCAATTGAAGTATTGGCAACTTTGTTGTAGCTCACCCGTTTTGATATAAAAGACTATGCTTGAAATTTGATGTTTGGTTGAATGAATATAAATTGAAACCTTATGTATAAAGAAAAATTTATATTATGACTTGGTTTCACAAGTTGACGAGTGTTTTATTTAATCACCTTTGAAAGTGTTAGTTTTTCAATGTCATTAATATGTTGGTACTTGCCGATAGAATCATGGGTTTAATAAAAACAAAAAAAAAATTATTAGGGTTTTCAAATACTTTTGTTATGGTAAATAGAAGAAATAAAGTTAGGATTTCATTACTTTACTATAAGGTAATTGATGTAGCTTAGGGTTTTACGGATAAATGCTATTAATATTAAGGATTTCCCATGATTACTAATCAAATCTCTTAGGTAATTGGTGAAGAAACTGAAGTCTATTAAAACTAAAACTTGGACTATGTTAAAAACTATAGGGTGTTGATATATTAGTTGAACATACTATGCTTGTTTATTGGAAGCCAAACTTCTTGGTTGATTTGTGAAGTGTATATGAGTATGACAACAATTATACTCTTGGGTTATGCAATAAGGTACTTATTCTATAAGTATTTGCTTAAGAAAAGTGGAAATTGAAGATATACTAAACAACCTTGAAAGATGATTGTCAGAGGAGATATTTATGAATTACGTGTAGATATAATACTTGTCGTACTTAAGAATTTTCAAAATATTATCTGGGTTATAGATGCAGGTTGTGAGTTGTGATATGTTATTTTTGAAGAGATAGAATATCTTGTTTTCTTTGATATGAGATTTACGCTATAATTTAATTGTATATGACCTGTATTTTTATAGAGAGTATAAAGATAGATTTGTGATTAGGAATCCATGTTTTATTTGAAGGGACTCTTTTTTAGAAGATAAAAGAAGACTTAGGGAGGGGGTTTAACCGATATTTAAAATATAAGTGTTTGAAATCCTTCAAGATAATAGAAGTATTAAAACCCTCTTACGTCTATGTGTCAGTATCTTGAATTAAGCATCAAAAAGCCATTAGATAATGATCTTAGGTACCTTCAAACTTAGACTTAAATTCTAAACTAGCTTGAAGAAAATTGAGGGAGGTTGTCTCCACTCATACCATTAAGGCACGTGGTGTCTTAGGTGGAAATCAACCTTACTTGACATGAGAAAGTCAAGTACTCATACCATTAAGGCACGCGGTGTCTTAAGTGGGTATTAGCTTTAGAGAAAGTCAAGGAGACTTTCTCTACCCATGCCACTCAGTCACGCGGTGACTTAGTGGGGACTGCACTATCGTACTCCAGCTCTAAAGGGGACAGAGTGTCCGAGCTACGGAGTGTAACGAGTGATGGGATGGGGCATCACTCTAGGTGGTCAGTCAGTTAGTGGTGGTGATATTCATCAATCCACTCGGACTGGGGAAATGCCTACATAATGCATGACTAGGATGCTACTTGTGCTAATGGCTTTCCAACGGTAGATGGTTATGGGCAGCATTATCGTCAGTTCGGGAAGGGTTATGTTTATCTAGTCCCTCAGCCTTGCGAAGGCGGACTCTAGCCAAACCTTCGTAGATGGTCAATGGCTAGCACCGACATACAAACGCTGGTTCCAAGGCATTGAGCTGAGATCTCTTAATAAGTTGCGAACCTTACAACCTTGGACAAGGGGCATAGCGTACCCCGTTTAGGTGATATGGGCCCTGAACGGATAACCCTCCGCCAGATTCCTAAAAGTCTCGAGTGATGAGCCGAATCCAATAAGGCGACCCACGGGACCTGGCCAGTTTCGAGCACTTAAGACACTAGCTGCAGGAGTGAATAATCTTGAAGTGCATTTTATATGTATGCCAAAACTAACATTCACATGGGAAATCAAGCAATGTATGATTGAGTTAAACAAAAAAATTTAGTGTATGAAATTTCTTGGATCTTACAGAAAGTCTCATGTTGTTATAGACAATATGTTTGTATTTATAAATATGGAAACTTGGCAACAAATATTTAAGTCATTCAAGTATTGAATATTATCTTGATAAAATTTTAATTTCAAAAAGTTTATGTATAAAATGATATAAAGGAGTTGATTGTGGAAACTTAGCCGATCAAAATGAAAATTAAAAATATTTTTGGATAGAAAAACAAGTTGAATATAATTTAATTAATTTAATAGAATGTAATAAAAACATTATAATATTTTGTTTTTATAATAAAAATAACCTCCAATAAAAACCACACGTAACCATCCTCCATAACCAAATAACATTGACTTCCATTCAATGTATCGAAACGTGATACATAGGAAATACCATGGAAATTCAAATCACCAATGCCTAATTCCTTTTTTGAACAAAAGAGAAAGTAGGAGTGAGTGTCCATCAGTGGGCGAAATACAGCATGCAACGATCAAGCATATTTGTTCACATGGAGTTGCGAGATTTAATTTGGCAGAACAAACTCCACCTATTCTTTCTACGTGTCAGACTCTATTGAATTTGATTTTTTTTTCTTTCTGTTTGACTTTGAGACTAAAAATGCCAATACATTCACGAATCCCTTTCACGGATCTAATTTGGTGTCTTGATTTTGGATAGTTTTGTATTCAATAGCAAAAGGTAAGAATAGTAGACATATTGCTGATCGGCATATTTGTGCTAAATCTAAGGCTTGATATCTCGACAACGATCATTAGTGACTGTATAGTGTGGTTTTTGCATGCCTTTTAGACAGTGACTTCTTGGATTGTTTTCGTTTTTAAGTTGGCATCGAAAACTCTTTGTATATTTTCATTCCTACTGTTCACAGGAAACCTATCGTGTAATGAAAACGAAATTGCTCTCTCCACAACAGAAATCTGGACAAGTATACACTGAATATCTATGATGATATATGAGACTGAAGCTGCTTATAATTAATCGACACCTTGAGTCCAACGATTTTGTTTATAAAAATTCAAATCGACTTTATCCCATGAAAACAATTAAGATTGCGTCGTATTTGCAGGTACTTGTAGTTTTCAGTTTGTGGCTGACACATTGGATTCCCTTGGAAGCAGAGTAGCAACTTCCCTTGTCTTGTGAAATTTCCATGGTTTAAAAATACCACTGAAACCTGTCAGGTCCTGACAATGGCGGTGCCTTATTCCTTGTGTTCTGGCTACGCGGGGCACGCTTTTATTAGTGTGAATTTGTCCCTGATTTTAGTGGAATCCACGTGATGTTTCGACTAAATAATTTTTTGGTATACAAGCTTATTCACACCGCACACTACTGGTATACAAGCTCATTCACACTTCAACGGTGGTTTGAATTTGGGTCCCCAAAAGAAAGTTCAAAACCTTAACCACATGAGTGTACCAGGAAATTTCAAGTTCAAAACCCTAACCACATAAATGTTCCACAAGAACTCCAGGCTAAATATTATAAGAAACACGTCCATGCCGTAGCAGCAAAGAATTCATAGGGTTTCTGGTTTATTTATGGCAAGCAAGTGGAAAGCTAGTTGAATATTTTATCAATGTTTATTGCTTTTAAGATTTCATTTGGATTAGGGTTTAAACAAATATGCTATCAATGTTTATTGCTTTTAAGATTTCATTTGGACTAGGGTTTAAATAAATGGCAATGTGCTTGATTCAGAAGATGGTTGTACAATGGCGCTCCATTTGAATGGTGAGTGTAAACTGAATATTTGTGCTGGTGGCGATGAGTCGCGAAATAGACAATCTGTGAGAAAAGGGGAAATATGGACTGTAAATAAAAGGTCTTATATTGTGGTTTTTGTTGGGAAAGTATGGAAGTTAGGGAAAGAGGACTCGAGAAGGGTTATACATTCTGTGAAAGTTGGGCTGGCACTGTCTCTGGTTTCTCTGTTGTATCTGATGGATCCTTTGTTCACTGGAGTCGGTGACACTGCGATTTGGGCTGTATTGACAGTAGTGGTGGTTCATGAATTCACAGCAGGTATGGATTAGCTGCTTATTTTAAATAAAATTGGGTGTTTTGGTTTTCAATCGACCACAGGGTCTTTAGTGTAGTTTGTGATAATGATAAAGAGAATAATGTAAATGTACAAGACGTTTTCTCGTCAGATCTTATTGCAACTTATAGAGAAGTTAAGGATCTTGATCGTATGGTGTTTTAATATGTGGTGGTCATCACATAAGACACACATCGTAAATACAGGGAAACAATCTTAAATAACCTGCAGATATGTAAGAATATTTTGAAGACCCAGTACAGCTTTTTAGAGATTGCCTGATGAGTAGTTTAATTTTCTAGAACGAAAATGGAAATCATTTTCTATGTCTTTAATTGTTTTCACGGATTAGTTCTCGACAATTTTGAACTAAAACGCAAGGTAATTAAAACATGCAAAGAAAAGCGAAGGCAGTGATACACGAGAACTTCGTTAACATAGGAATTAATGCTTGAACTGCATTGTATGTTTTAATTTAAGCGTGTTTTCTTTTTATAATTCCTAGTGTTTTCTTTTTATAATTCCTACCTCATCAGGTAAGTACCAGAGGCTTAGGAATGCAAGCGCGAGATTTATCATCTTTATTAATATCAACTTGTCACACATAATCAAGTTAGTGTGATGCTCTTCTTTGTACTAGTTATTATTCTCAGGGATGCATTTCTAAGATGAAATTTCTTTCCACTCTAATACCAGCTTATGAAGGACCATGAAATTCTATGTAGTTAATTTCATATTCATTCTTTTGAAGAGAGGGGGAGTGGGAAAGAGAGACAATTTACACCAAGTTTTTTGATTGCATATTCTGGAACAATTTTGGTGAGGAGTGAGATTCATTCTGAGGGCTTCTCTTTACGCAGGGGCTACGTTGAGTAAAGGATTGAACAGGGGATTTGGGACTCTGGCAGCAGGTTCATTAGCCACTGGGGTCAGTTACTTGTCGGAACAAGCAGGCGAACCTGGCGAGGCTATTCTCATAGGCTTCACAGTTTTCGTTCTAGGTTGTTTCTCTTTTCTCTTCTTACATCGAGCCGTTTCAAATATTACTGTTTTTGTTTACAATTGTATTCCAGTCTAATACCTTGTTCTAATGGATGCTTTCCTCTGTTTTTGATCTTGCAGGCGCAGCTGCTTCTTTCTCTCGGTTCTTCCCCGTTATCAAGAGAAAGTACGACTATGGAGTTCTAATATTTATTCTAACATTCAATTTAATAACAGTCTCCGGGTACCGCGTGGACGACATATTCCGCATGGCACACCAGCGCCTCTCCACCATAGCCATCGGATGCGGTGTGTGTCTCGTGACGAGTCTGCTTATTTACCCCATTTGGGCTGGTGAGGATCTTCACAACTTCACTGCCGACAAATTTGAAGGTCTGGCTACATCTCTTGAAGGTAAAAAAATTCAGCTAGATTTAAGAGAGGCAAAATGTAAACAATCATTTTAAATTTATATTTCTGTGGCAATCCCTTTCGTCTGCAATGTAATTGGTATTGAATTAGTTTAATTGGTTTAAATTACTCTTTTAAGATTGTTGTAATATCTGAGAGGTGGTGAATCTAATCGACACCGAGTTAGTTTGTTGAAATTGCATTATTTTTTATCGAAGTTGAAAATAAGGTAAGAGGAAACAACTATTAATTTGTGAATTGAGGGATTTCTTCTACATTGAGGTGTGATGGAACTTTCATTCACCAATTCCAACCCTCTAATATCCAACTGTAGATATTTTATATATACATATAATCTTTGAAAACTAATAAAACTATAACCAAAATCAAATACAAAACTTTCCCTCTTTTAACTAAACTTAACGTTTGCATTTATTCGTGCTTTCAGTGTGCGTCCAAAAGTATTTTGATGGATCCAACAACAAGATAGACGAAGATGAAATAGAGAGAGAACAAGAAGATGATGATTCAATCTACGAGAGATACAAACCTGTCTTGGACTCCAAGGCCATGGACGAGTCTCTGGTAGATTAAACTCTTAATCACTATGTAATCTCAGAACGATTTCTTATAATTATGAATTTAGGGTATATTGACCCATCCTTGAAAACGCAGGCTACCTTCGCTAGCTGGGAGCCGAGGCATGGCCGATTTCGGCATAGACATCCATGGAAGCATTATGTCAAAATGGGATCCAAGCTTCGTCATTTGGCATATGCTATCGTAGCCTTACACGGATCTCTGCAATCTGAAATTCAGGTTCGTATTCATAAATTCTAAGTAACATTTGTTAGTTCAATGTTTCAACACAACTAGCCATGCTTGTTCAGTGACATATGCAGTCCTCTTCTAAAAACAGACGCCACATTCGGTTCGTTCGGTATTGAAGAAGCCATGCACCAAGGTTAGCGAGGAAGCCGCAAAATTACTGCGAGAGTTGTCGTGCAGCATCAGACACATGCGTCGATGCGACTCAGAGTCCATGATAGGGCAGCTAAAACTTGCGGTCGACGACCTTCATACTGCTTTTCGTGCACAGCCAAAACTTTTTGTCGACTCCCGCAGATGGCACATCGAGGAAAATGGAAGCGAAATAGAAAGGGCAGAAGATCAGTTGACTAAGGAAGAGGTTGTCCCTAAGGGGGACTCAAAAACAAATCTGTTCAGAAGAGTGGTGTCGTTGCAAGATCAACCACCAGATCACGAAAAGATCCACACACACAGTGGTGTCGCAGAGCCATGCACAAATCTGTTCAAAAGAGTGGTGTCGCAGAGCCATGCAGAGATCTCCGCGAAACCGAGGCAGAGTGTGGAATATGCAGAGGCGCTTCCGTTGGCCACATTTGCATGGCTGATGGTGGAGGTGGTTGCGAGGGTTGAGCATGTGGTGGAGGCGGTGGAGGAACTTGGTAGTTTGGCCCACTTCAAAGCTTGTAAGCCCACCAAGCAATTAACTACAGCGACTCCTCCTCAAACTCCGAAACAGAGCAAGGGAAGAATAGTAGACAGCCATATTGCAACCCAATATGGGGCAGAGTGAGCATATACAGTGGAATCACGGATTGCATTATGCTACGAAGATATCAAGATACTAGTGAGGCAAAAAGGATGCAAAAGAGCTGGAGTTGGACTTAAATCAAAGAAACCGAAGGCCAACTACCAGAACATAGTATTAAAAAATGATGTAATCAATTAATTTAAGTGCGTGGTTGAATTGGTTGAATTTGTTTGGTAATAGTGTATTTATTTTTATTTTTTTATGTTTAAATGGCGATATATGTTAATGTGTATTAATTTTTTATTAATAAGTATAAAAATATTAAAAATTAAATTTTAATTATTAGAGTTTCTTAAACCCAAATAAAAAATTGAGACTTAAATTTGGAAGGGTAAACGGCCGCAGTGGGCCTATTTAGCATAGAATAGCTGTAAGTGTTAAATGGCAGTGGGGTAAAACATTAATTTTACTCCACGTTACGAATGAATTTTGTTAGTTAGAATTATTTTTTTAGATAAATTAGAATATAATTGAGTTTGTTTTTTTAATTTTTTATTTTTTAAAATATATATTTTTAATTTGGATTAATTGGATGAAAGTTTAAAGTTATTAGTTCGGGTATTGTTTATAAATATTTCTTCCTTTTATTTTATTTTTATGTTGCGTAAAAAATTTTTATAAATCATAGTTTATTGGTTTTTAATTTTTTGTTGCCTAAAAGATTTTTATAAATTTTATTGGTTTTTTTTTTTTTTTTAATAAATAACCTTTATAAACTCTTTCTCGCTGGGAAATACAAAGTCAAAGACTGTTAGGGAATTGAACCAAGGCAGTCAACTAGCAAGCACTTGGTTGCCACCAAACCAAGGCAGCCAACTTGCAAACACTCGACCTATTTTTTTTAAATAAAAATTTTAGACTAAAGTATGAGTTTTTCAGAGGATCCTGATCCATCCTTTGTGTAGATGAAAATCCAAAGCCATACTACTATATTGTTCCAATAAAAACAAAATTTTAAAGTAAAACATATATTTTAAAAGGTTTTGATTCTCAATATAAAATCAGCAGGACCCCAATCAAACCAAGGCAATCATACGTTACTAATCAACCTATCCCTTTCCTTACAAATTATAAGGTAAAGCATGGTTTTTCAAAAAAAAACTTCATCCTTATACAATAATTTGAATATAAATTTCTTAAATGAAAATCCAAAATTATATTACTATATTCTCAATAAAAATAAAATTTTAAAATAAAACATAAATTTTAATTATCTAATCCTTTACCAAACTTTGGACCTTTCTCTTATTGTGCTTTATTTCACAGTATTTAACCAATGAAATTGAACTTTTAAAGCTAAATGCTTAATGTTTTAATTATATCGGTTTTTTGGGGCAAAATAAACTTTAAAGTTTCATATATGTGAGTAATATATTGATTGTGGTTTTATGGAATATTTTTCTCTTCATCAAGACGATGTTTTCTCTATTTGAAGTCAATTTAATGATAACACATATATTTTATGTTTGTTTTTTTTTATCTATATATTTTAAAGATTTAATAATTTGTATAAGAAAACAAAAACATGTAATTAATGTTTTTAAAAAGCATAAATAAATAATAATTATTTTTTTTAGTAAATATTTCTTATACATATTCATTATGGGATTGAACCCGGGTCACATCACCGATAATGCAAGTGGCGTCCTTGTTTTTAAAATTAAAAATAAAAATAAAAAATAAAAAATTGAAGGATTTTAAAAAAATGTTTAGTAGTAATAAAATTAAAGTTTAGTAGTAATAGAGAAAGAAACACAATTTATGTTGATTGAGGTTTTTACCAAACAATAAAATGATATGGTAATTCGTAGAACAAAATGATATTGGTAATTAGTAGGAGGGGTCAACAACCCTTAATAAGACAACAAGCCCTAATAAGACATGATTACCATATTATGTAATATAAGGGTTGTTAATGCCCCCTCAAAGTTGAGGTGTATACGGGACCTTTGCTTACGTAATAAGCTTGATATTATTTATATCTAGGAAACTAAATTGATAAAGAAAAAAGTTTTTACAACTATAAAATAGTATAGGCAAGATGTGAATAGGATGATGTGGATTAAGAAATGAGAGGGGGAATTCTAACATGTGAAAATCCAATTAGAACCTCTTATGAAATTATTCATAAAACTAGGCATTGAATAGCCTTATTAGTCACATGGTACTTTGCATATATTATTTTCATCCTTATCAATGTCTTTGGACCTACAACCCAATTAGGCACATCAAAAGTATGGAGTGGGATTGAAACCTTCATGAGAATTAAAGACCAAGAACCCGATTCATGATCATAGAAGATTTTAATGCCATAACTAGGTTGGATGAAAAAATTAGGGAAATTAAGAAAATAACCCAAAGTATGAGAGATTCATAGTTTTTATTCAAAACAATAATCTATAGAAGGTTAATTTGAAGAGGATAACTATGCATGGACCAATCACACGACATGACGAAACCTAATGGTAGAAAAAGACAAATGTATACTCTCAAATAATTGGCTAGATGAAGGTACTTGTGCTAAAATTAATACCTTGACAAGGATTGGTTCAAATCATTGGCCAATAAGAGTTAAGATGGTAGTAAGTGAATTCAAAAAAATATCATATTTTAAATATGATCAGAAGTAGGAAAACCATCCTCAATTTGTTGATATGATAGCACAAACGTGGAATTATTTAGGAAACAACAGGTTGTATACATTTCCAAAATAAATAAAATCAATGACATCTGGATTAAAATAATGGAATAAGAATACTTTCGAAAACATTTTTTAGAAGAAAAATAACTAAAAGAAAAAATTTTAAAATTCTAAAAATGCAAGAACAATAATCCAAACTCGGAGGAAAGGGAGTTGCTTAGTGAATATCATAGTATTTTGAGTAAGGAAGAGAAATTTTGTAGATTAAAATTTGAGATAGACTTGGTTAAAAGAAGATTAAAACATCAGTATTTTCATAGGATGGAAATAGTACAAAGATCAACATCCAAAATTAGTAGAAGGATGTGGATTGAAGACCAAAGCGAAATAAAAAAGGGGGTAAGACTTTTTTTACCATAATACTTAAGAATTAGAGGAGAATGAAGTTCTTAATGATAAACTACTACAAGAAGTGCCTTTGGTTATAACATATAAAGACAATAGCAAACTGATAGAGCCTATTACTCTAGAAGTCCATTCAACTCTTTTCTCTTTTGATAAGGATAAATCCCTAGGTCTAGATGGAATATCTATAACATTCTATCAGCATAACTAGGAAATAGTGAAAGTTTCTTTATTGGTTGCAGTGGAATAGTCTAGAGTAAAATAATACATACCTTATAAAATAAATGCAACATATCTTATCATGATTTTAAAAAATAAGGATGCATAATTGTTTGAAAAATGGCATAAAAGATAATGTCCAAAGTGTTGGTAAATCAATTAACACCACTACTAGACAATATTATTTCAATAGAGTAAGGGAGTTTTGTCAAAGGGAGAGATTCTAGATGGGATCATAGTAGATCATAAAGTAATGCATTGAACAACTTCTAAAATAAAGAGAGCAATTATCTTAAAACTTGATATAAATAAAGTTTATGATAGGGTTAAATGTGATTTTATTATTGTAATATTAGAAAAGTTAGTATTTGGAAAGAAATGGGTCAAATGGAATGAAGTTTGTGTCTCTACAATATCATATTTAATATTGGTCAATGGGTTAGTAATAGAATCACTTAAAGCCAAGAGGTGTCTTCGATAAAGAGAACCTCTTTCACCATATCTATTTGTTATTATGGAAGAGGTATTGGGAAGGAACATGTAGAAAGCATAAAAAAATGGGCTAATAAGTATACTGAAGGCTAGTAATAACATTAACATCACCCATCAATAGTTTGTAGATGATACAACCCTTTTTTGGTAGGGTAGGAAAAAACAAGACTAGAGCTTTAATAATTTATTAACGGAATATGAAAGATCATCAAGGCAAAAAGTTAATAGGATAAAAAAATTACTTTCTAAACACTCTAACTAGAATCAAAGTAAGGATATGCAAGTTACTTCAAATGGAGGAGGCAAATTTACCATCAACATATCTAGGGATGTCTTTATTTGAGGGGAGATTGATGATAGAATTGCGAAAGTTAGTTATAAGTAAAGTTTAGAATAAACTAATGGCATGGAAAGGTATATGGTTATCATTAGCAGAAAGAGTGTATCTAATTAAATTAGTCTTACAAGCCATTCCAACATATTATATGTCCTTGTATATTATGCCAAAATTGGTAGAAAAAAATTAATCTATATTATGTGGTCATTTTTATGGTCAATATTACATGATAAAAGAAAATTTTCTTTGGTGAAATGGAGCAAGGCATGTGATGATAAAACTAGGGAAGATCTCAGTTTAAAATTTCTTACAGATGCAAACATAGTTCTAAGGGTAAAAGCAATTGGGATATTATACAAAGACAGTTAAAGATAATGGACAATAATTTTTCTAAGTATGTTCAGCTCAATGACCCAATCTTAATATATACTACATTATCACTACCAAATGGTTATACACTATGGAATAGTTTAAAAAAATCAATTGATCTAGTGATTAAAGGTCTAATATGGGTGGTGGGAACTAGAGAAAAAAATTCTATTTGAATGGATACATGGTGTGATAAAAAAACCACTCAATCTAGATCCAATTTTGAAACCATGGATGAGATTAATTCAAGATAAATATGGTGATAGGGTTTCAAACATTATGTACAAGGACAAGGAAGGAAGATACAAATGAAAAAAATATTTTTTTACAAGTATACCAGACATTATTGGTAGATGTCAATTGAGCAAAAAGATAACAAAAATGATTATTTTAAGGGGAGTTGAAGATAATATGATTTTGGGAGTTGAAAATTTGAGGAGAATACATAATAAGAAGTGGATATAATGTAAAGCACCAAATACCACAAGAATATGGAGAGATATTTGGGATAGCTTGAGTATTCCAAAAGTCAAAATGTTTGTAAGGCTAGTAGGTCATACGAAAATTTTATCTTGGGATAACCTAATGAAAAGGGGTTTTCATGGCCCCTCATAATGTGTTCAATGTAAAAAGGAGAGAAGCATAGACCATATCTTGGAACACTATTCAAAGTCTTGGGAACTGAGGTAGTCGATATTTAATATGTTTGGTAAATGCATGGTGATGAATGGTAGAATTGAATAATGGTTAAAGCAATGGTAAAAAACTTTTAAAATTGAGGTACTACAAACAATTTGGGATACATCAAAAGATACAATAATTTGAATTGTATGTCTAGAAAGGAACAAAAAAAATATAAAGAAAAGGAAAACAATTTATTGCTAATGAAAAAGAAGATTTGTTTAGCCATAAAGGAGTCAAAATCAACCCTGGATTTTAATAGAGGATTATATAGCGAATAAATCGATTCTCCCATTAGAGCTAAGTTTTCACCCATAAAAGGTCTTAAGGATACAAACTTAGCTCTAAGAAAAAAGTTAATTTGGAGATTATACAAAGAGAGTCAAAGACAATGGGCAAGAATTCTTCTAAGTATGTTGACCCCATTGACCCATGCTTAATATATATTGTATTCTCAGTACCAGATGGTTCTACGAATCTACACTATTAAATGGTTTAAAATAATTACTTGATCTAGTGATTAAAGTTCTAAGATGGATGGTGGGGACTAGAGAAAAAAATTCTATTTGAATGAATATGTGGTGTGATAAAAAAACACCCAATCTAGATCCAATTTTAAAACTATGGATGAGATTAATTCAAGATAAATATGGTGATAGGGTTTCAAATATTATGTACAAGTATTAGGAAGGAAGATATAAATGGAAATAAGATTTATTTACAAGTTTAGACATTGTTGCTAGGAGGCAGTTGAGTAGAAAGAGAACAAAAATGATTACTCCAAGGGGAGCTCTGGATAAATTCATTTGGATTTGAATAGATTAGGAAAATACACAAAAATAATTGGATATAATGTAAAGCACTAACAAAATAGAAATACCACAAGAATATGGAGAGATTTTTGGAATAGCCTGAGTATTCCAAAAGTAAAAAAATATTTGTAAGACTAGTATGTTATAGGCAAATTTTATCCTAGGATAACCTAATGAAAAGAGGTTTCAATGGCCCCTCATAATGTGTTCTGTGTAAAAAGGAGGAGGAGAGTGTAGACCGTTTCTTTAAACACTTCAAAAGTTTGGGAACTATGACAATGGATTTTTAATATATTTGGTAAACGCATGGTGATGAATGGTAGAATTGAAGAATGGTTGAAGTAATGATACAACACTTAAAAGTGAGGTGGTATAGACAATCTAGGATACATCAAAAGATATAATAAGTTGGATTGTGTGGATATAAAGGAACAAAATAATATTTAAAGGAAATATAATTGGTTTAGAGGTAATGAAAAGGAAGATTTATTTATAAATAAAGGAGTCTAAACCAACCCTATCAACTCACCCAATTCCTAATATTGAAGTAGAGAGTCGTGATAGATGGATTTAAGTCATAAAATGGAATTATTATGTTGGATACAAGAGAAACAAAATGAAGGAAAAGAATATAAAGTGGAAACCACCAAAAGTGTAGTTGGTCAAATTGAATTTTTATGGAGCATCTAAAGAAAATCTAGGACCAGCATGAGGATGTATAATTAGAAATATTAGGGGTGATATTTTGTCACATTAAGCTTTCAATAGTTAATTTAAGACATAATAAAGTTGAAGCTTGGGCAAATTTGAAAGGGTTAAAAATATGTATATAGATGAAATGAAATAAAGTATGGATAAAAGGTGATTCCCTAATAGTAATAAATGTAATTTTGAGAAAAAAAAAAAGGCTCCATGAAACATACAAGAGATCATTGTGGAAATGCAATACCTTGCTACGTAGTTTAAATAAATTAGGTTTATATATATATGTTAAGAAATGGAATAAATATGTAGAAAGGCTAGCCAATAGAGGGGTTTTAATGGAGGATCATGAAGTCAAATTCTCTTTTCCATGGTTAGAAGATATACTAAGTTTAGCTAAAACTGACAAGAAAATATTGACTATCTGAATCAAACAATTATTAAGATTACTTTAATGTTTTTCAATGGTAATATTTGATATATTTTATAACATTAATGTGTTTTCATATAAACTACTTATTCTAGTTATTGTGGTTGCAATTATGCTTTAGGAAGGAAACTAACATTATAGATCTAACGACGTAGACTATAATAGCATGAAGTTTTGAAAATATTATTCTACTAATATGTAGTGCATAGAAAATAGAGGTGGATTTTTGGTATTGTGAAGGTTGCTATAGGAAATGTCAAGAAGGATGTTGAATTTTGGAATGTTTGTATTTACATAGAAAATTGAAGAAGATCCAAAAAATGAAAATTAAGAATTTGGACTTTTTATGAAAAATGATGCAGGTATAAGAACTCAATTGATATGAGAACTAAAACTATTTGTAAACTCTCAAGCTCTAGAGAAGATAATTATGATTTGTCAAGGGTGGGAGACCTGAGTACATCTCCTTTTTTTTCAGAAAAAGAAAAAAATAAAGTCATTTAAAAGAATTTGTATTTAAACGTAAAGAAGTTATTAATTAAAAGGAAATGTGTCCAAGTTGGATATAAAAGTAAGAGTAAATTTGTATTAATCCTTATCAAACTAACAAATATTTCACTGGAATTGATTATCAAGGATGATATGATGAAACATGATATAGTTTTTCTTATAATATACAGATAACATGTAAGTTGAACAAATATTGATTAACTTATTTGGAGATTCAAACGTGGATTAAATAGAGTTGGGGATTAAGTTCATATATTCTATGACTTTCCTTCCTAAAGAATTTTCTTATCAACATCTCTAGTTTTGTCTCTATTTTTGATGTTAAGGATAAGATAATCAATAATGGTCCATATTTTAGGGTAAGATATTGCTGGAAAATATGCCTAAATATCTCATAGGTGTACATTTCTAGGATCAAATACCAATCACATAAAATCACATCCAATGATAACATAAGTATTGCACAACAAAATACTTCTCTAATACATTCATAGATCGTAATTTCTCATATTACAAAAACCATTACATAAAATGTTATGTTACTCAAATGCATAGCATGGAGCTTTATCTCCAATAGATAACCTTATAGAATACTCTTCAATACTCCTAACTTTTGCTCTCCTCAATCTCCCAATATGCAACCTTTTGCATGCCTTGCTTACATTATTACAAAGCTTCTCATGATTATGTAACCTCCTACTTCACATATTGACACATCTCATATGACTCTTCACTTCCACACTTGACACATAACACATTAATCTTCTCTTTCACACTTGTCACCTTTCACATTTTATTACATAACACATAAACACTCTTCATAACTTGAAACCTACATTGAAACAAATATAAAACACATTCCTAATCTAAATATTTATAATAGTACTTAATGGTACTTCATGGTACTTAATACTACCAAATAATGTAATACCTCTAAAATCCCTTGTATTACATTATTGGTGTGAAGGCTTTTAGCCTTCAATCTCTACCTCTTATATTTTTCTTATCTTCATCCTCTGGTTCTAACTTTGGTGTTGCTACTGGTACTTTGTTTTATCTGAATTTTTTGTTGAAGAAGTTTATACCTTTCCTCTACCCATATCTAAAATTTGAAAAATAGAGATGAAGAAATCCATTTAGTACTTTTCTTGTTATCATGCTTATCCATCCAATATTTTTATCTCCTTTGTACTAACAATATTTTTTATATTTATTATTTTTTTTTGAAAAATAATTTGAAAAAACTTGTATTAAAACAAAGATAATTTACAATTTGGGATGAGAATTTTCCCAGCATTAGTCAGAGAGAACACATGTTTACAACAGTAAAAGAAGATTTGCATTGGAGCCAAATCTCTTAAACCATATTTCTACAATGATTGTTCACCTGTTTACAACTATAAAAGAAGATCTACATTGAAACATAAATCTCCTAAATAGTATTTCTAGAATGGTTATCCAAATTAGCTAAGCACTGGATTTGCTCACCAACCTGCCTAATCATCTCATCCTCAATAGCCATGTCACTGTGCCACTGAACCCCTACCTCCTTCTCGGTACCCATCTTAGCCAAGAAGTCTACCACTTTATTTAGATCTCTACTCACATAAACTGGAATCACATCATCTAATTCCCTCCATAATTTCTTAATTTGAGTGACAAGAATCCTCAACCTCCATTTTTTCAAATCAAAGCTCCTCATGCAATCTAGAGCTCCAACCATTATTTGAGAATATGATTCTAGGATTATACTCCTATGACCTTGTTTTACTGCCCAAATAGAAGCAGATTTGATAGCTAAGGCTTTTGCTTCATTGTTTGTGGCTATTCCCAAGCCTTGCAGTTCCCAATAGATCACTGTTCCAACATGATTCCGAAAAACCACTCCAATTCCAACTCTACCCGGATTGCGTTTTGCAGCTCCATCAGTATTAATTTTAATCCAACCTTCTGGGGGTGGTTTCCAACTAGCTCTATCATATCCCTCTTGCACTTCAACTTCCTTCTCCATTGCCCCAATAACAACCTGATTTTCCTCTTTAGCATAGACTGCCACAGTTTCTGTGACTTTGCTTCAAATGATCTGCCAAACTCCATCTAAAGAAGAAAAAGTTTCTCTAAAAATTCTAGCATTTCTCTCCAACCACACTTGCCACCAAATAAAGTTTAATCCAAGCTCCAAACCAATACAAAGATCTTTAGATTTAAATCTACCCCTCTTCCATATTTCCCAAATATTAATCCAATTCAAATCGCCATTAACTTGAATTTTATAATATAAAAACCATCTTTCCCAAATCTAGCACGTGAATGGGCACTCAAACATCAAGTGATTAGTTGTTTCCTCACTCTTGTAGCATAAAACACATTGATATGGACCAATGATTCCCCTACATCTGAGATTATTAAAAGTAAGAATTCCATTATGCATGAACTGCTAGGCAAAAAAGTTTACTTTCGGCCAACCCTTGGACTACCAAATCTTTCTCCAATCCTCAACCTGATATGTATGAGGAGGAGGCTTTGGAAGGATCTTATCATATTCGTCCTTCACTATGTATACACCAAGGATCCCATAGCCCCAAGATAATTCATCCTCCTCGTCTCTACCTGTGAGAAATATTTCTGCCAAGATTTTAGTCATGATGGGTGTCAAATCCGGAGGGATTGAAATTGGCCACTCATCCAACTTATTAAACTGCTTAAACTTATAATCCCCCAGCTGACTAGTGTTGAAATAACTTTCAATTTGGACCCATACCTTGGTTTCTATGGTTTTTTTTATTGGTTGCAATTCAAGAAATTCAAAAATGATAGGTGGGTATTGATCCCATGAATCTGTCCAAAATCGTGCCTTCTCCCCTCTCCCCACTTTCCAAAATAATCTATCTTTTACTACCTGAGATCCTAACTTGAGAGCCTGCCACACTAAGGATCCATTACCATCCAAAGGGAAATGACCCACCTCATTTTGGTTTACATGTCCCAAATATTTACTAGTTAATATTCTACTGAATAAATAATTTGGTTGGGAAATCCACCTCCAGTAAAGCTTTCCAACCAAAGCTTTATTATTTAACTTTGATCTTCTCAGTCCTAAACCTCCTTTTACCTTGGGCTGGCTTACTTTATCCCAACCTACTAAGGCCCATTTTCTCTCTCCTTTTACTCCTTCCCATAAAAATTTTCTAGCCATCTTGTCCAAATATTTCCATATGGTATGTGGGGCAACAAGGATAAAATTTTTATAAATTGGCATGGCTTGAATGATTGACTGTAAAAAAGTTAATCTACCCCCATAGCTTAACCATTTGTGAGACCAATGATTAATTTTGTCCTTGATACAATCCAAAATATTCCTCCAGATATCTATTTTTAGTTTTTTAAAATGCAAAGGGACCCCCAAGTATACCACTGGGAGATAAGTCCTTGTGAATCCCAAGATATCTAAAATTTTGTCCTAAAGCCTTTGATCAAGATTGAAAAAGACCACTTTTGATTTTTTATCATTGATGACTTGGTTTGTAGCCCTAAGGTAGACATTAAGTGTATCTCTAATCATTCTTGCTTCCCTGAAGCTAGCCACTCCCACCAATCCTGTGTCATCCACAAACTGTAGGTGAGTCAAAACTTCCTTACCTACCTTGATACCTGTTAGCAAACCTTGTTGTATTCTCCTCAAGATGAGTCTACCCAATCCTTCAGCCAATATGAGAAAAATATAGGGAGAGCAAGGATCTCCTTGACAAAGGCCTCGAGTAGCTCCAAACGGTTGTGAGGGAAGACCCTTGATTAACACTGAGTATGTCGGAGTAGAAACACAACTCATGACCCATTCTATCTAATCTTGAGAGAAACCAAAGGCTGCCATCATCTTTGACAAGAATCTCCACTCCACCCTATCATAAGCCTTTGACATACCTAATTTTATGAACATTCCTCTATTACCAGATTTTTGCATTGAATGGATTGCCTCCTAAGCTAGAACCACACCATCCAAGATCTTCCTACCCTCTACAAAACCCCCTTGCTCTGAGGAGATAATGTTATGTAGAAGAGGTTTTATCCGCTCAGCCATTACCTTTGTGATTATTTTATATATGACATTGCATAAGGCAATAGGTCTATAATATGAAATATGTACCCCCTCCTCCCCTTTTGGAATTAAGGTAATGAAAGTATGATTTAATGCTTTAAGCATTATTTTACTACCTTTGGACTCCTTTATAACAACCATTATATCCTCCTCCAAGTTATCCCAAAAGGCCTAAAAAACTCAATTGGAAAGCCATCTGGACCTGGTGTTTTTTCGATGCTCATTCCAAAGACTACATTATTCAGTTCCTCTCTATCAATGGGTTTAAGTAGGGTCTGATTTTATTCTTTAGAGATAACAAAGGGTATGACAAAAATAACTTCTTTTTGAGCCTCTTCATCTTGCACCATACTTTCCTTAAATAGTTTAGAAAAATAATCCATTGAATGGAAATGCATATCTGGAATTGTATCAACGGAGTGTTCGTTCTCATCTTGAAGAGCTTTCGTGTTGTTCATCTGTCTCCTAGCACAAGCAATCCGATGGAAAAATTTGGTATTTTTATCACCTTCTAATAACCAAGTGGTTCTTGCTCTTTGTTTCTAGTAGGTCTCCTCTTGGTTGTCAATGTCCTCAACCGCTTTACGCAATGCATCATCCTCTTCTTTGAGCTGCTCTGTAATTGTTCCTTCCCTAAAGTGTTTTTGAACCTCATCCCATCTGGCCACCAATGGAGCTCTTTGGACCTAGAAGTATGTCTTGTTAGATCGCCTCCATTGTTTCAGTTGATCTTTGACATAATGAAGTTGTTTGTGGAATCTAAACATTGTTGTCCCATATGTTGGGAGACCTTCTTCCCACCACTATGGAATTTTCTTTCGAAGTTCCTCTTTTTGTAACCAAAAGTTTTCAAATTTAAATGGTTTGTGATGTTGCATTGTCTTGATCCCTCCTTCCAACAAAATGGGAAAGTGATCTGAAACTGGACCCTCCAAAATCTAAAATTTTATATTCCATTTTACAAATGCCTCCTCTGAAACCAAAAAATGGTCTAACTTCACCTTCCCGCTATGTGGCTCCCTCCTATTTTAGTCCAAGTATAGTTGGTTCCGGGGCATTTAATATCCACCAAGTGTAATGCCTGGACTTGGGCAATCATAAGTCGATCCTCTGGGTCCAAAATTGGGGTTCCCCCTTCCTGATCTCTAGAGGATAATTTAGCATTAAAATCCCCAGCAATAATCCAATATAAATCTTCCCTTGAGACTCTCATGTTATGCACAACTTTCCATTGATGCATTTGACCATCTAGGTTTTGAGCCCCATAAAAATTTGTGATTAAAACATGTTCAGTTGTGACATTATTTCTAAAATGTGATGTGATAACACACCTCCAAGCTATATGTTCTATTATAGTCCATTCAAGAGAATTCCAAAGAGTAACTATCCCCCCTGAGGCACCTTGGGCAGCCACTTCCATATGACCAGCACCCCTCCAAATTCTGTTAACTGTTTTACACATAAGATCTAACGAAATTTTTGTCTCCTGGATAAGCAAAAAATATGTTTTACATTTTTCTAAGATTCTTCGAACAATAGATTGATGGGTTCTACTATTTAAACCCCTAACATTCCATGATTGTATAATCATTGGTTACCTTGAGAGCAGTAAAAATCTATTGGCCTCATCGATCCTCCAGTGATCAGTTTGTCTCCTTGAACTGCTATCAATTCCTTATTTGATTTTCTACCCACTCCTTGAGAGTTGCTATTTTTTGATCTCTTTTCCACCTGAGTTATCCCTAAATTTGGCCTTTCTCTATTCTTTTATGCTATGCCCATGCTGACATCATTAATTATTGGCTGCTCTTGGTTATGCACTATTAATGCCCTTACACTCTTTGACTGTGGTAACTCACTGTACTCAATTACCTGCTCTATGATGGGGGGAGATGAAAGAGGAGCTTGAACATGGATGTTATTATTTTTATTATTCCCATCCACTCCTTCCATGAATTGTTCTTCTTGTTCCATTAGTGTCTTAAATATCTCATACCTATTGGAGGGCTTGAGTTAGGTTTGCTCTTTGCCATCTTTTTTCTTTTGCCTTCTCCTTCTTTTGGGCTGTTCAAAATCATCTCCTTGTGCTTCTGTACCCTGAGAAATATTCATTGGTTATTTGTTGATTGTTGACTTACCCTCCTTAGGAATATTTGACATTCCTATAGGAGCCTCCATTTTTATGTTCATATTATTTGGGCAAGATCAGGCCAAATGCCCATATTTATGGCAAACTCTGCATCTGAAGGGCAATGCCTCATAATCCAGTTGTTGAATCCAATATAGTCCTGCCAGTTCAAGTTCCACCTCTGCTGGTAGAGGCTGGCTAAGATCAATTTCCACACATAATCTTTGCATAAATAGTTGTGTTTCCTTCTATTGTGTCTTTGGAAACACCCAAATGTCTTCCAAGGGAATTACCGATAATTTCCAATACCTGCTCACTCTAAAACTCCATTGGAAGTGCATACAAACGGATCCAAACCGGGATAGCAGTGGGTTCAATTTGAGGATCAAATCCCACTCTCCAGGGTTGAACAAATAATCATGTCGGACCATGATTCCTCTTTTTTGATTCGAAAGCCCTATTTCTATCGGCAAGTGAAGAAAAACTAACAATAAAATATCCATTGCTAATAAACCATAAATAATACTCACCAAGAGGCTCCCAATTTTTTCGGACCCAAGAATGCAAAAAATTTAGGGTAGGGCAAATACCCATGAATTTACAGATCAAATCATGATTGGCTCTATATAAAACTATTTCTTCAACCATCCTTTGCTCAATGACAATATTTGGCCTTGATTCTGACTGTGGCAAGCATCCATTAAATTTTTGAGATGTTTATCTATTTCCTGCAGCTGTAAAGAGCATTTTTAATGTAGTTTTTTATGCTTCTTCAGTCTTTGATGGAGATTTATCCTTTAACAAATATGCAAAAGAAACATGTCTCTCTAGAAGAGGATCCGGAGGTGTCCCCATTGGACCCTCCTAGGGTAGCAATCTTGTCTTCAAATCCACAGTAACCATAAATCTCTTCAGCTACCCAACTGATGCCCTAGTTTTTCCCTCAGCACAAATTTTTCCCTTCTCCTTCATTTTTATATATTTATTGTTACCTCCATAATTTCATAACAATGAAGATTCCAACATCTTTCTATCTTCTGTCCATGCCTACTACAATGTCCACATTTGTTATCTATTTGTTTGAGGTCTTTATTAGTTTGTTTTACAATATTTTCTTATCATTTTTTTTAGAATTGTATCCTATCAAAAACTCTATCACTATTATCATTACAATGTATATTGTAACATATACTTTGTCCTAACTATAATATCTCTATGATAACATAAGTATTGCACAAAAAAATACTTCTCTAATACATTCATAAATCGTAATTTCTCATATTACAAAAAAAATTACATAAAATGTTATGTTACTCAAATGCATAGCATGGAGCTTTATCTCCAATATATAACCTTACATAATACTCTTCAATACTCCTAAAATTTACTCTCCTCAATTTCCCAATATGCAACCTTGCACATGCCTTTCTTACATTATGATAAAGCTTCTCATGATTATGTAACCTCCTACTTCACATATTGACACATTCATATGACTCTTCACTTCCACACTTGACACATAACACATGAATCTTCACTTTCACACTTAACACCTTACACTTGAACACTTGAAACATTTCACATTTTATTGCATAACACATAACACTCCTTATAACTTGAAACCTACATTGAAACAAATATAAAATACATTCCTAATCTAAATATTTATAATAGCACTTAATGGTACTTCATGGTACTCAATAGTACCAAATAATGTAGTACCTCTAACACCCCTTGTATTACATTATTGGTGTGAAGGATTTTAGCCTTCAATCTCTATCTCTTATCTTTGTCTTATCTTCATCCTATGGTTCTAACTTTGGTGTTGTTACTGGTACTATTTTTTATCTAAATTTGTTGTTGAAGAAGTTTATACCTTTCCTCTACCCATATCTAAAATTTGAAAAATAGAGATGAAGAAATCCATTTAGTACTTTTCTTGTTATCATGCTTATCCATCCAATATTATTATCTCCTTTGTACTAACAATATTTTTTAGAGTTATTGTTACCTCCATAAATTTCATAACAATGAATATTCCAACATATTTCTATCTTTTGTCCATGCCTACTACAATGTCCACATTTGTTATCTAATTTTTTGAGGTCTTTATTAGTTTGTTTTACAATATTTTCTTATCATTTTTTTTAGAATTGTATCGTATCAAACACTCTATCACTATTATCATTACAATGTATATTATCACATATACTTTTTCCTAACTGTAATATCTCTATGATAACATAAGTATTGCACAACAAAATAATTCTCTAATACATTCATAAATCGTAATTTCTCATATTACAAAAACCATTACATAAAATGTTATGTTACTCAAATACATAGCATGGAGCTTTATCTCCAATATATAACCTTACAGAATACTCTTCAATACTCCTAACTTTTGCTCTCCTCAATCTCTCAATATGTAACCTTTCGCATGCCTTTCTTACATTATGACAAAGCTTCTCATGATTATGTAACCTCCTACTTCACATATTGGCACATCTCATATGACTCTTCACTTCCACACTTGACACATAACACATGAATCTTCACTTTCACACTTGACATTTTACACTTGCACACTTGACACCTTTCACATTTTATTACATAACACATAAACACTCTTCATAACATGACACCTACATTGAAACAAATATAAAACATATTTTTCTAATATAAATATTTATAATAGTACTTAATGGTACTTCATGGTACTCAATAGTACCAAATAATTTAATACCTCTAACACCCCTTGTATTACATTATTGGTGTGAAGGCTTTTAGCCTTCAATCTCTATATCTAATCTTTGTCTTATATTCATCCTCTGGTTATAACTTTGGTGTTGCTACTGGTACTATTTTTTATCTGAATTTGTTTTTGAAGAAGTTTATACCTTTCCTCTACCCATATCTAAAATTTGAAAAATAGAGATGAAAAAATATATTTAGTGTTTTTCTTGTTATCATGCTTATCCATCCAATATTATTATCTCCCTTGTACTAACAATATTTTTTAGAGTTATTGTTACCTCCATAAATTTCATAACAATGAATATTCCAACATCTTTCTATCTTCTGTCCATGCCTACTACAATGTCCACATTTGTTATCTAATTTTTTGAGGTCTTTATTAGTTTGTTTTACAATATTTTCTTACCATTTTTTTTAGAATTGTATCCTATAAAAAAATCTATCACTATTATCATTACAATATATATTGTCACATATACTTTATCCTAACTATAATAACCCTCCAAAAACCTATTTTATTATATGCATAATTTATCTGCAAGGATGAGATACTGCTAATGTATCTGTGGATGCAGGGGACAGGTATTGTTACTGGCGGGGATAATGCAAAGGAAGGATGTCTCCTCAATGGGCAGAAGGATTATCCGGTGTAAGGTAAGTCAAGGGAAATGATGAGCGGTGGTGTATTCACCGGTTGATAGGGACGAAGAACCCTATAGGCAATGCATTCGCCAATGGTCCATGTAGATGCATATCATGTAGTTGCATTTGTAGGAATGTTTGATGTTTGTCAGATTGTGAATTTATGATGTTTGGTTGGCAATGAAAATGCTTACATGCATGGGAGCCATAGTTTAAAATGTTGGTTGGCAATGAAAATGCTTAAATGCATGGGAGCCATAGTTTTAAATAATGGGATAAATGTAGAATAATGGTAATATTATTATTGTTTTAAGAGCTGAAAGGGAAAATAAGGAAAAAGGGGTAAAGTAAAATAATTAATAATTATAAACATATACATATTAATGAGTTTCTTTTTAAGGAACTTATTTATTTAAAAATAGTATATATTCATATACAACTATATAGATAAAAGTATAAATATATGAAGGCATTAAAAACAAATGATATTTGTTTGTTTTATAATAAGATAAATGAAGTATTATAAACAATAATATATATGTATTAAAGTATATAATAATAAAATGGATATTAGAGAGTCTTGGCATTGCATTAGTTAAAATGAACAAATTTGAAATCGTCGGTATTTTTAGGGAAATTATTATTTAGTTTGAGTATTGTTGAACGTGGGGAAAGTGGATTCCACATGACACATTTGGGAGAGAAGGATTTCAAAACAACTGCGAGTTGCAAGCGGAAAAAGGGGAATGATCTTCTAAATGAGAGTATGGAAGACGAAGATGGGCATGGTTGGGAGGATCTGCATGTTTCGGCAAAGCAAGGCGAAAGCGACGAAGAGAGAGAAGGGCTTTGAAACAAAGAAAGAACTCAACTTTTATCTGTAAGTCTGTTCTGGTAAAATTTATATGATAAGATAAATGGGAAAATATAGTTGATCAAATGCATTGTTTGTGTCATTCTGTGTGCAAAAATTTGATTGAAATTTGCATTGCATATTGAAGAGAAAACTGAGAATTTTCCAGTGCATATGTGGGAAAAATTTGATACATGTTGCATGCGTTCAAAGGGATTGTTTGAAATATAAGAATTTATGTTTGGTTGTGAACCTGTGACTAAATTAAACCCATCTTGAAACTTGATTTATTTTGCATGTTGTGCTGGAAAATATTGTGATACTTGCATGTTGTGTTGGGAAGCTTATGATGTGTTGGGAAGCTTATGATATTTTGCATGTTGTGTTAGAAGTGTAAATATTGTATGCATGATAGGACTAGCTGCATGTCATGGTAGTTGACCGCTCTGACCCTTGAGAAACCATCGAAAATTCATTGAAGAACTTTGAAGAACTCTGCAAAGTTATTTGCTTGCTATCTATTGGTTGTTTTGTCTGTGTCAAGTTTCAAGAGTTGTGTCTAAGCGTGAGAAAAATTATTATCATTTTGTAGATGCTTGTGAAATAGCACTCACTGGAATGATGAAATCTGGGTTTTTAGAAAGTTAAAATAAATGTTGACATTGTATGTATTTGTATTTTTGATAAACGTAGACCCTGAGGAATTTGCATGGTAGTATTCTATGAATATTTTGATGTAATGGAAAGCAATTTTGTTGTGTATCTTTAAAATATATGAGGAATAAGATATACATTCAGGAAGAGTCTGGCGTTTCATACATACGTTATTTTAAAATGATGCATGCAATTGATATGGAAACTAGATTGTGGATTAAAAATTATTAATATATGTTTTTCTTTATGAAATAATGTTTTTCTATTTCATATGCTTCCATGTTCTACATGTATTTAGTATTTTTGAGAGCAATTGGAAATGGATGAGAATAATCACAAAGACGTAAATCTGGGTAAATTTTCCAAGGAAACTTTAGAATTTTATGACCAAAATTTCTATGTTTCAAATCGATAGTTGTTTGGTGAATGTACTGGTTGATGAGAACCACTGCAAATGAAATTTATAATTTCATATTTTCTTTACAAATCTGAATCCATTCTTTTGTATACAGTCAAATTTGCAATGTATAATCCTTTATTTAAGTTATAGGATTGTAGAAGAGATGATGCTTTAAAAACATAAGGTTTTCTAGCCAAACCAACATGATATGGTTGTATAAGGTATTAGCTAGGTTAACCTAATTTGATAAGAATCATCATGGCAGGGTGATATAATGAACTTGAATATCTTATTCAGTATGAGATTTATTTATATTCAATTTTGTTTTCAAACAGAGCCTATATGTTAGATAGATGCATTAGAAAGTGTAGAAAACTAAATGGGGAATCTAATGTTAAAGCAATGATAGCATTGTTTCAAACCAAGGAATGAAAGAGTCGATGTAAAATCAAAACTAGAATTAGAAAACTTAGAAGATTTGTTATTATTATAATTCCCTGTGTATAAGTTGAAATAGATATAAGGGATTGATGTTTAAAATGTAAGTTACTTTCGTATGTAATGAGATATCAAAATTACATAAAATAGGCGTGCATGATGACATAGGTAATATGGAGTGAGGGTGCTTTATAAAAATTGTCTGAGTAGTATTACTTACCTTAATTAAAAACATTGTGAATCAAAAATCTTTTTAAAACACATTTAGATTATATATTAGACTTTAAACAATAGAGTAGTTGCATCCATACTTAACTTATAAGAGTAGTCCACTCTATTTCATGATTATGTAGTAGAATTTTATAGTGTAATATAGAAAAAGGATGTGTTTTATGAATAAATTTTAGAGTAGCACCTACTCCAATAGATAATAAAATAAAAAGAAATCTTAAATAAAATTATTATAGTGGGTTTTAAGATTCTTTAGTTTCAATTGTAATGTTTCCATAATTCCTCTGTCTTTTATTCTGTCTTAATGATAAACATATAAGTAGACATATGGAAACTAGAAATCTTATAATATATAGTAAAATTTCATGATCGATTAGGAAATTGTACTTGTTTGCAAACCTTTGCATAGTTAAAATTTTCTAAATAATTCAAACCTTAGTTAAGCCTTTGTTTAAGAGATTCTAAGATTGTGGGAAAGACAATCTTAACTCGCAACCTAAGGTTGTGGGCAGGACAACCTTGTCATTATTTCAAGATTGTGGGAAGGACAATCTTGTGAAGATAATTATTAATGGTGCTTGCGGGTAGGCAATCATCATAATTTAGGGCTCTAACTATACTTATGATGGGAAAATGTCAGAATGGGAGGTAATGAAGGGTTGTATGGGCATCTCTTCTAGGTTATCCCTGCTAGTGATGAGTGGTGAATTGTGCTTGACTAGGTAATACCGACAACATGATGGTATGGGACATCATGTTGGTTAATCAACACAAAATATCGGGTGGTTACCAAGGTATTGGTAAGACCCTAGATGATGCTCCATGGAGATTGGTTGATCATCTAGCTCGAGCATGTATGCGCTAAGTCTTACATGACATAAGTACAAGATATAAGTTCATGAGTTCATGTTAAGACATGGGAAAGTTATGTGTCACACCTCTAGGTGTTATGGGCCCTAGAGGAAAAGAAACCCACTGCCTGAACTTAGGATCTCGGGTGGAGAGTGAAGTTCAAAATAGGCAACTATACAAGATTTGGCCAATCTCGATCTCATGAGTATTTTGACTATAGTAGAATGACACTCATGAAGATGGATCTAACATGCTCATACTAGAAAATAAATTAGAAAATATTAAAATAAAAGAAAAATTTTCTCTTACTGTAACCTTTGATGTTGGACAACCAAGTGGGTAGACTTGGGGTGTTTGGACAACCAAGTGGGCAGAACTTGGGTTGTTACATTTGGTATCAGAGCAAAGGTTGTGAATATTTAGACAATAAATTTTAGAAAACCTATGTCAAATCTAATTTATGTTACCAATGTGTTCACCTAAACTTGAAAATTTGACAAGGCTCTTTGTTTTGCTGGGTAGGCAATGGCATCTAGACAAAAAGCTAGTTCCTCAAAAATATCTATGGTGGTTCAATGGGAAGGGCTGATCGAACATCCTAAAAGGGTCTTTCAAAAAGTTATGAGGATCGAGGCTAATGAGGAAGTCGTAGAACATCCTCGGGAAAAGAGGAAGGAAAAAGAACTAGTTGTCAAAGAGGATAAAATGGTCTGAATGGTGCAATTATTGCAGGAGCAAATGAGCCAACAAAAAGAACAAATGGAGTAACAAAGTGCTCAAATGGTTGAACACATAGCTCAACAAAAGACTCAAATGTTAGAACACATGGAGCAACAAAAAGCTCAGTTGGCTCAATAACAAGAGATGATTTCCCATCAATAGAAAATAATAGAAAATTTATCTAAAGGAAAAGAAATGGTAATAGTTGAGGATGAGATAACTATTGACCCAAGAAGAAAACAAGTAGGTTTCGAGTTGGACAAGGATATGCGAAGACTTGATATAGCCAAATTTGATGGCAAAGGTGATGGGGAAGAGGCTGAAAGATGGTTGAATAGTGTGGAGGCATACTTTGCGGTTAGAACCCTTTCATCTAAATCAAAAACTTCATGGGTAGTTTTTCTTACTGGAGCTATCATTGATTGGTGGGATACCTATAGGAAAACTCACAATGTGGAGGCTGTCGATGTTCATTGGGATACATTTGTATTAGCATTCAAAGATAGGTTTCTAACACCATAATTTTACCTTGAAAGGACTGCAAAATTTTCAAGGTTAACGTAGGGTAATATGTCCGTAATTGAGTACTATCAACGATTTGTGCAATTTCTCAAATACATGCCCGAATATGAGTAGTGAAATGAGATCAAAATTCAGAAATTTCTCCTAGGGTTACATCCAAAAATTGGACACCTGATTCTTATGTTGAAACCTGCTACCTTAACTATTGCCTGTGACTTGGCTCGATAGGAAGAGGATAATTTTAAGGCCAAGAAAGCTTATTATCAACAATCCTCTGAAAAGGAAGAACCACAAAAAAGAAAAATGTGGGTCCAACAAAAGGAGATAGGAATTGGAACAAGAATCGTGGTAATGGGAACATAAATAGGTTTGACAAGAATAAGAATAGGTACCAAGGAAATAGGGGAAATCAAAACTATCGGGGTGGTCAAAGAAATTTTAGGGATAGGTATGATCAAAGAGCTAATGCACCAAGAGTTGGTACTTAGGAATATAATGAGGGAAATAAGAAAGAGAGGGCACTGAACTGGTTGCTGGATTTGTCAAGAACCTCATTATGTTGATAAATGTCCTTTGTGAGCTGATAAGAGAAAAGAACCTATGGAACCTGCTCATAAGATATATGCAGCAATAGGTAATTCCAAACTCAATGGTCAAGCAACACCTTTCCTATTGAAAGGTAAAATTTATAATAGAAATGTTTATATTTTAGTTGATTCTGGAGCAACTGATAGCTTTATTTCACCAAATATTTTGAGGGACATACCAAAAAAACTTGGATTTATGGCTAATGGGTGGAAAGTCGAGTATGGGTCTGGGCAAACCTATATTATTAATCAATGTCTATTTGACCCTCAAATAATGCTACCTCAAGGGCAAACCCGATGGCATTTATATGTAGCTCCATTACATGCCTTCGACATAATTTTAGGTATTGATTGGCTCAAGGCACATAAAGCATTGTTAAATTTTGAGGAAATATGGATGGAATTCACTGATGACACCAAGCAAAGGATTCAGATTTTCTATGGACGTGAATTAGTGGAACCACATATTTTGACAACAATGCAAGTTAAAAGAGCATTGAGAAAGGGTAGTAGAGTCTTTGTGGTCAAACTTAATAAAAAGGAAGAAAACGAGTCCGGAGCAAGTCTTTTCCAAACTTATCCAGTGTTGAATGATTTTTGAGATGTCTTTCTTGAGGAATTACTGGGTCTTCCACCCCAAAGGGAATTTGATTTTACTATAGAACTTTTACCAGGAGCAACTCCTATAGCTCGAGCACCATATAGGATGACTACAATAGAGTTGCAAGAACTTAAGACTCAACTTCAAGAACTTTTAGAAAAAGGATATATTAAACCTAGTGTTTCACCGTGGGGTGCACCAGTTTTATTTGTGAAAAATAAGGATGGAACATTAAGGCTATGTATTGACTACAGAATGCTAAACAAGATGACTATTAAGAATAAGTACTCTCTACCTAGAATAGATGATTTGTTTGATCAACTAAAAGGAGCCACAATTTTCTCCAAAATTGATCTCAGATCTGGTTATCATCAGTTGAGGATTCAAGAAGAAGATACCCATAAAACTGCTTTTCGAACTAGATATGGCCACTATGAATTTATAGTGTTGCCTTTTGGATTGACCAATGCCCCAACAACTTTTATGAATTTGATGAATAGTGTGTTTCGAGAGCAACTAGATCAGTTTGTATTGATATTCCTAGATGATATATTGATCTACTCCAAAAGCAAAGAAGAGCATGATCTTCATATGAGAATTGTTCTTGAAATACTTAGAAAGAATCAATTATATGGAAAAATGTCCAAGTGTGAGTTTTATGCAACCTAGGTACAGTATTTGGGTCATGTAATTTTTGTTGAAGGGGTGTCTATTGATCCAAAGAAAATTGAGGCTATTATTGATTGGCCTGCTCCAACAAATATTTTTGAAGTGCGAATTTTTATGGGGATGGTTGGATATTATCATCATTTTATCTAAAATTTCTCTAAGGTAGCCTATCCAATAACCAATCTCCAAAAGAAAGGAAAAGCTTTTAAATGGATAGAATGGTGTGAAGAAGCTTTCAAAACTCTTAAAGAAAAGCTAACATCAACACCTATTCTTAGAATAGCAGATCCCAAACAACCATTTATTGTATGTATTGATGCTTCCATGGAAGGATTAGGTGGGGTTCTCATGCAAGAGGATGGTGTTATCGCTTATGAGTCATGAAAACTTAAGAAACATGAATTAAACTATGCCACACATGATTTAGAGTTGGTTGTAGTAGTGCATGCTCTGAAAATGTGGCATCATTACCTACTTGGTAAATATTTTGAGCTTAGAATAGATCATCAAAGCTTAAGATATATCTTTACTCAACCAATGCTCAATGCTAGACAAAGGCGTTGGATGGAATTTCTGGCAGAATATGATTTTGGCATAGAGTATATAAAGGGAAAAGAAAATAAATTAGCAGATGCTTTAAGTAGAAGAAGGCATATCAATGCTATGTCACACTGTCAATCTGCTATAATTGATCAAATAAGAAAATTACAAATTCAAGATGAATATTCTCAGAAGTATCGAGAACTGGTTCAACAAGATTCTGATAAAGCAAAGGAATTTAGAATCTAGGAAGATACATTATTCTTCAAAAATAGAATGGTAGTGCCTAATGATCAGGACTTGAGAAATATGATACTGCAAGAGGCACATAGTGCTCCTTATTCCGCTCATCCAGGCTATGTAAAGATGTATGAAAATTTGAGAAAAGAGTATTATTGGCCAGGAATGAAAAAGGATATCATTGAATTTGTGGCTAGATGTTTAGAATGTCAAAAGGTGAAGGTGGAACATCTACATCCAGCTGGATGCTTATTTTCGCATGACATTCCACAATACAAATGGCAGGTTGTGACTATGGATTTCATTGTTGGATTGCCTAAAAATTATTTTTAGCATGATGCCATTCTAGTAGTAGTTGATAAATTGACTAAAGTGGCACATTTTTTGCCTGGAAATATTAAATATGGAGCTCTCATTGTAGCCCACAAATTTTCTAGGGAAGTGGTACGGCTACATGGATTTCCTAAAACAATTATATCATATAGGGATTCTCGATTCACATCTAAGTTTTGGTAGACATTGCATCAGGCATGGGGAACAAAACTCAATATTAGTACTACTTATCATCCTGAGATAGATGGACAAACTGAAAGGGTAAATCAAGTCTTAGAGGATATGCTCCACATGTATTGTATGGATCATCAAACGAAATGGGAAGATTACCTTTTTCTAGTAGAATTTGCTTATAATAATAGTTACCATACTTCTCTAGGTATGGCTCCATTTGAGGCTCTGTATAGGAGGAGGTGCAGAATGCCATTATCATGGAGTAATCCGGAGGATCGGGTGATGATCGAGCTGGATATGGTCAAAGAAATGGAAGACCAACTCAATGAAATTTGTTAAAGGCTCAAAGAAGCCTCAGATCGACAAAAGAGTTATGCGGATCTTAAGAGAACACCCAGGGAATTCACTATGGGAGACAGAGTATTCCTAAGAGTTAAACCTACCAAAATTTCTATCAAATCCTCTAAGCTTAGTCCATGATTTGTAGGGCCTTTTGAAATTATTGATAAACTAAACCCGATCGCCTACAAATTAGACTTACCACCTAATTTATCAAAAATTCATGATACATTCCATGTGTCCCTTCTCAAGAAATATGTTCTTGACCCCTCACATGTTTGGAATGTTGATCATTTGTAGATGGATGATCCCCTGTGCATTGAAGTGCGACCTATTAAGATCCTTGGTTATCAAACAAAATAGTTAAGAAAGTATAATATTGAGTAGTGCAAGGTCCAATGGGACCAATTTTCTAAAAATAGTGCCACGTGGGAGGATGTGGCCATCATGAAAAGATAGTTTCCATTTTTGTTTGAATAGTGTTATCATCATGTCATAGTTTCATTTTGTCTAAATAGTGATATAATCATATCTTGGTTTGTGAAGTATGATAAATATATTTGATGTTTGTGCATGTTTAGTATTTACAATAAATGATGATTCAGTTTTGGAAAATGTAAATTTGTTGATGTATTGTATTGATTTTCTATTATCCATGGCAATATTGTTTTTATGCTTCAATGGGAAATGCAAACATAGGGACTGTGTTTAATATTAGGGGGAAGTATGTAATAACCCTCCAAAAATCTATTTTATTATATGCCTAATTTATCTGCAAGGATGAGATACTGCTAATGTATCTGTGGATGCAGGGGACAGGTATTGTTACTGGTGGGGATAATGCAAAGGAAGGATGTCTCCTCAATGGGTAGAAGGATTATCCGGTGTAAGGTAAGTCAAGGGAAATGATGAGCGGTGGTGTATTCACCGGTTGATAGGGGTAAAGAACCCTATAGGCAATGCATTCGCCAATGGTCCATGTAGATGCATATCATGTAGTTGCATTTGTAGGAATGTTTGATGTTTGTCAAATTATGAATTTATGATGTTTGGTTGGCAATGAAAATGCTTAAATGCATGGGAGCCATAGTTTAAAATGTTGGTTGGCAATAAAAATGCTTAAATGCATGGGAGCCATAGTTTTAAATAATGGGATAAATGTGGAGTAATGATATGATTATTATTGTTTTAAGATCTGAAAGGGAATATAAGGAAAAAGGGGTAAAGTAAGATAATTAATAATTATATACTTATATATATTAATGTGTGTTTTTGAGGAATTATTTATTTAAAAATAATATATTTATATATAACTATATATATAAATATAAATATATGAATGTATTAAAAATAAATAATATTTGTTTGTTTTATAATAAGGTAAACAAAATATTATAAACAATAATATATTAAAATATATAATAATAAAATGAATATTACAGAGTCTTGGCATTGCATTAGTTAAAATGAACAAATTTGAAATCATCGGTATTTTTAGGGAAATTATTATTAGTTTGAGTATTGTTGAACGTGGATGAAAGTGGATTCCACATGACATACTTTGGATAGAAGGATCTTTCAAAACGAACTAGCGAGTTGCAAGCGAAAAAAAGGAAACAATCTTCTAAATGAGAGTATGGAAGATGAAGATGGGAATGGTTGGGAGGATCTGCATGGTTTTGACAAAGCAAGGCGAAAGCGACGAAGAGAGAGAAGGGCATTGAAACAAAGAAAGAACTCAACTTTATCCATAAGTCTGTTCTGGCAGAATTTATATGATAAGATAAATGGGAAAATATAGTTGATCAAATGTATTGTTTGTGTCGTTCTGTGTGTAAAAATATGATTGAAATTTGCATTGCATATTGAAGAGAAAACTGAAAATTTTCTAATGCATATGTGGGAAAATTTTGATACATGTTGCATGCGTTCAAAGGGATTGTTTGAAATATAAGAATTTATGTTTGGTTGTGAACCTGTGACCAAATTAAACCCATCTTGAAACTTGATTTATGATGCATGTTGTGCTGAGGTATAATGTGATACTTGCATGTCGTGTTGGGAAGCTTATGAAGTGTTGGGAAGTTTATAATATTTTTGCATGTTGTGCTAGAAGTGTAAATACTTAGACATGATAGGACTAGTTGTATGTCATGGTAGTTGACTGCTCTAACCCTTGAAAAACCATTGAAAATTCACTGAAGAACTTTGAAGAACTCTGCAAAGTTCTTTGCTTGCTATCTATTGGTTGTTTTTTTGCATCAGGCGTCAAGAGCTGTGTATAAGTGGGAGAAAAATTATTATCATTTTGTAGATGCTTGTAAATATCACTCAGTGGAATGACAAAATTTGGGTTATTATAAAGTTAAAATAAATATTGACGTTGTATGTATATGTATTTTTGATAAACGTAGACCCTGAGGAATTTGCATGGTAGTATTCCATGAATCTTTTGATGAAATGAAAGCAATTTCATTGTGTATCTTTAAAAAATATGAGGAATAAGACATAAATTTAGGAAGAGTCTGGTCTTTCTAAAACACATTTAGATTATATATTAGACTTTAAACAATAGAGTAATTACATTCATACTTAACTTATAAAAATAGTCCACTGTCTTATAAAAATACTCTATTGTAGGTTAGGATTATTGTTTACTAGGTGAGGATTATGTAGTAGAATTCTATAGTGTAATATAGAAAAAGGATGTGTTTTACGAATGAATTTTAGAGTAGCACCTACTTCAATTTATAGATAAATAAAAGGGATCTTAAATAAAATTATTATAGTAAGTTTTAAGTTTCTTTAGTTTCAGTTGTAATGTTTCCATAAATCCTCTGTCTTTTATTCTCTCTTAATAACAAACATATAGTAGACATATGGAAACTAGAAATCTTATAAAATATAGTATAATTTATGATTGATTAGGAAGTTGTAATTGTTTGCAAACCATTGCATAGTTAGACTTTTCTAAACAATTCAAACCTTAATTAAGCCTTTGTTTAAGAGATTCTAAGATTGTGGGAAAGACAATATTAACTCGCAACCTAAGGTTGTGCATAGGACAACCTTGTATTTTTCAAGATTGTGGGAAGGGCAATATTGTGAAGAAAATTATTAATGATGCTTGCAGGTAGACAACCATCCTAATTCAGAGCTCTAACTATACTTATAATGAGAAAAGATCATAACGGGAGGTAACGAAGAGTTTTATGGCAATCTCTTCTAGGTTATCCCTGCTAGTGATGAGTGGTGAATTATTCTTGACTAGGTAATACCGATAACATGATGGTATGGAACATCGTGTTGGTTAATCAAAACAAACCATGGGGTGGTTACCAAGGTATTGGTAAGACCCTAGACGATGCTCCATGGAGACTGGATGATCATCTAGCTCGAGCATGTATGCACTAAGTCTTACATGACATAAATACAAGATATAAGCTCATGAGTTCATGTTAAGACATGGGAAAGTTATATGTCACACCTCTACGTGTTATGGACCCTAGAGGAAAAAAAACCCACTCCCTGAACTTAGGATCTCGAGTGGAGAGTGAAGTTCAAAATGGGCAACTATACGAGATTTGGCCAATATCGATCTCATGAATATTTCGACTGCAATGGAATGGCACTCATGAATATGGATCTAACATGCTCATACTAGAAAATGAATTAAATAAGATTGAAATAGAAGAAAAATTTTCTCTTATTGTAAACTTTGATGTCGGACAACCAAGTGGGTGGACTTGGGGTGTTTGGACAACCAAGTAGGAATAACTTGGGTTGTTACACTAACTGTTTGTATTCATGAACTATGTTTAAATCATTTTTATCAAATGCTTTGTCTATTATTGGAAGAAGTTCTTCTAGTTTTTTTGCGGGTTCCAAATCACAAGTATCACAACTTGTATCACAATTCTCTTTTTGCTTTTGATGAAGATAATTAGTGTCACAAATTACATTTGTTATTATGGGGCTTAATTCTATGGTATCACAACATGCATTTGTTGTCATAGGCCTTAAATAATTTGTCATAATAGACATATTTCATTATAGGCTTGTTCCCCAATTCTTCAATTTTTTCTATTTTTGGTCTTGAAAACATTTAGAGTGATTATTCCCTTGTATGTTTCTTTTCATAGACTAACAAGTGCTATGATAAAATTTTCATAACAATCATTAATTTAGTGTCATTAAGAACCCTTTGTATGCATTATTATTTTTTAATAGGTTATATGAGATTGAAACAACCCCACCCATATTACATCATCACCACATAGTGGTATTACAACAAAGCTTGGATATTATCCATATATCATTTGGCAATATTTGAACCTGGGTCTCCTCCTTGAAATGTTGAGGAATTTAACTGGTTGAATTAATGTCACTTGATACTTTGTATGCATTTTTGAAGTATTAAAAAATATTTGTTTGTAGCTTCTTCAATAAAGATTGTAAATATATCATTAATTCATTTGACACATATTTTTTATGTTTAGTAGATCCTTGAGAGAAGAATTGTAAGATATTTTTGACCATATTTCTTTGTTTTTTCCTTTTATTTTATTGCCATGTTGTAATAATTTACTTTATATCAATTCTTTTTTCAAATTCTTCAATTTTAGTTTTATTCAAATCATCAATTTGTTTTTTAAATAAACAATAAACTTCTTGTGTCTCCCTTTTAAATTCACTTTCAAAAACTAAAATCTTCTTATGACTCCCTCAATAATTTTTTCTCCAATAGACTCCCCTTATGAGTCTTGCAATTTCATTAATTAATTTTTACGTTAATTTTCAAATTTAATTTCACAATCAATCTTCAAATCTTAATTCACCATTCATTCAAATTCAATTCTTTAATTTTCTTATGTCTCTCAAATTCACTTTCAATTTTCCCAAAGTGTCTTCTTAAATTTCAATTTAACACTCTCTTCCTTTGAAAAATCAATTCAACTTACCCTTTAAATCAAATATCTAAATCAACCTTTCATTCCCTTAATTCTCCACACATTCATACATTCCTTATTATTATTATTTCCTTATATATTTCCAAAAAAAAAACTAAATAAAGTATGCCCATAAATATGTGCTCAATTCGGAAATAATCATGCAACTAAGAAAGTATTTAAACCTTTGGTGCTCACCTTTAATTTTTTTGCACAAATGGAAACTAGTTTGGGAAATGTTTCACTCAACTCAGGCATTTTTCTTAAGTATTTGTGTTGTCCTCATTTGTAGGTACTAGTGTAATAGGTATTAATTCTTCTCCCTTTCTATATCAAATGCCCTCACACTTTCTTCTCTTTGACTTAGGTAAACTTCCTCCTTCTAGGTCAGGTGATTTAGCACAAATATTCCCATTCTGCTTAATGCAATTTTTCTAACTTGGGTACTTTAATCTTCTAGCTCAGACAATCTTCTCCTCCAAAGCTTTTGTCATGTCTTTCATAGAATTCAACCTATCCTTGAATCTCAACATAGGAATAGAAAATAATCCAATTCAATTTTCTCCTTTAATATAGATGTTCTCCTCTCTTCAACCACTAACACTCTTCTTCACTGCATGCAGTATTTAGATGCCCCTTCTATATAGATATTCTAAAACAATTCTCGAATATTCTTCCAATTCTTCTTGTAAGTCTTTCATGTTCCAATATTCTTCTTCTTCAAGCTTCTTTTTCTCACCAATATTCTCCTTCAATATTTTTCTCACCTCTCTTAACCAAGATAACTTTCACCAAGGTAGATTTGATGAATTCCATTCAATGTGGCTGTAATACCGCTATTGGAAAATATGCCTAAATATCTCATAGGTAAATATTTCCAAGATCAAATATCACTCACATAAAATCACATCCAATGATAAGGCAAGTAATGCACAACAAAATACCTCTCTATTATATTCATAAATCACAATTTCTCACATTATTAAAACCATTACATAGAACATTATGTTACTTAGATACATAGCATGGAGATTTATATCCAATATATAACCTTATAAAAGACTCTTCAACACTCCTAACTTTTGATCTCCTGATACTCACAAAGATGCAGCCTTTCACATGCCTTTATTGCATTATGATAAATCTTCTCACATGACTCTTTGCTTCCACACTTGACACCTAACACATGAATCTTCACTTGTACACTTAACACCTTACTCTTGCACACATGACACCTTTCACACTTTATTACATAACAGATAAAATTATTCATAACTTGACACCTACATTGACACAAATATTAAACACACTCCAAGTCTAAATATTTACAATAGTATTCATTGGTACTTCATGGTACTCATTGGTACCAAATACTGTAATACCTCTAATATATATTACTTATATTTAAGACCATAGAGTAAGAAATTTTCTATGGATAAAAAACTCTTAAAAGGATTTTAATATTGATTGGGCTTTTTGGACTTCCATATTAGCATATTAATAATTAAAATTTAGAAAATGATGCAATGAAGGGGGGTTGGATTCGTTTCAAACAACAAGGTGGACAACAAGTAACTTTGGTTAGTAGAGTATCTCTTAGATGGAAAATTCCCTTAGATTATGGGTTTCTTTAGATGATAGGTCAACACAACATATTTAAGATAATAAATTACACTAGCTTAGACAACAACCTCAAATGATATTCTCAAGGAATGCATGCTTCTTGATGGTAGGTTTCATAGCAACATTGCATGACAACACCTTGTTAGATAGTAGATGACACACACTTTTTTGATAACTTCCCTTGATGACATGCACTTCCTTGATCATAATTTCCTTTGATGACATGCACTTCCTCGATGGTTTTCCCTTGACTGCATGCACTTCCCTAATGACAGTTTCCCTAATGGCACACACTTCCCTATAAATTGATTCTCTTTGACAATATATTTTCTTAGTTGGCAAGATAGTAAGGGGTAAGGGTATATTTTAGATGATAAGTTTATATCCAAGGAAATAAAACGACAATGACCTATCATTTCACCAAACAACAACAATAGAAAGGATTAAAAATAAAAATAAATCAAAACATAAACACAACACATAGATCTCCTTTAAAGGAAGATAATTTTTTTCCTTTTTTTATTATTGCAAATTACAATTACATCACCCAATAGTAATATTTTGGTACAAACTAAATTATCACAAATAATTTTTTTCCTTTCTCTACTCTATTTTCTTCTTTCTTATGTTCTCTCTCTCCTCCTCAAACCTTCCCTTCTACTCTCTTTTACCTCTTGAACCCCAAATTAATTTATAAACTTAAGAATCAATTACTGCCTAACTACCTAGATAATTTTACAACTACCTATATGGTTGGCATTCCATTTCTCATGTGTCAATTCCTCATGTTAGTTCCCCACATGGATGCTCCTACATCATAATCACCGGGTAACATAAATGTTTCATGAATATTTCTAGAAATATTCAACAAATACTCTATGTTTAGCAATATCAAAAGTACTCATCCACATTGATTCGTCAACTTCTTGGTTCTTCTACTTGACTAAATACTCCAAACATGTCTTACCTCTTATCCGTATTCCTATGCTAGAATCTATGATTGCTTCAATTTCATCTCATTATTTCTCTGGAACCTATGCTATCCAATTTTCTAGTGAAATATCAATTGTAAGATCTTCATAATTATCTTTAGGTTGGTTATAGTATGGGTAAAAGTTAACTACATTAAATATTGGAGAAATGTATATGCATTCTAGAGCTAAATTTCATATTCATTGGATGTAAACTTCTTCAATATCTTACAAGGTCTAACCTTCTTCTAGTTTAACTTTTCCTCTTGGAAATTGCTCCTTCCATAAATGTGCCAAAACCAAATATACAATCTAAAACTATTGCATTCTTCCTTTTATATCAACATGTTGTTTTTATTTTATGGCACTCTTCTTTAATTCATTTTTCACCTCCTAATTTAAATCATGAATGTAGTTGGAAAAATTCTTATCCTACAATACTTGATATCTACATATTAGTTGTCTTTTGTAATTCATATACTCCTCTTAGACATACCCCATATACAATTTAAAATGGGCTTCTACCTGCACTCCAATGTATGGAGTTGCATCTAAACTCTACATGTACCAAAACAATATCCCAAAGCTTCAAATTCTTCCCAAATAAAAATCTCAACAAATTCCCAAGACTTCTATTCACAATTTTAGTTTATCCATATGTAGAAACCAAATCCTAGCCACTTTTCTTCCATGTATCATCCAATCACGACCACCCATTAGTTATTTATATATATGTGTAGACACAAAAACAATACCAATCCAATTATGTGACTACAAGCACTGAACGAATTGGCATACATACCCCTTATGGCAGCCTCCAGAGGTTAAACAGTGGTCCTAACCACTCCCAAATCATATTTGGAAGGTCAGAGGTCATTTTTGCACCTTTTAAGAACTTTGCTCCCTATTCGTCCCACCCTGGGATGATTAGAATCCTATTTGTCCCACCCCGGGATGATTAGCAGCAATCGCTCCAAGGTGGGATGATTAGCAGGTTTAACTGGCAAAAAGTCAAACCTTGACAAATGGCAGCCCAAATCTGCCACCCAACTCTGCCTTCAAGGCATGGGAGTGCAAGGGAACATTTCAAATCAGAGAGGCCCTAATCAGGGAGGAATATTCTCTCCCCTAAAAATGCATAATGAGCCAAGTAGCACCCTCTCATGCACATTCAAAGGAGACCCTTAGGTCTATAAAAATGTGAGCCTCCTCACCCAAAAATATGAGGAGATCTGGAGCATTTGGAGCGACGAAGTGCTATCAAATTATACCCCCATTCCTCTTTGTGCTTCCTACATCCCTAATCTCTCTCTTCTGGAAGAGAGGTTATCAGGTGAACACTAGGAACGCAATCCAGATCCAAAAACCCAAGAAATCGGCAAAAATACCATCCCAAACTCATTGAAACAACCCCCTAGGAGGTTTTAGACCCATCCCACTTGGATTGGTGTCAAAACTAGCCCCCAAACAGTGGGCGTCCCACCCCCGGGCGCCCTCCAAACTGCTGTAGTCCTAATCGCCCCATCTCAGAGCGATTAGAAATATGTGCATGGTTTTTTACTATTATTTTTTCATTCTTTTATATCTTATGTATTTATGTTGTCCAAATTTAATTGCTTTCTGACATGATTTGACCTGGTTTTTGTCATTTTATGCGTCTACTAACCTATAGGGAGCGCCTTCGAATATAAGATAACATGGGCATAATCTGCCAAATTTGACCTTCTAGGTCATCTCAAAATTCTTTTTTTAGTCCAACCACAAGTTTGCAGGAGTTTTGGAGGCCTCTAGATAGGACATTTGCAAGGTCACTTTTTGCAAGTTTTGTTGTAGTCCCCAGCGTCCCACCCTGGAGTGATTAGCAATTTGTGCATTATTTATTTACTGTTACTTTTACAATATGTCTCGGATGATATCCTAATGCCTATGTTAAATTTTGAACTCATTCTGACATGATTTGACTGTCATTCTATTATTTTATGTATTAACTAGCTTGTAGGACGCCCCTATCACATACAAGAGAATATGGGTAGGATATGCAAATTACGAGCATTTGGGTAGTCTTATAATTACATATAATGCTTAAATTGTGATTTTTAGATGATTTTTATAAGCATAGGTAGGACATTGGAGCGCTCGCTTGGGAGAGGCCCCCATGGGCAAACGAGCATAATGGGGTCGTCTGACGCCACTTCGACACAAAATTAGGTGATACCAATTCTAGAAGTTTTCATTTACATTTATGTATCATTATGTAATTGATTTATCAATCTTATCATTGATATTCCATAAGTGCCCGTTGGAGGCCTTGGGGATTGCACGTTTTTCTAGATACGCATATGCTATTAACGGTTTGTTTTCTTTCTGTGTGTAGGATCTCACCACTAGGAATACTAGAGGGGCATCAAGGAATGATGAACACATGGACACAAGTAGCAGCAACTTTTAGCCTGCCCACTTCAAATGTGGGTACACAAAAGATGCTAGAAGCATACCGTCCGATCTTGGAAGCACGACTTCTTTCGGGCATCCATTAATGTAACAAATTGTATCAAATTTTCTGAGCCCTAGAGGTGGGATGTATTTTAATTGGATTAAAAGCAATATGAATAAAATAGGCCCCTCTTTGTTTGCTCATATCTCATTTTTGCGTCATTTCCTTCATGCATTGTGCATCGCATTCGTAGGACTTAGCATATATATCCATTTTTGTTTGCATCATATTGGTACACCATTTTTCTACATGCTTTCAGTGGTGATCATGATGGGACCTTGTCCCTTGCTGTTAGTATCAAGTTTCTAATCCAAATTTTGAAGAACATGGACTTATACTGATAAGGGGGGTGAACAGTATAAGACTTAACCAATTAATAATTTTAACTTTAGATAGCAGTGGCATCAACACAACATTAATAAAGACAGAAAGCATCACACATTGAAGACCCATTTTTAATGTGGTTCACCCAAAATGGTTGGGCTACGTCCACAAAAACTTTTCTCTAAAAGTTATCTCAAAGTTCTTTGGGAATCCTTCCCAATTACAATGTTTATGAGCCTTGGCCCAAAGGAGATACCTTCCCCTCTGCTCTGGAAATGATCCCTCAAAATATCAAATTCCTCTACCTCTTTCCAGCATGTGGAACTCCTTTCCATCGAAGACCTCCTATCCTCAATGCTTAGCCTAAGAGACCTCTGCCTTCTATGATCACATCCACAGCAGCTTAGAAACCTGTACCAAACACAGTTATTCGGTCTAGTACAAGTCTTCCTCTGTCTGTCAGATCTGTCTAACTCTTGAACAAATCAATCCTCTACACACAAGCCTTCTCAAAGACTTGCCAAATCTATCCTCAAGTTCTTCTCATAGAACCAATGCACCTATGTCCTCAAGTTCTCTGATAGAACTATCAAACTCAGCTCACAAGTCCTCTGCTAGGACCTCGTCCAAATCTGCTCACAAGTCCCCACCGAAACTCGTCCAAAAAACTGCTCACAAGTCCCCACCAAAACCTGTCCAAAAACTGCTCACAAGTCCCCACCGAAACCTATCCAAAAACTGCTCACAATTCCCCACTGGAACCTGTCCAAGAACTGCTCACAATTCCCCACTGGAACCTTTCCAAAAACTCAACAAGCTCACCAAGAAAAACTTTCTTAGTAGGAAATCACAAAGTGAATTGTTAGAGACCCAATGTGATTTGTCAAACTCATAGAAGCATAAATATAATTGTTAGAGACTCAATATGTTCTATACTCAAATCCCAATCTCAAAACTCAACTCAAATCAACTCAGATCAATCTCAATCTCAAATCTGAAAACTCAACTCAATATCTAAAATGGATAGGATAGAATGTTTTCTTTCAATAACATGAAACCCCAACAATTGCCAACTATGCAAAGAATCACATAACAATGATACTCATGTTCTTTTCACCATCAATTAGGGTTTCAACAACAATGCTCATCAAACAAGGTTTAGTCAACCAACACCATTCAACTCAACATCAACCTTGAAGCATTCAACCAATCATCACAAGAAAAGGAAACAAGTAGAAATCCTTTTCCCTCCAAAGATATTTGAACAAAACAACCACCAACATAATATCACCAAATGCAAAGAATAACTTGCTCAAATCAACTCAATGGAGTAAGCCCAATATCATGAATCAAGTAAAGCAATAACTTGATCAAACAACCTCTATGGAAGCAACTCAACCATCAAACTCAAAACAACCAACCAAGGGTTCCACCAACTCAATGCAAGTAGCTAGACTCACAAATATAAACCCTAGTGCACAAAGCTTCCACTATCTGAAACCAAAAATTATGCATTCACCAAAAACTCTCCTTTAGGATAACAATGCATAAGTAGTCTTCAACAAACTAGAAAATAGGATTTACACCTAGCCAAAGGATACCTAGTAGAATACCTTTTCACTCCAACCTTATTTTAGAAAACATACACCAATCATACTCATAAGAAGAATGTGCCCATACCTTATAAATCGTTGTCCAAGAAACTTCGAATTTCGTGGCATAAAGACGTTTTAATAAAAACGTGTGTTACTCTGGCAAAGCACCCCTACGAGACTCGAAATGGTGACCTCCGCCAATGCAACGCCCAATAGTAGCCTTCGCTGCCACTAGACCACATGGGCTACGAAGTTTACAAGTGAACTTCCCTCCATTTCACCCTCAGAAAAAAACTCCCGAAGACTTTTCAACCGCACGTGCTTCTAAGTCTTCCTTCGATCGCAGCAAATACAGAGCACAAACACTGCAAATTGCATTCGAGGAATTTCGAATTAATTTGCCTTCCAACCTTAGGAGTTGGAGAATAAATAGTCTCTTCGAAGACACCTTGACATCGGTGGAAATAAAGACCATTTCGAAATTAATCAAAAGTCTTTTCAAAAAGGGTTTAAAAAACCTTTAAATAATTTTAATAAATTAAGAATAAAAAAGGTTTAAAAACCTTTAAGTATTTTTAATAAATTAAAAATAATTTCTCCCTTAATTAATTAAATAATTAATTAATTAAAACCTTGAAGGGTTTTAAATAATAATTAAATGAATAATAAAGAGAACCTCCATTGGTTTTAATAAAAACCATTTAATTTGGTTTTAATAAAAACCCTATCCAACTTGGTTTTAATAAAAACCGGTTTGGTTTTAATGAAAAACCCTTGCTAATGGAATCTCTCCGGATTCTCTTAAAAATATTCTCTTGGAATATTCCACCTTTGAAGCCAACACATCCTCTTAACATTAATGCCATTTCCTTTTGACATCAATGACAACTCATAGACAAGAAGCTAGGATCTCAAACCCAAAATTGCCAACAAATTTTATGGTTTTTCTTTGCAGGTGTTACTCATTCGGGCACTGGACTGCTACTCGTGCCACCCCGAGATGAATACATATTCGTCCCACCCTATGACGAATGCATACCTGCTATTCATCCCACCCCAGGATGATTACAACTCTATGCGTTTTTTGAGCAGAAACTCAGAAGCATTTGGTTTAGACAGAGAAGAGGTAGGCCTTATGAACATCCTCTGTGTTTTTCTACTTTTTGTTTCTGTAAATTTTTGCTTTCTTTGTTTTATTTTCAGACACTTGCATAGAAATGTTAAGTAGTTTGTTTTTCTTTCTTGCAATAAAAAAAAAATAGAGTAAATTAAATGGAAGGAACTTTATTAGGAATACATTTTTCTATAGTTTGCTTGCATGATACTTGCACGAATGGCAAGTCCTCACTATAGGTTTCAGTTCTAGTTAGGTTTTGTGATTTCCTTTTTGCTACTAATGGTTTCTGAAAGATAAAACGTACTTTAAAGCATTGCATTAGTGAAAATCATCTTTTGTTGTATGTTTTCTTTCTTTATACAATTAAAAGGAACCACACACACCACCTAATAAAATTAACATCAAGGAGTTGGACTTAATACCCCAACACTTGATCAAGACCAACGATGGGTTTCATCACCACCTTGGCTTGGAGTTTGCATACATATACCCTGATCATGACTGTTGCTAGATGTAAATCCTGATGAAAGCTGACCAAGTGTAGCGGGGGTGATTCCCCATGCATGAGGATAAGTCTTCTAAGGTAGGTGTCAAAAATAGAGCGATCCCCCTTTCATACCGCCTATGTTCCACTTATTGTTTTGCTCTTGCGTACCAATAGTTTCCCTCATGTAAGGGCAAGTATATTGAGAGGTTCGGTATAACGGCCTGACAATGGTATATTGAAGGGGTGACCATTTTGGAGATACAAGAGCCCTCATTATGCATGTATAACAAAGTTTTCTTTACAAGATTTACATAACAAAAATCAAACACACGAAACCAGATCTAGGACACACATTTAATCTGTAAACAAGATAATCATTTCTGTGTTTGTGTGGTCCCCTTTTGTTTGGTATAGCATAAAAATTGTAAAGGAGATAAAAATATACATATCTTTTTAGAAAAACCACTCCCATGGTGTATACCCGTAGCCAAGCCCAATCATGGGAAAAATCTACAAAAAGTATGCAAGGAGGCACAAGTCACCCCATTATAGCCCCAAGGACTTGGTTATACCACCTTTGCAGCCTGACCCACAACATAGTCCATACTATATCCCTGCATAATAGGACTATAGAAGCACCCCTTTGAGGGGCACTCCCGTTCAACATAGACCCTCTCAGGAGGAGTACACACATGGGAAGGCCCCATTAGACACTCATTATGAGTGGCCACTGTGTGATGAAGCGCTAGAGCAGCATAGGGTTCATAAGGAGGGCCCACATGATTATATCATTCCCCCTCCACCCCTCATTACTGTTAGAACTAATAGGCCAAATCTAGAGCACAAGGAGCTTTAGATAGGGCGAGCCAACTCTGCCCGTCCCTTTCACATGTATGAAAGGGAGCACGAGAAAAACTAGTATATTCCTCAAGAGCAATACATCGCGTGGGAGCAATGCGCCTCCGCACCTGCTAATTATTAGGATCACCTATTGAGGCTAGAGCCCCGAGTGAATTTTGCTAACCTCGATAGAGGAAAGTGACCCATAGAGATCTCGGATCACCACGACCGAGATAGATATGTAGGGGAGGCATCTAGGCCTCCTAGACCTAGGACGACGAAACAAATTGACTTGGCATTTTCCAAACATGTCGCCCGCCAAGCGCAAATCACGCAGCTTAGGCAAGATCAATAGTAGTTAGAACAACTATATCATCTTAACAAAGAGCGCATTCAGTGCCAGATAGATGAGTTATTCTAGAACACTATGCATGAGAGGATTCCAACCCCTCGCATGTATAAAACAAAAATTTATGAGAGGCACAACCCCTTAGTACAATACAGGTCTCCACAACCTTATCAAGCGTTGCCTCCAAGACCTCCTAGACCTGAGCGGTAGGCCACTCCTAGAACCAATGATGGGCGCCTTCCTCGAGCACCCGTCCATGTTCATAGGTCATGCCCAAAAACTCCTCAAGAGGCCTATGAGGAATTTGAATGAGAAGAAGAGTGGGCTGAAATGCCCTACCAAAGCAAGGGGTGCTATCCGGATACCCCTCCATAGGCCTCAAGTTCCTCACAATACACAACGAGAACAAACCAAAGAAGAGGAAATCAAATCCTCTGATGCATACAAAGCACTTCTATAGCACCTAGAGTCTATGGAGACTAAGACTTCGGGGCCCCAAAAACCCACATTACGCTAGCTCCACAGTCACCCTGTGCATCCTTTAGTTCTGGCACCCCCATACCCTAACCACTTCAAAGTGCCTCAGTTGGAAATTTTTAAAGGGGATGAGGATGCCCAAGATCACGTAACAAGGTTCCTGAGTCAATCCTTTGGAATTCAGGACAATGATGCATTGCTTATAAGAACGTTTATAACCACGTTCGCAAGCCCTGCCTTAGATTGGTTTACCTAGTTGTCGAAGCATAGCATCAATAATCTAGACCAGCTAGTGGATGCGTTCCTTGAACATTTTGCCTTCAACACAAAGAAGAAGACATCCTTAAGCGACCTAGCTGGACTTAAGCAGTATGATGATGAGACCATGACTGCTTATGGGAATCGGTGGAGGACATTGCTTTCAAGGCTACCTTACCTCCCTCCCATGGCTGACATGAGTCAAATGTTTTCAAAGAGTTGCTTAAGGTTGATCTCCGTGCTATTGTAGCTGTAGCATTATGCCACCCTCGAAGAAACCCTAGCGCAAGCAAGGATAATTGAGGAGATCAAAATACAAGATGGTGAGATTGCCAAGAAGTGCAAGAAAGAGTGGCCCAAAAATGCTAAAATTGGGCCCATGCAACCAAAACCCACCACGGTCAATCAGGTTGCCATAGCTATACCAAATCCTGCACAAATGACATAGCCCCAAAAGGCTAATTATCATCTCTTGATAACTATGAAAAGGAAAATCTTAAACAAGAGCAAAATTAGCAGTGTCACCCTAGACGACAATTCACACAATTCACGAAGTCTAGAGACTCCTTGTTTGACCTCTTATTCATAGTAAACCTGATAAACTTTCCGAAAATTCAACCCATAGACACTAACACACCAAAACCCAAGGGCTATAGGGAAGACTTATATTGTAGATTTCATCGATAGAAAGGACATGAAATCTCCACTTGTTGGAAATTCAAACACAGTGCAGGACTTGATAGACAACAAAATGCTCGTGGTAGATAGTCCCATAGCACTGAGCAACCAACAGATGGAGGTCTTCAAAGACCCTCAACCTGCCCATGATGCGCAGGCAAAGACTTTACAAGTGAACAAGGTAACACAAAACTACCCCATGTAAGGATATGTAGGGATAATAAGCATCATGACACAGAACAAAATATACCCAAACACGGATGCACCCACTGTAGCTACAGGAGATGTTTCGTCAATGTCACAACCTCCACAATACCCTACACAACCTCCCCCGCATAGACCAGTGGCCACGATTCGAACTAAACTTACTCAAAGTTTAAGAACCACGTCGGCTAGGCTCTCCATTTATGAGCTCATCCAACAATCACCACCCCATCGGGAGGCTCTGATGGAGATACTCAAAGCCATTGAGCTACAACCCCACGAAGCCAATTCTTTCAACAATTTCATGGGACATGTGAGACAATGCACAAAACTAGTCATAACCTTCAGGGAAGACGAACTAAAATCGATGACTGGTGATATGGTGGACCCACCCCTGCACGTCATTGTGCGGGTCAACAGGATTCCATTCAAGAGGGTGTTGTTGGACACTAGTTCGTCCAACAACATAATCACGACAGTAGCATTAAAACATCTTAAGCTGTCAGTATCCCACGTTGTGGCATCCACTTACACTCTTTGAGCATTCAATGACGCGTTATGCTCGATGGTTGGCACAATTATCCTGCCCATCCAAGTAGGACAAAAGACCATTCCTACATTGTGTCACATCCTTGAGGGTGATATGGCCTACAATATCTTGCTAGGCCGGCCTTGGATCAGGGACATGAAGTGTGTCCCTTCGATAACCCATCAATGCCTCAAATACACATACGAAGGGCAAGTACATGTAGTCCTAGTGGACTTAGAGCCCTTTAAGTTTTGTAATGCGGTGCAACTGATGCCACAATCAACCCTCCCATTGACACATTTGGACTTTCAATTGAATCCGTCCACACAGGGTTCTATTCTGCCTACATCCTTCCTTTTGAGTCCCTCAACTCACCAACCTAGCCCATCTTCATTTTATGTTCCTTCACCAAAGATGCCACCTATGGTGGCCACACCTAAGGACAATGGGAAGAAGCCCCTAGAGGAGGTACCACCATTAGTCTCAACCATATCTACCAAAGAGGTGCCCAACCAAATGGAAGTCGAGACACCTGGTTCACCCAACATGGAGTGGACTCAGGGAGAACTCCCATTCCCTCCCCCTCAACCGTCAATGATTACCATTGAGATGGCCAATATGGGCCTGGGGGAGTACCTAGTGCAGAACATTGTGGCAACACCCATGCTCGAATCCATGTAAGACATGGGGAGACCTCGCCTCCCCATCGGCACTATCGTCCCTTTAGGCTACCCGCCAAATCAGACCAATTTTGTATATGGGGGCCTCGAGAACGGCATTGAACCCTACCTACAAGAGGAAGAGGATGAAGAGCCATTTGTTGAGAATGTTGACTATCTTTCCAACCCGGAATTCACCTTGAAATACCTAGACCAATGTAATTGGCATGGATATGGATTGGGCAGATACGAACAAGGAACGCGCACTCTTTGTCAACCGAGATACCAGATGCAATATGATAAATTAGGATTAGGGTTCAACCACCCTTTGCCCCTCGACATATTGGTAGAAACCATGCAAGGCCTAGGTCTAGGCAACAAGGATGGGTTGGCACAAGATCCATATGCCAATCCCAACACAACATACACATTGGGGGATTATCTCCCATTGTTAACAACAAACCTTGTTGACCTCAACAACCCTTCCCCTTTGACCAATGAAGGGGAAAGTTCAACAAGTAACCTCCAAGAGGTATATGAACAAGATCAAGGACAGTCTTCTAAAGATGAGTCAGATTATGAGGTAGCACCTTGGAACTCTTTTGAGTCCAATAGCAATCACTCGCAGGTGACACCCATTGACGACTATCATGAGACCTTCGTGGCAATGTTCCCATTTAATGTTCCAATCAGGCAATTGCTACCCCCAGAGAATCTAGCCCTCTCATAGAGAGCGAAACAACCCATAAGGGACCAAATAATATTGCTCGAACAAAATAGGCCTCCCATGCCGGCCATAAGGCCAAGTGATCCATCGAAGAAAGAAGATCCAAATATCTTCTTCAACATCGACTACCTGTGTACTAGATTTTTGGTTCTCGTAGAGAGTGAGGATAGTGATCAAGAAATGCCTAGTGGGAGGCTATACCAGCCATAGGGGCACATAGTTGTCAAAACCAATGAAGGCCTATGGATCTCTGATAGCGACTATGAGGATGAGACTGAGATGGCATATCTCAAAATTATGAGGCAACAGGAATACCCCATAGACATCGATGGTATGTTTGAACATCTAAATATGGGACCAAGGCATAGGTGGAATTTAAACCAAGTACAGTTAAACCAAGTGCTTCATCCACCACTTCGAGCATACAAGGAGCACCTCCCACCTAGAGACCCTATAGGGCCATTAGTGCCAAGGGTAGACCCTATCCTTCTATACACACATAGGGCCGATCCTTTTGTGCTAGTACCCACAAAGCCAGATCTAGGGTACAAGGATCACCAAGGATGTCTGAATCAACACCCATGTGGCAATGGAGACCAAATTCATTCCATCAACATGATATCCATTGATTTAACCACCCCCATCCGCAATCCAGTCGATCCAACATGACCATTGTATCTAGACCGAGATGTCATAGACTGGGATAACGCTGACTCACCACCATCCCTGTTAAAGTATTGGCCTTACGATGAGAGGTTCCATTTCACCCTAGGATAGACTCAGGATATCTTCCATGCTAAAGAGGAACCCGACGTTCCCAATGCAGATCTAAATTTAGCAAATGATATCCACCTGATCCCAACCCCACACCATTTGGAGGATGGATCCCACATGTCAGTCGAAGAGACAATTGATGTAGACATTAGTTCTGATCTAATGAATCCGTAAATCATCAAGCTGGGGGTAAGTTTATCCCTCAAATAGCAATCCGATTACATTTCCCTTATCAAAGAGAAGAAGGAGGTTTTTGCATGGTCCTACAAAGACATGTTAGGGCTAGACCCATAGCTAGTCATGCATAATCTAACACTTTATCCAACAGTCAAGCCAGTCAAGCAAAAGCTATGTAAGATGCACCCAAAAATGGCCTTAATGGTCAAATACAAGCTACAAAAGCTATTGGATGCATAGTTTGTCATCTGCATAGATTACCCACCATGGCTGTCCAACATGGTACTCGTCAAGAAGCCTGACGGGAGGATTCGCATATGCACCGATTTTTGAGATTTAAACAAAGCGAGTCCCAAGGATGATTTCCCCTTGCCTAGCATCGATGCATTGGTAGATGCTACAACAGGCCACAAAATGCTTTCCCTCATGGATGGTTTCTCGGGATACAACCAGATTTGTATCAATCCCAATGATCAACTAAAAATAGCGTTCATGATGCCTTGGGGGACATTTTGTTATAAGGTCATGCCATTTGGCCTTAAAAATGTTGGCGCCACCTACCAACGCGCTATGACATACATCTTCCATGATCACATGCATAAAACTTTGGAATATTATATGGATGATTTTTTGGCCAAATATCTTTTGCACAAAAATCATCTTGATGACTTACGCAAGATCCTTGATCGCCTCATCGAACACAAGGTTAGGCTAAACCCCAAGAAGTGCGTATTTGACGTCACATCTAGAAAACTCTTGGGTTTCATAGTCTCAAAATGAGGCATCGAGGTAGATCCAAATAAATTCAAGGTAATCCTTGAAATGCTTCCCCCAACCACCATCAGGCAGCTCAGAAGCTTGTAGGGTAAGGTCACGTCGATCAAACGCTTCATAACACAGTTATCTGACAAGTGCCGACCCATGAATAAATTATTGCATAAGGGGGTAGCATTTCATTGGGATGACGAGTGCCAGTCAGCCTTCGATGACATCAAACAATACTTGGCTTCACCACCAGTATTAGCACCACCTAGACCATGAGTGTCATTCTATTTATACATCTCAGCTACTGAGGTGGCACTAGGAGCCATGCTAGCCCAAAAAAATGAATTACATAAAGAATAGGCTAATTATTATCTTATCTGCACCTTTGTTAGTTATGAACTTAACTATGCATACGTTGAGAAGCTATGCTTGGCAGTGATATTTACCACCAAAAATATATGCCATTACATGTTGAGCAATATGACGTATGTTGTGTCTAATGAGAATTCATTGCGGTACATGATGAGTCGTACTTATCACAGTAGTCGCACGGTGAAATGGATCATGTTTTTGACATAGTTTGACATCGAATTCATTAGATAAAAATCCATCAAAGGTCAAGTCATCATTGATCAACTAGCAGAGGCTCCTCTCGAAGACGATCAGCCTCTGACCGTAGAGCTTCCCGATGATGGGGTCTTCCATGTCTCAGAATCACCAGATTCTGATGAGCCTGAGTCACATGCCGACATAACCTTATTTTTTGATGGTTCTAAATGTGAGTAAGGGGGTGGCATGGGAATCATGTTTTTCACACCACAAGGGGCTCCAATGCCTTTATCATTTAAACTTGATTTCTCGTGCACCAATAACAATGTTGAATATGAAGCCTTGCTCATAGGTCTTTAGAAAGCCAAGTGAACATCAAACGTTTGAACATTTTTTGTGATTCGTTGTTAATTGTCAACCAAGTGAAAGGGGTATTCCAATGCAAATGCCCAGTTTTGTAGGCCTACAAAGCCCTTGTGGATAAATTCCTGGAAAATCTTGAATGGTACGACATCGAGGCACTCCCTCGATCATCGAATCATTTTGTGGACACTATGGCCTCCTTGGGGTCACTAATCCCGCAAGACATTTCTGGTGAGATGACAACCATTCAAGTCAAAACATTATCGCTATCCGTGATGGAGCATACAAGCTCTGACATAATGCCAGGAATCCACTTGATTTAGATTGAACCATCTCAGGATAGGTTCTCTTGAATCCATGATAGTCTGAATCATGCCAACTTGGGGTCTTTTTTCTCTCCAACCCCTCTTAATAGCAACACAATGCTATTTTTACAAGTTCTTTCCCACTCAGATTTTTCTAGGGATGAAATTCAAGAGGGATCGGTTGTTCATACCATTGAGGTTTCTGATCAGCAAGATTGGTACACACCCATAAGAGACTATCTCAAGTTAGGTAGCCACCCACTTGTATTGTCGCACGCCACGAAAATATCATTCAAATAGAAAGCGATAAAACATGTCTTGCTAGGAGACATTTTGTACCGTTAAAGCTACGAAGGAATCCTCCTTTGTTTCTTAGACCAGAAGGAGTCCACTTGGGCGATCACCCAAGCGCACGATGGTACATGTGGTGGCCACTTCAGCGGTATGGCTATCGCAAAGCGTATTCTTTGCATGGGATATTATTGGCCATCTTTAGAGCGATATTGTTGCACATATGTGCGGAAGTGCATGAAGTGTCAACACCATGCTAACTTGACACACGTACCTTCTCAGGCCTTGCAATCGATCCAATCGGCTTGGCCATTTTCACAGTGGGGCCTAGATCTCATCGAAAATATCTCCCCTACATCGTCAGGTCATCACACATTTATCATAACGGCCACAGAGTACTTCACTAAGTGGGTGGAAGTAATTCCGCTTACCTCTACGACTGGCCTCCGCATTGCGAAGTTCATTTTACATAACATCATGTCATTTTGGTATTCCATCCAAGATCATCTCAAATAATGAGACGTCATTTAATAACAAATATGTGCATGCTTTGACAACAAAGTACAAAATTTAGCATAGTTTTTTGACACCTTATTATCCATAGGCAAATGGACAAGCAGATGCATCAAACAAAATGCTAGTTGCCATCCTTAAAAATATGGTTGCAGATAGTCATAAGGATTGGCACATCCAAATATCACTTTCCCTATGGGCTTATCGCACTAGTATTTGAACGCCCACTGGGGCAACTCCATTTTCGCTAGTGTATGGCTACAAAGTAGTCATGCCTCTCGAGTTGGAGATACCCTCCCTGTGCATATCAAGGCAAGAGTTCATTGATGATGATACTACATGGTAGGCCCGATTAGACCAGCTTACGTTGATGAACAACGTGTCAATGCTCTCGAGCATTTACGTATCTATCAAGAGCGACTTAAGAAAGCATACAACATGAAAGTTCACCTGAGGGACTTTCAGGTCAATGACCTGGTCTTAAAAGAGAACCAACAAAATTCTAACTTGCCGCCCCATTTAAGGGACAAGTTCGCGGAAAATTGGTTAGGTCCCTATGTAATCGATAGTAAAATAGGACCTGGAACAATCCGACTCGCCTCTCTTGAAGGAATCAAGGAACTAGAACCCTTGAACATCAGTCATTTGAGGCCATTCGACATTTAGAGAGCCATGGCCCACTCCAAAAGCTCCAAGGGTTCTCGCCACCACTTGGTCACCCAAAATGCCCCAAAGGTATCCATAATATATTTGGTCAAACCAAAAGATCCAAGGGTTCCCACAATCACTTGGTCAACCCAAAATGCCCCAAAGGTATCCATAATCCCTTTGGTCAAACCAAAAGCTCCAAGGGTTCCCACAATCGCTTGGTCAACCAAAAACTCCCCAAAGGTATCTATAATCCCCAAGGGTTTTCGCAATCGCTTGGTCAACCAAAAATGCCCCAAAGGTATCTATAATCCCTTTGGTCAAACAAAAAGCTCCAAGGGTTCCCACAATCGCTTGGTCAACCAAAAATGCCCCAAAGGTATCTATAATCCCTTTGGTTAAACCAAAATCTCCAAGGATTCTCGCCACCGCGTGGTCACTCAAAACGCCCCAAAGGTATCTATAATCCCTTTGGTCAAAACCTCCAAGGATCCATAAGAATCACTTGGTCCACACCCATTTAGGTTAAACCGTCCATAACGAATATTCAAAAACAACAAATAATCAAAAATAACAAAAAAATTGCATCTCACTTTCATGCATAATCTTAAAAATCAAAACAAAAAACAAATAAGAGTTGCATTAGGCATCGCATACATACATTGCATATTTGCTGGTCATACATGTCAAACACACCATAGATTGTAATTACTCGGTAATTCCATCATTTTCCATATTCAGTCCATTTTGTAAATGATCCATCAAGAATAACGCCATTCGCATTTTTGCCATATCATAGTCAGTGGTCTTCTAATGTCTTTAGGGTTTTCGTCATTCAGTTGTCTTTAGATTTCTAGTCAAATGTTGTACAAAGTTAGACCAATTTTTACAAGGTAGAGTTTTACTTGGATCATGCCTTGTTACATAGCATCCCAACACAAGCTTAAAACACATAAAAATTCCCAAGTTGTGTGAACAAAATACGAAACCTGCAAAGTGGTCCAGGATACCATACAGTGAAAACATTATCTCGCTCATCCCCCTTTGTGAATGACCCCAAGAATGTTGAGAGTTGAAAAAAGGACAAGCTCTTCCCCATCCATTTCCCCAAAATAAATAGTGGTTTTCACCACCATCAAAAATCCCAAACACCCTTGATCCCTAAATTCGTAAGGATTCGTACTACATGTCCCTGAGAAGGATGGGTAGTCATCCCCAACGCCTAAAGGATCAATACCATTCCAAAGAAAAATCCCAAAAGTTCACCATAAAAATTCCCAAACACCTTTGATCCCCAAAGTCATAAGGATTCATACTACACGCCCCTGAGAAGGATGGGTAGTCATACCCAAGGCCTAAAGGATCAATGCCATTCATAAGCCAAAAATCCCACAAGCTCAACTTTGAAATCAAAATTCAAAATCTAAATCCTGAAAAAGCAACAAAAAAAATAATAGTGGTTATCACCACTACTCAAACCCCTTGCTCAAGAAAAAAAAAAAAGAAAAATAAACAGTGATTTTTATCACTATATGTGAGAGCAAGTATCTCAACAAATTGAACAACCGAAAGACACCTGAGCTTGAATCCCTAGAATTCTCAGCATTCAAAAGGTCATAAGGTGATCCTCAGTCCCAATTTGGTGGATAGCCTATTGGTCACTGGTGGCAAACCTCTCGCATGACGATATGTCTATCACATTAGCTTTGCATGTGTAGACCAATATTTGCATGTGGATGATCTAGCTTATGGTATCCTAGATTGCATCGGAGATTAATCCTACTAAATGCAACAAAATGAGTTAGTGGAGCTAATTAGGTGATCCTCAGTACAGGTTTGGTGGACATCCTACCTGGCACTGGCGGTATCCTTACGAATACCACATAAACAAACTCAATCACACACATAGGGATGTGAAATAACTTGTTCAAACTCAAGTCTAATTCGTACCTTATTCAAAAGTCTTGTAAGATAATGTATAGTCTTGACTAGTTAGTTAAAGCATATGAGTCTCAAAAAAACCTTAACTACATTCTAAAACAATTGTTTTATATTTCATTACTTACATCACCATCAGAAAATATAAAATAATTATTAGAAATGCAAAAGTTATTTCATAAAGCAATCACATAGTACAGAAAGCCAGTAAATCCTGTACAGTCTATGGTGCCACCGCATATATACCAACAAATCATTCCATCCATTCTATATGCAAACATCTATATCATATAGTTAAAATCATCTACAGTCATAATAGCATATGCATACATCAACATAAATAAATGTGCATAAAGAACAATAAACCATGACAAGTATATAACCAAACCAAAAAGAGTCATGTATATATCAAGACAAAATGCCCTTAGGCTACAATAATAAGGTCCTCTGACCTCATAAAAAACCAAAAACTCAAAATCCCCAAAGCCTAGTGAGATGGCCACCATGATCACATAGGATCGGGGTGACTAGAACTACCCCTAGTAGTAGGTGTCCTATGGGACCTCTCAGGGCGGCTGCTGCCAGCCATCGCACCCTGCCCACCAACACTACCCTCACCTAGCCGCCTGCGACGAGATGATGTAGACTAATTAGTCTCACTGCCTTTCGTACGAAACGATGAACCACATCCATCAAGCACAAGAAACTATCCATCGAGGCAAAAAAAATTTGTCTCTAACTCTATCTGGTACCGACCCCACTCCATATCTCGTTGGTGATACATAGCCAGTGCACTATCCCGCCATTCCAACTAAGTATGCAGGAGATTCCTCTCTTGTGTTACCTCCACCAAAGCATCTCTATGCTCCTCCTCCCATCTTTGTAGGAGACCCTCCAATTGCATTATCTCAACATGAAGCCTAGCCTCCACATCCCCTGAGATAGCCTGAGGTATGGGCACCTCCGAGACGGCCTGCTGCTCTAACACCCACTACTTCGAGACATCCTGTACATCTGGCTGCTCTAGAACCCCCAAATTGTCTTCATCGCCAGTGAAGTCATCGACCTCCACCATGTCAACATCATCAACCAGAGCCTCCCAACCCTCCATCGGTGCCTCTACACCCCCACCTCCTGTTGCTGCCGTATCCATGCCTCCTAGAGGCCCCTCACCCTACCATCATCGCATAATCCACCATCGATCATACTCTACAGTCGCCCCAACATTGTCCATGTTGGGTACATCAATAACTGCATCAGACCCCTCACCTAATGGCTCAATGGTAGGCCAGACTAGAGTCTTCTCATCATCGTAACATCGATAGATCAAGAGATCGCCAAGAAATCCCTAGAGCACCCCAAACTACCATGTCACCTGGACATATGGGAAGTACTTCTGCTCTATCTCGTGCTTCCCAATCAACCACCCCTATGCATACGCTGGAGCCACTCTCCAGCATTAGGACAGGCTGGATAGTCCCAGTATGACTGCCAAAAAACTTGCCCTGGCACTAGACAAGAGAAGGCATCAGTATAGTGACCTACGTCACCTGTCTGCTACTGACTCTGTCTATGCTCCTATGACCTCTGTAATAAATTGGCATATCCAATTTCTTGATCCACCTTCTCACCTCAGGGGGTCCAAGGCAAACCCTGCAGCTACTCCACAGCTATGTGCTGCCACCCCCATCACTACAAGAGATAGCTGCACTTGATCCCCTTTTGCTTTTGGCAGTAGACCTCGTACAACTCATCATACAACTGTGCCAATAACGTCTGACCCCATCTCATAATAAGTGGAGCTGATATAGGACACTCCACCAATGTGAAAACCAACTCAAGCAGGTTCCAAGGAAACCTCGCACCTGAGGAGTCAGGAAGTAGCATATTGGAAATGAGGGTCATGAGAAAAGCATACCTCACCCCTAATACGCCCTTCTCCAGCCACCACCGCACCAGAATACCGCCTATCTTGCAGTCAGCCTCTGCCCTCTCCACAGCCCTATCCACCCCCCTCTCCACCACCCAACCAAAACACCATGTCAATACCATTTTTTCTATTCATGATGGATCGTCCGGATAGGCAATCCATCTATCAGAATCCGTAGAATCCGATACACATCCTCCAGAGTAATAGTCATCTCCCCTATTGGGATATGAAAAGTGTTGGTGCAAGGATCCCACAGATTGATCAGGGCAGTCAAATATGCTCAATCCCCCACCACAGGCTCCAGACACGTCACGTGCTTGAGCCCAAGGGCATCAAGCTACTCCCAATCCACAACTGTCATGGCATCTTGGACATCAGAGAAAACAGTCGACTGGTGGTATCGACTCTTCACCACATGAAACAACAAAATAAAACAAACAAAAAAAAAGATATTAATTACATACTTAATATAAAAATAAAAAATAAAATAAAACTATACAGAAGAATAACAAGCTACAATTTACAATAGTATAGCAAAAGTACAAAAAAACAAAGTATAGTGAAAGTATAGAATCATTAAAATAAAACTGTACAACAACGATAGCAGACATGAAAATAAATGTACAATAAAAAAAATAACAAAAATCATATTAGGGTTTCAACCTTAATATGAATGCAAAAAAAAAAAACATATTAGGGTTCAACCTTAATATGGCAAAAACAAAAATGAAATAAAACATATTAAGGTTTCAACCATAATATGAACAAAAACAACAAAATAAAACGAAAATGTTTTGGGTTTTAAACCAAAATGCAAACACAAACACAGTACAGATAACAGTTGTGTACTAGGGTTTTGACCTTAATATATGAAAATTAACAACAACAAAGAAAAACAAAGCAAATAAAGTTCCTATATTAGGTTTTCAACTTAATATACAAATAAAATCAAACCAACACACACAAAAAATTAGGTTTTAAAAACCTTTAAAACAAAATAAAGTGAACAAACATTTTATATGTGAGTTTCAAACTTCATATAAAACACGAACGACCACACATAGAGAGAAGGAACATCATACCGATCTCACCTCAGCTCCTCCACTCGAATATCCGATTCTCACACTCATGATGTCCACAAAATTTTAGTAGTGCTCCGCTACGCACACTCGCACTCCTCCTCATTGCTCCAAATTGCCAAGAAAAAAATATTGCAAATGAGCCCAAAACCTAGTTTTGGTCCTTATATAGGTTGTTAGGCCTGTAATCGTTCCACCTTCGGATGAGCGCTCTACTTAGCGCTCGTCCCACCCTAGGATGATTAAAAAATTGGTACTCGTCCCACCCTGGGACGATTACAGAGCAAGAAATAAAGCAACAAAAATTGCATCCAATAAATGCACCAAAAATAGCAATAAATCTTCCGAACAAAGGTGCCTTTGCACCTGACATTCATGGCATGAAAAAATACCATCGGGGTCACAAATACTCACTATCCTACTCCCTAAGAAGGCTATCATAGTCGGACCGCTCCACGGGAAGGAGGATTCTCGATAATTTCTACCCCAATAGGCATCAAAAAAAGGTCCAAAACCCACCAAAAACAGGTCCGATGGTTGGAAAACTGCAATCAATGTTCAACGAAAACAACTGAAGGCACCCTTACAAACACCATCTTGGGTCAAGCGACTCATCGCTTTTCTCATTTTTGGTCATTCCCTCATCGATTCGTCACTTGAGGGGGTAGTCACACTTAGTCACCAATCAACAAATACACACCCAATCAAGAAAATGGCATGCATTCAAAGAATCACTGACAAAGACAATCACGCTCCTGCTTGGGGCAACAAACAAGCAATAATCACAGGCTAAACCAACACTTGGCATTCTGTAAGCATGAAGAAAAGGTTCCTTGGACAAAAGGTTATGCCTTTTGCCTATTCATGACTGAACAATATCCAAGATCAAGTACACCTCACTAAAAAAGGTTACACTTGAGTTAAGCTCCTTAGCTCATCAGAAGCAAGGATTCAAGCATGCGTGCCCTTTCCATACTTGGGGCATCAAAATTTGGTTATGTTATTGAGAAACCCTAATCATTAAGTGCTTTGGTCATCTATTTTTGCTCAGCACTATGCCACACACAGCGCATCCCAAAAAGAGGCATATGTAGACACCAAACAACACCAATCCGATTATGTGACTACAAGCACTGATCGAATTGACATACATACCCCCTAGGGCAACCTCTAGAGGTTAAAAAGTGGTCCTAACCACTCCTAAATCAGTTTTGTAAGGTAAAATGTCAGTTTTGCACCTTTTAAGCACTTTGCTCCCTATTCGTCCCACCCTGGGACGATTAGAATCCTATTTTCCCCACCCCAGGACGATTAGCAGGTTTGACTGGAAAAAATTCAAACCTTGACAAATGGTAGCCCAAATCCACCACCCAACTCTGCCTTCAAGGCATGGGAGTGCGAGAGAACATTTCAAATCAGAGAGGCCTCAATCAAGGAGGCCCTAATCAGGGAGGAATCTTCTCTCCCCCAAAAAGGCATAATGAGCCAAGTGGTGCCCTCGCATGCGCATTCAAATGAGACCCTTAGGTCTATAAAAAGGTGAGCCTCCTCACCCCAAAATAGGAGGAGAGTTGGAGCATTTGGAGCGATGAAGTGTTGTCAAATTATACCCCTATTCCTCTTTGTGCTTCCTACATCCCTAATCTCTCTCTTCTGGAAGAGAGGTTATCGGGTGAACACTAGGAACACAATCTAGATCCAAAAACCCAAGAAATCAGCCACAATACCACCCCAAACTCATTGAAACAACCCCCTAGGAGTTTTTGGACCCATCCCACTTGGATTGGTGTTAAAACTAGGCCCCAAACGGTGGGCGTCCCACCCCCGGGTGCCCTACAAACTGCTACAGTCCTAATCGCCCCACCCCGGAGTGATTAGAAATTTGTGAATGGTTTTGTTACTGTTATTTTTGCATTCTTTTATATCTGATGTATTTATGTTGTTGTCCAAATTTCATTGCTTTCTGACATGATTTGACCTGGTTTTTGTCATTTTATGCGTCTACTAACCTACAGGGAGCGCCTTCGGATATAAGATAGCATGGGAATAATCTACCAAATATGACCTTCTGGGTCATCTCAAAATGATGTTTTTAGTCTAACCACAAGTTTGCAGGGGTTTTGGAGGCCTTAGATAGGACATTTGCAAGGTCACTTTTTGCAATTTTTGCTATAGTCCCCAGCGTCCCACCCCAGAGCGATTAGAAATATGTGCATGATTTATTTACTATTCCTTTTGAAATATGTCCCATATGATATCCTAATGCCTCTGTTAAAATTTGAACTCATTCTGACATGATTTGACTGTCGTTCTATTATTTTATGTATTAACTAGCTTGTAGGGTGCCCCTATCACATACAGGAGAATTTGGGTACGATATGCAAATTATGAGCATCTGGGTAGTCTTAGAATTACATATAATACCTAAATCATGATTTTTATGTGATTTGGATAAGCATAGATGGGACATTGGAGCGCTCGCTTGGGAGAGGCCCCCGATAGGTAAACGAGCATAACGGGGCCATCCGACCCTACTTCAATGCAAAATCAGGTGATACCAATTCTAGAAGTTTGCCTTTACATTTATGTATCATTCTATAATTTATTTATCAATCTTATCACTGATATTCCACAAGCACCTGGGGATTGCATGTTTTTCTACATACTATTAACGGTTTTTCTACCTACTATTAACGGTTTTTCTACATACGCATATGCTATTAACGGTTTTTTGTCTTTCTATGTGCAGGATCTCACCACCAAGAATACTAGAGGGGAAGCAAGGAACAACGAACACGTGGACATAAGTGGCGGAAACTTTTAGCCCGCCCACTTCGAATGTGGGCACGCGGAAGACGCTGGAAGCGTACCTTCCGATCTTGGAAGCGCGACTTCTTTCGGGCATCCATTAATGTAACAAATTGTATCAAATTTTTTGAGCCCTATATGGGGGACGTATTGTAATCATATTAAAAGCAATATCAATAAAATAGGCCCGCTTTGTTTGCTTATATCTCGTTTCTACGTCATTTCCTTCATGCATTGTGCATCGCATTCGTAGGACTTAGCATCTATATCCATTTTTGTTTGCATCATATCGGTACACCATTTTTCTACATGCTTTCAATATGTATATTTATTTATATTTATATTTAAATATAAATATTTTATATATTTATATAAATATATATATAAATAAATCTCAACCACTCATCACGACTTAATCTCAACCATCCATATAACTTGATCCATGTCACTCATCAATGCACAATCTTAACCCTTCATCATGATTTAATCTTGACTACCTATTGGTGTCGTTGAAACCCTAACATGTTGAATGTAAGTCATAAAAAATCATTTACTTTTGTGAATGAGGGTTAAGCAATTGATCAATTCATAAATTGATTGGTGGTTCTTGAGATCATTAGAGCCCTTAATCCATCATCATAAAAACCCTAGCATTTTTCTAACACCTCCTCTCCTCGTAACTGTCGCATCCTCCATTTCTATCACCAAAAACCTTGTGAACTAGATCTGGTTTTGTAATACACCTCCCTAAAATCCCTAAACACTCTAAGATGTTTCTAGAACATTGTTGAGCATTCCAAGAATGCTTTAGAGTGTCCACATATATCCTCAAATTCTCTAGGGCATTTTCCCTTAACCAGTTTACCACCGATAAACCCTAAAATTCTCACAAGTGTTCATGCACCATCGAATCACAGAAGCAAAAACATAGATCAGATGAATCAGGTATTTTATAATAAGGTACAAGGTATTATTGGTTTTCAACTTATGTTTTCTATTGTTGTATTACATTTTATCATAGTTGCACCTAGGGTTTGTAGATTTTATTATTCAAAGGGTCTCACATAGTGGAACCCTCACATGTATTACTAATCTCTTTGTGTTTTGATTTATTTGTAAGTACATGAGATATCATCCTTGATGGTTGTTGCAGCTCGAGTGGTATTGTAAGGATACACAAGCCCACCCACAAATTGTTTGAAGTGAAGAGGATTTTAGAAGACACCAACGTTATTTTGAATGAGGGTTTTAAAAGAAGGAAAAGAAAATAATTATATATTTTTTGTTTTAAAAGCAACATTTTGCATTGATAGGCATCTTAGATATTCATCAAAATTTTCAAAATCATATAGAATTACACATCGAGATATATTTGCATCCCTGCATTCATCTTAGTTGCATTAGACATTCATTACACTAGATTTAAGTTTTTATTGTCTTTCATGATGTTTTTACTTTATGCCTTAAGTGTTATTTGTGATAAATCAAAAAGAGCATAGTAGTTGCATTGTAGGCTATATTTTCCCAATTTCCACTTTTCTAATATGGAACAAGTCATTATTATTCAAGTCTCTCCCACTATTGAAAATACATTACTGATTCAAAGTGGAAGAACTAGGCGAACCGTCCACTATTGGAATCACTTGCCGATTTAGAGTGGCTCTTAAGTGGTGTACCCTAGACTCATTTGAGGTTCTTGGCATTAATGTTCTTAGTCACCAACTTGGTGGAGTGAAAGAGGGTTTCTTTGCATGTTGAATACCATAGATAACAAAAATCTAAAAATAATCCACACACTCTACACATTTCATTTTTCAACATCATTAAGTTGGATTTCATCACCAACCATGATTGAGACCAGTGACGGTGGATTTCATATCCATCCGTTGGCTCACCCCATAGTCACGTTAGCAACCCATGAGTTATTTTTTAAGATTTCATCACCAGAAAAATCCCCAATTTCCATCCACCTTAGGAACCCATCCTGCATAGTGGTCTAGTTTTAGTGTCTACACATAAAAACACAAAAACCACACGCACAAAAAAAATAAAAGAAAAATAAAAACATTGTTGCAAGATATAGAATTCAATTATTTGTTTGATTATGTGTGCTTTTCATTGTCATTATACCTTTTCACACACATTATTCACATCTACAACCTTTGCATTGCTTATAGCTTATTGTTTTGACCAAAAATCAAGCCAAAGCCATAAGACAAGCACCAGCCTCATTTATAGAGTATTCCACTTCTTCCTCAGTCACTTTTGTGGCTAACCCAACTAGTCCAGCACATAAAAGATATTTTGGTTTGCTTGTAGGACCTTCACAAACAATATTCACTTCAAATGCTAATGTGATGCACAGAGCCATTCACACCTCCATCCCAGAAACAAAGCCTTCCACACCAACTGATCCTCACATAACCTATATATACATGGATAAAATTGGAGCTTACTTAAGAACAATTAAACCAATCTTAGAATAACTTAACATCCCACACAACCAAGTTCCTTATTCTTAGCTGGAACTTGCTCACTCACCTCCTCTAAGTCCACACCAACCCTATTTTTTAGGTAACATCTACCCCTTCAAATCAAATTCCCCCACCATCATGTAGCCAAATCACCTCCATCCCATCTACCTATACCAATCCACTATACGAAGCACAAGTTAATGTTGCTTCATAGATTATGTCCACCACTCCATCAACCACCCCTCATTAAATTGTGATTCCTTTTACAACTTACCCTCCATTAACTTCCACCAATATTTCTAACACTCACACTTCACCCACATCCAATTCCACCACAACCACACAATACGCTTTAGAAATTGCCATACAACAAGTATGGAAACACCTAATAAATTGTTCATGAGCTAGCAAGATGCTCATTCTTATCCTCAACAGTAATCACAAATAGCTGATTTTAAACCCTATTCCATTCCAAGCCAACATACCTACTTCATGTCTGACTTATCCTAGGTATAGATATCTTCTCATATTGTTATACACACACCCCCATTCACCCACATCAATACCACATCCATAACCCAATACATTCACATTCCATAAACATCATCTCTACTCCATAAACAACAATAATTCTATCACAAAGCTCAACAACATGCTCAACATCATCATGTACCCTTCAATCCATCCGAACATCAACTTCACATTCCATCTCAACAATTCACAACTCCACATATCTCATATCAAACAATCATCAAATAATTTAGGGCTTCTACACACATGGATAAGACCCTAAAATCTAATCCATACAACAAAATATTGACAGCTTGATAATGCATACTCCTGGTATGATGTACCATAAGCCTACACTCAAACAATGATCAATCAACCTATTCATTTTTTGGTACCATAATTGCCTTATCCGACAGACTTCACAATACCAAAAAATTTTAGATTTAAAGGGAATGGGGACCCTAAAGATCACATCAGCACATTCATTCACTCCTACTTTCAAATTCAAAATCAAGATACTTTGATGCTCAAAATGTTTCTTTAGACATTGTGGGGAGATGCTTTAGACTAGTATAATCATTTACTACACCACAACATTTACACATTCAAACAATTGAAAAATAGTTTTTCTAAAAGTTTATCCCTTAATGTCTGCAATAAAACCACATTGACCAACCTATACTACTTAAAATAATTTGATGGAGAATTGCTATATGATTTTGGAAACCGTTGGAGAGCAGTTATCACTAAGTTGCCATTCTCCCTACCAATGGAAGAATTGACATGAATGTTCACAAGGAGTTGCTTAAAACTCATATATTTGTTATTGTAACTACAACAATATATAACATTCGATGAAGCTCTTTCCAAAGCTCATGTAATCAAAGAGATAATAATCTAAGAGGGTGAGATAACACCAAAGAAAAAATAATGGAAAATTAAGGGCCAATAAAAATGAAGCTATTCTGACCAACCAAAACAAAGACAAGTAAATCAAGTGGTTTTGAGTTAAACCCAACTGACTCAACAACCCCATAGTCAATACCAACAAAATCAATCACTACAAAAACCACAAAGCAGTACCCCCACCTCAACAACATCATAACATAGTACCAATCATGGATAACCATCAATGTCGACAATCTATTTGACAAGATTGCACCTACACACCCTTGTATGAATCATACGCCTCCCTATTTTGTAGGTTGTATGACACTAATGCTATTGCCTTGCATGAAATCATACTAGAATATTAAGTCAAACATGGCAAGAACTATAAGGAACACTTGTTTTTTCCTTTCCATTGCCATAAAGGGTGTGACATTAATACCTGATTTATGTTAAAAATATGGTGCAAGATTTGATAGACCTAGGGGCCATTAATTTTGATAGTCCCTTGGCTCAACAAAACCAAAACCTTGGTATATACCAAATATCACTTCCTCATCATGAGGAACAACAACAAAATACAAGGGGACCAAATACTATGACTCCTCCTAACCAAGTTAATCATGTACAATAGTACCAAGGTTTTGTGGGGGCCATTCATGTAGTCACCCAAGGTCAAAGAAGCACCAATAAATAAAATGAACAACAATAGGTAGTTTAAAATCCTATGCCACCACAAGCAAGTGTGTCTCCACAACCAGCCAATTCAGCATCACCCATCCATTTTCACCAATTCATCCCATCCCATTCATCTTCCAAGCCATCCACAAAGACCCATCATCTCCTTGAGTAGCCAACTAAAAACTAGCCTTAAAATGGATTCAACCAAACTATTTATCTGTGATATTATACAACAATATCCCCCACATCATGAAGCATTTATGGAAATTTTAAAGTCCATTGAACTTCAAACCTAAGACACTAATAACTTTAACAATTTTGCGGGGATTATTCGAACGTGTATAAAACTTTTATCAAATTCTATGATTTTGAAATTAAATCGATATCATCAAAATTATCAAATCCTCCATTACACATCATGGCTCAAGTTGATAGGAAGCCCTTTAAATGAGTGTTGATCAACATCAACTCATCCATCAACATCATCACCACCTCCACCCTTCAACATCTCAATATTTCACCCTCACACATAACCAAATCCACATTCACCTTGAGATCATTCAGTAATGCTCTTTATTCTACAATTGGCACTGTCTTTTTACCTATAGAAGTGGGGGTTAAGACATTTCATACCATGTTCCATATCTTGGAGGGGTCCATGGCTTACAATGTACTCCTTGGGCACCCCTGGATAAGGGAAATGAAATGTGTCCCTTCAATACTACATTAATGCTAAAAATATGTGCATGAGGGACAAATTCATTGCATACTAGTGGACATCGAGTGATTTAAGTACTGCAACTTCAAATATAATCCATACAAATCCACACTTCCATACATCCACATATTATTAACTCTATCAACCACACCATCTATCTCACATCATACCATATCTTCATCAAAAGATCCTATTATTGAGGAGCTCCCCATCACTACCCCACATAAAGCTTCCACTTCTATACCCACACTTTTATCACAGTCGATTACATGTACATGTGGTCAAATCCAATCCACATTATCAACATAAAAAACACCCATTATCATCAAACATTCATCAGCATCCATACAACCAACTTCACAAACATCTACTATCATTCAATCCTCATCAACATCATCAGTCATCCATAAAATTCCTCATCCAAATTTATTTTCATCTCCACCATATGATGTCTCACAAGTTGATTTGATAGATTGTGAGATGCCATTTCACCATTCATATCTTCCCTTATTGGAGCCACAAGACACACATGAGCCCCACATATCCACATCTACTCCATCCACCTCATTCACACCCACACAAGTTATAGTCCACCTTATCAATCCTAGTATTGTCAATTATGTGGTCCAAGATGTCATAATTATACCACTAATCATATAAACTTTTAGGGATTACGGTTGTCCATGCAACCCACCCTTATCCATAGGAGTGGTGTACACCATGGGTTCAACACCTAATCAAATTAATTTTATGTATGGGGGATTTATTCATCGTTTGATCCACCTTTCCTAGATGAACCTAAGCATCCAACCCTTTCCAACATAAAGCACATGTTCGGTTTCCCTTTACGATAATTTCATCGAGTCAATTGGTAAGGATATAGCCTAGGATTACATGAACAAGGCATGCACGACATAATTAAAACTCCATATCAATAAGCGCATGACCATTCATTTTTATGTTACTATTCTCTTTCTTCCACTTCCTATTTTGAATAATCTTTTCAAAACCTCCATTTGAATTCAAAAGAACAAACCAATCACAACAATGACTTTGAGGAATTTTATGATGAATACAACATCATATTAATAGCTTCAAATGGATTCAAAGAGGAATCAGTTTGAATCACATCACCAAACAGGATGAACACTACCTCAGAATGTTCCCCATACATCAGCCCATTTTCCATTTGCTTCTCTCAAGGGAGCGAGTTGAACCAACCGGGTAACCACCACCTCCACCTCATCCACTTCATCGAAACATCATGTAACATATGTACATAAATAAATAAAAACATAAAAAAATATTTGCATTGCATTTGCATGGCCTTTTTATTTGCATTTGCAAGTGTTGCTTACTACTATTTAGGTTCCCAAGGTTCCTTCATTTATTCCAAGATATAAGCCCAAACCATCCTTCATATTTCCAACCATCATTTCCTACTAAGTCACCATGAATTTGATTGACTTATTCACCCCACTCTGTAACCCATACCATTTGGCAAAACCAATTCCAATTTATAATAGCCTCATTGATATGAAACATATTTCATTACCACCATCATTTTTTGAGTTTATCCTTTTCGAGGAATTGTTAAGGGCTTATGCCATCCACATTCCTTTGTATCCTTCACATTCACCTTCATCCTCACCCATAGCTCTGGCTATTTTCCATGCATAAATGTAAGAGACTATGTTAAAGGATTTTGATAACATAATTGATGACATTCATTTTATCCCAATGCCCCATCAGCTTGAGGAAGTTTCACACATGTCCATTGAAGATACTATAGACGTAAACCTTAGAACAGATGTGGACAATCCACAAATCGTCAAATTTGAAAAAAAATTATCCACAAAGGAACAAGAGCAATTGATAGTTCTCATAAAGAGGAAGAAGGGCATATTTGCATGGTCCTATAAATATATACCTGGCCTTGACCCCAACTTGGTTGTCCATAATTTAACCTTACATCCTGATGCTAATCCAGTAAAAAAAAAACTGAGAAAGTTACATCCTACCATTGCCCTCATGGTCAAAGAAGAGCTTCAAAAGCTATTAGATGTGAGTTTCATTCAACCCATTGCTTATATTGAGTGGCTTTCAAACATGGTACCCATTTTCAAACCTAACAGGGCGATAAAAATTTACACTAACTTTTGATATCTTAAAAAAGTATATCCTAAGGATGTCTTTCCTCTACCAAATATCAATACTTTTATTGATACTTGCATTGGCCATTAATTGCTTTCTTTAATGGATGGTTTTTTGGTAATCAGATTTGAATTAATCCTGATGACCAACACAAAACATCATTCACAACATCTTGGGGGACTTTTTGTTACAAGATAATGTTATTTACCCTTAAAAACACAGGTGTCACTTATCAACGTGCCATGACATACATCTTCCACGATTACATGCACAAGATCATTGAAGATTATGTGGATGATCTATTAGAAAAATCCAAAACTTGATAAGAGCACATTGGTGTCTTAGAAAAAAAAATTGATCGACCCTAGAGCATAATGTAAGTTTGAACCCCAAGAAGTGTGTATTTGATGTCACCTCAGGCAAACTACTAGGATTCATTGTCTCCAATTGAGGCATTGAAGTGAACCCAAACAAGATCAAGGTCATCATGGAGATGTCTCCCCCAAAAAAATTGAAAGAGTTGCATAGTTTACAAGGAAATATCCAATAGATCTATCGTTTCATTGCACAACTCTTAGACAAATGTAGGCCATTCAATCACCTACTACAAAATGGGATGACATTTTCATGGATAGAAGAATGTCAAAAATATTTAAATGATATCAAGCAATATCTAGCTTCTCCACCAGTATTAATTCCACCTCATCGAGGGGTCCCCTCCCATATTTATGTTTCATTAATAGACTTGCCTCAAGGACAATTCTTGCATAAAAAATGAAAACAATTGAGAGCAAGCAACCTATTACATTAGTCAAACATTGGTAAGCTATGAAACCAAATACGCTTATGTGGAAAAACTATGCCTAGTAGTGGTTTTTGCCACTAAGAAACTCAAATATTACATGCTAAGTCACACTACCTATGTCATAGCTAAACAAAATCCTCTACGTTACATGATGTCTCACACTTACAATAACACCTACATCGCAAAATAGATTATGCTTCTAATAGAAATTGATATTGAGTTCATCAATAAAAAATCCATTAAAGGTCAGGTAATAGTCGATCATATTGTGGAAGCTCCAATTCTTAGTGATCAACCCTTTATTATGAAGCTCCAAGATGATTCAGTATTTACCATCACTAAACAATAATAAGATGTCATTCCTAAGGTAGATGTCGATATCACACTATTCTTTGATGGTTCTAAGTGTAAAAAATGACAAGGTTCTTTGAAGCCTTAATATTAGGAATTCAAGAAGCCATAGCTATAAGCATAAATCGTATCATGATATTTGGTGATTTCCAACTTGTCGTTCATCAAGTAAATGGAGAATACGAATGCAAAGAACCAATATTAAAACTTTATCATGAAGTAGCAATAAAATTGCTTACCAAATTTGACTAGTATGAAATCAATATCTTGCCTCGTTCAACTAATATATTTGTAGATGTAATGGTCTCTATAGAATCATTAATTCCAAAGAACTTTGAAGGAGACTTATAGCCATTAATTGTTACAACAATCTCTAAATCTGCAATTTTCTATGCTAAATCTAAAGATGAGAAGGATGTTTGCTTTATCCATGCATAGTCATATCAACCTTGGTTTAGCCAAGTAAAATCCTTTCACAAGTTTGGAACACTCCCATCAGACATATCATAAACTACCAAATGAACTTTAAAATAAAAGGTATCTCATTTCACTCTCTTGGGGGATGTATTGTATAGACGTGGTTATGATGGAGTCCTCATTCATTGTCTTGAGCCTACAGAGGCCTAAATAGAAATATATAAAGCTCATGATGGTACTTGTGGTTGCAACTTTAGTGGAATGGCCATTGCAAAGTGTATTTTACACATGGATTATCATTGGCCAACCATGGAACCACCACCACCTCATCCACTTCATCAAAACATCATGTAACATATGTACATAATAAAAAAAATAAAAAATCTTTGCATGGCCTTGTCATTTGTATTTATACACATTACTTGCTGCTATCCAGGTTCTTAGGGTTCATCGATTCTAAAAGGTAAGACAAAACCACCCTTCACATTTCCAACCACCATTTCCCACTAAGCCAACATGAAATCTATTGACTTATTCACCCCACTTCGTAACTCATATGATTTGGCAAGACCAATTCCCATTGACATTAATCTCATTAATATGGAACAGATTTCATTGCCACCATCCTTTTTTAAATTTATCCTTTTTGAGGAATTTTTAAGGGCTTATGCCATCTATATTCCTCTATAGCCTTCGCCTTCGCCCGTAGATATGACTATTTTCTAGGCCAAAATGGAATATTGTGCTAGAGGAGTTTTATAACATCATTGATGATATTCATCTAATCCCAACACCACATCAACTTGAGAAAGTTTCATACATGGCCATTGAAGATAATTCACACTACTTATGTCATAGCTAAAGAAAATTATTTATGTTACATGATGTCTCACACTTACAACAACACCCACACCATAAAATAGATAATGCTTCTAATAGAATTTTATCTTGAGTTCATCAATTAAAAATCCATTAAAGATCAGGTAATAGTTGATCAGCTTACAAAAGCTCCACTTCCTAGTGATCAACCCTTGATTATTGAGCTCCTAGAATGATTCGGTATTTATCATCACTAAATAAGAAGATGTCATTCCTAAGAAATATGTCGATATCACACTATTTTTTGATGGTTCTAAGTGCAAAAAAGGACAAGGTGTAGGAGTCATATTTCATACACCATAGGGGGTACCTATCCCCTTATCATTCAAACTTGATTTCCCATGCACAAACAATAATGCAGAGTATGAAGCCTTAATCTTAGGAATTCAAGTAGCCATAGCTATGAGCATAAAGCATATCAAGATATTTGGTGATTCCCAACTTGTTTTTCATCAAGTAAATAGATAATACCAATGCAAAGAACTAGTATTAAAACTTTATCATGAAGTAGCAATGAACTTGCTTACAAAATTTGACTAGGACAAGATTGATAGCTTGCCTAGAGTAACTAATATATTTGCATATGTGATGGTCTCTCTAGGGTCATGGATTTCAAATAACTTTGAAGGAGAGATACAGCCATTAATTGTCATAACAATCTCTAAATCTGCAATTTCTTGTGCTAAATCTAAATATGAGAAGGATGTTTGCTTTATCCACGTAGAGTCATGAACCTTGGTCTAGCCAAGTAAAATCCTTCCTCAAGTTTTGAACACTCCCATGAAACATATCATGAACTACCAAATGAACTTTTAAATAAAAGGTAAATTGTTTCACTCTCTTGGGGGACGTGTTGTATAAAAATGGTTATGATGGAGTCCTCCTTCGTTGTCTCGAGCCTGCAGAGGCCCAAACATAAATATTTGAAGCTCATAATGTTACTTGTGGTGGTCACTTTAGTGTAATGGCCATCGTAAAGCGTATTTTATGCATGGATTATTATTGGCCCACCATGGAACTTAATTGTAGCACTTATGTCAAGAAATGTCAACAATACCAACAACATGCTAATTTAACTCATGTGCCATCACAATCCTTATAGCCTATTTAGATTCTTTGGCCCTTTTCACAATGGGGTTTGGACTTAATAGGCAAAATATTACCTCCTTCCTCGGGACAACATACATTCATCATCACAACCACTGAATACTTCATAAAGAGGGTTGAGGCAATTCCTCTAACCAGTACGAATTGTGGAGTTTATACTTCAGCATATCATTTATTATTTTGGTATCCTCTCAAAAAAAATCTTTGACAACAGTAAGTCTTTCAAAAACAATGATGTTTGAGAACTTTGAAATAAGTATAATATCCAACATATTTTCTCGACTCCTTATTACCCATAAATAAATGGACAAGCTGAGGCAACCAATAAGACCTTGATTGCTATTCTCAAGAAATTAGTCAAAGAAAATCATTGAGATTGGCACACTCAAATCCCCTTGGCATTATGGGCTTATCGAACAAGCATCCACATGCCTATTGGGGCAACACCATTCTCATTGTTCTATGGTGCCAAAGCCATCATGCCTCTTAAGCTTGAGATCCCCTCACTATGTATTTCATTGCAAGAATTCATAGATGATGATACTACTATAAAAGCATGTCTTGACCAACTCATGCTCCTTTTTGAAAGGTGAATCAATACCTTGGAGCATCTATGAGTATATCAAGATTGTTTAAAGCATGCTTACAATGTTAAAGTTCATCTTCATGAATTCCAAGTATATCTTGTTCTTAAAGAGAATCAACAAAACACCAATGCATTACCACATCTTTGTGATAAATGTACGGATCATTGGCTAGGTCCATACATTATCAAATAAAATGTGGGTCAGGGAACTTATAGACTTGCCAGTCTAGAGTGAGTAGAAGAGCCTGAACCACTAAACATTATCTATTTGAGAGCGTTCAATGCTTAATGCATTTTATATATGTATATATATATGGCAAATACACAAAACATCATTCATACACATTGCATTTCGTACATTCATTTTCATAATCACATTTATTGTAATTTTGGTGTATTCCATCCACCATATTAGGGTTCATATGTTAATTTTGACAATAATTGATCTAATGTCTTATTGTCTTAATTAGGGGTTGTTAGAAATGGGAAAAGATGAGATATATTATACATGGAATGAGTTACAATATATAGGCAGGAGGCCTATATGAAATCATGACAAATATCAAGGAAAACTGACAAGTGTCAATATAAAAGGCATAGTGCACATTAATATTCTAACATTCCCCCTTAATGTGCACTATCCTAACTATATAAAAAAACAAGTCAACATTAGGTAATATTCCCCCTTAATGTTGACTTCTTTAAAATAACCCTATCATCCTCCTTTATTACATGATTTTGTCTAGGCTCATGCTCTTTGTGCTTGGCTCTCCAAATGTGAATAATGCTAGATCAATGATGTATACATCTCAATCTGTTTCCACAGGGTCAACCACTTCCTTGGATCTATTACCTCTAGGTCATCCATCTAAGTGCCTCAGGATCATCCTTGGTACCTCATGGTAAACCACTTCTACGTCTGTTGCCTTTGCAGGTCATCCACTAGGTATGTTGCCTCTCATAGGTCACTAACTAGGTTCACCATGAATATCATCCCCTCTCATGGTGAACTCAATATAGAAGGTGTAGGTCTCTGCAAAAAAATGCACCTTAATACAAAAGAAATATGAGCCATATAAGAGTGTCGGTATTGATCAAAAATGCACTCAATACAATAAAATGAGCCATAGAAACCAAATATTGGGAGAAGAAGAAAGAATAATAGAAGAGAATCTTCTAAAGTGTCTTCATCTATAGTCTTCAGAAGTAGATCCAAAAAAATCCTCGGATAGAGTCTAGGGTGTCTATGTCTGTAGTCCCTAGAGTAGGTTTCCTTATGGTGACCTCCTCATCCCACCAAAATGCATGGGTAACCAGTCACTGCATCTTCTAGGTTCTATAGAGAAGGTGACTAGATACTAGGATCACATACAAATTTGCCTTGGGAGTGTCGGGTACAACCGAGAGTGCACTCTAAGGTACAAAAATTTAAGGCTAAAAAATGAAACTACCTCAAAATTACAATTGGACACCACCAATGTGTTTGTCATGGAAAAACCTTTTCAACGACTATTAATACCCTTATGTTTGGGTCTTAATGGGACCTTCATCATGTGAAATACAAGGGACCATGTAGCCCTTTCACTTCCACTCTCCATGTGGAAATAAAAAAAAACAACCCCTTACAATTTTAATAAAATGCCCATATCCCCCAGCAGTATTTTCATATTACAATGCTAAACATTAAAGTGGCCCCCTTTCCACTTTATATGAGAAATATAACTCTTAATGATTATTTGGCCTCTTTTATAATGAATTTCTCCCCCACTTATGTCATTGCTTATAATGAAATTTAAAAGCAATAACTAAAAAACTTTATATAAAAAATATATTTTTTTAATTTTGGTTTATCAATTTAAAGCATTGGCCCGCCATGAGCATTGCAACAGAATTACCATGACATAATTGGTTGAACTAGAAACACATTAGTTCTGGACCAATTCGATTATGCCTCTGTCTGTAGGTGAAAAATAGATTGCTATTAACAAACCAAACTCCTCGATCTCAGAAAATAACCTCCTCGATTATCTTGCCATAGATATGCAATGCATCCAGATAGCGATAGCGATAAAATTTGTGCTGACTATTGTTCACAGATAATTGTACCTTTTTCACCGCATCACCATGTCACTTCTTGCTCCAAAAAACTCTACGTCATATTTTCTTCACGCCATATCAGTTAACAAATGACGCATGTGTCATGTCCTCCATGCCAACTCAAGTTTGTTTGACTTATACTACATGTTCTTTTCATGGGCGTCAAAAACCATCATTCCCATGAAATAAAATGACTCATAATTCTGTGCCACGAACACAGATCTTCCCAAATGCACCAAAATACATGATTGCAAAATCACAAAAAAAAATATCCATCACATCATGAACTGGAACTACACCACACCGCATCTATCTTGTCAAAAAAGGATTCTCAACTATGTTTTGTTAATGGATACTCATCGCCAATTGGAAGTAGCAACCTATAGGATCAACACGTTTACTACAGTGCAGAAAGCACAGACAGGTACTACAATACAGGACCTCGTTGACATTATTTCTCTAGCACAGTTTCTCACGACAGCCACAGATGTCAGGATCTTCATGAGAATTAAACTCAACATAGCTTCCACCATCTTTACAAATCATCAAACTTCCAATAATTCCTAGTTGCCAAGAATTTTTTCGTAAACTTTTCCACACGCACAATTTGAGACAGCGATGGTGGCTTGCACGTAGAACACACTAAGGGTATGCCTGATGTGATGTTGTGACTACCACATCACCCACTTCGTTGACTAAAATAAAACCCAACCACAAGATATAATGGCTATGAAATGAAAACATCTAGCAAAATCATCATGACGCCATAAAATTTACAAACTGGAAAACACCAAATCGACTGTCATGAAAAACAATCCGTTGTCGTCCACGATCTCTTGGATGACATATTCCTGATTATCTGTGGTTAAATATCTAGAATTCCCGAGCAGAGTAATGACAGGAAAATATCTACTAGAGCTATTTCAAACAATTGTTTGCTACCAGTAAGTCGAGCACCGAGAATATGACCAACCCACATAAAAATAATTCTGCATTTCCTTTAGCATAACAAAACAAGTTTTAATCATGAATGCAAGTCATCATCGGTGGTGAGCTATCCTTATGTAGTAACTAAAAAAAAAATGTTCAATCGTGCATTGGAGATTCCAAAAGAAGAGATTTTTGTATCCTATTTTTTTTCACAATGTTTCGAGTCGCGCAGGAACACGGCAATGCGGTCTCTAATGTGACAATAAAATTTTGTAGCCACCAGATTTTACAATCTCCAATTCATATCGATCCCTCTCATGGATTTCATCAATATATCTGTAGCTGTCCATTCACAATGGAAAAATAATGTTTTACTGCTCCATAAACTCAATGGCGTGCACTGCGTAATCAACTCTGTTACCATGTGGGCACTTCATCGTAAATCATTGAATGTTGGGAATGGAAAGAAGGTGGATATTATTTTTAAATAGATCCGTAACTCTGTGTTTTGTAATAGGAAATGTAGTGACAATTTTCTTCTTTGGAGAGATGGTGGTCACGGACTTTGGCAGCACACACAGTAGCGTAAATGAAAAAACATGAAAAGACTCCTGCAAACAAAAAATAAATCTAGTTGCACTGTGCTTAAAACACAATAAAAAAATGCTTGAGGTCATTCCTTCTATGCTACCTCATGCGGTGTCTATCCAGACAAGCTGCACCAAATGTGGTTATTATAGAGCTCCCTCAGCTAAACCCTCAAAACAAAATATTAAACGAGAAAACTAAAAAAAAATTCAGCAAAGACCTCACAAAAATAGATAAGTTTTTCTCCTTAACCTCTCATGGATCCAATCAATGAAGCTTCAAGGGCATCCATGAGTTCTTCTCCATTGCTTTCTGGTTTCTAGTCCACCAAAGTGGAGAGCATACTCACTAAATAATGAAGAAAAATAATAAGGGGGAAAAATTGGGAGTGGGGAATTACCATGAGGGAAATACCCCCTCAAACTCACAATATTAGGAGACTGCCTGAGCTCCGATACCAAATTTTATAAATGGGAAAATATGAGATATATTATACATGGAATGAGTTACAATATATAGGTAGGAGGCCTATATTAAATCATGACAAATGTCAAGGAAAAATGACAAATGTCAAGGAAAAATGACAAGTGTCAATATAGAAGGCATAGTGCACATTAATATTCTAATAGGGGCACCCTCAAGTCATCATTTATTTCACCATTTCATAAGTCAATTCATTACTTGCAAGCCACATTTCCATTATCCCTAGGTATTTTCGGTCACTCAACCACTCCTAGTATTTCTAGCAACCTCCAATACATGTCGATTTTTCTCTAGGACAAAAGCACATTTTCACTAAGAAAATATTGAGCTCCAAGAATTGACTCTAACACTCTTTAATCAAACATGTTTCACACATATTAGAAACATCTTGTGTCAAAGAGGAATAATACCATTATTGAGTTGAACCTTGAATGCAAGTCATCATCGGCGGTGAGCTATCCTTATGTAGTAACTGAAAAAAAAATGTTCAATCATGCACTAGAGATTCCAAAAGAAGAGATTTTTGTATCCTATTTTTTTTCACAATGTTTTGAGTCATGCAGGAACACGGCAACGCGGTCTCTAATGCGACAATAAAATTTTGTAGCCACCAGATTTTACAATCTCCAATTCATATCGATACCTCTCATGGATTTCATCAATATATCCATATCTGTCCATCCACAATGGAAAAATAATGTTTTATTGCTCCATAAACTCAATGGCATGCACTGCGTAATCAACTATGTTACCATGTGGGCACTTCATCGTAAATCATCAAAGGTTGGGAATTGAAAGAAGGTGGAGCTTATTTTTAAATAGATCCGTAACTTTGTGTTTTGTAACAAGAAATATAGTGACAATTTTCTTCTTTGGAGAGGTGGTGATCACGGACTTTGGTAGCACACACAGCAGCGTAAATGAAAAAACATGAAAAGACTCCCACAAACAAAAAATAAATCTAGTTGCTTCGTGCTTAAAACACAATAAAAAAATGCTCGAGGTCATTCCTTCTATGCTACTACAAGCTGCACCAAATGTGGTTATTATAGAGCTTCCTCAGCTAAACCCTCAAAACAAAATATTAAACGAGAAAACTAAAAAAAAATTCAGCAAAGACTTCACAAAAATAGATAAGTTTTTCTCCTTAACCTCTCATGGATCCAATCAATGAAGCTTCAAGGGCATCCATGAGTTCTTCTCCATTGCTTTATGGTTTCTAGTCCACCAAAGTGGAGAGCATACTCCCTAAATAATGAAGAAAAATAATAAGGGGGAAAAATTGGGAGCGGGGGATTTCCATGAGGGAAATACCCCCTCAAAATAACAATATTAGGAGACTGCCTGAGCTCCGATACCAAATTTTATAAATGGGGAAAGATGAGATATATTATACATGAAATGAGTTACAATATATAGGTAGGAGGCCTATATGAAATCATGACAAATGTCAAGGAAAAATGACAAATGTCAAGGAAAAATGACAAGTGTCAATATAGAAGGCATAGTGCACATTAATATTCTAATAGGGGCACCCTCAAGTCATCATTTATTTCACCATTTCATAAGTCAATTCATTACTTGCAAACCACATTTCCATTATCCCTAAGTATTTTCGGTCACTCAACCACTCCTAGTATTTCTAGTAACCTCCAATACATGTCGATTTTTCTCTAGGACCAAAGCACATTTTCACTAAGAAAATATTGAGCTCCAAGAATTGACTCTAACACTATTTAAAATAACACGTTTCACACATATTAGAAACATCTTGTGTCAAAGAGGAATAATACCATTATTGGATTGAACCTTGAAGCAAAAAATTTATCTTTGCTTGTCCCATTATACACATAATCCAAAATAAAAAATAGTGGTCTTCACCACTATCTACACTTCCAAAAAAAAGAATGAGTAGTAAGGATAGGATTAAATATTCATCACACTTCAGTTGAGAATATGATTTCCTAAAGATCTAACTCTTTTATATATCACACACCATAGATCATTAAAGTCATAAGAATATAACTACATTTCCATCCAGATAGTTAGGTAGTTCGAATCCCCAAAACTTAAGGATCATCTCATTGGACTATGGGGCTAATCTCCATCGGGGCTATATACGCTTGACTGATAGTGGATTACTCTCATGTGTGGTGACACGTCTCTCTTGAAGAGAACCTTGACTGCACATAAGGACATGCTAGCTTTCCAGTCCCCTCCATGGCAGGTTTCATCTCAATTTTCTCAATATGGTTTAATGAACTCACTTTTACACACTTTTGTTCTTGATTACCTTGATTCATTACCATGCTCCTGATTGGTAAATGAACATTCACTGCACACACATTTGATCTTAGATAAACTAGATAGAATTTAGTGAGTTAATTAGAAATCACTAGTATGTTTAAGTCTCTGTAAAAACAATTTCAAATAAGCCATTCATATGCCAACATAGCCTCCATGTCATTATAATATCCTTAAATGAGCCTTCCTATTAACATACCACAATTTGGTACCCTTGATTAAATGATTGATAAATATGGTCAAACAAAAATCTAAACTAAAAATGATCATTAGAGCATTAGTTCATTTGCATTATTTCCATTAAACATACACATCATCATTACATTGTCATCCATCACATCACATACACATGCATTCACACAAATTCATAACACAAAATCCATGTATATATATAATTGCATATACAATGAATACCCAAAGGCTATATACAATGGAGCACCAAAGCTCATATACAAAAAGTTCCACATAGCAATAGCTAGCACCCATAGGTAGACCCTTATGACCCCAATGGAGCCCTAGAACTAGATTCATTGCATCTAGAGTCATTATGCCTAAAAAAACCCTCTAGGGAGGAGGAAGGGCGCTCTAACAACCTAATGTAGTGTTGCATAAGTAGATACTCAAAATCTTGGATGTACCCCTCTTGGGATCAAAGGCATAACACATCCTACCTCTAATGAGCATCCCTATATGCTAACTTTATCTAGAGCCTTGCTATAGTATCCTTGTATCCACCTGCTATCACCCATGCATCCAAATTCACCCATAATCAAGCAATCTCTACATCCTGCTCTACCACCATCTACTATATTTGGTCTCGTTTAATCTTGAGCCTAGCCCACTCATCCTCACTCTGACTAGGATGTCTCTTTGGAACATGCTCCATACCACCATCACCATCACCCCAATATTCAAAGGCTACTCTATCGCATCCCTCACTCACCTCACTCAACTGCTAGACCAATGATATCTCTAACATTGAGGAGTCTCCTCGATCTTTGTTGCTACCTCCCATCATCCCCATTACCTACCTTGACCACCTGGATCGATATCCATTGTGGTTGTGAAGCAAACCATGCATCATACTCCGTTGTGGTTCCAACATCATCCACATATAGGAGATCTATCTCCTCATCATCCCTATACTCCACCCACCACTCCTCCATATAAGGTAGGCTTGACTCATTTGATTGATGCCTATAGAGCATAGGAGCCTCAATTATCCCCTACCATATCCCAAACTATCGTAACCCTTGTGAGAACTATATCAGCTCCATCTCACTCACATGCCACCCAACCACCCATATAGTCTACCTAACCCATCATAGCTACTCTCTATGACTGGGTCACCTAGCATTCTACCATGGCCTCTAATACACCTAATCAGGTATCAACCTAGCCCATATATCTCTACACTCCTAGACACTGTAACCAAGATGGCTAGGTTATACCTCCTTAGCCATCCACCATCTCAATACATAGGGATGATCCCTATCCCATGCCTTGTAGGGTAGACCCACAATATGAGCCACACTAAAGTTCTCCTAGCACCAAACCTGCAACAAAACACTATAGGCCAACCCCTTTTACCCCTGCATCCTCACCTCATACAAATATATATAAGTCTAAGACAGTAAATTTGGTGCCAATTCATACACCCGAGGCTCATCAATCATATCATACACTAGTTGAATCATGTTCCATGGGAACCGATAGTCGGTGTTGTCGGGAACTAACACATTGGCCAGTAGTAATATGACCAAGGTGGGTAGGGTCTCCAACTGCTTTCTTGCATATATTTCCAAATACCTGATCCCTCGAACCCTAATACTCACATCCCTTCACCCATCTCCAAAAATCTACCTCAACTCATACTCCTTATCATATCCAACTTGGACATGTAACCCCTCCACCGATACTTGAAAGATGCGATATACATCCTTGAGTGTCACTATCACCTCCCTAATTGGTAGTTATAAGATCCTCTTATCTAGATTCCATCACTCTACCAAGGTAGAGAGGTACCCCTCATCAGCCCTAACCACCTCAATTTGTGCAATCCCAAATCCAACCTGATCCAACCAATCCCAGTTGTTCTTCTGCAATGCTTTTCTCACCCTTGGTATGATAGATGAGAATTAATATCGATCCTCCAAGATCCTTCACTACAAAAAAACATAACATGCACAAGCACATCACCATCACATTCATTGCATAAAAAAATATTGTAAAACCCAAAAAAGAGAGCTAAGGGCACTTACCTCAGCCACCTACGCCTCAACTCCTACTGCCACATCCACACCCTCCATCGCCATCACCACACTTCTTTACTCACTCACTCAATCTTCTTCAGATGCCACTTATGAAACTCTTGAACACAATAATCAAATAAATTTTACCCATATAGCCTTTTTATAGCTATTTTTGGAATGATCAAATGCCCTAGGGAATTTTTTTGGCATACCCAAATGCTCACCAACATTTGCAGACTGGCAGATGCTCACCCACGTCTATTCGAATATGAACGTTGGTCAATGTTTGTAATTAAAATATTGTAAAAGGCACAAAAAAGGTCTAAAAATTTAGCTTACCTCCACATAATCATCACAAACTCCATCCATGCATCTATTTCATCATCACATCATGTTTTGTGAAAAATTGGATTGATTTGGGTGGTTAATTGTTTATTTTGATCAAAAGTTGCAAAAATGCTATGCAAGCTTCAAAACACCTCAAAAATGGCCTAAAATTTCACAAAATTCCTCATTCATCATCCCAATAATTCATCACACCATTTCATCATATTTTGTGATAACATGAATTGATTTAGGTGGTTAAATCTTGTTTACGATCAAAAGTCATAAAATTGTCCAAAATTGCTTCAAAAACGTTCCAAAATAATTCAAAATTTCACAAAATCATACAATTCACTCATCAAAGCATTTTTCTTCATATATAGTCATTCACAATCATCAATTTCATTGATCATTACATTTCCATTTAACATTTTCCAATTCCACTCACATTTTCAAGTGAACCTCTTATCTAGTGGTTTCCTCTATTACCCTAGTGATTGCAGTGATTGGTTATCCATGCAATTTTGTAGGATGGGTAAATCACCATAAGGATACTTGCTCATATCATCATTCAACATCCTCTTGTTCAAAAATAAAATCTTGTTGGTCTCTCATTTTTTGAGTGAGACTATGCTCAAATTAATTTTCTCAAAAGTTGTCATTGAGGCCTTTTTCTGTGGGGCTAGAAACATAGATAACATTCATTAAAATACTACTTTTACATAAATAGTCATCGAGAATACAAACCCACTAGGTTGAATCTCTCTTTACTTTATCATCTTGCATTTTCATCATTTTGCATCTCAATGACGTCGAAAGGCATATTTTTCAAAAGCATTGGATCACCCCAAACTTGGGGTAACCAAATTTGATCTTGATTTCCCACATCAGGATACACTCATTTACATCATTCATATCATCCACATCATAAAAAACCCTTTCATCTATTGGGGTAAAAATATAATACATTATCCACCTACATTTACATCATTCATATCATGCATAATTGGCAAAAACCCCTTTTCTGTTAGGGAAAGAGCAAAATCAATCATTACATCATCATCTATGTCACTCACCTTCATTTACATCATTCATATCATCCACATCATCAAAAATCCTTTCATCTATTGGGGCAAAAATAGAATACATCATCCACCTACATTTACATCATTCATATCATCCCCAATTCTATCAATTGGTTCGTGAGATTCATTCTTCACTCATTCACCAATTGAGGGGGTAATCTACACCTACAATTCTTGTCTCCAAGATCTTCTTGTGCACCAAGAAAATAAGTTGCTTCATCAAAACAGGTGTCTCCTATTTTTGCACTCCATTGTGTTTCATGCAATGTAGTACAAAAAGGGGTATATGTAGACACCAAATCCTAGCCACTTGTCTTCCACATATCATCCAATCATAACCGTCCATTATTTATTTATATATATGTATATTAATTTATATTTATATTTAAATATAAATATTATATATATAAATAAATATTTGCCACTCATCACGACTTAATCTCGACCATTTATTCAGCATGATCCATGTTACTTGTTCAAGATAAATATCAACCCTTCATCATGATTTAATATTGACCACCCGTTGGTGTCATCGAAACCCTAACATGTTGAAGGTAATTTATAAAATATCATTCACTTTTGTGAATGAGGGTTAAGCAATTAGTTTATTCAAAATTTGATTGTGGATTCTTGATATCATTAGAGCCCTTAATCCATCATCATCAAAACCCTAGCATTTTTCTAACATCCTTCCTCCTACTCACCACCACCACATCCTCTATTTCTATCGTCAAAACCCTTGCGAACTAGATTTAGTTCTGCAATACACCTCCTTGAAACCCCCAAACACTTTGAGGTGTTTCTATAATGCTATTGAGTGTTCTAAGAACATTGTAGGGTGTTCACATATCTCCTCAAATGCTCTAGGGTGTTTCCCCTCAACTAGTTTACCACCAATAAACCCTCAAACACTTGTGGGTATTCGTGCACCATCAGATCGTAGAAACAAAAATACATATCGAATTAATGAGGTATTTTTTGATAAGGTACAATGTATTATTGGTTTTCAACTTATATTTTTTGTGCTTGTATTACATTTTATCATCATTGCACCTAGGGTTTGTAGATTTATTATTCAAAGGGTCTCACACAATGGAGCCCTCACATATACTACTAATCTCTTTGTGTTGTGATCTATTTGCAGGTATAGGAGACATCTTCCTTGATGGTTGTTGCAACTCGAGAGGTCCTATAGGTATATGCAAGCCCACCCATAAATTGCTTGAAGTGAAAACGATTTTAGAAGACACCAATGTTCTTTTGAACGAGGGTTTTACAACTAATGCAGTGTAATAATTGTATCGAATCATACACTGCATTGTAACCCTATATTTGGGGTAAATCTATTGTACAAGTTGGATATCCAGACTCCTTGAGTTAAAATAAATTAGATCTGTCAATTTCATGCATATATTATCATTTTTTTAATATATTGATTTATTGGTGTTGTTCATTTGTATTTTACACCATCAATTTATGGATGGTATGCCAAACTAAATAACAACTTAGTAACCGATTTCTTCCACAAATTTCACCAAAAATGGACCACAAATTTATTGTATATATAAAAAACATTACCTTTTGGTAATCCATGCAATATTACCACTTCATTGAAGAATAATGTGGTGATGTGAGTAGCATTATTTGTTTTCTTACAAGGTATAAAATATGCCATCTTCAAGAATATATCAACAATAAAAAATAGAATCTTTACCCTTTTGAATCCTTGGAAACCCAAGAAACAAATCCATGCTCATGTCCTCCCATGGTCTTTATGGTACTGGTAATGGTTAATACAACCCAATGTTTTTTCTTCCCTTTGCATGCTAGAAAACTTGACAATATTGCACAAATATTCTTATATTTGTATCATTCCTAGCCAATAATAACTTACACAAATCCATCCCATTGTTTTATTCACTTCAAAATATCTTGCTAATCCTCCATTATGTTTTTCTCTTATTAGGTTCTCCCTAATTGAACTCCATGGTATACATAACTATTTTCCCTTGAACAATAAACTCTCCTAGATTAAGTAATCCAACTATGACATTCTATATCTTGTAGTAGGATTATTGCAAGCTACCCAAGCTTCTTTGAAATCCAAATCATCAATATAAAACTCTTTCATAACATCAAAACCTATAACTTTAATTCTCATTGCATTCATCAATAAAATTCTCCTACTCAAGGTATCAACTACCCTATTTTAACTTCCACTCCTATACTTCAAAATAAATGAGTAAATAAAGGTACTCCACCCATATTATATGTCTTTCGTTCAACTTGTCTTGGCTATTAATGAACTGCAAAACATGGTGATCTATGTACAACATAAATTCCTTTGGTAATAGGTAGTGTCTCCACTTCTTCAATGCTTGCACAATGGCATAAAACTCTTTGGCATAAACTGAATATTTCTTCTTAGCCTCATTTAGCTTCTTACTAAAGTAAGTAATGGGTCTACCTTCCCGACTCAAAACTCATCCAATGATAGTTCTACTAGCATCACAATCCACTTGGAAAACCTTGTTAAAGTTTGGTAATATCAAAACTAGTTGTTCCATAAATTTCTCTTTCAATATTTAAAAGCTCCTTTCTATTGCACTCATCCATTTTAATTCATGTCTACCACCTTTCATTTTTTCTATGATTGGAGCACAAAATCCACTAAACTTTTTGATAATTTAATTGCAAAAGCTTATCAAACCATAAAAAAAATTGTCTTCAAACATACTCCTTGGAGATGGCCAATTCACAATTACTTTTACTTTCTCAAGGTCCACCCATAAATTCTCTTTGGATATAACAAAAACTAAATATACCAATTCCTTCTTCAAAAAACTAAAATTCTTCAAATTAACCAACAAAATCTTCTCTTTCAACTTTTGCAAAACTAACCTTAGATGCATTAAGTGTTATTCCTTCATCTTTCTAAACACCAAAATATCATCCAAGTAAACCACTACAAACTTACCAAGAAAAGGCTTCAATACCTCATTCATCAATCTCATAAAAGTGCTTGGTGCATTTGTCAACCCAAATGGCATGACCAACCACTCATACAATCCTTCTTTGGACTTAAACGTAGTTTTCCACCAATATCCTTCTCTAATTTTAATTTAATGATAACCACTCTTCAAATAAATCTTTGTGAAGTACTCATCTCCACTAATGCAATCCATCAAGTCATCCATATGAGATAATAGAAACCTATATTTTATTGTGATCCTATTGATTGCTTTGGAATCAATGCACATATGTCATTCTCCTCCCTTCTTGGATGCTATTATAACTATTACTACACATGGGCTCAAGCACTATCTGATCATCCTCTTGTTCAATAGCTCTTATAATTATCTTTTTATCTCTTCATTCTCCATAGTTGTCATCCTATAAGCTACCTTGTTTGGAAAACTTGATATAAGTATGAATTCTATTTGATGACTAATGCGTCTCATAGGTAGTAACCCATTAGATAACTCTACAACCATTTTATAGTTGTTTTTGGTGCACTCAAACACCATAAGGCATTTTCCTAGTGCACACAAATGTTCCCTAGCATTTATAGACTAGCAAACACCCACCCACGTTTATCCAGATATGAACACGGGTTAGTGTTTGTCATAAAAAATTTTACAAAAGAGACCAACAGGGCCTAAAAATATAGTTTACCTCCATAGAATCATCATAAACTCCATCCACGCATATATATAATCATCATATTATGTTTTTTTAAAACCTAGATTGATTTGGGCAGTCAATTTTTGATTGTGACCAACAATCGTGAAACCACTATACAAATTTCGAAACACCCCAAAAACAGCCCAAACTTTCACAAAACGACCACATTCATCATCCCAATAATTCATCACACTTTGTGATAACATGAATTGATTTGGGTGGTTAAATCTTGTTTGTGATTAAAAGTCATGAAATTGTCCAAAATTGCTTCAAAAAAAATTCAAAATTTCGAAAAATCATACAATTCACTCATCAATGCATTTTCTTCATACATCATCATTCACAATCATCAAATTCATTTATCATTGCATTTTAATTTAAAATTTTCCAATTGCACTTACATTTTCAAGTGAAACTCATATCTAGTGGTTTACTCTATTACCCTAGCGATTGCAACAATTGGTTATCCATGCAATTCGATAGGATGGGTAAAATAACCATAAGGACACTTGATCATATCATCATTCAACATCCTCTTGTTTGAAAATAAAATCTTATTGATCTCTCATTTTTGAGTGAGACTATGCTCAGATTAATTTTCTCAAAAGTTATCATTGAGGCCCTTTTCTATGGGGCTAGAAACACAGATAACCTTCATTACAACACTAATTTTACATTAACAGTCATCGGGAACACAAAACCACTAGGTTGACTCTCTCTTTACTTTATCATCTTGTATTTTCATCATTTTGCATCTCAATGACACTGAAAGGCATATTTCAAAAGCACTGGATCACCCAAAACTTGGGGCAACAAAATTTGATCTTTATTTCCCACATAATGATATGCTCATTTACATCATTCATATCATCCACATCATAAAACCCCTTTCATATGTTGGGGAAAAAATATAATACATTATCCACCTACATTTACATCATTCATATCACCCGTAATTGACAAAAACTCTTTTATGTTAGGGCAAGAGCAGAATCAATCATGGCATCATCATTTATGTCACTCACCTTCATTTACATCATTTACGTCATCAAAAATCATTTCATCCATTGGGGAAAAAACAAAATACATCATCTACCTACATTTACATCATTCATATCATTCCTAATTCTGTCAGTTGGCTTGTAAGATTCATTCTTCACTCATTCACCAATTGAGGGGTAAGCTACACCTACAATTTTTGTCTCCAAGATCTTCTTGAGTACCAAGGAAAGAAGTTGCTATACTAGACTAGGTTTCTCTTATTTTTTCACCGCATTTTGTTTCATGCAACACAGTATAAATAGGGGCATCTATAGACACTGAATCCTAGCCACTTGTCTTCCTCATATCATCCAATCACAACTGCCCATTATTTATTTATATATATGTATATCTATTTATATTTAAATTTAAATATAAATATTTTACATATAAATATATAAATAAATCTTAGCCACTCATCACGACTTAATCTCAACCATCCATCTTAGCCCTTTATCATGATTTAATCTTGATTTCCCGTTGGTGTCATCAAAACCTAACATGTTGAAAGCAAGTTATAAAATATCATTCACTTTTGTGAATGAGGGCTAAACGGTTTATCAATTTGAAATTTTATTGGTGATTCCTGATATCGTTAGAGCCCTTCATCCATCATAATAAAAACCCTAGCATTTTTCTAACACCTCCCCTACTCACCATCACCACATCCTCTATTTCTATCGTCAAAACCCCTGTGAACTAGATTTGGTTTTGCAATACACCTCCTCGAAACCCCAAAACACTTTGAGGTGTTTCTAGAATGCAAATGAGTGTTCTAGGAATGTTTTAGGGTGTGAACATATCTCCTCAAATGCTCTAGGGTGTTTCCCCTCAACCAATTTACCACCAATAAATCCTCAAACACTCATGGGTATTCGTGCACCATCAAATCGTAGAAGCAAAAATACAGATCGAATGAATCAGGTATTTTTTGATAAGGTACAAGGTATTATTGGTTTTCAACTTATATTTATTGTACTTGTATTACATTTTATCATCATTGCACCTAGGTTTTGTATATCTGATTATTCAAAAGGTCTCACACAATGAAGCCCTCACATATACTACTAATATATTTGTGTTGTGATCTATTTGCAGGTATTGGAGACATGTTCCTTGATGTTTCTTGCAACTCGAGTGGTCCTATAGGTATATGCAAGCCCACCCATAAATTGTTTGAAGTGAAGATGATTATAGAAGACACCAACATTATTTTGATCGAGGGTTTTACAACTACACATTGTAACAATTGTATCGAAGCATACACTGCATTGTAATCCTATATTTGGGGTAAATCTATTGTACAAGTTGGATATACAAGCTCCTTGAGTTAAAATAAATTAGATCTATGAATTTCATGCATATATTATCATTTTCTTTAATATATTGATTTATTGGTGTTGTTCGTTTGTACTTTACACCATCAATTTATGGATGATATGCCAAAAAAAATTCCAACTTAGCAACCGATTTCTTCCACAAATTTCATCAAAAATGGACCACAAATTTATTGTCTCTATAAAAAATATTACCTTTTGGTAATCCATGCAATCTTACCACTTCATTCAAGAATAATGTAGTGATGTGAGTAGCATTATTTGTTTTCTTACAAGGTATAAAATATGCCATATTCAAGAATCTATCAACATAAAAAAAAAAAAATCTTTACCCTTTTGAATCCTTGGAAACCCACGAAAAAAATCCATGCTCATGTTCTGCCATGGTCTTTATGGTACTGGTAATTGTTAATACAACCCAATGTTTTTTCTTCCCTTTGCATGCTAGAAAACTTGACAATATTGCACAAATATTCTTATATTTGTATCATTCCTAGCCAATAATAACTTACACAAATCCATCCCATTGTTTTATTCACTTCAAAATATCTTGCTAATCATCCATTATGTTTTTCTCTTATCATGTTCTCCCTAATTGAACTCCATGGTATACATAACTATTGTCCCTTGAACAATAAACTCTTCTAGATTAAGTAATCCAACCATGGCATTCTATCTCTTGTAGTAGGATTATTGCAAGCTACCCAAGCTTCTTTGAAATCCAAATCATCAACATAAAACTCTTTCATAACATCAAAACCTATAACTTTAATTCTCATTGCATTCATCAATAAAATTCTCCTACTCAAGGTATCAACTATCCTATTTGAACTTCCACTCCTATACTTCAAAATAAATGAGTAAATAAAGGTACTCCACCCATATTATATGTATTTTGTTCAAATTGTCTTAGCTATTAATGAACTGCAAAACATGGTGATCTATGTACAACACAAATTCCTTTGGTAATAGGTAGTGTCTCCACTTCTTCAATGCTTGCACAATTGCATAAAACTCTTTGGCATAAACTGAATATTTCTTCTTAGCCTCATTTAGCTTTCTTACTAAAGTAAGTAATGGGTCTACCTTCTTGACTCAAAACTCATCCAATGATAGTTCTACTAGCATCACAATCCACTTGCAAAACCTTGTTAAAATCTGGCAATATCAAAACTAGTTGTTCCATAAATTTCTCTTTCAATATTTAAAAGCTCCTTTCTATTGCACTCATCCATTTTAATTCATGTCTACCACCCTTCATTGTTTCTATGATTGGAGCACAATTTCCACTAATTTTTTTGATAATTTAATTGCAAAAGCTTATCAAACCATAAAAAAAAATGGCTTCAAACATACTCCTTAGAGATGGCCGATTCACAATTACTTTTACTTTCTCAGGGTCCTCCCATAAACTCTCTTTGGATATAACAAAAACTAAATATACCAATTACTTCAAAAAACTAAAATTCTTCAAATTAACCAACAAATTCTTCTCTTTCAACTTTTGCAAAACTAACCTTAGATGCATTAAGTGTTATTCCTTCATCTTGCTAAAAACCAAAATATCATCCAAGTAAACCACTACAAACTTACCACTAAAAGGCTTCAATACCTCATTTATCAATCTCATAAAAGTGCTTGGCGTATTTGTCAACCCAAATGGCATGACAAACCACTCATACAATCCTTCTTTGGTCTTAAACATAGTTTTACACTAATATCCTTCTCTAATTTGAATTTAATGATAACCACTCTTCAAATCAATCTTTGTGAAGTAATAATTTCCACTAATGCAATCCATCAAGTCATCCATATGAGATAATAGAAACCTATATTTTATTGTGATCCTATTGATTGCTTTGGAATCAATGCACATACATCATTCTCCTCCCTTCTTGGATGCTAGTACAACTATTACTACACATGGGCTCAAGCACTCTCTGATCATCCTCTTGTTCAATAGCTCTTAGACTTATCTTTTTATCTCTTCATTCTCCATAGGTGTCATCCTATAAGCTACTTTGTTTAGAAAACTTGATATAAGTATGAATTGTATTTGATGACTAATGCTTCTCATAGGTAGTAACCCATTAGATAACTCTTCTATAAGAATATAAACATATTATTCCAATAAATCCTTCATTTTCTATAGAATGCCATATATCTTATTATTGTCCCATATTCCATAGGTTTATAAATGAAATAAAAACCTTCCCCTTTCTTCATATCCTTTAGAAAATATTTTTGGAGATCAAATAAACTTTAAAACTACTACACAATGCTTTTCCTTTATCCTTCAATGGACTCAATGCATAACTTTTTCCATCCTTGATAATTGAATATGTGTTTAGTCTACCATTATGTACTACTTTTTGTCAAATCTACCATGGTCTTCCCAAAAACATATGACATACATCCATCGACATGACATCACATAGAACTGCATCCTTATAAGAGCCAATCTGAAAATTGACCATACATTGTTCAGTTACTAGGATTTGGTGTCCATTTTGTAACCATGACACTTTGTATGGATATGGATGCTCCATCCTCTTCAATCCAATTTTCTCTACCATTTATGTTGTCTCTATGTTGTTGGTACTTCTACTATCGACAATCATTTTGCAACACTTGCCCAAGGTTATGCATAAGGGGTTGGCCATGAAAACTATATATAAAAATCAAGTGAATTGATTTTGAAATCCAAGCGAATCATGGCCAAAATCATGTAGGAGAACATGGCGAATTGCTTTTTTTTCTAGAAAAAATTATAAAAATGAGGTGAATCAATTAAAAAAATTTCTACCACTTAAAATAAGGGTTTCTTGAGGATTTTACTAAGTTCTAAGTGTATATCTCATCAAGCTAGGTGGTTTAAAAAAAATGAAAACAGAGATCTGGATAAAAATTTATGCCTCCTAGAAGGTTCTCTGCAAAAGAGCACCTCTGCAACCAATCAGTTGCAAAGGTGTCAATTATTTGCAGAGGTGCAACCAACCAACACTTTCAAGTGTTGATCAATTGCACTTCTGCAACCGATCGGTTGTAGAGGTGCTCTTTTGCAGAGAACCTTCTAGGAGGCATAACTTTTGATCCAAAGCTCCATTTTCATTTTATTTTTTTAAAACCACCTAGCTCGATGAGATATACACTTTAAACTAATCATAAGAAACTAATATATATATTTTTATCATTTTCACATTTGCAAATGATTGATAGATTTGATTGATTATAAAGGAGCAATTGATCCAAAGAAGAGTCGATCGGTTATAGAGGAGCAGTTGATATGCATAAGAGTTGATCGGTTTCACCTCTTCAACCGATCAACACTTATGTAAATCAATTGCTTGTTTGCAACCGATCGACTCTTCTTCGATAGCAAGCAATCATGTTTCCTATAGGTAACTATGTTCTCTACAACTGATTGATAAATCTTTTGAATGACAGTCCTATGCAACCGATCAACAAATATTTTGATTGATAACAACCAATCAGATTTTTGTTTATAGATAATCTTCTAAAAATGATATTGTTTTGTTTTTCACTACTTCAAGTCATGTTTGTTTGTTGTAGTATTTTCACTACTTAAGGTCTATTTTCAACAAGTTCAAATATTTTAGATGCATTTTTATTGTTATTGTGTTAGGTATATATACATGTATAAGAGGCGAATTGGGTGGGAAATAAAAGTTTTTATAAATTGAAGGCAAAAAGGGTCCACAATTTAGGCGGGAGTGTTGGCAATTCAAAATTAAAAAAATTAAATAATTTTCAATGTGTGGTGAGATGACCCCCCAAAAAATTACTCCCAATAATTTTAGGTGAATGGGTCGACGTTTAGGGTATCCATATTCACCATTCTCTAAATTTTAAAATCCTAATATTCATTAATTTATGATGATTTTTTGCTATGCATAATGCTACACTTACCTCTAGATTTGTAAATTATCTTGAATAAGTTTCTTATTTTCTCAGGTTCAAGAACCTCATTTTTTGGATTCAATAATACCATTTCCATCATAAGGGATTCTCCTTGTTCTAGTTCCTCCATGTGCTTTGGTGAGGCTATGCGTTCTTCATCTACTTGTGTAATATGACTATAGGATTTTTTTTCTCGTTTACTGGTTTGTTGTACTATTGGACATTCAAATTCCCAATGATCAACTTCTACACATCTATAATAATTTTTAGGAAATTATCTACCCCTTCCTCTACCAAAACCACGTCTTTCTTATGAGGAGTCTCCACCTCCTCTGGTGTTCTAGCTAAAGTCAATATGAGAGGTGCTAGCATATTCTTCCTATTTTTGCTATCCTCTTCCACTGTTTGCTTGTCCTTGTCCAAATGAGAACCTTCATCTTCTTCTTTTATTATTCTATTGCCTTTGTGACAACTTATCTTCTACCTTTAAGGTATACTAGTAGGCTTCTTCTACCATTCTCATTTTCATCATACTAACATCATCTTTTATGGACAATTATAGTTCATTGATATACTTCAAAATATTCTCCTCATTGTCTTCCACATGACCAACCTGAATGATGAGCCTATAGAATTCATCCATATAATTCTTCACACTCATATGATTTTGTCTTAAGTTTTGCAGTTTTCTAAGAAGACCCAATTGGTAATCTAACAGGAGGAATTTAACCTTTAGTTTGGTGACCATTTTTTTCCATATATTAATCCTTTCCTTTTATTTTATTTCAAACATGGTCCCACCACAAGGATGCATGCCATTTTAGCTTTGTATAGGTAAATTTCATCTTCTTGGAGTCTTCTATTGATTCAAAATTAAAATATTTCTATCTCCACGATCCAATAAATGAGTTCCTCTAAATTCAAACTTCCACTATATTATGGGGTTTCTATCTTTAGATTTCAACTCATATTATAAATTTCTTGGATTAACAATTCCTTTGGTTATTCCTCTCACTCTTCATCTCAAGATTCTTGGTGCTTAGCTTCTTCTTCATTGTCACTCATGTCTTCTACTTAAATGCCTCTCCTTTAGAAAATTTTGATCGCATCAAGTCAAATAGTAATTTCCCTTAGCATTTCAACTATGTTTGTATATTAGGTTCCCCTAGTATTCTTCTTCCATGTTGTGCCATATTTCTTTCAACAAACTCTGCAAACTCCCAAGTGAAAAATATTACTCTAATACCAAAATGATGCAGTGAAGGAGCAATGGATTTGTTTCAAACAACAATGTGGATGACAAGAAAATTTGGTTGATAGAATATCTCTCAAATGGAAAAGTTTCTTAAAAAATGGGTTTCTTTAGATTATAGGTCAACATGACATCATTTAATATGATAAGGTACATTGGCTTAGATGACAACCTCAAATAACATTCTCTAGGACTACATGCTTTTTGATGACAAGTTTCATGATGGCATTGCATGATGACACCTTGCTAAATGGTAGACAACACACACTTCTTCAATGACAAATTCCCTTCATAAAACACACTTCCTTGATGGCAATTTCCCTTGATGACACATGCTTCCTTGATGATAGTTTCCACTAATGGCATGCACTTCCTTGATGGTAGTTTTCCTTGATGTCACACACTTCCCCGATGACAGATTCTCTTTGATGATAGTTTTCCTTAGTTGACAAGACAACAAGGGGTGAGGGTAATTTCTTAGATAATAATTTTCTCTCTAAGGGTGACACACTACTACAAACTACCATTTCACTAGATGATAACTCCAATAGCAAGGGTTAAAATAAAAAATCAATCAAAACATAAACACAATACAAGAATCTCCTTTAAAGGAAGATGGATTGTTTTTTTATTATTATTTCAAATTATAATTACATCACCTAGCAGTAATAGTTTGGTGTAAACTAAATTATCATAGAAAATTCTTCCCCTTTCCTTGCTCCCTTTTCTCAATTCTTCTATTATATCTCACTCCTCCTTTGCCCTTCTTCCCTTCTACTATCTTTTACCTCTCAAATCCCATTTAATTTATAGACTCAAGAATCAGTTAATGCCTAACTACTTAGACAATTTTACAAATACCCAAATGGTTGGCCTTCTAGTTCTCATGCATTAGTTCCTTATGTTAGTTTCCCATGTGGATACTTCTGCATCAAAAAATATTGGTAATACTCTAGGGAAGTTCATCTACAAGGGGCTAGCTATTAAGAAGCAAAAACATATTGTGTATACCCAAATATTTGTTACCATGGATGTTGTGTATGCTCAAACATTTTACAACCTTTTTCAAATTCCAATAATATTAAATTTGATTTAAGAGAATGATATCAATAAGGATTTATAAGACATTGTATTTCAAAATCATAAATTTAATGATTGGACATATGACAAGAGATTGGAAAGCAAAAATAATTGAAAAATAGATGGAAAGTTTTGGTCATAAGATAAACTACAAGATGAAGCAATGAGATCATATTGTAGTAGAATTTATCTTAGATTAAAGATCTTCCACTCCTAAAATAGTAGTAAAGAAATCCCCTCTACCTCATCATATGGTAATGACTTAATGGTTCATTAGGTTAAACATTATAATAAACTAATAAGGATACCGGGGATGAGGAATTACAATGTGTAATACCAAATTTAGAAGGAATTAGTGGTGCAAAGGAAGATATGGAGGCAAATTTTAAAAGAAACCAAGTGAAATAAGTCATGGTTAATCTAAACAATCGTCTTCAGTTTTTCTAAATAGTAGAAAATCATCTCTTTACAATATTAATGGAAGTAGTATAGGTTTTCTCCCTTGGATTTTAAGGTTTTAGGTATAGCATAACAAAGAAACTAGTATGGAGGTTATTCAATACAATTTAGGGATTTTAGGGTAGCATAATAAAGTATAGGATGACCCTTATACTTTAAGGTTTATAAGGTAGCATAAATAAGTAAGTGTTCTTGATTTTATCCCTTGAAATTTAGGTTCTCTAGAGCCTCTAACAATATAAAAATGGAAGAGATTAATGAGGATATAAATGGAAAAAATAGAGGATGCTCAAAGCATGAATAAAGACAAAATAAAACTCAAAAGAATACTGATTTGAAAAACTAGATTCAAATATCATAAGTGGTAACAAGAAGTGGGGATAATCCCACAAATAAAAATAAAAAGTGATTATCAAAATGGTATTTTGAAAAATGAGGGTGTATGAACCAGAACCCTAAAAAAAAAGTTATTAAGGACGTAATGGTTTTCAATACCTCAAATATATTCCAATATAGGAAACAAAAATAAGAAGTAATGAATGTAATAATGAGTTCAAAAATATTTAGAAAATGGTGGATTATCTAGTGGTTTCTATTGTGGTAATACTTAATTTGGTATCCCAACAATATAAGATAATTTAAAATGAGATGCATAATCACTAAAACCAAGAAGTAATTTAGTTGGTCTTGTTGGCATTTTTGCCACATTGATTTTGATTGAAGTACTAATGTGTTAATTGTTGCAAATCTAACTTTGATTTTAGGCTTTGATGCGGTTTTGAAGAATAAAGGAGCAAAAAAGACTAAGTCCAGAAATTGCAGCGATTCGCTGACATGTTCCAAAATCGCGGGTCGGGTGACTTCAAAGTCCAAGTGTCGAAAAGTGCAGCGATGCGCTGCAATGTTCCATTTTCGCGGTTCGATGACTAAGTCCAGAAGTTGCAGCGATTCGCTGCATGTTGGTTGCAAAGGGAGTTCGAGGTGGAGGTTGCAGCGATGCGCTGCACGTTTCAAAGACGCGGAAGGCTTAGTCGCAAAAAGGCTTAAGTCCTGAAATTGCAGCGATGCGCTGCACGTTTTGGGAAAAGTACACAAGGCGAAAAGTTGCAGCGATGCGCTGCAACGTTCCAAAATCGCGGGGGTTGGTCGCTACGGGAGTCTAAAGTAGAAGTTGCAGCGATTCGCTGCATCTTTTGGAAGAAGGTCCCGTAAAGCAAAAGACTTCGCATTTTCGTGACAAAAGGGTGGCAGTTGGTACGGAAGGAGACATATGTAGCGAAATCGCTACTTGTCTCAGAATCGCGGCCATTTTGGTCTGAAGAGCAAAGACATAAAAGTTGCAGCGACTCGCTGCACTTTTGACAAGAGGGCCAAGCGAGATAAATTTGCAACGATTCTACGACAGGGAATGAGAAGAGCTAGAGACATGGTGGTAACATTGATTTCATGACGCATTGATCGAAAAATGACTAAGTATTCAAGTATGCAGCGAAGTGGCGACAAGGAAAGTCAAAAGCATTTAAGAAGCAAAAAGTGTCGCATTTTCGCGACCCATCGGCAAGACCGTACAAAGTGCTTGAAACATGTAGCGATATCGCTACATGTTCCGTTTTCATGGGACATAGCGAAGGGAGGACCAAAAGAGACAAAAGGTGTTGAGAGATCGCCCGATGTGCCATTTTCGCGGAATGAGCTAGCGATAGAAAAGATGAAGCCGATTATGCAGCGATATCGCGACAGGGAGGATTTTCGCGGGTCCAAGGTAGCAAAAGTGTACGGCATCAAAATATGTCACGATTTCGTGACCCGTCGCGTTTTCGCGACCTGCGTCAGTTTCCCGCCAAGGCACAGTATGAACGGCCGATAAGGTTTTTTTACTTTCCGATGATTAAATGCTCGCCCGAATTAAATGCTTTGTGGATTTTCGATGCAGTCAAGGTTGAAGAAGCGCCCAGGCCACCAAAATAGAAGATTATATTTGTTCGAGGCTGTTGTTCGTGGATTGAGTTAATGATTTCATGCACATGTTCGGAAAACAAATTTAATGAAAGAGATGCGTGGTCTAATTGCATTTAATTTTTGCTCCCTTAACGCTGCAATTAAGGGGATCGTGTGCATAATTTCCAAAGCATAATTGTAGATCACAAGAAGTCAAGGTTGAAGAAGCGCCCAAGCCACCAAAATTGAAGATTTTATTTGTTCGAAGCCGCTGTTCGTGGATCATCCTAACGGTTTCATGTATATGTCAAGACATTTAATGAAGATGACCGCTGATTGCATTTAATTTTGTGGTTCTCTAGACTGCGATTAAGGGGATCATGTTCCTCGTTTCCTTCGCATAATTGTAGATCTCAAGAAGGTCGGTTACAAAGATTAAATGCTGCAAAGAGGACGGCCCTCTATAAAAACCAATGTAAACTTCATTGAAAAGGGTTGGAAGTTTTTGCTAAAAACTGGAAGTACATTTGCGAGAATAAAGTATTGGCTTCAAATTGTTCAAGCAGCTATTTTGAGTGAGTGTCTTTTCTGTTCCTTTTGCATTTCTAATAGAATTTATATTCCTTAAGTGCTGTTACATTCAAATTCTGCATATTGGATTTGAATCTTGCTTGTAAGGATATGATTCCTGGAGTGTAATCTTGGAGAGATTTTCTGCATACAGTTGTGTGAGAGTTGAGTCATTATCTTTTGTTGCTTGTTGTTGCTGCACTTTAAGTTTTCTGTTGTTGTTCTTCCGATCCCATAACTCCGGCCTGCGGCCATATTTCCATTTCTTTCTGCAACTTTTCATTTCTTTCCAGCAACCCTTATCTTCAAACAGAAAGTTAGATTAGTAAAGGGAACCAGCCCACTCTGGAGATTGGTCTGGGAGCCATTTCTTGCTTCCAACCTTTCAATGTTGGCCGGGTCTAGGGCGCACTTGTAAAAATCCTTTCCTGTGGCAGATTTCGTGACCAACAGTTTTTGGCACGCCCGGTGGGACAGATTTCTTCTGTCTCTAAAAGATCCCATAGTATCGAAGGTCTAATGTTCGCCTTTATACTGTAAAATTAGAGCATTTGGTGACTCTGCTGAATTCAGAAATTATTCATGATCACGAGATCACAGTCCAAGAAATTTGGCGATCTTGTCGAATTTTTCGAACTTGACAGTTCAAGAAGTGGTGAGCATTCTAGGTTAGTTTCCTCATCCCTTCCATCTTCTGCTACACAGAACCCTGGTGTTGTTGCTAGTGTTTCATTTTCCCAACCATATCCACTAGTTCCAATGGCACAATATCCTCCACCTCCACCTAGGAAGTTCTTGGCATGGAACAGTTCGGGAGCCTTGAACTTGCAGGCTCAAAATCCAGTCCCTCAGGCTGCACTGAAAGCTTTGCCCACTTATGACGGTACGGGTAAGACAACTTATGAACACATAAATGATGTGGCTTCTCTAGCAGCCATCCATGATATTACTGATGAAGATGTAATGGTGAAGTTGTTGGTATGCTCTTTGAGAGGCAAATTGTTGTTTTGGTACCGAACGCTGCCACCAGGCACTATAACATCGTGGGATCAATTCGGTGATCTGCTGGTCAAAAATTTTCATGAACAGGCTGACCCCTTCTCATTGTTGAATCAGTTTACTATAATACAAAGGCATCCACAGGAGGAAATAGCTGATTTCAACGTCCGATTTACTAGAACCTGGCACAGAATTCCTGAAGGTATTCGGCCTCTCGATGAATTGGTTGCACTTGTACTATCTTAGAGCATTCAACTCAGATATCGGCTGGACTGTTCGGCAGTCCAATGTGACAACATTTCCAGAGTTGTTTGAGCAAGCCATCAAAGCAGAAGCTGATTTGGTTGCTGTAGGGAGACTTCCACCAAAGGTAACTATGCCTATAATTCCTGATTTGCCTCAGTATTTATATGCTGGTTCACAACCACAACCCATGCCATCAATGTATCCTACACCATCATGGAGCTCCAAAGCACCTCAGATTGCACCTGTCCCAGCTCCTCAGTTGCCTACTTTAGCTCCTTTACCGCTTCCTGCACCCAGCACTCAGCCATCTCCCATTTCCACTTCATTTCCAGCTTTGCCAGCACCACTAATCTCCTTTGCCCTTGCCAGCACCTCCTACACCTGTGAACCCTGATCCATATACTGCATTATTGCAGGAGGTGAAGTCTGCAAATTCGGCAATTAGAGCCATGGGAAACAAGATCACACTCATTGAGAGGAAGCAGGCTGAGAGAGATTTCCAGCCAAGGAGATTTCAACCTCCTGCAATCACTAGAGATCAAGCTGCCTCCACAAGTAAAGCACCTGAAAAGGGCTTAACTATTTTAGTAAATGAAGATCCAGCTCTTGCAGACAGAATGTATTGGTGCTCAACCTGCAATGACCCTCATGGAGAAGATACTTGTATGGTCCATCTAAATTATGTGCAGACATTGGCTGCTAGCTCTTCAGGCGGACAAGTTAACATGATCTCAGAAGTTGGTCATAGTTTGATGACTGCAGTGGGAGATCAAGTTTCAGTTCTGACAAGAACTGGAAAGAAGCCTGTAACTGTTGATCCTGCTGATTTAGAGCCTTTGAAAGTACCTGCTGAGGTGAAGAAGCCAGTGAAGGCTCCTGTGCCAGTTCCAAAGTCTGATGCACCTTTTTTACCAAAAGATCCTGCTCCCTACAGAGTTCAAGAAAAGGCTGCAGCTGCACCAGTAAGATCAGAAGCAGAGGAGCAAGCTCGTGAAAGGTTGAAGTATCCATCACTGACAAAGAGGCTAAGGGTGGAAGCTACACAGCAGTATCGTACCAGATTTGAACAACCTGCTGAGAAGAAAGACCTTACTGCAGTTTCATACAATATTGTTGAAGAGCTTAAGAAGACCCCAGCTAAGGTAAGCCTCTATGATGCTTTGCAGTTACCCGGTCAGGTAGACTTATTACAGGAATCATTAAAATCTGTCAAAGATAATGAAAAAGGTCCTACCCAGACAGTGTATGCTCAAACCTTACCCACCTCTGCTACTGGGAAAAATAGACCACCTCCATTTTATTTGTCATTGCAAATAGAGGGTTGGATTGTGCATAATTGCATGATCGATTCTGGAGCTGCCACGACTGTAATGCCCAAGGGAGTTTGTGAGGCAATGGGAATGGAATATACACGGAGTAGTCCTGGAGTTCTGCAATTGGATGGTACGCCTGTAAAAATAGTAGGTGTAATCAAAGATGTACCCATTGTCCTGCATACAATGCCACAAATTACTGTTATTCAAGAAATTGTTGTGGTAGATTTAGAGCCCTACTTTAGTATGTGTTTATCCAGGGAATTTACTGCAAAGCTAGGGGGTTATCTGGCATTAGATTATTCACACCTAGAAATTCCTTTCAAGGGTAGACGTCTCAGGATTCAAAATGAAAAGCCTTCCCCTTTTCACATCGAGAAGTTGGAAGATGCAAAAAAAGACATGCAGTCTGTCCACATGCTTACTGAAGAGTCTGAAGATTCTGTTTTAATGAGTGAAGTTTTAAATAATCTTCAGTTGGATGACCAGTTTTCTATGCTTAACTTCAATGCCATGTTGGAGACAGAAATCGGCTGTTATGCCATTCAGAAACCTGAGAGTGACACAAAGCAGGAATTGTCTAACCAAGCTGATCAGAATGATGTTACAGATCAATTATGGCAGCTATATTTCGATGGAGCTCGATGCAAGAACGGAGCAGGGGCAGGTATTGTGTTAATTTCACCTTCTGGTATACAGAGAACTTATTCATATCGTCTTACATGGAGTTGTACTAATAATGCTGCTGAATATGAAGCATTGTGTTTGGGTTTGAAGAAAGCAAGGAAGTTAGGAATTGAACAGCTCAAGATTTTTGGTGATTCCGAGCTTGTTGTAAATCAGATTACAAATAGATGCATTTCAAAGCAGCATTACCTTAAAGCATATCGAAATCAGGTTTGGGATTTGTTTGAGTTTTTTACTGCTCTTAATATTCAAGATGTTTCCCGAGAGATGAATAAACATGCAGACCTGTTAGCATCTCTTGGAGCTAATTTTTCCCCTGTTGAACAAGTTGTGAACAAACCCAAGACAGTTAGAATGGTATACAGGCCCAGTGTGCCAGACAAAGAAACTTTCTGGCAGGTCTTTGAAAATGATGAGCAGATTGTTAATTTCTTGATCCATGAAGCTGCTACTGTCGAAGGAAGAACTTTGGAGGATGAAGGAGCTGAAGGGCTCATTCAATTAAGGAACAACCACATTCCGAAGGGTCTCATAACTCTGGAGAGCTTGTTCGACCAGCATGATCGGTCCACAAAACATCGGATCGAGATTGACAAAAAAGAGTACATGGAATTAGAGTTAGAGCCTAACAAAGCTATCAAGGTTGGAACTGACTCTACCCCAGAAGAACTGCAAAAAATTAGGCAGCTGTGTGAGGAGTTTTCTGACATTGTAGCTTGGAGCTATGAAGATTTGAAAGGTTACAACAAACAGATTGTGCAGCATACAATTGAATTGGAGGAAGGAGTCAGACCTTTTCGGCAAAAATAGAGACCTGTTAATCCAAAGATTGAGATGTTGATGAGGGCTGAGCTTGTAAAGATGCTGCAAGCTAAAATCATTTATCCAGTTAAGCACTCAACCCGGGTTGCCAATCTTGTCCCGGTTCGGAAGAAGAATGGAGATATTCGATTGTGCGTTGATTTCAGAAATTTAAACCGTGCATCATTAAAAGATCATTATCCTTTGCCGCGTATAGATCAAATATTGCATGTTGTGGCTGGAGCTCAGCGTTTTTCTCTGTTGGATGGATTTTCTGGATACAACCAGATTTGGGTGAAAGATGAAGATCAATATAAGACAACATTCACAACAAAGTGGGGCACTTTTGCTTATCAGCGAATGCCTTTTGGACTGTCAAATGCTGGAGCTACCTTCCAAAGAGCCATGGACGTTGCATTCAAGGATTTGTTGAACAAGATCATTGTCATATATCTTGATGACATGACAGTATTTTCACACAGACGGGAAGATCACTGCTCTCATCTGAGGCAGATTTTTGAAAAGTGCAGAGAGTTTGGAATTTCCATTAATCCGAAAAAGTCTGTGTTTGCAGTGAAAGAAGGTAAGCTTCTGGGCCATGTGATTTCAGAAGATGGATTAGCAATTGATCCAGCCCGAGTTGAAGCATTGAAGAACTTGTTACTCCCTGCAAACAAGAAGGAACTTCAGTCTTTCTTTGGACAGATCAATTTCATCAGAAAGTTTATTTCTGATTTTGCCCAGGTTGTAAAACCTATGACTGAGTTGTTAAAAAAGGATGCAGATTTTCAATGGACAGCTCGAAGAAAAGAAGCATTCCGAGAAATCAAGGAAAGAATAGCACAGGCTCCTGTTCTGATTAATCCTGATTACTCCAAGGATTTCATTTTATATGCAGTTGGGGAAGATGACAGTTATGCCGCGGTGCTTACACAGAAGGGAGATGATGGGAATGAAAGGCCCATTGCCTTTCTCAGTCAGGTCATTCTACCTCATGAAGCAAAGTACAATTTTATTGAAAAATAGGTATATGCTGTTATGAAATCCCTTAAGAAGTTTAAACATTTTATATCTCAGAGCAGAACCATTGTTTATGTGATACATCCAGATGTAAGAAATTTCATTCTTCAAGGAGAGTTGGGTGAAAAACGTGCTGGTTGGGTCACTAAGATCCAAGAATTTGATGTAGAAATTCACCCTACTAAGCTAGTGCGTGGTAAGGCTCTGTGCCAGCATTTGGCAAAGATGGCAGCATCTGGTGTAGGTGAAGATCATGAAGAAAATCTTGTTAGTAATGACAATTTAATGAATTTCTTAATTCTGGAAAAGGACTGGACAGAAGACCTCATTGATTATTTCACAACTGGTAGATGTCCTTCACAGTTGAATGCTTCTCAGAGGAGGAGATTTCGGCTGCAAGCTCTGCGGTATGTTTTGTTGCCAGAAGGATTGTTTTTTAAGAATCTTGATGGTGTTCTTCTGAGATGTGTTAAAGAAGCAGACAAGGCTAGGCTCCTGGAAGAATTTCATTCTGGTCTATCAGGAGGACACTTTGCAGGAAGGCCGATGGCTTTGAAGATAATCCGAGCTGGTTATTACTGGCCAACCCTGTTCTCAGACGCTTTCAAGATTGCACAAGCCTGTGACAAATGTCAGAGATACACAGGAAGGGTAAGAAATGCAGCACTGCCTTTGCATCCAGTTCAGGTTGAAGCACCCTTTCAGCAGTGGGGGTTGGATTTCATTGGAATCATTGATCCTAATTCCTCAGCTGGTCATAGATATATTTTGACAGCTACAGACTATTTCACCAGGTGGTCAGAAGCTATTCCTACAAAGGTGGCCAACCAAACTGTGGTGATATCTTTTATTGAAGGTTTGATTACTCGCTTTGGTATTCCTGATGCCATCATTACTGATAATGGGACCCCATTCATTGGAGCTGAACTAGCTGAGTTTGCTAATAAGTATGGCATTTTCCTCAAAACATCTTCCAATTATTATCCACAGGGAAATGGCTTGGCGGAGTCAACAAATAAAAATTTGCTCCGGATTTTAAAGAGGTCTTTGGGAGAGAACAAGAGATCATGGCATCTTTTATTAAATCAAGCTTTATGGGCCGATAGAATTTCAGTTAAGAAGTCTATCAAGACCTCACCCTATGCCCTAGTTTATGGGAAAGAAGCAAAGTTGCCTGTTCATCTTGAGTTGCCTGTTTTGCAGCAATTACAGAATTTTCAGGACAATGAGACAGACCTGAGTTCCTTGGATTTGCGGATAGCTCAGTTATTGCATTTGGAGGAGCAGCATTCTGAAGCATATGATCAATTTTTTAAACACACACAAGGTATTTCGAAGTGGTTTTGTAAACATTCTGCAGATCGTCCACTCAAAACAGGAGATTTGGTGTTGAAATGGAATGAGAATAAAGCTAAACCTGGGAATCACAAGAAATTTGATGCTTTATGGGAGGGTCCCTTCCGTATCACCAGCACAGGTACAACAAATTCATTCTATTTAGAAGACCTGGATGGCAGTCCACTTCCAATTTCAGTCAATGGCTTTCATCTGAAAGCCTACACTTCTTGAATTATCAGTTCAGTATGAGTTTGTATATAGAAGAAAAAAAAAAAATATATATATATATATATATATATATATATACATGTGTTACTTTTCATTTTTGTCACCTTGGTTCTTGTTGCTTGCGAGCCATAGGTGCTTGTTTTTGATTTTTTCTTCTCCTTTCCCAGCAGTTGGTGGCTTTCCGAAAATTCTTCTTTTCCCTTCCCTTTTCTCTCTTTCCTTTCTTCCCCTTTCTTCTTCTTTCTTTTTCTTCTACAGAAATATAAAAAAAAAAAGAGCCACGGCTGTTGTTTCTTCTCCCCATTCTCATTGTTCCCGTTCCTTCCTATCCTTTTCCTCTCAAGTTATGTCATTTCACGCACTTATTTTAACAGTTTTTCATTTCCATTCCACAAATTCATTCACTTTCATTCCATTTCCATTGCAGCTGATAGCATAGCAGTATTCTGTTGCTGTGTCTACCACATCGCCTTCTCACTTCATCATTTCATTATTATCATCAATCCATTGCATTCACCGCTTGCGCAATCGCAGGAGCTCACTCCATTTTCTCCTTCCATTTGTCATTTCATAACCAGTTATATGCAGGTTCTTCCAGTTCCAGCTTTTCAATAGAAGATGAATGCAGCCCGATTCTGTTTCAATATGACTCTGTGCCCAATGGATTCAGGCCTGGATTCTTGCATACAACGAGCTGTATACCCCGCGAGCCGCCAAGAATGTTGGCATTTTTGCCACATTGATTTTGATTGAAGTACTAATGTGTAAATTGTTGCAAATCTTACTTTGATACTAGCTTTGATGCGGTGTTGAAGAATAAAGGAGCAAAAAAGACTAAGTCCAGAAATTGCAACGATTCGCGACATGTTCCAAAATCGCGGGTCGGGTGACTTCAAAGTCCAAGTGTCGAAAAGTGCAGCGATGCGCTGCAATGTTCCATTTTCGCGGTTCGATGACTAAGTAGAAGTTGAGCGATTGGATGTTGGTTGCAAAGGGAGTTCGAGGTGGAGGTTGCAGCGATGCGTTGCACGTTTCAAAGGCGCGGAAGGCTTAGTTGCAAAAGGCTTAAGTGCTAAAACTGCAGCGATGCGCTGCACGTTTTGGGAAAAGTACACAAGGCAAAAAGTTGCAGCGATGCGCTGCAACGTTCCAAAATCGCGGGGGTTGGTCGCTACGGGAGTCTTAAGTAGAAGTTGCAGCGATTCGCTGCATCTTTTGGAAGAAGGTCCCGTAAAGCAAAAGACTTCGCATTTTCACGACAAAAGGGTGGCAGTTGGTACGGAAGGAGACATATGTAGCGAAATCGCTACTTGTCTCAGAATCGCGGCCATTTTGGTCTGAAGAGCAAAGACATAAAAGTTGCAGCGACTCGCTGCACTTTTGACAAGAGGGCCAAGCGAGATAAATTTGCAGCGATTCTGCGACAGGGAATGAGAAGAGCTAGAGACATGGTGGTAACATTGATTTCATGACGCATTGATCGAAAAATGACTAAGTATTCAAGTATGCAACGAAGTGGCGACAAGGAAAGTCAAAAGCATTTAAGAAGCAAAAAGTGTCGCATTTTCGCGACCCATCGGCAAGACCGTACAAAGTGCTTGAAACATGTAGCGATATCGCTACATGTTCCGTTTTCGTGGGACATAGCGAAGGGAGGACCAAAAGAGACAAAAGGTGTTGAGAGATCGCCCGATGTGCCATTTTCACGGAATGAGCTAGCGATAGAAAAGATGAAGCCGATTATGCAGCGATATCGCGACAGGGAGGATTTTCGCGGGTCCAAGGTAGCAAAAGTGTACGACATCAAAATATGTCACGATTTCGTGACCCGTCGCGTTTTCGCGACCTGCGTCAGTTTCCCGCCAAGGCACAGTATGAACGGCCGATAAGGTTTTTTTACTTTTCGATGATTAAATGCTCGCCCGAATTAAATGCTTTGTGGATTTTCGATGCAGTCAAGGTTGAAGAAGCGCCCAGGCCACCAAAATAGAAGATTATATTTGTTCGAGGCTGCTGTTCGTGGATTGAGTTAATGATTTCATGCACATGTTCGGAAAACAAATTTAATGAAAGAGATGCGTGGTCTAATTGCATTTAATTTTTGCTCCCTTAACGCTGCAATTAAGGGGATCGTGTGCATAATTTCCAAAGCATAATTGTAGATCACAAGAAGTCAAGGTTGAAGAAGCGCCCAGGCCACCAAAATAGAAGATTTTATTTGTTCGAAGCCGCTGTTCGTGGATCATCCTAACGGTTTCATGTATATGTCAAGACATTTAATGAAGATGACCGCTGATTGCATTTAATTTTGTGGTTCTCTAGACTGCGATTAAGGGGATCATGTTCCTCGTTTCCTTCGCATAATTGTAGATCTCAAGAAGGTCGGTTACAAAGATTAAATGCTGCAAAGAGGACGGCCCTCTATAAAAACCAATGTAAACTTCATTGAAAGGGTTGGAAGTTTTTGCTAAAAACTGGAAGTACATTTGCGAGAATAAAGTATTGGCTTCAAATTTTTCAAGCAGCTATTTTGAGTGAGTGTCTTTTCTGTTCCTTTTGCATTTCTAATAGAATTTATATTCCTTAAGTGCTGTTACATTCAAATTCTGCATATTGGATTTGAATCTTGCTTGTAAGGATATGATTCCTGGAGTGTAATCTTGGAGAGATTTTCTGCATACAGTTGTGTGAGAGTTGAGTCATTATCTTTTGTTGCTTGTTGTTGCTGCACTTTAAGTTTTCTGTTGTTGTTCTTCCGATCCCATAACTCCGGCCTGCGGCCATATTTCCATTTCTTTCTGCAACTTTTCATTTCTTTCCAGCAACCCTTATCTTCAAACAGAAAGTTAGATTAGTAAAGGGAACCAGCCCACTCTGGAGATTGGTCTGGGAGCCATTTCTTGCTTCCAGCCTTTCAATGTTGGCCGGGTCTAGGGCGCACTTGTAAAAATCCTTTCCTGTGGCAGATTTCGGACCAATTCCTGTGGCAGATTTTGGACCAACAGTACTATTTTTTGAAGAAGAGAGAAAAATATCAAATTCTGAGTCATAAATATATGTGCTCCAACCACACTTAGCCTTCATGATAGATGTTGGAAGGACCTTCATTTATTTATGTACAATTTATTGATAATTCATAATGGTGATCTATCAGTTTTTGAGGAGGCTTCACCATAATTATATCAAAAGAAAGCTAGTATTCTTGGGTGATTGTAATCAATGATGAAATTTTCTTCTTTTTTAACTCAAATTTGTTTTGAGAGACTATTCCTTCAAGATTTCATTGAGAATGAGGATAATATATATTGGGAAAACTTATCTAGCAAAAATATTAGATAATCTTTATTATGTATTACATGATCACTCATAAAATATATAATCTCTGTAGATATTTTATTGTGAGTAGAATGAAATCACAAACCCACTCTTTATATGTCAAATACTCAATAATGACTTCTAAATCCAATTTATTTTCATTCTATGTGGCTCCAAGACCTTGATTTCATATAAGTTGTTACGTTATGGTGGGGTGAAGCAAGGTTTGAAATATCATATGTATATAGATTTATTAAAAATATAAATTATCTAAGGGAAAAATAAAAAATTAGAATATCAAATCTTTTGGTATTTATTTAAAGTAAAGGAAGAAATTAAATACAAGCTTAATAACTTACAAGAGATAATATAAATCAATGAAATGGACCAAGATACTCATGTTCAAGAAAAAACTAAATAGTTTTTTATTATCATAATTTATTACAAAAAAAAACCCAGGTGTTGTTGGTGAGTTGGAGAGGAGAGGGAAATCCTCCAAGGGAAGTCCTAGGTTCAAATCTCCACCCTACCAAAAAGCTGAATTGGGTATCCAAAATCCAATTGATAATGTTGGTGCGAGCAGGGTCGGGTGCGACCCCGGGTGACTTTGACGGTGTAGAACCCCCTGTTCGTGGTCTCTCAGACCAAGGCGGCTCCGCAAGGGGTTTTTCGCTATTAAAAAAAAAAAATTATTATTACAAAAAAAATATTCATATTGGAAAAAAATAATTAGGGATAGATGGATTCAAAAAGGTATTTAAAATACCATTTTTTTTATATTACTACTAAAAAAAATTTGTCTTATCAATGAATAAAAAACATTTCAACTCTACATAGAAGTAATAAGTTAATAAGAAAGAAGTAATAAATTATTTCAAAGATATTATATCAAAATTTAGATAATATATAGAGCCTTATGGTAATATTTTACAGAATATTTCATCAAATACCACACAAATATGCAATTCGATCATGATAAGGAAGATCTATATAAAGGAGATACATGAGTCAATTTTCTCTTTACACCTTAAGCAGAGATTTGGAATCAATGAATTTCCTACAATATTCTTTCAAAAAGTTTAGAAATTTGTGAAGAGCAATAAGTTAGATATAGTTGAAGAGGCAAGAAAAAATAATGCTATAATAAGTAAAATAAATGCCACCTCTATCACATTGGTTTCAAAGAAAGGTAAGATGAAATAGTTTGACAATTTTTTTGCAATAAACCTTGGTATTGATATTTATAAGATAATTTTAAACATTATGTCCAATAGATTAAAAAATATTCTAGATTATGATATTTGGAGGTACAAGGTGGTGTTGTTCATAATAAATTATCCTTAATGATATAATCATTGAACAAGAGGCCTTATATTATCTTCTTTTGATGAAAAAATAAGGTATGCCAGTAAAATCAAATGTAATACCCACTCTTTTCTATACTTGGTGATTTAGAATATATGAAATGAACTAATATGATTTTGCTTGTAAAATAAAACTTGTGCAAATAAATAGGAAATATAAATATATTAATTATTTTAGTTTGTGATAACATTATGCTTGTGCATAGTTGTTTAAATTGGTTTATGATGATAAAGAAGGCTCTAATATGGTTATTATTTGTTTCAATGAAGAAATAATTGTTAAGTAAATATGAAACATTAAATTGGTTGCTTTATTATTATTATTATTTTGTTGGATAATAAGGGGTTGTACTCGTGTCCCCCACCCTTGAAAAATTATAAATATCTTATTGAGATCTTGAGAGTTTACTAGTAGATACACTTCTCATCTCAATTGAGATGCTATAGCTAGAAATCTACATCATTTTACATGAAATGTCTAAATTCTTGATTTTAATTTTTTGGATCTTTTCAATTTTTGTATGAATACAAATATTCTATAATTTAGCATCCTTCTTGAAAATTTTCTATAGAAGCCTTCACAATACCAAAAATTTACCTCTACTATCTATGCATTGCATCTTAGTAGAGAAATATTTCCAAAACATCGCATTATCATGGTGCTCTTTACCAAATATGGATTTCTAGTTTCCTTATCGAAACACAAGTGCAACCACAAAAATTATAATAAAGTAGATATTACCAATGGAAAACATTAAAGTAAATCTTAATCATTATTTGACTCAGATAGTCAATATTTTCATGTTAGCTTCAACTAAACTTACTACTTCCTCTAACCATGGAAAGGAGAATTTAACTTCACAATTCTCAATCAAAACCCATCTATTGGCTAGACTATATACACATATGTTTCCTTACATTAATGTATGTTTAAACCTAATTTCTTCAAAATCTTTATCAAGATCTTGAATTTCTATAATTATATCTTGTATATTCCATGGATACTTTGCTTTCCTCGAAATTATGTTTATTACTATGAGAGAATAACCTTCCATCCATACTCTATTCCATTTTATTTTTTTGCATGTTTTTAATCCTTCTAAAGCTACCCAAGCTTCAACTTCATTATTTTTCTTAAATCCACTACTGTAAGTGTTGGATTTTCTTTAGATGCTCCATCAAAATTCAATTTAACCAACTCCACATCTGGTGATTTTCACTTTATATTATTTGTCTTATTTTTGCTTCTCTTGTACCCAACATCATAATTCAATTTAATGACTTTACTCCATCTATCAAGGCTCTCTACATTTATATTAGGGACTGGGTGAGTTGATAGATTTAGTTTAGACTCCTCTATGGCTAAACATATCTTCCTTTTCATTACCTCTAAACTACTTTTCTTTCCTTTAAATATTTTCTATTCCTTTCTAGCCATACAGTCCAAAGTATTATATCTTTTGATGTATATCATATTTTCTATCCCTAAAGTTATATAAGTACTTGGACTAGGATTTTTTAGAAAGCTTCAATGCATATAAAATCAAAGTAATACCCTAAGATTTTAATGTTAAGGCAAATGAGTTAGAATCAATGGGAGTGAAATTTGATCCCGACATTGACATTTGGGATAAATTGAGGCCTTAAATAATTATGACTAAATCATTAAGTTTCTCATTAAAAAATATTATCATACAAAAGAAAAATGAGTATAAGGATGACATTAAAGATGGGATAATTTAGTAAAAACAAACTAGCTACTTAAGGGGTTAATCATTATTGATAATTTTTTCCAATCCAAATTATAGTGTGAAGAAATCCAACATTAAAGTAAAAGCCTCTTCCTACCACCCTATTGAAGTTGCTAGAGAAATGAACTTGCTATCAATAAAGAATGCACTAAAGATGAAATCTATCTATTCAAAGAGTTTTGTGGTAAGTATGGGGTCATAGTTGCATGACCCTTTGAATATCTAAAGGTGTATGACAAAAAACATTATAGAGCATACTATTGAACTAGAACCATGTGCAAAACATTTCTAACAAAAATAATGACTTATGAATCTCAAAATTGTAGTTATGAGGAAAGAAATCCTAAAGCTCCTCTAAGCCCAAATTATCTTTACAATTGATCATCCTACTTAGGTTGCTAATTTTGTCCTAGTCTATGAGAATAATGGTTGTATCAAGTTGTATGTTGACTTCAATATTATTAATAAAACATCATTAAAATATCACTATCGCCTACTAGCTATAGACTAGATTCTACAAAAACTAATAGGATCGCCTATATTTTCATGTTTGGATGGATTCTAAGTGCACAACTAGATTTAGGTCAAAGGTGATGATGATCACAAAATAATAGTAACTACTAAATGGGTAACCTTTGGCTATGAAATAATGTTTCTTGTGTTATAAAAATATATTTACCACCATATCAATCCATGGATATTTCCTTTGTGGTACTGGTTAGTGAGATCATTCTTATATACCTTGATGATTTGACTTTATATCCAAAATATAGGAATAATCATATTGAACACCTAGAGTATACCTTTTAGAGGTTTAAGGAACATAATATCTTGCTTAATCCCCAAAAGTCTATTTTTATGGCCAAGAAGGCAAATCACTAGGTCATTTAGTGTTCAAATATATTCTAGTCATAGATCTTAATAGGATAAAATCCATTCAAGACCATCTACCCACATAATTCAAATGGATCCAATATTTCTTAGATAGAATTAAGTTCATTACCAAGTTCATATTTAATTGGTCAAATCAATCAAAAAAATGCTAACAAGGTTGCCACCCTAGCCTCAACTGATGAAGGTAGAAAAGCCTTTCAATATATAAAATATACCATCACTAGAGACCTAATGCTAGTTAATGTTATTTTATCTAAATATTTTAGGCTTCATATATCTGGGATGGTTTAGATCATTACTATAGATTTAACATAGAAAAATGACAAGGATGAAGAACACCCACCTTATTCATGAGCAAGGTCCTTCATAACTACAAGGAGAGATATACCTTCATTAAAAAATAGGTGTTTGATATCATGAAGGATATTAAAAAAAATATGTATTACCTATCATTGATAAAGACCACCATATTTTTAGTACACCTCAACATTTTATCTATTATGCTTCATATTGAACTTGGGGAAAAGAGGGTTGGGTGGATAAATAAAATTTTAGAGTTTGATATAAAAATTAAACCCACCAAGCTCATCAAGGTATGGCCTTAATTTTAAATCTTATAATATTTTCTCCAAAGAATCAAATTTCCAATGATTATATAGGGTCAATGGGCAATAAATGTAGGTATGTGACAACTAGATAGGTTTTATAAAGATTGACGCCTAAATAAAGGGTCCTATTTAGATAAAAATGAACACACTATACATGGCCAAATAATATTTTGTTTAGAAAGGGATTTTATAATGTTCTATTAGGATCTGTCAAAGAAGAAATGAGAGAAACCCTAACTAAAGAGTATCACAATGAGGGAGTGCAGTATTATTTTCCAATCATAAAACGTAAAATCTTAAGGGTTGGATACTATTGACCTATAATCTTCTCCAACTATTTCTTCTGGGTCAAGAATTACAAACCCTATTGTATATTCATGGTGAGGAGAATAAAAATACTAATTCCACTAAACCCCGTCATCATTACAAAACCATTCCAATAGTGAGGCATATAATTTATTGAAAAGATAAGTCCTTTAGCTAGCATGGAATATGGATGGTTCCTCATTTATATACTACTTCATAAAGTGGGTCAAAATGATTCCAGATAAATCAACTAACAAGGAATCAATTGTCCAACTACTAGAAGATATCATTAATAAATTTGGGACACCATCCATAATAGTCACTAAAATTTTTATTTCTTTCATATGTTTCAAAGTGATAAAATTACCTCTAAATATGGGTTTGTGCTCAAGACATCCTCTAATTACTACCCTTAAAGTAATGGATTGGTAGAATCCACCAATAAATACGTCATAATTATGTTGAAGGAAATCATCACCAAATCACAAAGGGATTGGCATACTAAACTAGGGAAAGCACTTTGGGTATACCAAGTGATGATAAAAGACTCTACAAGGTCATTGCCTTATAAGTTGCTCTATGGGAAGGAACTTGTGTTGTCAATCAATTTGAAACTCCATTTCCTCCAAATGTCACAATAATGGGAACCTAAAGATACCGATATAAAACTTATACTAGCACAATTAGAAACCCTATTATCCCTAGAGGAAAATATAAAAATTGAATTTAAGATGAAAATCCAATACCAAGAAGTAATCAAAATATGGTTTGACAAATGAGCCACCAACATGGATTATAAGGAAGGTGATCCAATGTTAATATGGAATGAAGACCAAGCTAAGCTTGGAGGTCATTATAAATTTGACTTAATGTTAATGTTAATATCCTTTAGATTATGGGTCTAAATGTCTATAATATCACCACCATGGATAAAATAATGCTTCCAAATTAAGTGAAAGAGCAAAATATCTAACCAAATTGACAAGAAAATTTTGGCCAAAAGAAACATAAATATATATAAAATTCTCTTTTATTTTTGGTTATTAATTTCTTTGTCTATTATTACCCCCTTTTCTTTTATTTTTCTCCATAAATATGGTTTTCTATCTTTCTCTTTTTCCTTTGTTCAATGAAATTTATTTTTTCTCCTCAAACGTCAATTTTGTTTCATTTAGGATATTGTCTTACTATTGTATTCTTGTGTAAAAAAGGGTATGCCAAGGGGGAAGGTGGTGAATTGGACCCTTTAGTTTGATATTCTCTCACAATTACAAGAAAACTACCCATGAAGGGTCACTTGATACACAAGCCACATGGGAAAGCAAATCGACCCCAAGGAAGTTGACCTACCTACTCAAGTAGAGTTAATTCTAGATGCAAATAGAAGTGGGGGCTATAAAGCCCCAATAAAAAGTATCTTTGACTTATTTTTAGTTGTAAACCCTACCAAGAACATAGCAACCATGTAAATCCTTTCTCAAATATATCCTACCAACTAAACCCACTATATGCATCTAGTGAACCATATTTTAGGTCATAACGAGTTGGCATATGTCATTCTATGGTAAAATAGCTCTATTTCTATTGATTGTTTCAAGGCAAAGAGAAAAAATTTCAAGTTAAACAAGCCCATGGTCCCATGCTTTGCACATAAATTATTGATAGGTTTGAACGCATAGAGGTTCCCCTTCTAAATTGACCACCTTAGAGCTAAAACCAAGTTGAAGCCTTGTCCATTTTGCTTCAAATTGCTCCTATGAAACAACCATTAGATTCACCCAATATGAAATAGGGATTTTCCAATTTTATGGTTGTTGGACATTTTGAGTAGTTGAGTTGTTATTGATGTCAAGAGTCAATTTTAGTGAGCAGTGCAAGAAGAAGCGGTTTCGCGAGTAGTTGAGTTGTCATTAATATCAAGAAGCAGTTTTACAATCAGTGCAAAAGGAAAGCCCACCTCTAGTTGGTCAGATCCAGTTCCAGGTGATCATATAAGGTTCAAAGAGAAATGAAGAGGCCCAAGAAAAAATAATATTATAATATTAAAAGGGGAGATTTAAATTAATTATAAATTAATTTAATTAACTTCTAAAGTTATTAAGTTAATTATAGATTAATTATAATTTAATTATAAAATTAATTTATATTAATTAAATAACCCTAAGGTTGGGTTATAAAGGTTATTAATTAATTTGAATTTGAAATTCAAATAAGGCACCGAAGTTCCTAAGACATTGGCCTTCGTGTATAAAAAGAGGGCAAGAACCTTAGTCTAAACCCCCATGCAATTATCGATTAATAAAATCTCCAAGATATTCGTGCACAAAGAAGAGTGTAAGGTTTCACGTGTTTTGAAAGCTTTCGGTGGTAGAAGAGATAATAAATAGGAGTGGGGCTATAGTTTATGATAAAAACCTTGTTTGATAAGCATTGTTGGAAACATTGAATGATTAGGGTTTGTAAAAGAACATGAGATAATTGTTATGTGAATTTGTGAACTATATTGAACTAGGGTTTATGAAAGAACATGAGTATCATTGTTATGTGAGATTGTTTGGAAATAATTGAGTGAGTGTTCATATGCTTGGACTAGGGTTTGTAAGCAAGGAGTGTTTTGTTGAGTGATTGATTGAGTGGAGTTGGTTGAGCCTAGTCAAGTGGAAGTGTTGAAGTGATAGTTCTAGTTTTGTGAAACAAATTGTTCTACATTCTGAATTGATTTAAGAAAGAGGTTGGAAGTGATTGAGCATTATTGTGAGTAAGAAGCATATTGAGTCTCTAAAAATTCTCTATATGTTTCTATGGTAAAAATATATTGAAAGTATTTGAGCATTATTGTAAGAAGCATATTGAGTCTCTAAAAAAATTCTATATGTATCTTGTGATATTGAACAAGATTCTATGTGAAGCTTGTTAGTGTGATTGAAGAAATTTTTTGTGATAGATTGAATTGAGTAAGCTTTTATGGAAGCTTACAATGCATACTTGAGGACTTGTTGATCAGATTTGAGGTAAGTATTGGTGAAGGCTTGTTTATTAGATTGGACAAGCTCTAGTGAGGACTTGTTGAGCAGATTTGAGGTAAGTCTTGGAGAAGACTTGATGTGAGATTTTGTGGAAGCTTACAATATAGATTTGAATATAGATATTGAGAGCATATTGAATAAGTCCTTGAGAGGACTTGTGAACAAATTTGAGGTAATTCTTTGAGAAGACTTGAGAGCAGAGTTGATTGATTGATTTGTTCAAACCTTGAGTTAAGGTTTGGGGTAGATATAGAAGAATTGATTTGTGATTAAGTCAAGCTTTGTGTTAAGGCTTGAGGATAGATATTGAGGACATATTTGTGCTAGATCAAAGGACTATGTTTAGTGCAAATTTGAGGACAAATTTTGGTACAGATTTAAGGACAGGTTTGTACCTGACCATAGATAAAGATTGAGTAGATTTGTGCTAGACCAAAGGAATATATTTAGTACAAATTTGAGATAGATCTGAGAGTAAGCTTTAGAGGTGACAGAGTATAGAGGACGATAGTCTCCATTGGATAGATATCCATTAGCCAGGGCAGTGAGGATAGGTCTTCTAAGTGAGGATAGGAGTCTTCAATGGATAGAGATCCATTAGCCACTGTAGTGGAGGTAGCTGTTATTCTAGAAGATCACCAGCTAGAGCAGAGGAGAAGGAGTTCTCCTGTGGATAGATATCCATGAACCAATTGATGATATTGGTGTATCCAATGGATAGAGATCCACAAATTTTATTGGAGTATTGGTGTCTCATTTGGAAAGAGGTCCATAAAAATTGTAATAGGGAAAGGTTTCCTAAGATATTTGTTGAGAAAATTTTAGTGAAATATTTTCTCTATGGGGTAGCCCACATTGAGTGAACCACATTAAATTGGTAAATTTATTGTGTGTGGTGATTTATGCATTGCTTTAATTAATTTTGTTGATATTGTTATTGATACATTGTATAATATTGATTGGAAAGAAAAGTAAAAAGTGGTCTTATACTGTTCACCCCCCCTCTTAGTATAAGCTAGTGTTCTTCATTGGTAACAAGTAATTCTATTGATATATTGAGTGAATCACTCCATATTATCAATACCAAATAGACCTTTTCAAAAATCACATAAGATAATCATAGTAAGTGAACCACTAACATTAGTGAGAAAATCACTTCATCTAGTAGACAAATTATTCACTCTAGATAATTAATATCTCCAATAACTAAAACTTTCCCAAGTCATATCCAATGAATAAATCACTTTCTTTTCCCTTTGAGATTTTTTTATCTCTACAAAATCTCATATTTTTCCATCCTAACCACCATGGATACCTTATATACCTTTACAAGTTCATCCATTCTAAAGTTTAACCCTATATATCTACCTTTCATAGTTGCTATCTCTCCCAATTCTACTCCACCATCAATAGTCCTTCCATTAACACAAGAAGCAAGGCTCTCTAAGAGGAAATGCATAAAGAGATCAAAGAGAAATAGAATTCCTTCTCATCTTTCTCCAAGGTTTAAGGATATATTTGGTGATACCTACAGGATGATAGAAGAGATCAAATTTAAGCACTCCATTGGAAATGTAAGAAAGGAGGCCCTTAGAAGGTTCAACTTGGGCCCATAGGCAAACTCTTGGAGAATTAATATAATACAAAACTTAGGCCTCGGTATGATCCTAACATCCTAAGTATAGAATTATCCTAAAAGGGTATAAGCCTACATAGAAATGTATGATAACATAGGCAAGAGCATTAGACTACCTTAGTGGACGAAGGAATCCTTCTATATAAGAGAGATAGATAGAGAGAGAGAGATAATAAAAATATTGAAGGTGGTTGATGATTTGACAATGTGGATCATTTGTAACCCAAATATGTAAAAATACTTCTATTATAGGTGTCACTCAAACTAATTATGGGATTTATTAATCCCTCATCTTAAGAACCTAAACAAATTAATTGACTTTAGCATATCACTAGAGTTGGATCTATTCAATGATGATGTCCAAATGGTTTTGTCAAGGATTGAAAGTATGCTTGGGAAAAAAAGAAACTAAGGTTTATAAATAGCACATTGCCCTCATCAATTATATTGTTATGTATCCAAGGCACTCCCAAATGATTGATAGTGCTCAATACATAATTGACTAGATGGACAATAAAATCAAGGAGTTTAAGGAGAGAAATTTTACATACACCTCCTCTTTCATTTGGTTAATCTTGTATTAGAATAAACACTAGTAGCCAACCTTACAACTAAATAATATGGAAGTAAACAAGAAGCCTATTTCAATAGTAGACTACACTGATGTACCTTGTCAAGAAGTAGGTAAAATATCATACCATTTTTATGACAAATTATACAATGTGATGATGGAGAAGATGAACTAGAAGGACCCAAGGTTGAAAGAGAAAGCTAGGAAACAATTGAAAACATTGTCTAAATTACAATTTCTACATGTGGAGCTCAAGCTCTTTCATTTGCCTCTATGGATTTTCAATCACACTCTTTGAATTACCTACATTTATGCTAGACTATATGTTTGACCTTTAATATGTCAAGCAACAAGATTATGTGGATCTAAGATATTTTAGAAGTTTAAAGAAGACCAACTTCTACCCGCTCTAGCTAATCATGAATATTACTCCTACACTATGACGGTTCCACAAAGTATTGGAAGAAAAATTATGGGATGTGAGATTGGAGTAACTCTAGGATACATGGTCTTATGACCTAGTCAATGCTTTAAAGATAAATTGAATTCCAAGTATTTGAACACCTTCTTTGTGCATAAGAACATGTATTGTATATAAAATGAGGTAAACCTAGCAAGAAACTATACCCTAGGAAGTGCATGTGCATATGAAGATAAAATACAAGGTTGGTAAAATAATACCCTCAAGTGGAATTTGTTCTATAGCAAGGTTGAAGAATCATTTCAAGATAAATTACCAAACACTAGGATCCTTGGAAAAGTTAGGATACTCTAATAGAAATATCCTTGTGTCTAAGAAGATGAGATATGAGATAAGGACAACAAATACGCCAACACAAGATGATCCATTTGATGAATAATTCTTTGTTATTGGGGATCATAGGTATCTAAGGAGTGTAAAGATAACAATAACAACAAGGAAAGTATAAAAAATTATTCATGTTTGCCAAGTCCACCTCATTCCCCTATGCTTAATATTGTGATATCTATTATAACAACCATGTTAATAATTGTTAGCTTTATGGTGCAAGAAACCAAAGAATGAATACAACAAAAAATAAAAGGGGATGTCTATGGTTCCATGTTTGAGAAAGCAGTGGCAACAGAACAATAGCAACAATAGACACCTTAGCTCAAGAAGGGAAAATATCCTAAATAAGAACTCCTCTCGAGATGGGAATGACCACTACTACATTTACTTCCACTTCCATTCCACTCTCCACTACTTTGGATTATTTCTCCACTTTCAGTTCTATTTTTGCTTATTTCTCTTCTCCTACCCATTCTTCTATTGCACTTCCCTCATCATCTTCTAGTGTAGCCCATGGTTCTCTTGGAGCCACTCCACCTTCAACTACCACCTTCACTCTTGGCACCACACACACAACCTTGTTTCTATCACCTATCATCAAAGTTTCCATCACATAGCCATTAGTGTCATACTCATCAACCCCTTTGCCATTAGTATATCTATTATTAGATTCACTAGCATAATCAACATCAAGATCAACCCTTTCTATATCCACATAATTTACTTCTATATCCATACAACTTGCTCCACACATTGTCTCATCTCACTCATGTAATTTCCCATCCCAATATAGGCTAGTCCTATTGCAACAACAACATCACCCATGTCAACTATAATTAATCCCATAAAAGAAACTCTAGAAACTAATGTAGTTGTAGGGTCTAATCGATTCTTTGATTGGAATGTTGCAAGTGATCCCAAGGAACTAGATTTCCAAAAGGTGTTTGAAATTCGTGTAGCTAAAAAAAGAGTTATAAAATGAGTATAAATAGGTGATAGACAAAACCTCCCAAGCTTTGATACTAATGTGGTTATAATTGATTTTTAGAGGGAATAAAATCCTCATCAAGTAAATATCCAAGAATAGCCCTTCCAAGATTATTACATTCCCTATTAACGTTACTGCTAGGGTATCTAAGTTAGAACTGGGCCAAATTGACCCATACCAAATGATTTATCTCATTAACCAACTGCCAATTGGCGTGGCCCTAACTTAATGAACTAGTAATGATGGATGAGGCATAAAATAAGAAAAATAAAGAGCTTGAAGTAGAAGTGGCATAATTAAAGGTTGACAAGGAGAAACTTTGACAAGGAAATGAATATTTAAAGAAAGACACTACCAAGAAATATTATTTAAATAATCAAGTTAAGGACCTCAAATCCTAGATTGATAAGACTAGGAAGAAAAGTAATAGTTGGATAATCTCTCATAATAACTTGCATAAGGCAAGACCACTTGAGGAAGTAGAGTAAACAAGAAAAATCCCAATTGGAAGGCCAAATGAAATATCCAAAAGAGGCTCAACAAGTGAGAGATCAAAATATTGATGGGCTTTGAAAAGAAGTTATTATTCTAAAAATGGAGAAACAACTACAAAATAAATAAATAAATATTAAATATTTAAAGATTGAAGTCCCCTTGGGATAACATCAAGGCATAAGTGATGAATGTGGAAAGGTCTTCTATTTTGTAATCTATGTAGAACATAACCCAAATCAAGTTACAAGAACTATCAAGTAGACTAAACCAATAATTGGTTACAAAGGAGAGGTTCCAAGATGTAGTCAAAATATTGTTTATAGTGTTGGCATGATAGGCACAATAACTAGGGATATATGGAAAGGATATGATCAAGAAACTAAAGAAGATCCTTGACCCTCAAAGAGACTTACAAGGATACATTAGCCTCTTTGAGAGCTCAAGTGTAAGAAATAATAAAAGAAAATTAGGGAATCATCACTACTAGACAACTAGACATATTTGACTCTTAGAGGAAGCTCTTTAATGATGACATCATTGATGCAATATCTAAAGAGGAGGACAATGCTAAATCTGAAGATATGATTGAACTATACAATAAGTTGGAGTCACTTTTTACCAAGCTACAAGAATTGATAGGGAAGTAGGAAAAATGATCAAAAAACCCATATGAGAATCTAGCAGGAGAGGTAGAGGACCTAGCCACCACCTAGCTACCAGTAGATGAAGAATGACAAAAGTTATTGGGGCAACTGTCATAAAGGTAAAATAGGAGTTCCACAAGTTTAAAAATTTTGCAATAAGGATTTTAATTTTGAAGATTCTATGCCTAAGCATAATTCAGATCTAATAATAATTGAGTTTGGTACCCTATGAATTCACCATAAATATAATGATAAATAATTACGTTTAAAATCATAATTTGTAAGGTCACAAAACAATGAAATCAATCCATCAATACCTTCCAAAACCCCTCAAATTTTGGCTAAGTCAAAGACAAGTGTTGATTCACTCCATAAGGTATAATCTATATAGAAACAATATGCTAGGAGAGTGCAGTGATTGATTTGAAGGAGTGAAGTGCTAGGGAATGGTGGAAAATTGCTACCAAAGTGGAGTGATTCAATCACTTCCTATAGAAAATTGCTCATAGACTAGCAAAGGGTAAAAGTACGAGCATAGATCCCAATGAAGATCATTGAAAAGCAATATTTTGGTATGTAGTAGTGCCATAACTCATTTTAGAATCCTTATAAGCCTTTCAGAGGGATAATTAGAGGTATGTAACATTTCCAAGTGCATCATTTTTTTGTTCCCAAATTTTTACTTTTATTAAGAGTAATAGTTTCTCGCCCTAGGTAACTTAGGGGTAAACGCTTCCTAAAAATAGGATCCATGGACTCCATTGTAAACATATTTTGGCTATAATAAATTTAAAGGTATGTTCTATGAAACCCACATAGTGTTCTTGCAAATCATAAATTAGTGGAAAATTGATGAGTCTTTTGCTCTCCATCAGTGACACGATTCTCCTAGATTGTGGAATGGACAATGATTGGGGCATAGCCCTTTTGCCCATCATATCATTCCTCTCACAATTTCTTATCAATTGAATGGGAATATTATTGTTATTTAGATTTATTATGTGTTGATTGATTGTTATCAATTGAATGGGAACATTATTGTTATTTGATTTATTATGTGTTGATTGATTGTTATTTAGAATTCTTATGTGTTGATTGATGGCACACTTTTCATGCTATGGTTTCGATCATATTTTCTTTTAATTCCTCTTATACTATACTTACAAATTTATTTTTCATGTATTTCTATTTTTGTATTTATTTTTTAAATATTATTTCTATATAATTGAATTAAATTAAATTAAAAATTAACAAAGATGGTAGAAAACCAATCTAAATCTAAAGATTAAAAGAAGTCATAAATCTTTCCATCCAAATAACATTGAAACCAAAATTATAAACACTAAAGTTGTTAAAAAAAAATGAATTAAAATTTAATTAATTAATACCATAAAAATTTATAGGGAGAAAATCAATATGAAAAAAAAAATTAGGTAAACCACTATGAAAAGCCAAAATTTAATAATGTTTCTGGACTAGTTTTACAACGTTTTTAGACTTGGGAGTTATTTGCTATTTGCCTCTCTTCTGGAGGGTGACGCAATGTCTATGATTAAATTAATAAGAAAACCATGTCCTTGTATGTCTATAAATAAAGCATACAATGCATATCATTGAAATATTTTTCTAATTTTATATGAAATATTTTTAGAGCTAATAAAGCATTCTAATAATTGTCATCTTCCATAACCAAATAACATTGAATTCCATTCAAGGTATTGAGGCATGATACATAGGACATAGCATGGAAACTTAAATCCCCAACGCCTAACCCCTTCATTGAACAAAAGAGAGAGTAAGTAAGAGTGTCCATCAGTGGTGGAAATACAACAAGCAACGATGAAGCCTATTTCTTCATATGGAGTTGAATTTGATTTTTTTTGTTTTCTTTGTTTGTGCTAAATTATTCATCATATTGTTGATCGGCATATTTGTGCTAAATTTTCAGCTTGCTATTTCGACAAGGATCATTAGTGACTTTAGATATGTTTTTTCAATTTCATGGATACTTTGCAGATAAAACCGATATGAAAAGAACAATAATCTTATGAATCTCTCTTTTAATTAAAATAAATTATTTATTAATATGTAAAAAATCAAACATGTATCTGCAATAAATATTAAATTATTAAATATTTATTACATTCTTAACATTCACCCTTTTAAAAAAAAAGATTGATTATAACTTTGAGGTAAGACAACACCGAGGAATACTCTTTATTGGAAGGAAACCATTTTGAGGGATCTTTAGCTCCTTTAGCCAAGACTTCTACAAAAATACTTCATATATAACTTTTTATAATGGAAGTCTATTTCTCTTTATACAAAAATGTGATGGTTCACCTTCCATTAAATACAAAGGCAAAGGCATCCATGTGATGGTTCACCTTCTATAAGTTACAAATTGCATAATATGACAATATTCCTTGATGGTTACATATTACAATATTCCTTGATCATGACAATATTCTTTGATGGTTACATATGACAATATTCCTTGACAAATATTCTATAACATTATTCTCTTACCTATTTTTAATTTGACATATAATTCTTTATTACTAATAAGTAATGGTTACATAAATAATTTTTCTATCATAAAGGTTCACATTAACTAATCATTCATTTATGAATTATACCATTATATAATAATATTAAATTATTAAATACCAAGGGTACCTAACAAATAGGCTGGCATTTAGTTGGTTTTAAATAGTTGTTTGATATTGTGATTTCTGCATGCCATTTAGACAGTGACTAGTTGGATTGTTTTCGTTCTAAATTGGCGTCGAAAACTCTTTGAATATTTTCATTCCTACTGTTCACACGAAACCTATCGCGTAAGGAAAGCGAAATTGCCCAAAGTATACACTGAATATTTATGATGATATATGAGACTGAAGCTGCTTATAATTAATCGACACCTTGCGCCCAACGATTTTGTTTATAAAAGTTCAAGTCGACCTTGTCCCATGGACACAATTAAGATTGCATCGTATTTGCAGGTGGTTGTAGTTTTCAGTGTGTGGCTGACACATTGGATTCCTCAAGGGAAGACCCGCCGGTGCTCAGATTTTTTATGGCAGACACGTTGGATTCCGTACGGGAGGACCCGCCGGTGCTCAAAGTTTTCATGGGTATTTCAATCGTATTGGGAGCAGAGTTGCAACTTTCCTTGTGTTGTGAAATTTCCATGTTTTAAAATACTACTGAAAGCTGTCAGGTACCGACAACAGAGGTTTTATTATTCATTTGTGTTGTGGCTACGCGGGACAGGCCTTTACTAGTGGGATTTGATCCCTGAGTTTAGTGGAATAGTGTTGTGGCTATGCGGGGCAGGCCTTTACTCTTAAAAATTAATTCATTTTGGTGAATTTTAGTTGGTGGAAAGCCGGTGGAAGATGGTGCCGATCTTCCTGGTTGTTCAGGCACTGACCATGAGTTCTATAAATACAGATCTTCGCCTCTGCTTTACGCAATCATTTTCTCCTCTTCCTCTATCCTCCTCTATTCTATTCCAATTTGGTGTGACAAGTCTTTGTTTACTGTAAGTGGTTGTTCTCTTTGCTTATTTGAATATATTGCTGATATATTTCAGAGTGCTTTCTGTGTGTTTGTTTCGGCTCAATTGATGCTGTGGTTCTTATTTTCACATTTACAAGTGTGATTTGGTCCCTGAGTTTAGTGGAATCCACGTGATGTTCCAGTGATTCTTCCGAGGCTAAATATTATAAGTAACACCTGCATGCCGTAGCAGCAAAGAATCCATAGGGTTTCTCGTTTCTTTATGGCAAGCAAGTGGAAAGCTAGTTGAATATTTTATCAATGTTTATTGCTTTTGAGATTTCATTTGGATTAGGGATTTAGACGAATGGCAATGTGCTTGATTGTTACATTTTAGTTGTGTTTTGAGAAGGTGGTTGTACAATGGCGCTCGATTCGAATGGCGAGTGTAAAGTGAATATTTGTGCTGGTGGGGATGAGTCTCGAAATAGACTATCTGGGAGAAAAGAGGAAATAAGGACTATAAATATAAGGTCTTATATTGTGGCTTTTCTTGGGAAAGTATGGAAGTTAGGGAAAGAGGACTTGAGAAGGGTTATACATTCTGTCAAAGTTGGGCTGGCACTGTCTCTGGTTTCTCTGTTGTTCCTGATCGATCCTTTGTTCATTAGAGCTGGTGGCAATGCGATTTGGGCTGTATTGACGGTAGTGGTGGTTCATGAATTCACAGCAGGTATGGATTAGCTGCTTATTTTAAATAAAATTGGGTGTTTTGGTTTTCAATCGACCAGAGGGTCTTTAGTGTAGTTTGTGATAATGATAAAGAGAATAATGTAAATGTGCAAGATGTTTTCTCGTCGGACGGATCTTATTGTACGGATCTCACTGTACAATAGAGAAGTTTAGTTGTTTTGTTTTCCCTTTTAAGAGCATTTGTTTTTTTTTTTTTTTTTTCAACAAATTTTTATGACTCTAAAATTTAAGATTTTAAAGAGTTAATTATTTTCAGTTACAATACTAAAAGAGGTATGTATTAGAGTCCAATCTCCTATATTGTATGTCTGTAATAGTTGTTCAAATTAGTTAAACACTAGATTTGCTCACCTGCATGTATAATCCTCTCATCCTCGATACCTATGTCATTATGCCACTAAACCCTACTTCCTTCTTGGTACCTGTCTTAAGCCTCTCATCCTCAATAACCATGCCATTGTGCCACTAAACCCTACCTCCTTGGTGTTCGTCTTAATCCTCTCATCCTCAATAACTACGCTATTATGCCACTGAACCCTATCTCCTTCTTAGTACCCATCTTAGTCTAAAAGTCTACCACTTTATTCACAGCTCTACCCACATAAATCGAAATCACATCATCCAATTCCCTCCACAACTCCTTAATTTGGATGACAAGAATCCTCAACCTTCACGTCTCCAACCCAAGCTCCTAAGGACTAACTAATTTTAGTTACAACACTAAAAAGAGATCTACATTCGAACTCACTCTCCTAAACCATATGGCTGTAATGCTTGTCCAAATTAGCCAAACATTGGATTTGTTCACCAATATGCCTAATCTTCTCATCCTTCATAACCATATAATTGTGTCATTGAATCCCTACCTTCTTCTCAGTACCTATATTAGCCAAGAAGTCTACCATTTTATTCGGAGCTCTACCCACATAAATTGAATTTACATCATCCAATTCTCTCCACAACCCCTTAATTTGGGTGATAAGAATTGTCAACCCCCACATCTCCAAAGCAAAGTTTCTCATGCAATCCAAAGCTCTTACCAAGATTTATGCAATCCAAAGCTCTTACCAAGATTTGAGAATCTGAGTCTATAATTATCCTTCTATAACCTTGTTTTATCGTCCAAATAGAAGTATATTTGATTTGATACGTAAGGCTCCTACTTTATTGTTTGTGATCTTATCCAAACCCTACAGTTCCAAATAAAACATTATCTTAAAAAAATCCCTACATACCACTTCAATTTTGACTTTACCGGGTTACTTTTGCAACTCCATCAATATTAATATTAATTCCTAATCCAATCTATGGAAATATTTTCCAATTTTGTCTTGCCCCTCCTCCAACATAAAAAGGTTAAAGGATGTGATCGTATGGTGTTTTAATATGTGATGGTCACCACATAAGACACATTTAGAAAAATTGGGAAGACTCAGAACTTAAATGAAGACATTGAATACAGGGAAACGATCTTAAATAACATGCAGATATATAAGAATATTTTGAAGACCTAGTACAACTTTTTAAAGATTGCCTGATCAGTAATTCAATTTTCTAGAACAAAAATGGAAATCATTGTGTATGTCTTTAATTGTTTTGACAGATTGGTTCTCGACAATTTTGATGTATTACAAGTTATTATTTTCAATGATGTATTTCTAAGATGGGATTTCTTTCCACTTCAATGGGGCTTATGAAGGACCATGAAATTCTATGTAAATAATTCCATACTCATTATTTTGAAGAGAGGGGGAGTGGGAGTGGGAGGGAGAGACAATTTACACCAAGTTTTTCGATTGTATATTCTTGAACAATTTGGGTGAGCAGAGAGATTCATTATGGGGACTTCTCTTTACGCAGGAGCTACGCTGAGTAAAGGATTAAACAGGGGATTTGGGACTCTGGTGGCAGGTTCATTAGCCACTGCGGTCACTTACTTGTCAGAACTAGTAGGCGAACCGGGCGAGGCTATTCTCATAGGCTCCACAGTTTTTGTTCTAGGTTGTTTCTCTGTTTTCTTCTTGCATACCAACCCTTTCAAATTTTAATTTTTTTTTGTTTACAATTGTATTCCACTCTAATACCTTGTTCTAATAGGTGTTTTCCTCTGTTCTGATCTCACAGGCGCAGCTGCTTCCTTCTCTCGGTTTTTCCCCGTTATCAAGAGAAATTACGACTATGGAGTTGTAGTATTTATTCTAACATTCAATTTAATAGCAGTCTCCGGGTACCGCGCGAACGACATATTCCTCATGGCACACCAACGCCTCTCCACCATAGCTATCGGATGCGGTGTATGTCTCGTCATCAGTCTGCTTGTTTACCCGATTTGGGCTGGGGAGGATCTTCACAACTCCACTGCCCACAAATTTGAAGGTCTGGCTACATCTCTTGAAGGTAAACAAATTCAGCTAAATTTGAGGGAGGCAAAATTTAAACAATCATTTTAAATTTATATTTTTGTGGCAATCCGCAATGTAATTGGTATCAAATTAGTTCAATTCGTTTGAATAACTCTGTTGAACTTTTAAGATTGTTGTAATATCTCTGAGGTGGTGAACATAACCGATACTGAGTTAGTTTCCTCAAATTATTTTTTTCCTTATCAAAGTTAGTTTATAGTAAGGTTAAACGAAACAACCATCGGTTTATGAATTGGGGGATTTCTTCTACATTGAAATGAAGCTGTCGTTCACCAGTTCCAACCCTCTAATAGCCAACTCTATATATATATGTTAGTAAACTTCATAACCTTTGAAAACTTATAAAACTATAACCAAAATCAAATAAAAAACTTTCCCTCTATGAACTTCATGGGATAAGTAGATGATTTCCGAAGGGGTAGCGCCTTTTCCACTTAGACTATGTACAGGAATTAAGGCCGGGCAAATTCAATGAAACTTAACTTTTGCATTTATTTATGCTTTCAGTATGCGCCCAAAAATATTTTGATGGATCCAACAAGAAGTTAGACGAAGATGAAATAGAGAGAGAATCAGAAGATGATTCAATATACGAGGGATACAAACCTGTCTTGGATTCCAAGGCCATCGACGAGTCTCAGGTAGATTAAACTCTTAATCACTATATAATCTCCGCATGATTTCTTATAATTATGAATTTAGAAAATATCGACCCATCGTTGAAAACGCAGGCTACCTTCGCGAGCTGGGAGCCGAGGCATGGCCGATTTCGGCATAGACATCCATGGAAGCAGTATGTCAAAATGGGAGCCAACCTTCGTCATTTGGCATATGCTATCGTAGCCTTACACGGATCTCTGCAATCTGAAATTCAGGTTCGTATTCATAAATTGATAAGTAACAAATGTTAGTTCAATGATTCAACACAACTAGCCATGCTTGCTCAGTGACATATACAGTCCTCTTTTAAAAACAGACGCCACATTCGGTTCGTTTGGTGTTGAAGAAGCCATGCACCAAGGTTAGCCAGGAAGCCGCAAAATTACTGCGAGAGCTGTCGCGCAGCATCAGAGACATGCGTCGATGCGACTCAGAGTCCATGATGGGGCAGCTAAAACTTGCCGTCCACGACCTTCACACTGCTCTTCGTGCCCAGCCAAAACTTTTCGTCGACTCCAGCAGATGGCACATCGAGGAAAAGGGAAGCGAAATCGAAAGGGCAGAAGATCAGTTGACTAAGGAAGAGGTTGGTCCTAAGGGGGACTCAAAAACAAATCTGTTCGGAAGAGCGGTGTCGTTTCAAGATCAACAACCAGATCAGGAAAAGAGCCACACCGAGAAAACGCAGAGCCATGCCCAGATCTCCGCTAAAGCGAAACCCATACAGAGTGTGGAATATGCAGAGGCGCTTCCGTTGGCAACATTTGCATGGCTGATGGTGGAGGTGGTTGCGAGGGTGGAACATGTGGTGGAGGCGGTGGAGGAACTTGGTAGTTTGGCGCATTTCAAAGATTGTAAGCCCAGCAAGCAATCAAAAAGAGCGACACCTCCTCAATCTCCGAAACAGAGCAAGGGAGGAATAGTAGAAAGCCATGCCGCAGAATGAGCATATACAGTGGAATCACGGATTGCATTATGCTACGAAGATATCGAGAAATGGCAGTCGAGTAAAACATTAATTTTACTCCTCGTTAGCTATCAAAATTTGTTAATTATAATTTTTTTTTAAAGTAGATTGGAAGTTAAACGAGTTTGTTCTCTTTATCTTTCGAATACGAATTTAAAATTATATCACTATTCCTCTTACCAGCCTCTAGAGAAAAGAAGATACAAAGGAATTGGGCAAATGGGATTTTTTTTTTTTTCAGTTTTTGATCTATGAAATTGATTTTTAAGGCAAAATGGTTTTTTTTTGCAAAGGCAAAATAAACTTTAGAGTTTCATATATGTGAGTAATATATTGATTGTAGTCGTATCTTGGGTGTGCGTTTTTTTTTTTCTCTTCATGAAAACTATTCTTGTGTGCATATGGGTTTTGATTAAATTCTTCAACCTGGTACAATAACTTCAAGAGGGAGACACATACCCACCCCCTCATGTACTTATCCACCGTGGTTTAAACTTTGGACCTCCCGAAGAAGAGCCAAAGCCCAAATCTTGCCACATAAACAAACAACGATTATTTAATTAATATTTTGGAAAAGCATGAACAAACAATGATTTTTGTTTTTAATTTTTTTGTATTTAAAAAATAAAAAAGTGAAGGATTTAAAAAAAAAAACTTAGTTGCAATAAAATAATAAATAAAGAAAGAAATACAATTAAGTTGGTTGAACTTCTCGTTGACAAACGATAAAATAATATTGGTAATTCATACAAGGGACTAATAGCTTTTAATAAGACATGATTACAATCTTATAGAATATATGGGGTGCTAATATCTCCTTAAAGCAGAGGTATACGAGGGACCTTTGTTTAAGTAATAAGCCTAATATTCTTTATATCTAGGAAACTAAAATGACAAAGGAAGAAGTTTCCAAAATTTTGAAAGTAGTATGGACAAGATGTGAATGGGATGTTGTGGATTCAAAGGGAGCAACAAAAGGAATTCTAACATGTTGGATTCTAGCTAGAACCTCCTATGAAACCATTCATAAAACTAGGCATTGGATAGCTTCATTAGTCACATGTTATTTTTCAAATATTTGTTTCATCCTAATCAATGTCTATGGACCTGCAATCCAGTGAGGTAGATCATAAGTATGGAGTGAGAATGAAGCCTTTATGAGAAGTAAAGACCAAGGAACCCAATTTATGATTGTTATGGCCCTCTCAAAAACATGTTTCATGATGTTGCTATTTTAAAGCACCTCTTTTTATTATGTTTTATCATTCTTGGATATGGTACTGTTGATGGTCTCTATTTTGTAGGTGCAGATCCTCGAGAAATAAAATAGGAAATTATGGCGGTGTAAAATCTCACCACGGTGAGGTATTCGCTTTGGCAAGGGTAGAATAGCCCTAACAACAAAACACTCACCAATGGCTCATGGGTACATGGAAGCCCATACAATTGCATTCATATAGGTGCATTATAAATATATGTTTTATATCATTAAAATAAATGAGTGTTTGTATTCAAAATTCTTCAATGGTAAAAAAAGTGCCATGAAGCATGGGAGCTATCCTTGTCCGATAGATGGTAACAATAAGTTATCATCATGTTGTTCGTAAAAGGAGAATTCTTGGAGGTATAAATACATATGATAGTTTTAAATAGTTAAATTATTTGTTTATTTATCTATTTCTCTATTTATTTTATTATTTGTATATATATAAATATAAATTTATTCTTATTAATAAAAAAAATGGATTAGAAAAAAAATTAATTTGAAAGGAATTGTGCATTTTTAAATTTAATCAAAGCTTTCTTGCCGATATATGAACATTTATAAAAATCTTAAAAATATATATATAATGAAAATATATATAAATGAAGGACCACTTAGTCGAAAGTATGTGATCTAAGCTCGTCAAGTGCATGCAATTACACTAGCCAAGTAATCACCCCTTAATTGTGTTTTTTAAAATATGATGAAGGGAATGGGATGAGAGAGGGAAAAACGAAGAAAAGAGGAAAAGGATTGACGATGCTAGTAAGAGAGAATAGAAGGGAAGCAATTGAGGAATGTTATAGGTCATTTCAGTACTTACTAAATTTTAGATAAACACATTACCGATTTGTATTATTTTGTTGATTGATTTTATAGTGCTTATAAATTTTCTTTCTGAGAACGTAAGAAAATAAAAGGGGGCATATCTTTATGTGTTTATGTAAATGGTCTATATTCATCCTTTGGTATCATGGCCAAATATTAGATAAGATATTACAAAAAATCATTATCCTTGAATGTTGCAGTTTTATTTTTTTTTTCAGCTAGGTATCTAATTGATGCTCTACAACAAATTTTGCTACCGTTAGAATGTGTAAAAAAAAGTTATGATTGTTTACCTTTTGTCCAAATATAGTAGAATTTTTTCTGTCTAAATATTCTATAAGATTTTGTAGTTAATGTTTTACTCTTGGAGACAATTCATTCTTTGGAATAATTCTTTATTCTAACTCATCTAAAGCCAAGCAGCAGAACTAGATTTTATTTTTTCTTGGTCTTTTACTAGAGTATAGTTAATACGAGCCCTTTACTTTAACCAAATTATATATATATATATATATATATATATATATATATATATATATATATATATTATAGGGTTCACCTGAACAATGTAGGGGAGCCGAGTTATTAATTCTTTTGTCTAGTGATGATTTTGTCCCAGGCATGCTTGTTTAACTTTAACCAGTCTTATCCTTTGAAGAATGAATATAATTAGGAGTAACTAGGATTTTAGGTTTGCCTGAATTTCTTTGAAATGTTTTAGTTACACACATATAGATGTACTCATCATTAAAATGAGTCATTATGATCCCAAAATTCTAAAAGCATTATGTGGTGCTCTAGATCAAGTGAGAAAATCAAGAAGCTTGATGGTGTGTGAGAAAATGATTGAACTTTCTTACCATATGCTTATATTAGAATACCTCCATTTTTTTACTATCGAATGGTATTGTCATATGGTAATTAGTCATGGTTGTTATTTTTCATGAGAGACAATACAATTTTACTCTCTAAATGTATATATATTTCTCTTATGTAGGAAGGAGCAAAATATATACGACTGTGTAAGAAAATGATTGAACTTTCTTACCATATGCTTATATTAGAATACCTCCATTTTTTTACTATCGAATGGTATTGTCATATGGTAATTAGTCATGGTTGTTATTTTTCATGAGAGACAATGAGGATATTAATTTAAATTTGACAACATTTTATATTACTCATGGTTGTCAGTTTCATCGAATTCAAATAAAATTAATTTATTACTAGTGTCATTGTAAATTAACCATGGATGTTAAATTCCTTAAAGTCAAAGAAAATATACTATTAATGACTTTTTGGTTTATCATAGTTTGTTATGAGTCGGATACAATAAATATTGGGTATCTTTAAAGTTTATAAAGTTATATAAACCTAGTATCTATCTCCTTTCTTAAGTTAGAGTAGATAATTTATTTGAATTATTTAAGGTGATAATTTATTTAAATTATTTTATCTATAAGTTAGTTTTATTTAAAAATAATTGACTTCATGATAAAAACTATATTAGTGTATCTTCTAAGATTTTTCTTTTTAAATAATTAATAAACTTAATCTTTCCTAAATTATATAATAATATTTAGATATGATTTGAACTCGTATCTTTCTTTAAAAGTGGAAAACTCTTTAGAAAAGATTTTAGTAGACAATTTGATTAATCACACAATAGGCTTCCATTTGGTAATATTATAAAAGTTGAATTTTCCTTTAAAAGTTCAAAAGATAGAAAAATTAAAATGTAATATGATAATCTTTCTTTTACCCTTTGAAGAGATATTAAAGGTTGTTGTTTTAAAAGAGTTTTTAAAGAAATTATCAAATAAATTCTTAACTAAAAGAAGTGGATATATTCTTTTAAGTTTTTTTGATAAATAAATATTTGGATAACTCCTCCCTTCCTAGTATTTAAATAATAAAATTCTATTGGAAGGAATTTCTCTAGAAATATAGCTTAGATTAAATAAAATTATATTTTAAAATTTATAGGATTCCATATTGCAACTCTAATTTTATGTACCAGTTGAATCATCGAGAGGATGTTCAACCAAGAAAACCTAAGTCATCAAGTCACACAATATAATTGATTTATGTGCATGCAATAAACGATGTTTCATGAATGGCCATTAAGGATGTGCAGTATGGAATGTCCATCTAGGTCATTGTACAAACAATACAGAGGTGACCCTTTTATAAAGTTTTCAAATAGGGAATCTTGGTGAGAGAAATATGAAACTCTAAGATAAGATTCCATGGTGAAATGGTATGGGACATCCACCATAATATTTACAACTTTATCAAGGAGACCATGATCAGTGCTAGGTGAATGGCATGATATTAATATCCCATGGTTTCAAATATTGATATAGATGCATGGTCACCAATTAAGAACTATAACATCTACACTAAATGCCCTTATATGATATGTTGGAATAAATAAGTATAAATTAAACTCAAGGACTCCACATGTAGAGTAGGGGAGTTATGCATCCACCATTTTAAGTGTCATGGAACTTAAAGGATAACCCCAAGCCGTGATTCTAAGTTCTCACACCCGGATAGAGGGTGAGAAGGATAGAATCACTAAAGGCACCTCTTATAGGATTTGGCAAATTTTGTCCTCTTAGGGTCCTTCTATAGTGATCATAACACAAAAGTGATATTCGATGCTATGTATTGATCAATTCAAGGGTATAAAATATAAATTTAAAACAAAAAAATTATCCTAGTTCATCAACTTCATTTTTTTAGCAATTATAAAATTAGTTTATGTTGTACAACCAGTGTGTCTTTTAAAAGGTTGTTATATTTGGTATCAAAGCTTAAGTTGTAAGATTCCTAGGTCATAGGGTCTGAAGAAATTCTACAAATGAAATCTACCCTAACACCTTCAGTAAACTATGAACCTTTAAAACTAATATAGTTCTTTTATACCTAGGATAAAATGGATCCAAGTTTTTGAGGTGGATATTCTAAGAAACCTATATCTCCTAGTTAAGAAGAAGCTCCCATTCATTTTTGAAGGTAAATACGGATAAATGAGTTAAATGAACCTATTATAGAGGAAGGAAACCTAACTATGTTAGTCTAATTACTGCAAGAACAAATGCAACAACATAAAAAAGAAATTGATCAGTAGCAATAATTGATGAATAAACAACAAAAACTGATAGAAATCCTGGTTAAACAAGTTAAGGGTAAAAATACTAAAACCAGACATGATAGGAGTCCCGATACACAAGTAGAGTTTAGTAGGACTCGAGTAGAGGTAGAACTGACCAAGGATATGAAAAATGTAAAAACCTTAAAATTTTATGGGAAATAAGATACGGATGTTGTAGAGAGATGGTTAAGTGAGATAGAGACTTGCTTTTCTATGGACTTATCATTTGAGTGTAATGACCCTAATTTCAACCCTAATTTTTTTCTTTTTTGGTTCGAGTTTAACCAATATAATCTAGATAAATTCTACATAATATTTTACCACATTACGATTTTTAGATGTTGTAGCATACCTCGGGTGGACAAGAGTGGCCAAATATCCCATAATTTATTCTGAGGTTTGCCTTGTATACTACCCATACAACTTAAAGGACACCTTTGGGTGGTCATCCCATTTCCTTTCTCTCTTTTGAAGGACATTCTAACCATGGTGCATTGATTAACCCTATCTTGTTTGCTTGAGAAAAGGGATGTGAAATCCTATACTAGTGTCTGTCATATCTTACTCGTGTTTAGGCATAAGCTTATTATAGCTTTATACATATTTTTTAGTATAAAATATTATGCACCATTAAACTATTCTTCAGTTAGCTTAATGGAGGTGATTATCGTATGTATGGTATCTCCCTTTTGGTCGCCTATTAATCATTCAAGGTTTCTAAAGACTACCACACCAAATGATATCTCCCATAAGAATTCTCCCTCATTCATTCAGGTCCCTATGACTATCATTTGCATTATATCTTCCTCACATGGGTATCTCACTATCTAATGGAGTATCCATCACATAAATTTAGTTATAATGGAATTCTAAGCTCGTCATCTCTTGAAGCACAATTCAATGATCCCTTACTAAAGTGCCCATCATAACCCTAAGGGATTATCCCATCACGTATCCCTTAGTTTTGGTCCTAACCTTAGGGATATAATTAGTTTAGCATTCTATGGTAAATAATTTCTTAAGGAAATATCCTCGTACCCTTAGATAAATATAATACAATAATATAAATCATTTATTTCATTCATCTCAAATTTAGAAACTATAATTGCATAACTTAATTTATATTGCAAGAAATAAAAAATAGCTAATCATTTATTTTTCTTTACAATGTTGCATCGCATGAAATGCATAATTAGATAACCATTTCCATTTCATTTTATACATTCATGTCATAGTAAAATAACAATAAAATCTTACAACCATTCCATAACAAGCTCACAGTAGATACACAAATGACACATTATATATCCTGGGAATACTTTTCGGAGAAAATCCAACCTAAAAAATGTCCATATTTATTTTCATTGCAAGTCTATTAGCCAATATACAAAAAGGAATCCATCATTCCTTTTGCCATAATTTCAATTTTTTGCATAAGAATTTCCATAATTCTTGTGCCCTCTTATTACAATTGTGTTGTAAGTTCATTTATTTTACAAGAGTGAGGGAATATCATAATTCCCTCACATTAAACTTATTCGTTTACTAATTTATTAATACTCAAGGGTCTTTTCCTTGAATAATTCCTTACAAAATATTATTTGTGGAACCCCCATAAGTTCCTATTCATTTATTGGGCTCCATGCCCAAACCTTCATTCATTTACATACAATCATAAATTTCTCTTTTCTCAAAAAGATTATCTTTACAACATAAATAGATAAGTACTCTATCTCAATTAATTCATAATTCTATCCAATAATTCAAACCATGCTTTACATAAATTAAGTAAAGAACTAGATCCTTTGCCAAGCCTACAAAACATCATTATATATTCCCAAAATCCCTAAATTATTATTTCTAAGAGAAAGAGAACATCTTGTAATGTCCAAGCCTATCAATATTAATGGAAAATTCCTCCTAATACCCTTACAATTAACTCCAAAAGAATTCCTCTATTTTATTATTTTAATAAGGATTCAACACAATATTTAACCATTCGATATAATAATTCTCAACAACTTAATCAAAATATGAATAAGCAACTATAGATTATTCATTTCATTTAGTAGTTATCAAACCACAATAAGATCCTCATTGTTATTGGTTAATATTCTAATCTACATGTATTATCTTTATTCTAATGATTGTTTCTTTATAATCTATAATTCTAAAGGACAAGTTCTCCTTAAATATTTCCTTTAAAGTGTTATGATTTTTTTTATAAATTAATCCTTTCTAATAAACAAAATATTGGCTAAGGACCATAGGTATCTATCACTCTTATGAACCCTACCGTAGTACCCCTTTACCACTCATAAAAATTTTATATCTAATTTTTAGTTAATAAAAGGCTTTCTACTCCCCAAGGTGATCATAGATAAAAAATATTACTCAACAAACCATCTATGAGCCCATTCCTTGCTCACAATGCCTACAACATGGCTAGGGTGAGGCCTTGACAATGCCCTCATGAAGGCTTAAGACTACTTCATGGGTAGTCATATATTACACAGAGTAGAGGGAGTTATTTAAGGTGCTCAAAAGCCTTCCCACCTTATGTGTGGGATTATAAATTACATTAACTTATTGTCACATAGGGTTTACTTAAATCAATGTTCATTATGCACCACACAAGCTACTTGAGAAGGTTCTAGATTGGTGCCACATGATAGCTTCCCTCTACTTCATGAATAAATAAAAAATTATCCTGCATAACACTAAGGTTTGGCTTGAATTAAATCCCTTATCAACGTACAAAGGAGATGCTTCTCCATATAGTGAAAGTTGTATCTCGCATACACAGGAGATGGACCAGACCGTGCATGCAATACCAAGCCTACAGGATTCCATAGGTGTGGTCCTTCGGGGGTCTAACAATAGTTCCAATCCAAGGTTTTTTATTTGCAAAACGTATTCGTATGACTTGGTGCTAATCAGACGTTAATCTATAGTTTGAGGACAACAAGTGCTACTGTTATGCCTAGGTTATATACGCTTTTGTGAGTAACACTCAAATTAATAATATTAATTAATGAATCTATACAAAGATATCTATAGTCTATAGCTCGACATGGAGCCATCTATAACTTTAACCAACCTCAAGCATCTGCTTTCTTGGGTGCATGTAGCATCAGAGCCCAATATTTTGTGAGGATAATATAGTTTTAAAAGGTGGAGGTTTCTCTACGTTACACAAGTCAGGTAGTCTTTATCTACAATATTAGACTATAAATCACAAGTTCATTCCACCTCATAGTTTGAAGCAATTTCTCCTAATAAATCACATAAAATAATACCTTATGGTCTTATAAGATGCTAGTTCTAGAGAAGACACAAATGCTCACCGAAGGTTAAACTCCTTGCTACTCCTTCTTTTCTCCAAAAATGTCTAAAAGCTCTCACTATATTGCACATTCTCTGTTCAGGATCCAAAATACCGAAATATTTCCCTTTTCTTCCTTTTTCCAAGAGGGTTTTAAAGAGATCTCAGAAATATTTCTCTCAAGATAATGAACTCATAACTGTCTATATTGGAACTTCATTAAGTTGGGTTCATTTTCCAATTCAAATCTAAAAATATATCTTTGGTGTTTCATTTATTCTAAAAAATTGAGCATTTTTATTTTTCATTTAATGAAGTATCATTAAATATTCTTATCATAGTTCCTTTATCAAGCATGATAAAAATGATAATTTGACATCAATTATCATGCAAGTGTAGAAATTTTTGGAATATATTACATCATTTGGTTCTTTACTAATGTACTTTCATAGGTACATATTTAGACTAGCATTATATTAGGATATAAATAGTTAATTAGAATAATTTAATAAATTCACAAGTGTTAGAATGTGAAATGATGTAAATGTGCATGTAGTCCAGATTTACATGAGTCTTAGGGTTGAGTAAGAGGAAAGGAATCTATATTTCTATATAAAGGCCTCATTGTGAGTGTTTGAAGTGTAGAAATAATGAGAGTGTGTAGTGCATAACTGAGAGTAGTAGTAGGAACAATGTAGCTCCATTTTGATATCATGGAGGAGTTGCAAAATCCATGGTAGGAGCATTGCAATTTTCGTGAGCTTTATTATATGATCATTTCTAAAGCTTTGTATTAAGTTTTCTATAATATTTTCATGCATGTTAAGTTACCATTATCATAGTTATAGCATTGCATATTTATTTCAATACTTGTGAATGCATTTCCTTTATGTTTAAGGCTTCAAAAGCTAAAAATGGTATCAGAGCCATGATGGATCAAAGGAAATCCACAAAGTGATCATCATTGATATTGTTGAGTATTTGCAAACTGAACCAGCCATAGTGTGTTGTTGCATGCAAATACCATTACAATAGATTTTTTATAGAAGTAGCTCTAGATAGAAGAATAGAAAGTAGAGAAAGCCACATGATTGATTTAACTAGAGTTTTTCCACAGAGTTAAAAAAACATGTGAATACTAGAACTCAGCATTTCATCCACTAGATTGGAAATCCAACTAGTGAAGATTATTTTTATTAGAGTCATAGAATTTATTATAATTTCTAATATTTCATTACAAGAGAGAAAAGAAGTTTTTAGGAAAGGTTATTGGTTACTATCATCTAAGTTTTTCTTGTATAAAATTAACTCTCATAAGGTGGGAAGCTTCCTACAATAGATAGAGAAGAAATCCATCTTTGTTGCCTAAAGGCTGACTTTACTTTCCTCATACCGAGATTAATTATTTGTTGCAAAAAAATAAGGATTGAAGATTTGGATGCCTAAGGAGACAAGTCCCATTAGGAGATTTGCATATTGAAGACTCATAGTTGAAATATTGAGGAGAGATCTAGTGGCCAAGGAAGCCACATTGAAGATTGCAAATCTAGGAAGGAGGTCCTAGAAAAAAGACCCCATTGAAGATTGAAGAGACTCAAGGAGAAAAGTCCTAACAAAGATTGGAGATTGGTGATCTTCATTGAATACTGAAAACTTCACATTGAATAAGAGGTCCATTGAAGGCCCTATTGAAGAACTTCCATATTGGAATATTGAGCATTAAGAAGAACTAACAAATTTTCTATTGTAGATTTTAGTAGAAACAAATTCAAGAGATCCTAGAAGAATATCTCACTATGAAACATCCATAGTTGAAGATTGAAGAGGCCAAGGAAGGTCTCACTGAAGATTTTGAAGCTATAATTTTGAGGACCTTTGAGAGGTCTCAAGGAGAAACAAGAAGAAGTCTTGGTGAGCCTCATTGAAGGAGTTCTTAGAATAACTCATTGGAGAAATTACTACCAAGGAAGAAGCTAAGGAATTGGGACAATCGTTTCCATATGACAACAAGCCCAAAGGAGAACGTTTACCAAGACGATTGTCAAATCACAAGGTAGTATGGAATAGATATCAATATTGAAAAGATTTTTTAAATAGGAGATCTAATTTGAATTCAAAATTCGACAATAGAAAGGAGATAGAAAAACCACCAAATATGAGATATTTGGGGGCCATCATTGAAGGGTTCTTGAGTGAACATATTAGCTACAATTTGGAGGAGGATCCTACCAAATATTTTGAAATTCAATGATAGTTTTTCAGTGAAGGTATTGACTACTTTACAATTTGAAATTGTTTCATATTAGAGGATAGAATAAGGCAACAATTTGGGTAGCATTAGTGACTGCTAAAGATCGAATTTCAGAGGTAAATTCTGAAGAGGTTTTTGGAGCCACAAAAATATAGTTTTTGGGAAGCAAATTAGTAAGGTTATAAGGTTGCATAAAGGTGTGCAAAAAAACTATTTTGGATAGCCTATGAAAGCTACAACTTATTTTACTAAAGGCAACAAAATAAGGTGATCTTAATCACCATCATCATCATCTACAAGGAAAAATGTATGCAACAAAGGGTGCAAAAATATCTTATTAGTTAAGCCTTAATATCTGCATTCTCATTAAGGTTATTAAGCACCAGTTTCAAGTTTAAAGGTTGCATAACTAATATTTATTTCAATTCTTCAAAAGTAGTGCAGAAGGTATCATCTACAAGGTCTAAACCTGCACATAAGAGAAAAATAGAAGTTAGGTACATTTTGAGAGAAATAAATTGATCAACATTCTATTGTTTACTCTAAACAAAAGAAGACTACATATTACATAAATTTAAGAAGCTTGGATAGTGAATATTGAAGTAACCAAGCACGGAAGGAGTTGCCAAACATTGAAAGCAACATTGGGTTTCACCCGAACCAAAATTATAAAAGATAAGGATAACTGGTTCAATATAATAGGGAAAAAATATACATAGCTTACGTTTTGCATAACATGTTTTTGGAGAAAATAAAAAAGGCTGCAAACATAGGGAAAAAGAGATAAGATTTTTAAAGGAGCAAGAAAACATTGAAAATAGTGGTGAAAAATCAAATTGCTACAAGCACCATTGTCTTGCCATGGATAGCCATTTGTAAAAATAAAAAGCACATTCAAAGTGTTAGAGAAGAAGCTCAATATTCACCATTTCGGATAGCACCATAGCCAAACGAGCATAGCAACATCAAATCCAAAAAAATAGCAAGGTGAACATAGTATATCGACATTAGATTAGAGTATAAACGAAAGCAGAGGAATTCATTGCATCTACATTGAAGAAAGCATCTCTAAATTTGCACAGGCCCATTATTGAAGCATCCATTGTTGAGCAAGATGTTGCCAGAAGGTTGTCATTGTTGTCAACACAGGCAGTTAGATCCAAAGATGCAGGCAGTTAGGTCTAAGGATGCAGTGGATAACAGACTTGAAATGGGTTTTTCTTAAAACCCAAGTTTGCTCTTCGTTTTGTTGAAAAAGATGCCCCGGTGATGAAGATATTTAATTTTAAATATTTAGTTTAAATTTTTATTTTATTTAAATTAGAATATTAAATTAAATTAAAAGGGCACGACGTGTTACTATTTCGCGGCAATAAGCTACGGGAAGGTAACGAAGGTGGAGAATGACGCCGACAAAGTTAAATACGGGCCGACGGATTTTAGGGTTTTGCGGCCGACATTCTTAGGGTTACAGTCGATGGATTTTAGGGTTTGGCAGCTGACAAATTCTAGGGTTTCTCAGTCGACGTTCTTCTAGGGTTTGCCTCTAAAATTTCTTCTATAAAAGCAAGGGTTCTTCGAGTTTAAAGTATGGCGTGATGCGATATATGTGAATGAAGTTCGGGTGCAGCAGAGAGAGGTGCGAAGAGAAGATAAGAACGCGGTATGCAGAAGTCGTGTTTCGAGTGTGAAATGACAGTGTGCTGGCTGTAGAAGTGATATTTCTGTGAAGTTGCAGGAGAGAACGCGGAGAGATATAGAGGAGTGGTTGAAAAAGTGCGAATCATTTTCTGACGGCGAGTCGAATGCCGACAAGCGGCGGATCGCGAGAAAAATAGCGGATCGTGATAATTGAGGTGAAAGTTTACATTCTGCAATTTTTATTATTATCTTCAAGTTGTAGCTTGAAAAAGGGGTTGGTGCCTCTTTCCGAGTTGGTGCTTGAAAAATTGGAGTTGGTGCTCCATTACATTGTAGCGAGATAAAACTTAGGGGTTGGTGCCTCTTACCGGTTGGTCTTTGGTGAATGATTATGTAAAGTTGGAGCTTTGCATTTGGTGGATTTGGATGGTAGTCCAAGCAGTCTTTTTGAGGAGTAGCCACATCGGTGAACCTCGTTAAAATGTCGTGTTATGTGTGATGCTCTTAGTACTTTTATTATTTCTGTTTTAATCTGCTGCAGTTTATTTAAAAGTCTAAATTGTTTTAAGTTTTTAAAGAACACACTGATTCACCCCCCCTCTCAGTGTCATTGTGATTATAACAATTGGTATCAGAGCCAAGTACCTGAAGAGGCTTAAACAGCTAAGGTGATCTTGGAAATCAAGCAATGGCAAGTGGTGAAGGATTCTCTTCGAACAAAGCACCGTTGTTTGATGGGACAAATTATGCGTTACGGAAAATTAGAATGCAGACTTATCTCAGTGCTTTGGGCTTTGACATCTGGGGTGCGGTAGTCAATGGTTACAAAGCTCCTGCCACCGCTCCAACAGACACTGCAGCAAAAGATATCTGGGATAAACTAGAGAAAATTCATGAAGGAGATGATAGGATCAAGGAGGCCAAACTTCAAGCACACCGAGCTCAATACGAATCTTTAAAGATGGACAATGATGAGAACATAGAGACCTTCATGCAAAGAGTCAATGGGATCACAAATTCAATCAGAGGTCTCAGCGAAGAATTAACCGATGCTGCTATTGTGAAAAAGGTATTGAGATCACTTCCTTCTAGATTTGATTCTAAAGTCTCTGCCATAGAAGAAGCCAAAGATTTAAATCATTTTAGTATGGATGAGATGCATGGGTCCTTGGCTGCTTTTGAAATGAGAATAGGAAAGTCTAATCCCACGAGATAGAGAAGCAACCTTCAAAGCTCAAAAAGGCAAAAGCACAAAACAGGAATACGAAGAAGAAAATGATTCAGATATAATGGAAGCAAATTTTGTAAGAAAGCTGAAGAAAGGAAAAGGAAAGTACAAAGGAATGCTACCTCTTAAGTGTTTCAGATGTGGAGGCATTGGACACTTTGCTACCAAATGTCCTTTCAATGACAAAAACAAAGGTGAAGAAACTCAACATCAAGAAAGAGAAGAATGGAGGAAGAAACCAAATTTCAGAAAAGGTAAGTTCAATAAGAAAAGCTTTATCTCTCAAAATGCGGGAATCTTTAGAGGACAGTTCTAGTGAAGACTCTGAAGAAGGAACAGGTGAGGCTCTCTTTATGGCGTTTGAGATAGACGAATCAGGAAAACATAGAGGGGATGAACTACGAAGTTGAAGATGTTGAGGCTGAAGTTGATTTAGAGGGTGAGCTAGTGTCTGCTCTTACGGAATGGGAATCGAGAGAAAAAGAAGAATGAAAAAGCTGTCAAGGAAACTTAAGGATGCAAACAACATTATTGCCAGTTTAAAAATACAGACTGAAGAATACAAGAAAATGTCTGAAGATCTGGAAATACAGGTATCCATGAAGATAGACCACTGCAGCAAATTGGAAGAAGAAAATGTGAGTCTCCGAATACAAATACAAGAGCTGGATCGAAAAATCAACTGTCATCTAAAACGTGAAGAAAGCTCGATGAAACTGGACAAAATTCTGAGCGATCAAAGATCCACAGGCATCAAATTTGGTCTCGGCTTTACTAAAGGAGAATCATCAACTGAACCAAAAACAAGCAATGTTGAAAGTGAAAAGAACAAAGACAAGAAGCAGGTGTGGAAAGTAAAGCGAATCGGGCAAAAGAAAGATATAATGCCAGACCTGAAATGACAGCTGACAATGAAGGCTTTACTAAGGTCACACATCAAAAGAATAGAAGATCCAAGGCTCCAGCAACAACCTGGCCAAGACCATCTTTCAGGTTTACTCATTATTTCTATGGTTTTTGTTTCAAGTGTAATGTTTATGGGCATAAAATTGCTGACTGCAAATACAACGTAGGTCCAAGAAGTTTCACTAGTAAAAATGCGTTTGCTCCTTTAATGAGATATGCAGTAGAGTGTTTTAAGTGTCACAACTTTGGGCATATTGCCAGAAATTGTCGTAGTATGTCTGTTTCATATCAACCTCAGGAAAGCAGATTTCAACCGTATAGAGCAAAACAAAATAGAATTTATACTGAAGGATATGTGCAAAATTCTAAAAAAGGGAAGTCACGGCTAGAACCCAACAACATAGTTAAGAAAGAATGGAAACAAAAGGAACAAATCAGGAAAGAATAGGAATCATTAATAGTGCAGACTGCTTTTAGAGCTCAGAATAAATATGTACAGTGGATTCTTGATAGTGGTTGCTCAAGTCATATGACGGGGTGATAGACAGAAATTTGAAAATCTTCAGAAATATGAGGGTGGTTACGTGAAGTTCGGCAATAACGATGGAGCCAAAATAATAGGTAAAGGATCGGTCAAAATAAGTGAAGGGAAAATCAAGTCAGAAGAAGTTCTATATGTGGATGGTCTGAAACATAACTTGTTAAGTGTGAGTCAGATCCGTGACAAAGGACATGAAGTGTTGTTCAAGAAGCAGGGTTGTGAAGTCAGAAAAACAAAGAACGGGAAATTAATAGCAACCGGCTCAAGGACGTATGGCAATCTGTACACATTATCAGAATTTTTAGAAGGTATGTGCTTCATGGGACAAGAAGAAGAGAACTGGTTGTGGCATAAGAGGCTTGGACACATAAGTTTTGATAATTTGGTAAGAATTAGCGCTAAACAAGCAGTGAGAGATATTCCAATCATTAAAAAACACTGCAAATAGTATGTGTGCTTCATGTCAGAAGGGAAAACAGACCCGAGTTTCATTTAAAACAAAAGAACATCACACTAGGAGGCCTTTGGAACTCATTCATGCTGACTTATGCGGACCAATGAGGACTCAAAGCATAAACGGCGACAAATACTTCATCTTTGTGTATTGATGATTTTTCCAGAATGACTTGGATATTCTTCTTAAAAGATAAATCCGAAGCCTTTGAAATGTTCAGAACTTTCGAAGACTGGTAGAGAATGAAACGAGGGAAAAGAATTAAATGCTTGCGATCGGACGAGAGGAGGAGAATTCATTTCGAATGAATTTTTAGAATATTATGAAAAACATGGAATCGAGGAGACAATATTCGGCGACCGAACTCCGCGGTGAGAATGGTGTAGTTGAGAGGAAGAAACAGAACAATTCAGGAAATGGCACGCACTATGCTGGCAGAAAGCAAAATAGCAGATAGATTCTGGAAAGAAGCGGTTCACACAACAGTATACATTCAAAACAGGTATATGTTAAGAACTCGTGAATGCAAAACACCGTATGAGTTGTGGTCTGGTAGAAAAGCAACGGCTAAACATCTCAAAGTATTTGGCTGTAAGTGCTACATCAGAAAAACTGATGACAATCTTGGAAAGTTTGAAGATAGAGTAGATGAAGGTGTGTTTGTTGGTTATTCTCCACATAGCAAAGCTTACAAATGCTACAACAAGAGACTTAAGAAAATTGTGGACAGTGCGAGATGTTAAATTCGATGAAGGGAGGAAACAAATAGTTAATTTTCAAGAAAACTATCCAATCTACGAAGAATTCATTGAAGGAGATGAAGTACATGACACGAGAAAATACGGATACGGCTGATGCGAGATAACTTATCGGATGGCTCAGAGGTACAAGAAAACAAAAAATTCAGAATGGGCAATTGGCGAGAAAAATCATCCTAGAAACCAAATAATTGGAGATCCCACAGCTGGCATTCAGACAAGAAAGAAAGTAATAAATAATTACTCTCTTTTATCCAGCATTGAGCCCAAAAACATAGATGAAGCAAGCAAAGATGACAGCTGGATGAAGGCAATAAATGAAGAGTTAGATCAGATTGAAAAGAACAAAACTTGGGAGTTAGTACCTAGACCTACAAATAAGAATGTAATCGGCACCAAATGGATATTTCGTAATAAATTAAATGAATACGGTCAGGTTATTAGAAATAAATCAAGAGTGGTTTGCAAAGGCTATGCACGAGTCGAAGGCATTGACTTTGAAGAGACTTTCACACCAATGGCTAGACTAGAAGCTATTAGAATGTTTTCGGCACTAGCAGTTCACAAGAACTTCAGAGTTTATCAGATGGATGTGAAATCTGTGTTTTAAATGGGAAACTTGAAGAAGAGGTCTATATTGAACAACCAAATGGCTTTCAAATCAGTGAAGATCCCAACCTTGTCTGTAAATTAAAGAAAGCATTGTATGGATTAAAACAAGCACCACGGGCCTGGTATGCTAGGCTAGATAATTATCTTTCTCAACGGGGATTCAAGAAAGGTTTAGTGGACAGTAATCTGTATGTGAAAACGGAAGATGGGCACCTCATTGTTCTTGTTGTCTATGTGGATGATATCATATTCGGCAGCAATAAAGATGAATCATGTAAAGACTTAGCAAACAAGATGCAGACTGAATTTGAAATGTCAATGATTGGTGAACTATCTTACTTTATGGGGTTACAGGTTAATCAGAATGAGAAAGGTATATTCATTTCCCAAATCAAATATGTGAAAGAGATGTTAAAGAAGTTCACTATGGAGGATAGTAAGCCAGTCAGTACTCCCATGACAACAGGTTGTAAGTTAAGTAAAGAAGACAAATCTCCACCTGTAGATCAAACCATGTATAGATCAATGATAGGAAGCTTACTATATTTAACTGCAACCAGACCTGATATTTTGCAGGCAGTGTGCATGGTAGCCAGATTTCAGGCCAGTCCTAAAGAGACTCATGTAACAGCAGTTAAAAGGATTTTTCGGTATCTCAAAGGCACCATGGAGTATGGATTGTGGTATCCAAGAGGCAAATATTTCACTCTTATATCATATTCAGATGCAGATTGGGCTGGATGTGTTGATGACGGGGAAGAGTACCGGTGGAGGAGCATTCTATTTGGGGGACAGATTGGTTGCATGGCACGGTAAGAAGCAAGAGTCGGTGTCTTTATCTACGGTCGAGGCGAGTATATTGCAGCGGCAACATGTTGCACACAAGTTTTGTGGATGAAGCAGGACCTTGAAAGATCTTGGTATTAATTTTAGTGAACCAATATCGGTAAAGTGTGACAACACCGGTGCAATCAACATTTCTAAGAATCCGGTAATGCACTCACGGACAAAGCATATTGCTATAAGGTATCATTTCTTGAAAGACAAAGTTGCGAGAAGGAGAAGTCGGATTGGACTATGTCCCAACTACGGAGCAGGTAGCGAGACATTTTTACAAAACCTTTGCCCAAGGAAGTATTTGAGTATCTTCGAAGCAAATTAGGAGTAGTCACACTTCCTAAGAAGTGACTAGCTACAGGGATCACCTTCTCAGGGGGAGCACTTGAGTGTTTGAGGATGGACTCAGGGGGAGTCAAATTGTGCTTGAGAAGTGTGAGGATGGACTCGGGGGAGTCAAATTGTGCCTGAAAAGTGTGAGAATGGTCACAAGGAGAGTCTGCAGCAGCCCTTTGGTATTATTGACAAAGGGGGAGAAGAGTTACGGGGAAGGTATACGAGGTGTTGCCAACAATTCCAAAGGGGAGATTGTTGAGCAAGATGTTGCCGGAAGGTTGTCATTGTTGTCAACACGGGCGAGTTAGATCCAAAGATGCGGGCGGTTAGGTCCAAGGATGCGGTGGATAACGAGACTTGAAATGGGTTTTTCTTAAAACCCAAGTTTGCTCTTCGTTTTGTTGAAAAAGATGCCCCGGTGATGAAGATATTTAATTTTAAATATTTAGTTTAAATTTTTATTTTATTTAAATTAGAATATTAAATTAAATTAAAAGGGCCGACGTGTTACTATTTCACGGCAATAAGCTACAGGAAGGTAACGAAGGTGGAGAATGGCGTCGACAAAGTTAAATGCGGGCCGACGGATTTTAGGGTTTTGCAGCCGACATTCTTAGGGTTACAGCCGACGGATTTTAGGGTTTGGCGGTGACAAATTCTAGGGTTTCTCAGTCGACGTTCTTCTAGGGTTTGCCTCTAAAATTTCTTCTATAAAAGCAAGGGTTCTTCGAGTTTAAAGTATGGCGTGATGCGATATATGTGAATGAAGTTCGGGTGCAGCGCAGAGAGAGGTGCGAAGAGAAGATAAGAACGCGGTATGCAGAAGTCGTGTTTCGAGTGTGAAATGACAGTGTGTTGGTTGTAGAAGTGATATTTCTGTGAAGTTGCAGCAGAGAACGCGGAGAGATATAGAGGAGTGGTTGAAAAAGTGCGAATCATTTTTCACGGCGACGGTCGAATGCCGACAAGCGGCGAGATCGCAGAAAAATAGCGAGATCGTGATAATTGAGGTGAAAGTTTACATTCTGCAATTTTTATTATTATCTTCAAGTTGTAGCTTGAAAAAGGGGTTGGTGCCTCTTTCCGGTTGGTGCTGGAAAAATTGGAGTTGGTGCTCCATTACATTGTAGCGAGATAAAACTTAGGGGTTGGTGCCTCTTACCGGTTGGTCTTTGGTGAATGATTATGTAAAGTTGGAGCTTTGCATTTGGTGGATTTGGATGGTAGTCCAAGCAGTCTTTTTGAGGAGTAGCCACATCGGTGAACCTCGTTAAAATGTCGTGTTATGTGTGATGCTCTTAGTACTTTTATTATTTCTGTTTTAATCTGCTGTAGTTTATTTAAAAGTCTAAATTGTTTTAAGTTTTTAAAGAACACACTGATTCACCCCCCCTCTCAGTGTCATTGTGATTATAACATCCATCTCATAAGTGCACTGGAATAGTAGAGCAAAAAGAAAGGATGAATTTTTCAAGCCATATTTGGAGGTAAAGGTCATGCAAGGGATAAAGTACCACTTGGCATAAGGTGGAATCATTTCATAATGTTTACCACATAGAGAAGCTCTCATACAAAGTGTAACTTCCAAAAGGAAGCGCTCCATACAAAGTGTAATGTCCAAAAGAATATTATTGCCACTTGTCATAACCTGCCAGAAGATGTAGTGCTCAAGAGGGCATCATTTATCCTAAGTCTGATCCGGATAATAACACCCAACCAAAGAAGAGTTCATTTTTCAAGATATGTGGTACTTGTCACAGTGGACAACCATCTATTGGAGGTGCTTATACAAGAGCATGTAACAAGGAGGAGTGAGATAAACAAAAGATATAGCAAAGTGTTGAGGAGCATTAAAGCCAAAAAGAGTGCATTGAAGAACGTAGGGATAACATTGAAGAATAAAAATCTATCGTAGAAAAGTGTTGGACAATATTCTACCATTGGAGGAGACCACAAGGTGACTACCAGATTCATACCATAGTAAGCAAGTGCTTGATATAAAGGTAATATCTAAGTTTTATTGCCTTCATAAAGTTGTAAGGAGTGATAATATTATACATATCAACTTTAATATTAATCTAGAGATATTTAGTAGGAGTTATAGGGTAGTGGAAGATACCCTAAAAATCACATTACTTATTTTTGAGAAGAAATAAGAAATTAGAAGCATTAAAATCTTTATTATTAGTGCTTCAATTATTTGCAAATTTTAAAGGAGATATAAGGTTAGTTTACAAATATATAAACTTTCTAGAATCCTACTTCAACTAAATTAGGGAGATATAAGGAATCCTAATTCAACTAAATTTCTAGAAGTTTAGAAACCTATTATTGCATTGAATCATAGTTGAAGAGATTAAGATATTGAGTGCATCAAAATTATAGTTGGAATATTAATATAGAATGACATAGACAATCCAACTAAAAATATTGAACTCCTATCTTTGAAGTTGCATTTCTAAAAAAATTCTACAAGAAGACATAAAAATTATAAAAATGTTAGAGTTGAATTTCATTCTAAAATATTTTATCTCATTAATATCCTAGCATACCTCAGACTCTAGGGAGTCAAAAGAGAGCCAAAAAAAATCAATATTAGAAAGTCAAGCATAAGCATCAAGTTAATAGCTTAAAAATTTTGATAACTAAAGTCCAATCTTATCCCTACATTAATATGGATAGATAGACAAGAGAAACATATTATCACTATAATTGGACTCAAGATTAAATACATCCAATATGTCCTATCAAAGGTAAAAAATTGGTACAAACTCAAATACTATTATAAATCAAAATTAAAATGATATTTGGTACATAGATTCATGTGCAAGTCATCATATGACCAGAAACTTGCAATGGTTTGATTATCTTGAAGTCACCAATAACTACAAACTAAGAATTGCAGATGGAAAATTCTACCATATACATGGTTATGGATGTGTAGCTCCTAGCAAACTATTTCCAAATTTTGTGCTACATAATATCATGTATGTTCCAGGCTTATCATCTAATCTCATTTCAATAGAAAATTTAGTAGAGATCAAAAGAAAAATTGACTTCAAATACTCAAATGGAGTCAACATGTGCCTCATAATAAATCAAGGAGAAATTGAAGCTACTAGATCAATTCATAAAAATATATATGCTTTGGACTTTATGGGAACATCACAAGATATTGTTGCATTTCAAAACAATACTAATACATTTTTTGAATAATAGGATGCAACACATGAAGAACCAACATATCACAAGAACAAACAGAAAAATAGAAGACTCAAAATTAAGAGAATGAGAGGACAACCAAACTACACTCTATTCAGCTATCAGTAAATCAAAGAAGTAGAAGAATCTCATCAAGATGAAGGATACCCAAAAGAGAAAGATCCTTATTGAAAACTAAAGTCTTCAAAGCCAAATAATGTAATATAGGGGGTGTTGGAATGTATTACATCATTTGGTTCTTTACTAATGTACCTTCATGGGTACATATTTAGATTAGGATTATATTAGGATATAAATAGTTTATTAGAATAATTTAATAAATGCACAAGTGTTAGAATGTGCAATGATGTAAATGTGCATGTAGTCTACATGTACATAAGTCTTAGGGTTGAGTGAGAGGCAAGGAATATACCTTTCCATATAAATGCCTCATTGTGAGTTTTTGAAGGATAGAAATAAGGAGAGTTGTGTAGTGCATAAGTGAGAGTAGTAGTAGGCACAATGTAGCTCCATTTTGATATCATGGAGAAGTTGCAAACTCCATGATAGGAGCATTGTAATTTTCATGAGCTTTCTTCTATGAGCATTTTTGGAGATTTGTATCAAGGTTTCTATCATATTTTCATGTATGTTAAGTTGTCATTATCATAGTTATAGCATTGCATGTTTATTTCAATACTTGTGAATGCATTTATTTTATGTTTAAGGATCCAAAAGCTAACAAAAATAACATATCAAATAATAAAGGTATAAGCTTGATCTAAAACAAATATTATAAGTCAGGTCATTTTGACTATTTAAACCATCACCTTCCTGGCCACTTGTGAAGGTGTCTATTCCTGCAAAAATACAAGTTCATTAGCAACATGCCATTTATCACAAAATTCTCACAAAACCATATAATTTGTCATTGATTTTTACATGTAAATTCATAAATATTTTATATAAAAAAGTTATCCATGGAAGGGTCATGACATACTACCCCCCTTGGACTAAACACAATCCTTTGTGTTTCACTAGTTACCTATAATAAGACCAAAATTACATTTATTCATTCAAATAAATATGGAAAATATTTTTTTTATATCAGCTACTTTTTCCCAAGTAGCATTCTTTTTTGAATACCAGTCCCATTGAACTTTACATTGTTCCAAAGTTTGGTTCCTCATTTTTTTGGAATGGAACTCCAAAATATTTAATGCTTGCACTTCAATCGTTGTAGGGTCATTTATTGCAAGTTAGATAAATTCCATACATGGTCAGGATCAACTACATACTTCCTAAGTAGGGATACATGGAAAGTATCATGGATCTTGGACAAGTTAGGTGGCAAGGGGAGATGATAGACAACTGGACTTATCTTCTCGGTGATCTCAAAAGGGCCCAACATATCGAGGATCCAACTTGGTTGATTTGATGGTACTCTTCATGGTTTTTACTCTAAGGAATACTTTGTTTCCTCTAGATAATTCTCTAGGTGTGTGCTTTCTATCAACATAACTATTTTGATGATCAAAGGATTCCTTTAACCTTTATTTAATACTTTTTAGTTATTCCTTCATCTCTCGAACCACATCTGATCCTATGGCAATCTGATCTTCTGGATTATCCCATGAGAAGGATGGTTTGCATCTTATACCATACAATACTTTGAAAGGAGCCATTCCCAAAAAAGCATGATGCCCATTGTTATAGGTAAATTCAACCAAGTGCATAAAATATTCCCATTTAGATTTTTGATCCGTATAGTACATGCGAAGCATATCTTTTAAAATCTGGTTGACTCTCTTAGTTTTTCCATTAATCTCTGGATGATAAGTAGAACTGATATTTAGTTTCATACCTAAAGTCTAATGTAGAGCTTGCCAAAATGCAAATGTAAATCTGAAATCCCTATAAGATATAATTACTTTAGGAAATCCATGTAGTCTAAATATTTCCTTAGAAAATATGTTAGCCACCACAACTGCATCATCCTTTGCACTTTTTTGGAATGAAGTGTGCAACCTTGGTCAATTTATCCACTACAAAAATGATTGCATTATGTTGGAATCTATTCTTAGGCAATCCCACAATAAATTCCATGGATATTACCTACCATTTACAAACAATTAAGTCATGTGGGTATATAAAACCTATTGGATGTCGGTATTCATCCTTCACCTTCTGATATTCATACATCTAGCAATAAATTCATTTATGTCTTTCTTCATCCCTATCCAATAAAATATCATTTTCATGTTCTCCCTCATTTTGGCCCCTCCAGGATGATCCAAGTATGGTGATATATGCACCCCCTCCATGATCTTCCTCCTTAAGTCACCATATTTTAGTATGAAAACCCTATCCTTAAAGCATAAGAGTCCATCCTTAATATTATAATATCTATTTTCTTCAAGATTTCCAACCATATTTACTTGAATTTTACTATAAAACTTATCCTGGGTTTGAATCTCTCTGACTTGATCCATCAAGTCTACATGGCTATGAGTTATAGCAATTAAATGTCTTCGTCTACTTAGGATATCTACAATTTTTTTCTCTTTACCTTTTTTATACTCTATACCAAAATCGTACTTTGCTAAAAACTTTATCCATCACCTCTGTCTTGCATTCAACAATGGTTGAGTGAAGATATACTTCAAATTCTAATGGTTGATTCTACACTCAAATGGTTGACCTAGAACATAGTGTCACATGGGTGTGGTAGTAATTTTCTATTTTAACAACTCAAAAGCTACTTCGCACTTATCTATCCATTTAAATTATTTTCCCTTCCTCTGAATATCGGTAATAGGATAGACAATCTTAGAATAATTTTTCATAAAGCATCTATAATAGCATGTGATGCCCATAAAACTTTATACTTCAGTCACATTGGTGGGTTGTGGCCAACTCACAATGGCCTCAATATTCTTTGGGTCTATTGCTATTTTTTTAGTAGAAATAATATACCCAAGATATTGTCTCTCAGGGATATAAAAGTCACATTTCAAGAGGTTACCATAAAACTAGTTTTCTCTTAACAACTCAAGCACTATCCTTATGTGTTTATCATGCTCTTCCTTGTTTTTTGAAATATATCCGAATGTCATCTAAGAAGATCAATACAAACCAATCTAAGTGTATTTTGAACATATTTTTCATTAGATTCATGAATGTCCCTAGTGCATTAGATAGCCCAAATGGTAGCACTGTGAATTCATAGTGCCCATAACAGGTTTTTGAAGGCAATTTTATGAGTATCTTCCTCATGAATTCTCAACTAGTGGTATCCTAATTTCAAGTCAATTTTAGAGAATATGGTTACCCCTTTCAATTGGTCAAACAAATCCTCTATTCTGGGCAAGGGATATCTATTCTTGATGGTCACTTTGTTTAACATTCTATAGTCAATACATAATCTTAGTGATCCATCCTTCTTCTTTACAAAGAGAACAAGTGCACCCCATGGTAACAAATTGGGTTTTATCAACTCTTTATCTAAAAACCCTTGGATTTGTACCTTTAACTCTTGCATCTATATTATATTCATCCTATATGGAGTTCTATGTATAGGCTTAGTTTTGGGCATCAATTCTATAGTGAAATCAAATTCCCTTTTTGGTGGCAATCCAGGCAAATATTTAGGAAATACATCCTTATATTCTTGCAAAATTGGGTGTTTACCAAACACCTCTTCTTTTTTATTCTTCTCTACTTCGTTAAAATTTATCACAAAAATCCATCCACCCTTTTTCATGATCTTCTTTAGTTACATTTTTTATAGTAACTGAGGTCGAAATGAACCTTGTTCAATAGCAATACACCTTCTTTGCTTATCACTATCAATGGAATGAATTCATCTTTTATGAAAATTGATTACAACCTCATGGGTCTTCAAACAATCTATTCCTAAAATAACATCAAATATATGGAGAGGAGCCACATATAGGTGTCATCCTATGGAACCATTGGGTAAGATAATTTATATAACATTGATCCATGGAGTAGATTTGTCCAAAACCGTACTCTACTTTCCACCTTCCACAAATAATTCTAGTATCTTTGATATATCCTTGACTAATCTAGAAGAAGTGAAGCTAGTTGTTTCTCCATTATCTATTAGAATCTTAGCATAGAATCATACCTTTCAGATGCAGTGGTGTAGCTTGTCCATCAGCTTCTGCATCAATTTGATTGATTGGTCCTTTAGGTCATTTACTAGTTCCTACTTTTTATGGACATCGACTGGTATAGTGGGGTCCTCCATAGGTAAAACACTTTATCTTGGATAAATTGTTTCTTGTCTAGTATTTTGCATGACCCCTCCTTGCTCAATAATGATTTCTAGTATCAACTGATATTGGCCTATCTGTTCCCATAGTACTCTTCCTATGGTTTCTAACTATGTCATTTTACTATGTAGTTGTTGGAGTAGGGGTATCTCATAGGTCAAACCCTTATCAAGGTCTTTTCTAGAAACCTTTCTCATCTCAAAGGATCAAAAATATCCTAGCTTATCTCATCCAATTCTTGGTATCATAATACCTTACCAAATAACCAACTTATATTAGGTACCCTTTTGTATATCTCTATTTAATTAGTTTGTTTCATCTTTCAAATATAACTAACATTTATCATTTAATAGTAATTTAAGAGTATCACCTGACACACTTACTTTTAGTGAGGTATTATACTAAGAGTAAAATCAATCATATGACCGATGGTTTGTTTTATTCTTTTAAATCCACTATTCCCATAGGAAGATTATGTTCTTCCTAAGTCACACATAAGATCAAGTCACAGCTAGGTTCTTTCCACAGTAAAATTCTTTAACCTACAACTTATAGTTTATCATAAGGAATATAAAAGACCTTCTACCATGCTCTGATACAAACTATAATAACCTTAATTTCAAACCCAATTTATTTTGTCCTTTTTGGATCGAGTTTAATCAAGATAATCCAGATAAATTCTACAAAATATTTTACCACATTACGAGTTTCAGATGTTATGGCATCCCTTGGGTGGATAGGAGTGGCCAATTCTCCCATAACTTATTCTAGGGTTTACCTTGTACACTGCCCATACAACTTAAAGGATACCTTTGGGTGGTCACTCCATTTCCTTTCTCTCTTTCAAAGGATATTTTGACCATGGCACATGGGTTAACCCTATATCGTTTGCTTGATAAAATGGATGCCAAATCCCATACTAGTGTTTGTCATTCCTTACTCGTGTTTAGGCGTAAGCTTCTTATAGATTTATAGATCTCATTTAGTATAAACTATTGTGCACCGTTAAAATATTTTTTAGTTAGCTTAATGGAGGTTATTATAATATGTGTGGCATCTCTCTTTTGGTCACCCATCAATTATTCAAGGTTTCTAAAGACTACCACACTAAATTGATATCTCCCATAGTAATTCTCCCTCATTCATTCGGGTCCCTATGACTATCATTTGCATGATATTTCTATCACATGGGTATCTCACTATCTAATGGATTACCCATCACATGAATTTAGTTATAATGGAATTCTAGGCTTACCATCTCTTGAACCACACTTCAGTGATCCCTTACTAAAGTACCCATCATAACCTAAGAGATTGTCCCATCACATCTCCCTTAGTTCTAGTTCTAAATTTAGGAATATAATTAGTTTATAATTCTATGGTCAATAATTTCATAAGGAAATATCCCCATACCCTTAGGTAAATCTAATACAATAATGTAAACCATTTATTTCATTCATCTCAAATATAGAAACCACAATTGCATAACTCATATTCTATTGCAATAAATAAAGAAGAGCTAATCATTTATCTTTATTTACAATGTTACATCCCATGAAATGCATAATTAGATAACCATTTCCATTTCATTTTATACATTCATGTCATAGTCAAAGAACAATAAAAGCTTACAACCATTCCATAACAAGCTCACAGTAGATACACAAATGACACATTATATATCATGGGAATCCTTTCTAGAGGAAAACCCAGCCTAAAAAATATCCATATTTATTTTCATTGCAAGTCTATTAGCCAATCTACAAAAAATAATCCATCATTCCTTTTGTCATAATTTCAATCTATTGCATAAGAATTTCCATAATTATTGTGCCCTTTGATTACAATTGTGTTGTAAGTTCATTTATTTTACAAGAGCGAATGAATCCCATAATTACCTCACATTAACCTTATTCGTTTACTAATCTATTAATACTCAAGAGTATTTTCCTTGAATAATTCCTTACAAAAGATTATTTATGGAACCCCCATAAGTTCCTATTCATTTATTGGGCCCCATGCCCAAACCTTCATTCATTTACATACAATCATAAATTTCTCTTTTCTTAAAAATATTCTCTTTACAACATAAATAGATAAGTACTCTAACTCAATTAATTCATAATTCTATCCAATAATTCAAACCATGCTTTACATTAATTAAGTAAAGAACTATATCCTTTGCCAACCCTACAAAACATCATTGTATCTTCCCAAAATCCCTAACTTATTATTTCTAAGAGAAAGAAAACATCTTGTATCATCCAAACCTATCAATATTAACGAAAAGTTCCTCTTATTTTCCTTCCAATTAACTTCTTAAATAATTCCTCTATTTTATTATTTTAATAAGGATTCAACACAATATTTAACAATTCATTATAATTATTTTTCAACAACTTAATCAAAGATGAATAAGCAACTATAGATTATTTGTTTTATTTAATAGTTATCAAACCACAATAAATTCCTCATTGTTATTAGTTCATCTTCTAATCTACATGTATTATCTTTATTCTAAAGTTTATTTCTTTATAATCCATAATTCTAAAGGATAAGTTCTCCTTCAACCTTTCTTTTAAAGTGTTATGCCTATTTTATAAATTAATCCTTTCTAATAAACAAAACATTGGCTAAGGATCATAGGTATCTATCATTCCTATGAAAACTACCATAGTACCCTTTTACCACTCATAAAAAGTTTGTATCTAATTTTTAGTTAACTAAAGGCTTTTTGCTCCACAAAATGATCACAGATAAAAAATATTACTCAAAAAACCGTCTATGAGCCCATTCCTCACTCGCAATGCCTACCACATGGCTAGTTTGAGGCCTTGATAGTGCTCTCTTGAAGGCTTAAGACTACCATCGTAGGTATTCATCTATTACACAAAGTGAAGGAAATTATTTTAGGTGCTTAGGCGCCTTCTTGCCTTAGGTGTAGGATTATAAATTATATTAACCTATTTCACCAAGGGTTTACTTAAATCAATGTTCATTATGCACCACGCAGGTTGCTTGAGAAGGTTCTAGATTGGTGCCACATGGTAGCTTCCCTTTACTTCATGAATAAATAAAAAATTATCCTGCATAACACTAAGGTTTGGATTGAATAAAATTCCTTATCAACGTACAAAGGAGATGCTTCTCCATACAATGAAATTTATACTTAGCGTACAAGGGTATGGACCAGACCATGCACACAAAACTAAGCCTACAGGGAGGTGGGGTCCATCAATGTCTAACAATAGTTCCAAGCCAAGGTTTTCTATTTGTAAAATGTATTTACATGCCTTGGTGCTAATGATACATCAAGCTATAGTTTGAGGACAAGAAGTGCTACTATTATGCCTAGGTTGTATACGCTTTTGTAGGCAACACTCAAATTAATGATATTAATTAATGAATATATACAAATATATGTGTATTCTATAGCCTATTAGAGAGCCATCTATAACTTTAACCAACCTCAAAGCCTTCACTCTCTTGGGTGCATGTAGCATCAGAGTCCATTCTTTTGCAGGGAAAATGTAGTTTTAAAAGGTGGAGGTTTCTCTACGTTACACAAGTTAGGTAATCTTTATCTACAAGATTAGACTATAAATCACAAGTACATTCCACCTCACAGTTTGAAGCAACTTCTTCTAATAAATCAGATAAAATAATACCTTATGGTCTTAGAAGATGTTGGTTCTAGATAAGACATAGATGCTCACTGAAGGTTAGACTCCTTGCTACTCCTTTTCTCTAAAAATATCCAAAAGCTCTCACTATCCAACACGTTCTCTGTTTAGGCTCCAAAAGACCGAAATATCCCTTTTTTCTTTCTTTTTTCCAAGAGGGTTTAAAGAGACCTTATAAATAATTCACTTAAGATAACAAACTCATAACTATTCACCTTGGAACTTCATTAAGTTAGGTTCATTTTTCAATTCAAATTTAAATAAATGTTTTTGGTGATTCATTTATTCTAAAACAAATTGAGCATTTAAATTTTTCCTTTCTTCATTTTTTATTTAATGAAGTATCATTAAATATTCTTATCATAGTTCCTTTATAAAGCATGATAAAAATGATAATTTGACATCAATTAGCATGCAAGTGTAGAAATGACATATCAAATAACAAAGGTATAAGCTTGATCTAAAACAGATATCACAAGTTAGGTCATTTTAACTATTTAAACCATCAACTTCCTAGCCACTTGCAAAGGTGTCTATTCCTACAAAAAGACAAATTCATTAGAAACATGTCATCTATCACAAAAACCTCACAAAACTATATAATTTGTCATTTATGTTTACATGTAAATTCATAAATCTTTTATATGAAAACGGTGTCCAGGGGAGGGTCATGACACTGAGACCCAAATTACTTGGGCTACCCTACACTTGGTTGATACAAATTTAGAATGGTAGAATACCTACAAGGAAGGGAATAAGGCTATATTGTTTTTATAGTTTTTGATTAGGAAAAACTACTCTGCTAGGTTTTAATGAATAAAAACTGCTCTACGGGGATGGCAACAACTTTCAGAGGAGGTCTGAAAAATTAGAGGAATGGCGTGATGGCATCGGGTTCGGCAGAGAGAGTGCATGCTCGTGGTATTATTTCATCTGAAAATGATTGGAAGGAACAGGATTTTCCAATGCATATCGGGAACTGCTTGTTAAAGAACAATGGATGTTTGGAATGATGTGAAACCAGGACAGTTCTAGTGGTTCAACCAGAATCGATGGTAGAATATGTGGAGTATCTAACCAAACATGCTCTTATTGGCAAATTTTTGGGCATCCGAATTTCTCTCCCCTTTATGGAGGCTTGGGTTAGGAAGACTTGGAATCCTGAAGGCGATGTGGAGGTGATGCTGAGTGCGAACAACTATTTTATGGTGGTTTTCTCTTGTATTATAGATTGTAACAAAGCATTTGAATGGGGTCCTTATTTCTATAACTAGGTGGGACTCTTTCTAAAACCCTGACATGTGGGTTTCAACCCATCATAGGAGTGGCAGTCACGGATTCCAGTATGGGTGCGGCTTCCATGGATCCCGTTGGAATTCTGGAGAACTAATATCTTGCATAAGATTGCCCTTCTGCTTAGGAAGCCGGTTGGACCGTCACAACAGACAATGGATAAAAAGGTAATCTTTGTTGCTCGTATTTGTGTTGAAATTGACTTAAATAATTCTATTCCATATTATATTGAAATATAATTTGGATTAACTACATGGGTTCAAAAACTTGACTATGAAGCTCTTCCATTTCTTTGTCGGATTTGTCATGAATATGGCCACCTGCAAAGAAAATTCCCTGAGTTTGGATAAAGGAAAAGCCCCGATAAATGAAGGGGAACGAGATAAGGATGGTTTTGTTCCGATAAAAGCCTGAAATAGAGGACAAAGGGTAAACAAACACCTTAAGGATAGCCAGCTAGATGCTCTACTCAACCATTTTGAAATATTAGATGATCTTGATCAGTGCATGGAGATACCTAAAACGTCGCTACCTGATGCAAATATAACAAGGCCAAATCAGATGTCTCTTCTTGATGGGGAACTTAAGGAATCATATCTAGGGGGTTTAAATGAAGAACAAAGGGATTTGGATCTAAGTATAGGGGACATGGTTGGGTCTAGCCCTATAATGGAAACTATTTTAGAAAGTGGTACAAATTTAGTTATGCCCTCTCCTACTCAGGCACTGATGCAGTCATCCTTGGACTATAAAACTCCTACGATGTTGGGATTGCAACAAAAAATTATTAAAAAAAGTTTTTCAGATAAGAATATGAAGGTGGATCAGAATAAGGACCAGGATAAAATTAAGTTAATGGGGGAGACTTTGGTGGATTCAGGCTTGGTGAGAACATTGGACTCCCATTTTTATAACCCCCAAAACTGATTATCCTCTCATGGAATGTAAGGGAGTTGAATAGCATCCCCAGATAAAAATTTGTTCATGATTTGGTTCATGTGCATTCTTTGGATGTGGTGTTTATTCAAGAGACTAAATTGGCTATTGATAGTATATTCAATATTGCTCCCAAGTTGTGGAGAAGGGGGTAATGCCAGTGTATTGGTGCATGTGGATATGCTAGTGGCATCACTTGTTTATGGGATCCGGTTAAGATATCCCCTCTTACTTGTATTTCCAGCAAATGGTCTATTTCAATGGTTGGGCATGATAATGAATTTGGTGAAATTATCCTACTTACAAATGTGTATGCTCCTATTGATTACAATGGTAAAGTGAATTTATGGAAGCACATTTGCTTTGTGAGAAGTTTGGTTCCCCTGTACCCATGGATTTTGGCTGGAGACTTCAAATCTATCACTTGTCTAGAGGAGAAACGTAGTGGGGTGGACCATCTCAAGCCAATTTCTTCTATCTTCAGTGCTTATATCCAGGCCCTAAACTTGGTTGACATCAAGACAGATAATGGGATCTTTACTTGGTATAATAGAAGGTGTGGGGAAGCTTCCATATCAGAGAGACTGGATAGGTTTTTGATATCCATTTATTGGATGGGTAATAATAGAGGTGATAGTTTTGTGATTTTGGAGGGTATGGGATCTGATCATTGGTCTATCAAACTCTCTTATTTGGAGTTAGAGCTAAAAAAGAATCCATCATTTAAGTTTCAACTTATGTGGCTTCGTGATCCTAAGCTTCATTATTTCATGCAAGGCTGGTGGACCACTAGCAAACCTCCTCATGGAACCACTATGTATTCCTTTATGAAGCGACTACAATTTGTAAAACATAAATTGAAGATGTGGAATAGAATGAATTTTGGGAACTTTTCCTTGGCTAAGTTGGCATCTCTTAGGATGATGGAAGAAGCATCAAGGAAGATTAGAGATCAGGGATTCACGAAGGAGCTTCTTGTTGAGGAATCTGAGGCTACGAAAGACCTTGCTAAATGGGAACTAAGGGAAGAAATTTTTTGGAAACAAAAAACTTGAGTAGATTGGCTTTAGTAAGGGGATAGGAACACAACCTTATTTTATAACTCAATTAAGGCTCACCATAATGGTAACCTGATTACATCTCTTGTGAATTCTCAAGGTGCCCTGCTCTCTTCTTTCAAGGATATTTCAGAATAGAGTAAGAGTTATTTTTCCTCTCTCTTCAAGGAGGACTCCCTATCAGATGATGATAATGAAAAGCTTATTCTAAACTATATTCCAGTGATTGTTTCTAGAGAGATGAATGAGCACTTGATGGGTCCAATTTCCCTTGAGGAGTTGGAAAATGTTGTATTCAAGATGAAAAAAGGAAAATCCCTAGGTCCAGATGGATTCTCGATTGAGTTTTATTAGGATTTTTGGGATTTAATCAAATTTGATCTTTTGGAGGTGGTCCATGAGTCCCAAAATAACAAACAGATGCTAAGGGCCCTAAATTCTACCTTTGTGGTGCTTATACCAAAAAAAGAGGGAGCAAATTCCTTGGATATGTTCAAGCCTATTGCTCTTTGCAATGTTGTGTATAAGATCATCACAAAAATTATTACTGAGAGGCTGAAGATATGGTTGAGAAAAATCATATCTAAGGAGCAATGAGGGTTTGTTTTTTCCCAAAAAATATTGTATGGGTTTTTTATTGCTATAGAAGTTATTCACTCGATGGAAACTTCTAAGGAGAAAACTATGTTCATTAAGTTGGACATGGACAAAGCCTATGATCGGGTCAAATGGTCCTTTCTTCAAAAAGTTCTTGTTGCTTTTGGATTTGAGGAGGAATGGATTAGATGGGTGATGAGATGTGTTTCTTCTTCCTCATTATCTATTCTTGTTAATAATGAGCCATCAGAGTTGTTTGAGGCCTCAAGGGGATTGAGGCAAGGATATCCTTTATATCCTTATTTTTTTATCGTTATGGCGAAAGGGTTGGGAATATTGCTCAAGTCTCAAGTCATGCAAGGTCTCATTCAGGGGTGGAAGTGGGATAGTAGTTTTCCACCTTTTTCCCACCTTAAATTTGTTGATGATACTGCTTTGTTGGGAGTTGCCACTATCAGGGAAGCTGGTAATATTAGATAGTCTCTTGACATATATCTTGGTGCTTTTAGACAATTAATTAATGAGGATAATTCTTCTATTTTCTTCTTTAATACCCCTCCTCTTATTCAAAACCGGGATTGCTTGCATTCTAAGATTCTAGGTTAGGACTCCCCCCTTCATTTATCTTGGTATTCCAATTTCATATCACCCTCTACCTAGATCTTCTCGACAGTCTATGCTTGATAGGTTTAGAAGGAAGGTGAATCACTAGACTTTTAGATGGCTATCCATTGCAGGTAGAGTGTTTCTTTTAAAATCTGTTATTCAATATTTACCCATTTATATATGGTTTGTACATATAGCTCCCTCTCACTTCATCAAGGACATGGATGCTTTGTCAAGACATATTTTATGGTCTGGAAAACTTGATCAATCTAAATGGAGTTTGGTTATATGGGATTCTATATGCAGGCCGATGCAAGAGGGAGGCCTTGGGTTGCGACAGACAGCTCTTTTTGGTCAGGATTTGGCTGCAAAACTTTATTTGAGATGGTGTACCTCTCAAGATCAGATTTGGACTAAAATATTATCTTGTAAATACTTGAGAGGTATTTATGAGGCTAAAATCCCTAGAGTCAGCTTGGTTGGGAAAGGTTCAGTTATCTGGGACACTCTGAAAAGAGGAGCTTATTTAATCAAGCAGGGTTTGTTCTGGATTTGCAATCAGGGATCAAATGCTCTTTTTTGGGAGGATTCTTGGGATGGCCACCCTCCTATCTTGAAATATCCTAGGTTACGTTACCTAAATATTTTTTTCTTGGAAGTAGGCTGGTCTCATATGGAGGACGTTAAAAAAATCCAGTATTTTGGAAATATAGAGATGTACAAGTGGAAAGATCCGCAAGAATGGCCCTAGAGGGGACTGGCCAAGGACAAAGAGGTGCTTGCTCTTACTCTTATAGGGAGGCCTTGTTCTTCATTGAGGGGTAAAGATATTCTGGCTTGGAACCCTGATCCTAAGGGAACCTACTCGGTAGCCTATGGTTATCAGGTTCTTGATAAGCAAAAGTATGGGAGTCATCTTATCACTTGGTGGAAAAATGTGTGGAACAAATTTGCCTGGCCAAAATGTAACTTCTTTCTCTAGTTGCTAGCTCGTAATAAATGTCTCACTTGGGATAATGTGAGAAAGATGGGATTTCAGGGTCCCTCTTTTTATGTCCTTTGCAGTAAGAATGATGATGACTCTTCTCATTTATTTTTCCAATGCTCCTTTTCCAGAGACATTTGGCACCGTTGGTGGAGTGCTTGGAACCATCCATGTTTTCATGTGTTGTCCCTGGTGGAGTTTTGGAGTAGTTTGGGCAGAACTCCATCCAAGGCCCCCTTCCTTCAGGTGGCTTGTAATTTGGGCCTTTCTTGCATTATCTGGCAAATTTGGCTTGAACAGAACCGACGCATATTTTAGGGCAGTTATTTGGTTGTTCAACAGATCTGGAAAAGGATCTTGTATATGGTTTAGGAAACCATCCATAGCAAATGTGATGTGGACCCTCTTTTGGATTCTAGGGAGGAGAAGTTATAGCAAGCCCTTGGTCTCTTTAGATATGGTGTGAACTCTTCTATCCCTAGTAGGGTTCCTCAGCTTAGCAAGAAGGTTAGGATAGATGGTAGGTGGAGGCCACCCCGTAGAGGAGTTTTAAAAATTAATACTGATGGATCATCTAGGGGTAATCCTATACATGCTGGCATTGTCGGTGTTGGGAGAGATTCTACTAGTGGTGTCAGTTTTTTCTCTTCCATTTATAAAGGTGTTCACTCCAACAATTTTATGGAAGCTCTTGAAATTCTTGAGGCCTTACGAAGGGGGTTTTCTCTTGGATGGCATAGGATTATCTGCGAGTCTGACTCTCAAATTGTGATTAATATTTTAAACAGTAAAATGGTGGAGGAAGTTAATTGGCAGTTGGTCTCTGTAGCCATTCAAATTCTTAGAATGAGTGAAGAGTTCAAATTTATATCCTTTGTGCATATTCCAAGGGAATGGAATGTGGTTGTTGATTACTTGGCCAAAAGGGCTTCTGAGCTGTTGGATCCTTGGAGTATCGATAATTGGGAGAGTCTCCCGTCTGGGGACTCTCAACGCTTGTGGGAGTTGATCCACAAGGATGTACAGACTTAATGTGGTTTATTCTTGTTGTCTTTTTTGAGTGTCATTCTAGTCTAGTGGTTTTAGCCTATTTGGTTGTTTATTTGAGTCCTGGTTGGAAGCTTAGTTGTACTCTATAATCCAAACTTTTTATCAATAAATTTTTACCCCTTTATTTAAAAAAAAAGGAAGGGAATAAAATTCAAGCTTTTGACTTAAAATGGGATAAGTTTGTAGAAGAATTTAAGAAGAGATTCCTAACTAAGCAGTTTTATGTTGAAAAGTTTGAAAAATTTTCTACTTTACAAAAGAAATCTGTCTGTTGAAAAGTACTATTAAAATTTTATTTACTTAAGTACGTTCCAAAATATGAAAACAATGAGCAGTTAAAAGTGAAAAAATTCATCTTGGGATATCACCCCAAAATCAGGACAATAATAAACCTACTTAATCCAAAAAACTTGCAAAAATCTTATGACTTGGCATGATAAGAAGAAACTAATAAAAAAACAAAAATGGCTTACTTTAACTACCAAAATATGTCTAAAAATGAGAAAGATGAGCTCAAGAAAAGAAAGAGTATTGGCTTCATGAGATGGGACAAGGAAGTTCAAAGGGGAATAAAGGAAAATCCCAAGGTTCAAAAAAAAAAATGATAGAATCTATACAGATAGGAATAGGAGGGGACATGCAAGAAAGAATAATTAGAGGCTCACATTTCAATACACAAATTTTAGACCTATACCAAAAAATAGGGATGCTAAAAATAAATCAAATACTAAGTCTCCAAAACTAGGGTGTTTCGTTTATGGAGAGCCATATTATGCAAATAAATATCCTCAGAGGGTTGATCGAAAGAAAACCTTAGATGAATAGCCCCATAGAATTTATGCTCCAATAGGTAATTCTAGCTTAGGTGGTGAAGCTATGTCCTTACTCCTAAAAGGTAAACTATTTGATAGAAATGTGAATATTTTGGTTGATAGTGGTGCAACAAATAGTTTTATTTATTTAAATTTAGCCAGGGATATACCAGTAAGACCTAGATTTTTGGAAAATGGGTGGAAGGTAGAGTATGGGTTAGGACAAACCTTTTTTGTTAACTAATGTCTATTTGATACCCACATATTTCTACCTAGTGGTAGAAAAATTTGACATATATGTAGGCCCCTTACATTCATTTGATATTATCCTTGGAATGGATTGGTTAAAAGACCATAAAGCCCTCATTGACTTCCAAGTAAGGTGGGTGGAATTCATTAAAGAACCTAATCAATGGATAAGAATCCATTATGATCAAGGTACTTTTCAATCACATCTACTATCTGCATTAAATCTTAAGAAAGCAATCAAAATACATGGGGCAATTTATGTACTCAAACTAAACAAACATGAAGAGAATAAAGTTAATAAGGAAATTTTTAATAAGTTTCATGTGTTGGAAGATTTTAAGGATGTTTTTCCTAAATAATTACTCAAACTACCTCCACAATGAGAGTTTGATTTTTCTATCGAACTCATACCTAGATTTAAACTCATTGCTAGATCACCCTATTGAATGACCCCAATCAAGCTACAAGAATTAATAGTATAGATTCAATGTTTTCTTGAAAAGAGTTTGATTAAGCCAAGTGGTTCACCTTGGGAAGCCCCCATGTTATTTGTGAAAAATAAATATGGATCCTTAAGACTATGTATTGATTACAGAATGCTTAACAAGGTAACTATCAAGAATAGATACTCCTTGCCTAGAATTGATGATCTATTTGATCAACTAAAAGGATCTACTATCTTCTCAAAAATTAATCTCATATCTGGCTATCACCAGTTAAGGATTATAGAAGAAAATACTCACAAAACAACTTTTAAAACAAGGTATGGGTATTATGAGTTCACAATATTACCCTTTGGATTAACAAAAATCCCAACAACATTTATGAATCTTATGAACAATGTCTTCCATGAACAACTAGATCATTTTGTACTCATATTTCTAGATGATATCTTGATCTAGTCATGAACTAAGGAAGAGCATGATCAACATATGAGAATTATATTAGAAATACTTAGGAAGAACCAGTTTTATGGAAAACTTTCTAAGTGTGAATTTTATACTCCACTAGTCCAATAACTAGGGCACATTATATCTATTGATGGAATTATCATTGACCCTAATAATATTGAAGCTATAATCAAGGGGCTTGCACCCAAAAATATATCATAAGTACATAGTTTCATGGGAATGGTAGGATATTATATATGTTTTGTGAAGAAATTCTAAATAATTGCCTATCCAATCACTAATTTGCAAAGAAAAGGAAATATATTCAAATGAACAGAACAATGTGAAGAGTCTTGCAAGATATTAAAAGGTAAGTTGATAACTGCCCTTATTTTGAAAATACCTGAACCATAAAAAAAATTCACATTATGCACTAATACCTCTACTAAAGTACTAGGAGGAATTCTAAGTCAAAATAAAGAAATCATAGCCTATGAGTCTCGAAATCTTAAAAAGCATGAGCTCAACTATGCTACTCATGATTTGGAGTTAGTAGTTGTGATTCATGCACTTAAAATTTGGAGGCATTATCTACTAGGGAAACCTTTTGAATTAAAGATAGATCATCAAAGTTTGAAGTACATTTTCATCCAACCCCTTTTAAATGCAAGACAACATCGATGGATGGAATTCCTAGCCGAGTATGAATTTGGAATTGAATACATTAAAGGACAAGAGAATAAGATAGTTGATGTCTTAAGTTGAAGGAAGCACATATATTATATGTCCAAATTTCATGTAGATTTGTTTGACAAGGTCAAAGAACAACAATATAATGATAGCTATTATGGCAAATATCGGACATGGGTTGAGCTAGAACCCGATAAGGGCAAGGACTTTAGTATTAAGAATGATCTATTGTTATCTAGAGACATGCCTATTATCCCTAAAATAGGAGGGTTAAGAAATCTTATTTTACAAGAAGCCCATTGTACTCCTTATTCTGCACATCTTGGAGGGGCTAAAATGAGGGAAAATATGAGGAAAACTTTTTATTGGCCAAGAATGAAATGAGATATCAATAATTTTGTTGCTAGATGTCTCGAGTACCAAAAAGTAAAAGTTGAACACCTACATCCAACTAGAAAACTTTACCCTCATGACATTCCAAAATAGAAATGGTAGGTCATATCTATGGATTTCATTGTAGGTCTACCCAAGACCAAGTTTCAACATGATGTAATTCTAGTTGTGGTTGATAAATTGACCAAGGTAGCTCACTTTATTCTAGGAAATATCAAGGATGATGCACTTGCCATAGCTAGAAAATTTGCTAGGGAGATTGTGTAATTGCATGGATTCCCTAAAGTCATTATTTCAGATAGAGATCCTAAATTTACCTTAAAATTTTGGCAAACCTTGCATTGAGCCTTGGGTATGAAACTAAATATTAGTTCTACATATCATTTGAAGATAAATGGCAAGACAAAAATATTTAATCAGGTCCTTGAATATATGTTATGCATGTATTGCATGGACCACAAGACTAAGTGGGAGGAATATCTCTACTTAGTAGAATTTACTTATAACAATAGCCATCATGCTTCCTTAGGGATGGCTCCTTTTGAGGCCCTATATGTGAGATGATACAGAACTCCTCTATATTGGGACAATCTAGAGGATCGAGTAGTGATTGGATTGGATATTGTAAGGAATATGGAGGAATAGTTGATAATGATTTGCCAATGACTCAAAGAATCCATGGATTAACAAAAGAGCTATGTTAACTTGCGAAGGTCACTAAGAGAATTCTCTATGGGAGACAAAGTCTTTTTAAGGGTAATACCTAACAAAATCTCCATCAAATCAACCAAACTTGATCCTAGATTTGTTGGTCCTTTCAAAATCATAAAAATATTAGTTTGGTGGCCTATAGACTTGTCCTTACACCTAGTCTATCAAATATCCATGATGTCTTCCATATATCCTTGCTCAAGAAATATGTTGCTAACCCATCACATATTTTAAATGTTTCTAATTTGCAGATGGAATATCCCCTCGTCATTGAAGTTAATCTAGTTCAAATATTAGCTTATCATACCAAGTGTTTAAGAAAAATAAATGTAAATCAATGTAAGATCTAATGGGACCAATTTTCAAAGAGGAATGCTACATGGGAGGATGTAGATTCAATGAAAGAACAATTTTTCCATATTTTTATTTAAAATGTATTTTGAAACACATGGTATTATGTTTAGAAGTAGGGGGGAGAATGTCATGGCCCTCTCAAAAACATGTTTCATGATGTTGCTATTTTAGAGCACCTATTTTTATTATGCTTTATGATTCGTGGATATGGTACAGATGATGGTCTCTATTTTGTACGTACAGGTCCTTGAGAAATAAAATGGGAAATGATGGTAGTGTAAAATCTCACCACGATGAGGTATTCACTTTTGTAGGGTTGGAATAGCCCTAACAACGAAATGCTCACCAATGGCTCACAGGTACATGGAAGCCTGTACACCTTCATTTATGTAGGTGCATTATGAATTTATGCTTTATATCATTAAAATGAATAAGTGCTTGTATTCAAAATCCTCCCATGGTAAGAAAATTCTCATTTCAGTATTAACTAAACTTCAGATAAATGCATTGTTGATTTATATTATTTCATTGATTGATTTTATAGTGCTTATAAATTTTATTTCTAAGAATATAAGAAAATAAAATAGGGTATATCTCTGTGTTTATATAAATTGTGTTTATGTAAATGGTCTATGTTCATCCTTTGCTACCATGGCTAAATATTAGATAATATATTGTAGAAAATCATTATCTTTGAATGTTGCAGTTTTCTTTTCTTTTTCAACTAGATATCTAATTTATGTTATGTGTCAAATTTTGCTACTGTTAGAATGTGTGTAAAAAATGTTATGATTGTTTACCTATTGTCTGGATATAGTAGAAGTTTTTCCATCCAAATATTTTATAAGACTTCATAGTTAATATTTTACTCTTGGAGATAATTCATTCTTAGGAACAATTTTTTTATTGTTATTGCCAATGATTTTGTGTAACTTGCTTGAATTCCAGCTCATCTAAAACCAGGCAATAGCACTAGATTTTATTTTTCTTGGTATTTTACCAAAGTATAGTCAATATAAGCTCTTTATTTTACCCTAATATATTTATAGGGTATCCTCAAACATCATAGGGAAGACGAGTTATTAATTCTTTTGTCTAGTGATGATTTCATCCCATGCATGCTTGTTTAACTTTAATGAGTCCTACCCTTTAAAGAATGTATATAATCAACAGTAACTAGGATTTTAGGTTTGTTGGAATTCCTTTGAAATGTTTTAGCTACACATATATAGATGCACTTATCATTAAAAACGAGTCATTTTGATCCTAAAATTCCAAAACCATTATGTGCTGCTCTAGACCAGGTGAGCAGGTTGAGAAGCTTGATGGCATGTGAGCGGAATAAAGAAAATACAATTAACTCTCTGAATGAATATATTTTTCCTATGTACAAAGGAGTAAAATATATACAGTTGTGCAAGAAAATGATTGAACTTTCTTACCATATGCTTATATTAGAATATCTCAATTTTTTATTGTCGAATGGTTTTATCATATGCTCATTAGCCATGGTTGTTAAATTTCATCAAAGACAATGAGGATATTAATTTAAACTTGATGACATTTTATATTAGCCATGGTTGTCAGTTTCATCAAATTCAAATAAAATTAATTTATTACCAGTGTTGTTCTAAATTAACCATGGATTTTAAACGCCTTGAAGTTAAAGAAAATATAATATTAATGACTCCTTGCTTTATCAATAGTTTGTTATGAGTCCGGTATGAATAAATATTGAGTATCTTTAAATTTTATAAAGTTATATAAACCCATTAGCTATCACCTTTCTTAAGTTAGAGTAGGTGATAATTTACTTGAATTAATTAATCCAATATAAGTTAGTTTTTCTTGAAAATAATCGAGTTCATGATCAAACTATATTAGTGTATCTTCTAAGAGTTTCTTTTTAAAAGTAATTAATAAACTTATTATTGTCTTATGAAAATTAGAAAAAGTAAAAATAATCTTTCCTAATTTATATAATAAGATTTAGATATAATTTGAATTCGTATCTTTCTTTAAAAGTGGAAAACACTTTAGCAAAGCTTTTAGTAGACAACTTGATTAATCACACAATAGCCTTCCGTTTGGTAAAATTATAAAAGTTGAATTTTCCTTTAAAGTTTCAAAAGATAGAAAAATTAAAATGTCATATGATATATTAAAGGTTGTTCTTTCAAAAGAGGTTTTTAAAAAATTATTAAATAGATTCTTAGCTAGAAGAAGTATATATATTCTTTTAAGATTTTAGATAAATAAATAGTTGAAAAACTCCTCCCTTTATAGTCTTAAAATAATTAAATTCTAATGGAAGAAATTTCTCTAGAAATATAGCTTACATTAAATAAAGTTATATTTTAAAATGTATAGGATTCAGGTCTGAGGTGTAGACCAATTGGTTCGACCAAATCCCATAAGTGGGGTGAAGGTCCAAGGTTCAAATCTTGAGCCTCGTCAGACTGAATGCTTGTCCCTTTACTAGTGCTTTCAGTGGCGTAAAAGATTTAAAATGATTGTGGCATGGTGGTTATAGGGGTAGACTGCACGAAGAACTGTGTGGTGACTTCCGGGGCAGACAACATACAATATTTTTGTGGACATAAAAGTCAGAAAACCTTCCTAGATTCATGGTGGCTACCGATTCCACCATGTAAACTCAAAAAAAATCATAGGATTCCACATTGCAACTCCAATTTTACCTACCAATTGAATCATCAGGAGGATGTTCAACCAAAAAAATCTAAGTCATCAATTCACCCAATATCGTCGATTTATGTGCATGCAATCAACAATATTTCATGAATGGTCATTAAGAATGGGCGATGTGGGATGTCCATCTAGGTCATTATTATGAGCAGTACAGTGGTGGCCCTTTTATAAAGTTTTCAAATAGGGAATCTTGGTAAGAGAAATATGAAACTCTAAGATAAGATTCCATGGTTAAATGGTATGGGGTATCCATTGTAATATTTGCAAATTTGTCAAGGAGACCATTATTAGTGCTAGGTGAATGGCAAGATCTGAATTTCCCATGGTGCTAGATATCGATCTAGATGCATGGTCACCAATTAAGCACTATAACATCTACACTAAAAACCCTTACATGATATTCTAGAATAGATGAGTATAAATTAAACTCAAGGATTCCACATGTAAAGGAGGGGAGTTATGCATCCACCCTCTAAAGTTTTGTGGGCCTTAAAGGATAACCCCAAGTTGTGATTCTAATTTCTCACACCAGGACAAAGGGTGAGAAGGATAAAATCACTAAATGCACCTCTTACAAGATTTAGCCAATCTCATCCGCTTGGGGATCATCTACAACAATCATAACCCAAAAGTGACATTCGATGCTATGTACTAATCAATTCAAAGGTGCAAAATCTAAATTTGAAATAAAAAAATTACCCTAGTTCATCCACTTCCTTTGTTTAGCAGTTATTAAATTAGTTTAGGTTTTACAACTAGTGTATATTTGGTTGGGTTGTTACAACAATCATAAGAGATTTTAATGCCAATACCAAGTTGGATGAAAATTTTGGAGGAATTAGGAAATAAACCAAACTATGAAATATTTTTTAGTTTTTATTCAGAACAATAATCTATAGTAGGTTGATTTTGAAGAGGACAACTATACATGGACCAATAATAAGACATGCTAAAACATGATAGTAGATAAAATAGACATGCATACTCTCCGATAATTCACTAGTTGAAGGTACTTGTGCTAAAATTAATATCTTGACCAATAAAAGTTAAGATGGTGATAAGTGAATTTAAAAAATATCATAATTTAAATATGAGCATATGTGGTAAAACCATCCTCAATTTGTTGATATGATAATGTAGACATGGAATTCTTCAAGAAACGATGGGTTGTATACATTTCCAAATCAAATTAAATCAATGATATCTAGACTAAAAGAATGGAACAAGAACACTTTCAGAGAATTTTTTTAGAAGAGAGAATTAAAATAAAAACTTTCAAAATTCTAAAAATGTGAGCACAATAATCCAAACTTGAAGGAAATAGAGTTTCTTAGTGAATATCATAATATTTTGAGTAAGGAAGAGAAATTTTGGAGATTAAAAATTGAGATAAACTTAATTAAAAGGAGATAAGAACACTCTATTTTTTTATAAGATGACAATAGTACAAAGATCAACATCCAAAATTAGTAAAATAAAATTAGTAAAAGGGGTTTGGATTGAAGATCAAAGAAAAACAAAAAAATGAGACAAGAAATTTTTAGCATAATATTCTAGGATCATAGGAGATTTAATTTCTTAATAATAAACTATTGCAAGAAGTACCTTCAATTATAATAGATGAAGACAATAGTAAACTAAAAGAGCCTATTACTCTAAAAGAAGTTCATTCAAATATTTTCTTCTTTGATAAGGACAAATCCCTAGGTCTAGATGGACTCTATAGTATTTTCTTAGCATAATTGGGAAATAGTGAAGGATTCTTTATTGGTGGCAATGGAACAGTCTAGTGTAAAATAATGTGTACCTTATAAAATAAATGCAACATATCTTACCCTGATTCTAAAATAGAAGGATGCATGATTTTGTTATTCAATTAGGCCCTTAAGTCTATGTAATAATTTTGGACATTTTGAGTCAAAGTTGTCATTGGTGTCAAGGAACAAAGTTGTCATTGATGTCAAGGAATAAGCTACAGTTGATGTCAAAAGGTCAAAATGAATAATGTGAAAGGTTGATTGAAAATATGTCATAATATCATTTTTATATTATGTGAGGCAAGATAAATGGTTTTTATTAAAACAATGGTGGAAAAATAATTTTTATTCAATCATTATGAGCATCAAAAAGTTTTTATTTAACCCCCAAGGAGGCTTTAATTTTTATAAAGCCAAAGGTTACAAAGTTAATTTATAAAATTTAAATTCTAAATAGAATTTAAATGATTTATAAATTAATTATGCATATTATAAAGGTGTCGACGTCCAAGTTTAATACACCGCTGACATGCAATATTTGGAAGGCAAAAGGTATTTAAACCTTTGCCTAAGTTCAAAACCAAGCATTCGAATTACCTTCGATCATTTTTTTGGATCGAAAATCATGCTAAAATTCATGGAGAAAGTTCCAAGGAGCAACGAACAAAAGGCTCGTGCATTCAGTGAGAAGAGAATGCATCGAACACGCTACCTGGCAAGAGGAGAAGGAAGCCAAGGGCTCTAAAGGATTTAGTAAAATATTAAAGTGCCTTCTGCACTTTTAGTGGGCATGTGAGCGCTTGGCTCACACGACTAGCAAGCTACGACCAAGGAGCTAGAAAGTGAGAGAGTGCAAGATTGAATCCCATGAAACATGGAGCGAGAGATATAAAAAGGTTTTTATATTTTTTATTTAATTGTTAATTAAGTTGCTAAGGTTGTGGAGAGATAAGGGTTGTTAATAGAAATAAATATTATTCTTTGCTTTGCTAAGGCTAGGGAGAGATAAGGGGTAAATTGGTTATGATGTTTACCTAAGTGGTAAATGGAAATTTACTAGGGTAATATTATTTTTACCTTAGGGAATTAAAAATTGATTTATTGAATATATTTGGTAAAGTGACTTAATCAATTATTACAATATTGAGAAGATTAAGGTGTGTTTGGTCAATTATTGTTGATGGATGATTTCTTTAAGATGGAGTAATAAGGTGTATGTAAGTTTTGATATTTACATTGTATCTTTGAGAGAGTTTATCACCTTATAACTTCTTTGAGGTTGGCAAAGAAGTTTTTGTGTTTGTGGCATATTTTTGAGGTTCCTTCATCATCAAGAAAAAGGCATGGGCACATTCTTCCATAGTTGAGTTGATTGATTAATTTTTTCAAACCTTGAGTTAAGTTTTGGGGCAGATCCAACAGAGTTGATTTGAGATTGATTCAAGCTTTGAGTTAAGACTTGAGGACAGATTCAAGGATAGAGTTTAGTGTAGATTTAAGGACAGGTTTGTGCCAGGCCAAAGACAAATATTGAGGACATATTTGTGCTAGACCAAAGGACTGTGTTTAGTATAGATTTAAAATAGAGCTTTGGAGGTTACAAATTTGAGGACAGAGATCTCCAGCCATAGCAGGGAGGACAGGTGTTTTATGTGGATAGAGTTCCATTTGCTAAGGGTAGTGGAGGCAGAGGTCTTCTAGAGGATCACCATCCAGAGCAGAGTTAGGAGATTGGTGTCTCCTGTGGATAGAGATCCACTAACTTGATCAATGGGATTGGTGTCTCCTTTGGACAGAGGTCCATAAACATTGTAGGGAAAGGATTCCCAAGAGAATTTATTTGAGAAAAATTTATAAGAAATATTTTCTCCGTGGAGTAGCCCACATTGGTTGAACCACGTAAAATCATGTCTCTCATGTGTGTGATGCTTTGTGTGATGTTTACTACTTTAATATTGCTAATGCTATTATTTGGATTAAAAAACAAAAATGTTTATCTTATACTGTTCACCCAACCTCTCAGTATAAACACATGTTCTTCAAATATGGTATAAAATATAAATCTCCAAAGTGATGGTAAATCAATTAAGACCAATATTAGATAATATTATTTCAAAAGAGCAAGGAATATTTGCAAGAGGTAGACAACTTCTGATGAGATCATAGTAGCTTATAAAATAATGTATTCAAATTCTAAAAAGGAGAGTAATAATCTTATAACTTGATATGAATAAAGTCTATGATAGGGTTAAATGGGATTTTTTTAGTATTAGAAGATTTTGGATTTGGGAATAAATGGGCCAAATAGATTAAAGCTTGTGTCTCTACAATATCATATTTAGGGTTGATCAATGGGCTAGTAAAAAAATAATTTAAAGCCAAAAAATGATCTTAGAAGGGGATATCCTCTTTCACCATATTTGTTCAATATTATAGTGGAGGTATTGGGAAGGAACGTGAAGAAGGCATACAAAAATGGGCTAATAAGTAGACTTAAGGCTAGTAATAACATCAACAACATCACCCATCAATATTTTGTAGATGATACAATATTTTTTGGGAGGGCAGAGAAAAACAAGACTATAGCTTTTAATAATTTATTAAAAGAATATGAAATAACATAAAGGAAAAAAATTAATAAGACAGAATCCAAAATTTACTTCCTAAACACTACAACTAGAATCAAAGCAAGGATATGCAGGTTACTTCAAATGGAGGCAACAAATTTCACATCAACATATCTAGGGGTGCCCTTATTTGAGGGGAGAATGAGGATGGAATTGTGGATTCTAGTTATAAGTAAATTTTAAAATAAATTAATAACATGGAAAGGTAGATGGTTATTTTTAGTAGGATGAATGTAGCTAATTAAATGTCTTACTTGTCATTCCAACATATTACATGTCCTTGTATATACTGCTACAATTTATAGAAATTTTTAATATATAGTATGAAATAATTTTTGTGGTCAATATTACAAGATAAAAGGAAATTTCCTTTGGTGAAATGGAGTAAGGTGTGAGAAGATAAAATTAGGGGAGGTCTTGATTTAAATGTTCTTATGGATGCAAATTTAGTTCTAAGGGGAAAACTAATTTAGATATTATACAAAGAGAGTCAAAGATAATGGACAAGAATTCTTCTAAGTATGTTGAGCCCAATGGTCCATGCTTAATTTTTACTATATTCTCACTACTAGATGGTTTTGCACTATTGAGTGATTAAAAAAATCAATTGATCTAGTGATTAAAGATCTAACATGAGTGGTGGAAACTAGAGAAAAAAAATTATTTGAATGGATACATGGTGTGATAAAAAAACCCCTCAATATTGTGAAACCATGGATGAGATTTTTTCAAGATAAATATGATGATAGGGCTTCAAAAATTATATAAAAGTACCAAGATGGAAGATACAAATGGAAAGAAGATTATTTCACAAGTATACTGGACATTGTTGCTAGGAGGTAGTTGAGCAAAAAGATAACAATGATTATTTCAAGGGGAGCTGAGAATAAGCTAATTTGGAAATTTAATAGCTTAGGAGAATACACAACAAGATGTAGATATAATGTAAAGCACCAATAAAATATGAATATCACAATAATATGGAGATATATTTGGGATAGCATGAGCATTCCAAAAGTTAAAATGTTTGTATGGCTAGTAGGTCATAGGAAACTTTTATCTTGGGATAACCTAATGAAAAGGAGTTTTCATAACCCTTGATAATGTGTTCTATATAAAAATGAGGATAGTACATACCATCTCTTGGGACACTGTTCAAAAGTATAGAAACTATGGCAATGAATTTTTAATATGCTTGGTAAATGAATGGTGATGAATTGTAGAATTGAAGAATGGTTAAAGCAATGGTAAATCAATTTCAAAAGTAAGACATTATAGACAATATGGGATATAATTTGGACTGTATGGATAGAAATAAATAAAAGAATATTTAAAGTAAAGGAAATTAGTTTAGAGATAATGAAAAGGAAGATTTGTTTAGAAGTTGAAAAGTTTATGCAAGTGTAAAGGTCAAGAGTCTTGTGAATGTGAAGAGTCTTAGAACCATGTGTATATATTGAAGATAAAGCATTGTAATGGTGATCGAATAAGCATTGCATTAATTGCACTGCTTGAGTAGATATATCAATAATATGTTTGAGTTATTGTTTATTGTTATTATGGATTGAATTGAATATATTATGAGAATATCTTATCTTGATATTTTGTAAGATCCTATGGAAAATATTGAATTAATAATAGATAGCACAAAATTTTAGAAAGATTACTCTCCTAAGATGTAATGCATAAACAATAGAGGTGGAGTTTTGGTATTATGAATGTTTTTGTAGAAAAATGTCAACATGAAGGATGCTGAATTTTCGAATATTTGTATTTACAAAGAAAATTGAAGAAGATCTAGAAATAAAAATTAAGAATTAAGACATTTTATGAAAATAGATGTAGGTATCTAGCTATAATAACTCAATTGAGATGAGAATTGAATCTATTTGTAAAATCTCAAGCTCTAAATAAAAGAGTTATGATTTTTCAAGGGTGGGGGACCCTAGTATATCTTTTTTTTCTCCAGCAAAAAAGAAGTAAACTCATTTTAAGGAATTTGTGTTTAAAATTAAAGAAGTTGATAATTAAAAATAAATGTGTCCTAGTTGAAAATAAAAATAATAATAGACATATATTAATCATTATTCAACTAACAAATATTTTTCTAGCATAGATTATCAAGGATGAGATGACCAAACATGATATAATTGTTCTTATGGGACAACATGTAAGTTCGATGGATAGTGATTAAGTTATTTTGAGATTCAAAAGTGGATTAATTGGAAGTGGGGATTAAGTTCACATATTCTATAACTTTCCTTCATAAATAATTTTCTCATCATTGTCTCTAGTTTTGATGTCAAGGATAATATAATCAATTAGTATATTGATTAGATCCATGGTTTAGGTGGATACAAAAATTGTTAAAAGTATTTTAATATTGATTAGGATTTTTGTACTTTCATATTAGATTATCAATAAGTAAGTTTTAAAAAATATTGGTAATACTCTAGGGGAGTTCATTTATGAGGGGTTAACTATTAATAAGCAAAAGCATATTGTGTACACTCAGATATTTTTTACCATGGATATTGTGCATACTCACATATATTTACAACATTTTTCAAAATACATTAAGTTAAATTTGATTTAATTTAATGATATCAATAAGTGATTAATAAGACATTGCATTCCAAAGTCACAAATTTTATGCCATTGGATATATGGCAATAGATTGCAAAGTAAAAATGATTGAAAAATAGATAGGAAGTTTTAGTCATAAGACAAACTGCAAGGTGAAGCAACACGGTTGTATTATAGTAGAAGTTATCTTAGATTAAGGAGATTCTACTCCTAAAATAGTAGTAAAGAAAGTCCCTCTACCTCATCATATGGTAAGGCCTTCATGGTTCATTTGGATTAAAAATTATAAGAAACCAAGGATACAAGCAATGAGAAATTACATTGTGTAAGCCCAAATTTAGAAGGAATTAATAGTGCAAAGGACGATATGGAGGCAAATTTTAAAATAAATAAGGTGAAAGAAGTCATGTTAAATCTAAGTAAATCATCTCCAATTTTTCCAAATAGTAGAAAATCATCTCCTTATAATAAAAATGGAAGTAGTATAGATTTTATCTCTTAGACATTAGGGTTATAGGTATAGCATAACAAAGAAATTAGTATGAAGGTTATCTAGTACAATTTAGGGCTTTTAGGGTAGCTTAAGAAAGTAGCATACATGATGTCCCTTAAAATTTAAGGTTTATAGAGTAGCATAAAGAAGAAAGTGTTCTTGAGTTTATCCCTTGCACTTAAGGTTCTCCAAAGACTTGAACAATTTAAAAAAATGAAAGAGATTAATGAGAAAATGAATGGAAAAAAGAGAGGATTCTCAAAGCAGGAATAAAGAGGAAAGAAAACTCTAAAGGATAATGATTTGAAAACTATAAACAAATATCATAAGTGTCAACAAGAAGTGGGGCTAATTCCATAAATAATAATAAAGAGTGATGATGAAAATGGTATCTTCAAATATTAGGTGGTATGGACAAGAACCCTAAAAAAAAGAGTTATTAAGGATATAATGGTTGGTATAACCTTGAATATATTGAAACACAGGAAATAAAAATAAGTAGTAAGGAATGTAAGGATGAGTTCAAAAAATATTTTTAAAATGGTGGATTATCTAGTGGTTTATGTGAGATCCTAATATGGTATTCCAACAATATGAGACAATTGCAAATGGCATGCATAATCACTAGAACCTAGAAGTAACTCCGTTGCTAGTATTTTTTGAAGAAGAGAGACAAATATCAAATTTGAGTTCATAAACATATGTGTTCCAACTACACTTAGCATTCATCAAAAATATTGAAAGGACCTTCATTTATTTATGTTAAATTCAATAATGAATCATAATTATGATCTATTGATTTTTGAGGAGGCTTCACCATAGTTATATCAAAAGAAAGCTAGTATTCTTGGGTGATTGTAATCAATAATGAAATTTCCTTATTTTTTAATTCAAATTGATTTTGTAAGGCTATTCCCTCAAGCTTTGAATGATCATGGGGATAATATGTATTGGGTAAAGTCATCTAGAAAAAATATTGGACAAGTATTTGTTATGTATTACATGATCAATCAAAAAATATATAATCTCTTTGGATATTTTATTGTGAGTAGAATGAAATCATAGACCCACTTCTTATATGTTATTTAACCAATAATGGTATATAAGTCCATTTTCTTTTTAGTCTATGTGGCTCTAAGACCTTTATTTCATATACATTGTTAAGTTATGGTGGGGTGAAGCAAGGTTTGAAACATCATATATATATTTGTTAAAAAAATAAATTATATAAGGGAAAACAAAATACTTTAAATGTCATATATTTATTTATTTATTTAACTAAAGTAAGAAATTAAATCCAAGATTAATAAATTACAATAGACAATATAAATCAATGAAATGGACCGAGATACTCATGTTCAAGAAAAAACTAATTACTTTTTTATTATCATTATGGACAAAAATAGCTAGGGAGATATGGATTAAAAAAGTATTAGAAGTACCAAATTTTCATAGTACTACCAAAACAAATTTGTCTTATCAATGGATCAAAAAGATTTCAACTCTACATAGAAGAAGTATTGAGTAAGAATAAATTAAAGAAGAAATAAATTATTTCAAATATATTATATTGAAATTTAGGCAAGATATAGAGCCTCATGGTAATATTTTGCAAAGTATTTAGTCAATTATCACATAAAGATCAAATATAGACGAGGAAGATCTATATAGAAGAGATACATGAGATAATTTTCTATGTACACCTTAGTGAGAGACTTGGAATTAATGGATTTCTTACAATATTCTTTCAAAAAAATTAAAAAAATTTGAAGAGCATTATGTTGGTTATGGTTGAGAGGCAAGGAAAAAGAATGATATAATGAGTAAAACAAATGCCACATTTATTACATTGGTTTGCAAGAAAGGTGAGATAAAATACTTTTTTTTGTCCAATAAACCTTGGTATTAAAATATATAATATTATCTCAAATATTATGTCCGATATATTAAAATATATTCTAGAGTATGTTATCTTGGAGGTACAAGGTGGTTTTGTTTATGGAAAATTATCCTTGAAGGTATAATCATTGCACAATATGTCTTATATTCTCTTATTTTCATGAAAAAATAAGGCATATGTATAAAATCAAATGTAATACCACTCTTTTTAATACATGGTAATTAGAATTTTTGAAATGAACTAATATGATTTTGCTTGAAAAATAAAACTTGTACAAATAAATAGGAACTATAAACATATTAATAATTTTAGGCTTTGATAACATTTTTTTGTACTATTAATAATAGAGAGGGTTTTAAAGGGATCCCACAACCACTACAATCGAAATGCCCCTAGGGCAACAAAAACCATAACTAAACCCCACCATACAATAAGGGGCAGAACATAAAAATATTGCACAAAACCAACCCAAGGACACAAAAGGAGAGGAGAACTAAGATAGTTCTACCCCAACCTGCCCATATCTTGAGCAACAGAAGCAGCCAGACAAGAAACATCCTCAAATAAATCAAGCGTCGACTTCAGTGAGCTCCAAATTTTTCTTTGGTTAATATCGATGAGTTTCAAATTATGAAAGACTCGCTTTTTCTCCTCAGAGACCTCCGGGACATAAACCTCATCGACCAACTTCTCCCTATGCAGTAATGCGGGATAACATCAAAAATCAGGAGGGGGAGAAATAGGGGAGGATCCATCTTCCTTGTAAACTTTATTTTACAGACATTTAGATTTACGAATGTTGCTTCCCACAGCAACATGGGTGGGCATCGAGTCCACATCCATAGGCTCCTCAACAACCGCTTTGGGAGATAAATCGAACCTAACAGAGGGACCCATCATAGGAGCTGGAGAACCACCAATAGAAGCCTTACCACTAACCCATTTTGCAGAATCTTGGATCTTCATCGAAATCTTTTCACAACCCGAGCCAAAGGAAAAGGAAAAGTATCATCACTGCACTCATAGTCATCTTCCAAAACCACCTTAGAAGCACCAATAGTAGGACCAAGAAGATCTGCAAAAGGCTTAAGGATATCATCAGCCACTAAACTGTACTCCAAAACAACCTGTTCAAACACAAGCAATGCTAGGCCTTGATGAATAGGGGTCTGGCCATGACCACCTTGCACATTCACAAAAGACTTCTTCATAGACTAAAAATAAACAAAGGAATATTTATGCGAGCATGACAATGTAAATGGTTTAAGAACATAGCATGAAAACTCCTAATAATTTCATAAGAGGAATCTAAAGTGAAATAATCCATAATAACCCTAGCAACACGGTCCTAGGGAGGGGATAAAGTCATAGCACTAAAGCCATTTTGGATTCTCGAAAGAAATTCCTCCTTATCCAAAAATAAACTAATCTCCTAGAGTAGAGAGTGTCTATCACGATTGTGATAAGCACCATCCAAAATCAAACTAGTGGTCCTACTGATAAGCTCTATCGTAACCTGGAATGACCACAAACCAATCTGAACCCAACCATCATTCCAAGTAGCCACCATCCAGTTAGTGAGCATCGGATTGTACCCATGAAACTTTTGGATGCACTCCAGAAGACCTTCATCCACCAAATAGACTTAACTTCATCATCAAAGGTGATAGAAGTAGGCTCCAATCAAGACTTGCTCAACTTCTATTTAGGAGAAAAAAAATTTGCTTTTCCCATCCAGATAATAAGCCAATTTCTCCAAAACATAGGCATGAGAGAAGAAACACAACTGAGCAAATACAAACCAGCAAAGAAGTATAGGCTGAGGAGACCCCATAGCGAACCAAGGTACAAAAACATAATCGTGTTCACTAAAGTCAAGCTCTTATAACATTATGCTTATGCATACTTGTTTAAATAGTTTATGATGATAGAGGAGGCCCTAAGATGGTTATTGCTTGTTTCAATAAAAAATATTGTATTAAGTAATTATGAATCATTGAATTGGTTGTTTTATCATTATATTGATTGTTTCTAATCAATTAAAAATATATATTTTTATGTGATTGTAGGCGTGCAAGACCATCAATGATAATAAAGGAAAAAATTATTTACATACATGAATGATATCAATAGTTGTAACATGTATCATACAATTGTTTAATTTGGGTGGTTAAGTTATTGGTGTTAGTAGATTGTGGTTATATTTGATAAACTTGATTTCCTAATATGTAATATGGGATAATGTAAAAGGGGTCAAGATAAAAGTTGTTTTAGATTAAAAATAAGAACATTTAAACATGTATTAATTAACTAATAAATAAAGGAATGGAAAATGACAAGGGAATAAGGTAATCTTAATCTTGAGTTAAATAGGATTGGAGCCATGTTATGAAGGAATTTGAAAGGTGGAAGGGCAATGAGTGGGGAGTTTGCTAGTAGGAAAACTAAAGTGAAGTGGTAGTTAGGGGAAGAAAAATGGGGAGAGGATTTTAATAAAAGTGGATAAAGAGAAGGGAATAAGGACAAGGAGAAACGGTAAGAAAAGACAAGAGAAAAATGGTAAAATAATGGGAAAAATTTGCCTAGGAAAAATTTGCCTAGTTAACACAAAATAATTCAACTTTTATTTGACTAAGCCAAAAAGGTTTAAACTTATTTTATATTTATTATGAACAATTTAAATAAAATAATATGCTTTTTTTGAGCCATAGTTCCATGAAATTGTATAATTGCCTTTGCACTTTGTGTATCCATTTTAATTTTATAAGGTGTATATAACATGGAATTACTTATGCACTATGAGTGTGGTTTTACACAATAAACTCTACGTAACATGATATTCCCTATGTACTACAAGTGTGGCTTTACATATAACCTTTGTATTATTATGAAATTGCATATGCACAATGAGTATGGTTTTACATTGTAAGCTCTATGTAACATGAAATTACATTTTCACTATGAGGATGCTTTTACCCAATAAGTCCTATATAATATGAGTTATTTATGCATTATATGTATGTATATTATCTAAAACGTGTATTGGTCAATTTTCATCTAAATGTATGAGCTATATGGACATGTGTATCAAGGCTTTTTGCATGGGAATGTTAAAATTTATGATATATGGGAATTTTATAGTGGAATGGAATAGGGAAAGTGATAGATTTCTTATTGCCACATTCAATAAATTAAGCAATAAACACTCTTTAGGTAGGAAATAACACTGGGAGGATCTTTCTATAGAGTAGGTGGCCTCTTTTTCATGTATGTTGGAGCATTTTTCCTCTAATAATTTAATATTCTATGTTTTTTATAGCTACCTTAAGACCTAGATTTAAGTTACAACTTTATGGATCCATGCGTTCAAAGTTGGATATTCCCTTTGGAAAAGATGTAGAGTGGATCTAGGATCTTCCATAGAGTTTAACACCTAAGTGAGGTTGCATTAAGTTTTGAATTACAACTTGTGATTTGTAATTGTGTAAATTATTTATTAGTGATATTACCTATATTTGTCTATGTATTAATGCTTTTCCAAAATCTATATTATTATATGATACCAAAAATATATGTGAGTGAAAGGAAATTGATAACTAGTGGTGTACGACAAGGTTTTGTGGGTGGCAAGATGAATAAACCTATTATCATTTATGGTTCATCCTTTAAATTTGATGAGGACTTCCTAGAATCTTTCTAGCAAATAATAAGTAACATATTGGATAATGGGTAAAAATATACTATGTGTAATAGATCTATCTTTCCATGACAAGAAAATTTCTTATACTTTCTACAAAAAACTTACAAGATTCATCCTATTACTAAACTTTAAGATGCATTCCTAGTCAATTGTCGTGAAAGCCCATATTAGAGGCACAACATTAACAAGTTTGATTGAAACTAGAAAATGACGAATAAAATTATCATTTTCAAAATATAATGTTACTTTCCATAAAGAAGCATAATGAAGTATTAACATTTAAATTTTAGCAAGGATTTTTTCATATGAGAGAATACCATTATTTCTTAGAATCGATGATAAATAAGGAAAATCCTTAGAATTTTTTGCCTCAATAGTGTTTTTAAAATTACTATCAAAACAACATCAAAATGAATAAGTCATGTCAAAACAAAGTCTAACAATCTAATTAAATAATTTTCAAAAGTCATATAATCTTTTAAAATTCACTGATAACCTAGAATAAGTATACATGAATATATGGAGAATTTTTTAGTATCCTAGATATTCAGTAGATTATATAGACAGAGAAAGATTATTTTGATTACACAACTCCTAACATGTTAAAAATTATAATAAGTTAAGAATAAAATATGTAAATATTATCTAAAGTTCCTTGTAACTTATAGCTTATGATTCGATGTCTCCCAAGAAATTATTAGATAATAAATTAAAAAATAGCTTATGTTTATTAACAAAATGTTTCTCTAGATATAAAATAAAAAGTCCTAGAAATTATAGATATGAGTTTAAGATTGTGTAAGGATTAATATTATGTGTAATCATTCCACATTACAATTCTACACATTTTAAAATTCTATTCCTTTACATCATTTTACAAATTTTTTTGGTCGATTATGAATAACAAGAAAAAAATATTAACAAGAAAATAGAGAGAGAATGCACTTACATTTTTCAACAAATAGTTTGAAATTTATATTTCATATATAGGGAGTCAACCTTAGTTTTTTCCATTTTTAAAACTTCAATGACCAATATTCATGAGTGTATTTGTAAAAAGAGCACTAACAATTGACTTTGTAGGTGGTGTAGAGTCTCGTACTCCTATATATGGATACGAATGGACTAACTTTGTTATTCCTTTGGTAGTGTTGAGGTACGATTTTGTCAAGTCACAAAACCACTCGACAACTTAGAACTTTAAGTTCTCTCTTGCAAAGAAAAATGTATATATCTCCAAGGTTCTTTTATTCAATGTTTTATGCATAAACTCATATAAGTTCTAAGAATAAAACTCTAGGGTCTTGCAAGTGTTGTTGACAAGGGGCTTGAGATCATGTAAATGATTTCGAATCCATCATGTGGAGTATGTCTTTGATATCAATTCAACAAAATAAAATCCGTTTAATGATCTTAGGTTAAATTATACCAAATTTTATTTTCTCTCTTCAATTTAATGTCTCAAAATGCTTTAAATGAAATTAGCATAAAAATAATATAGCATTTTATATTAAATTTCAATTTAACTTTGATAAAGATCAAAGTAAATGAAATTTTATAAATTTAATAAAACTTTGGAATATAATAAATTTATAATAAATTCATTTTCCAAATGTCTATTTGATAAAGTAGTTATTTATTCAAACCCCCTTATGAAATTATAAATCAAACCCAGAAGAGGTGAATAAATGAAATAATATCTTGCCCAATTTATAAGGTTCCAAAACCTTGTCAATGATAAAATCTTAGGGCTTAATATGAAACTAATCTATAAACTTTGTATTTTATGATAAAATAAAGTTTATAAATTAGATTTGCTTATAATATTTATCTTTTGAAATATTTATGAAATTAAATATTCAAAAGAGTAAATGTGATCTCTGATTTAAAATTTGGACTTCGAAATAAATAGAACTATATTATAAATCAAATCCAAATTGAATTTTAGAGATATCAATCCTAGTTCCTCAACCTTATGAAATTAAAGTGAGGAATAAAATATTCATTTATCCCTTCTTAAATTTATTAATTCAAATATTAATTGATATAATATTTGAATAATAAATTTAATTTATAACCTAACCATATAATTTCACTTTATAAAAATTATGCTAGGTTATAATATATAGTTTTTATAATAATAAAAAAATAATAAGAGATTTTAAACTTTAGAAATTAACTTAATGTCTTGGACAAAATCCATAGATCATATTTCCATCTATAGAATTCTAAAACCAATCCAATGTTCACCAGTATTCACACAATGAAATCAAATGAATTGATGCAATCTTCTAAGGTATACAAACTATTAAGAAATTGTAATAAACGTTTTATTAATTCCAAATACAGTCTATGCACAAATCTGGATCCAGAATGCTTAAAACAATTTATAAAATCTTACAATAATTTCCATTGTTCTGCAAATGGCTTTCTCCATTTTCCTCCAATGAATGTGTAGCTTTGCTCCTTCCAATCATTCCTCTCCTTCTCTGTATAAAATGTCCAACCCTTTCCATGAATCTCAATGATTTATTTATAATTTGAAAAGTTTAGTTATTCCATTTCTTCACCAAAAATGGATTTTATAACTATCTTCTTAAAACCCTTGCCCTTGTATTACCTGCATAATGAAATAATAATCATAATATCAAAACAAAACCAAACTTTACTTCCTATAACTTTCCTTTTTTCAAAAGTATTTCAAAGTTCTCATATTGCTAAACTAACCTGCTATTTTTTGGTGAAACTGACATTTGGAATCTTGCAAGTTTGGTATCATTAGAAAGAGAAAATCCATATTTTTTTACCAAGTTTTGAATGAGATCAAACGGAGTTTTCTACCTCAAGATATGTCCATTTCAATTTTGCATTAATTTTAGGGTTAACCCTAAAATAAAATTTAATATTTTAAATGAAATTTAATTATTTAAATGAAAATTAATCATTTAAACCTTTGAAAATTATTTTAATCAAATTATTTGATTCGAAATAATGCAAATAATCAAAATATTTAGTTTTCAAGCATTGCAACTACATTCAAACCTTCAAAATACAAATATGTCAGCAATTCCAAAGTGAAAGCAAATTTTCCAAGACCTTGATGCGAGCAAAATTGGATAAACAAAAATCCCTCGAAATCACAAAATTTAAGGTGGGTCCCCAATTTTGGGGTCATTGTGAAGGATGTCACAACAGGTAGGGTGATAATGAACTATATTTCCCAGTGGTTTTGGTTCTCTTTCTTTGATCATTTATCATGTTTTTGCCATCTTCCTTGACCTTTTTGCTTGCTAACATTTTTAAAATCCTAAAATCAAAATTAAGAGATATTTTGACATGCATCTACCAAAGCATGTATCCTACAAATCAATGGTCCTAAGAATACCACTTTAAACAAAAATCTTGGGCACGAAATATATTATAGGGTTTTGTTCTACAATCATTATTCTAGCATGCTTTTACACCTAGGGTTCAAGCATTGTATCATTTGGACCAATGGTTTAAATTTTATGACATCTAAAATGGTGAAAACTAGCCATCCACTTCAAAAGAAAAGTTATTTTATTTCATCCACTCTAAATACCCATTAGGTATCCTTATTTTCTCACCAGATATTTGTAATACATTCTACTAGAATTCTTATGCTCTTGCTAACACTGATCTTAGCTCTTCATGTTTATTACTACGGTGATATGCAATCTTTCCTCTCTCTCTCTCTCTCTCTCTCTCTCTCTCTCTCTCTCATCCTTATAGGTACAACCAAATCCATCAATCATTGGTTCACTATATTTTATAGAGGACAAGATTATCTACTAGGATTTGTAGCCAAATTTCATTCATTGTTATTCAAGGACTAGTTTCTATGGTAGATCAAACCCTCTACAAATGACCTAAGTGTGATCTCTCCTTAGTTACTATGGTGATATTGTAAGTATTCTAGAATAAAAATGAGTAATTTACTATGATTATTATGAGACTATTTGGTCCTTGATTCCCTAGATGTCAAGTAATCAATTTTTACTACATTAGGTTTAACCCAAGCATTTTCTTTTCTATGGATAATTGTATTGTGGTTTACTCTTCAATTCTCTATATTTATGCTTAGATTAAGATAGTTTTTAGCTTTGATTGTTAATTTACTATTATACAGTCTTAGTTTAGGTAGTTTGGTTTATCTTGTATTAATTCATGTAATTGCGTAAGATATCCCCTTTTTCCTAAGAATATTTTGGTGAGCCCAACATGAGTTTTCCATGTGAGGTTTTTGTTTTCATCTATTTTTGGACCCTAGGGTTTATTAGGTTTTTTTCATCGCTTTCATATCTCTTAGGGCTATCTTGAAAATCTAATTTTATTTGTTGTGAAGATTTTTTATAGTTTTCTTGCTTAAAGATAGAAATTCTAGTAAAACTCTAGTTTCCCTTGAGTAGGTTTCCTACTTGCCCTTATGACTCCTCTTGCTACTTCCAAGGGCTTTGGAATGACTACTAGGTCTAAGAAGAAAATTCTTAAATCCTTAGAAATAGAAGAGGATCTTGCATAGTCTATTCCCATGAATATTATATTGTTCATTCTCTTGGGGTTAATCATGACCATGAACTTAAAATTAGGGATTGGATAGATAAAAAATTTGATTGTGAAGAATAAAAGGGCCCCAACGTTGACTTTGATGAATCTTATATATCTACCATAGATTCTTAAAGAGTATTAGAACCAACTATATTATATAATTATGATGAGCAATATGTTTAACCAATATCACCCCTTAATGAGGCAATTGTGACAAGCACAAGATCATATCTAAATGTGGTGATTATGGTAAAACAATTATTTCTATAAATGACACATGTACAATACAACTTCAAAAAATCCAATACCCATTCTTATCCTCATGACAAAAAATAGTTGCATACATGTAAATCCTTAGGGATTCTTTGGATACTAGGTATATAGTCATAGGAATGATACCAAAACATAAATGGATATTTCTAGGATAGAAATAGAGGCTTATAGGAGAGAAGTAGCCAATTAAATACAATACTTAATGATCAATACTACTTAGCTAACCCTATAGTGCAAGTTGTTATACCTCCAATTCTAAACCTAAGTGGTCCTCCTCCTCCAACTCTTTTGGCTAACCCTAGAAAAGATTTACCTACATCAACTGATCATATTTTAAGGAACTATAAAATCCAATATATATCCCATAGTGTGGAAGTTATTGACTTGTATGGGTATATGACTAAATTATTTTATGATAGAACAAATAAATCCAAAATATTTATTGATAAATTTATGACATATTATAGATATTGGCTATACAATGAAAAGGATTTGTTGAAATTAATGACTAGGCATTTGGTAGGTAATGCTCTTAATTGGTTTGGATCCTTACCTAATATTGACTTGTTAGCTACTTTTTTTTCAAAATGTTTAAATAGTAATTTGATGATAGCATGACTATGATGGAAGCATTGGATGTTTTTATAAACAAAAAACAAAGCCCTAATAAATCATTATATATTTTCATAAAAATTGGGAAATACTTAAGTGCCATATGAATATAAAATTAATGAAGGATGGCAGTACAATAATGTTTATAAGCAAGCTTAGGCCCTCTTTTAGGCTAGGATCTAGGGACACAACCCCTGTAGTTTATCTTACCTTAACAAAGTTAAACATTTTATGAAAATCCTTGAATATAAGGAAAATAAAGAAGGCAAAAACCCTTGAAACATAAAAACCCTAACAAAAATGCTATAGGATATGGGGTATACAATGTAGCTTTACAAGATACCTATCATGAATTAGAGATTTGGAGCTCTTGTGCATATGTTGACCAAATTGGGGGTGATCCTAAGCTTGAGAACATGATACCACAATAGACACATGAAGATATTTTCAAAATATGTCCACCACCTAAGATTTAAAACTATCACATCAATGGTGGGTTTGAAGCATCTGTGTGACAGGATCCTAATAAATTATGTTCTTTGCATAGAACTTACAGTCATGATAGTTTTACTTATGTAGACTTTTTTAAATTCTTCCTTAAGCAAGATTTTGGTCCCAATTTTAACATTAATCATGTTAACAATGATAGATAAGTTTATTTCATAAAAACAAATAGAGTCTATAGATAAGTTTATTTGTTTTTATTTCATAAAAACAAATAGGGTCTATAGAAGAGGTTCAATCACCCTCTCAATCAAAGGTTAAGTATCTATAATATTCCATTTCCCAACCATGAGCCACAAGCTCCAAATCAAAAATAGGGAGTGAACTAAAATCAAGATTATAGGTTTAATTAGGTTGGACCACAAAATTATCAAAATCAAGGATATAATTCTAGTCAAGTCAACCAATGCAGTGAAAACCATGAAACTCAAAATCATAACTATCCCCAAAATTAAAATCTTGTACCTATAACTTCTCAAAATGCCACTCAAGTTAACCAAGTATTTTCCCTACATAGTCTAAATGGAGAATATATTTATAGTAAAATAAATGTGTCTCAATATAGTAATATTTTATAGGTACAAAGAGAAATAATTGTATCCTTGGAATAGCAAATTACTGCTATTACTAAGAGTGTGCCTTAATACAAAAAGAAGCAACCTTCTAAAAGGGATAAAAAAAGGATTAAGAAAATGTGTCCATCCATGGTTAGTTCTACCATTATTTATAAGATTCCAAATCCTCCTATGGTCATCCAAGAATCTGCTAAAAATGTAGAAACAAAAAAATGTAGAAAATATTCATGAGAAAGCCTCAACCTAGTCTATGGAACTTGTCCTTCATAAAAATGTTGAAAGACCATGATCACCACTTAAAATGCTAATATTGGAACCCATAACCAAAAATAACAAAATTCCACCCAACCCAATGAATCACTAACTAAAGTAGTCATGATAAAAAACAAAGTATGGGATATTATGGAAGATTTGAGTACAACCCCTTACAAGGTACCATAGTTGGAATTACTTAGGACATCTTATCAACTACAATGGTTAATAGACTTATTAGATGATATGGTGATGCTAATAATAAGGATTGATAACATTATGCCCACCATTATAAGATCTTACCAAGTGCAATATATTCAACCACGTAGATAAAACCTTTGTATCCATGCACATAATAGCCCTAGTTTACTTTTAAATTTCCCTTTGAAAAATATGAGTGGCAATTCATAGAGCTTTGGCTGATGAAGGGAGTGGTGCATGTGTTATGCTATTATCCTTGATAAATAAACCAAAAATCCCTAGATAAAATGTCATTTCTACTCAAAGTCATTGCTATGCTTATAATGGGAAGTCACAAGATCTTGTAGGTTGCATTTGACTTTTAATTTTGGATAGGCCTAAATAAGTAATATTTAAATTTATGTGTTTTATTTTAAACCATATATAACATGCTATTAGGTAGACCTTGGACAAGTAAGATGAGAGCCATAACTTCCTCTAGTTTTCAAGTGAATAAGTATTATTATTATTATATTCACCATAGAATGAGACATAGATCCTTGGGGTACACATACTCCAAACCATGATATATGTTTTATTCCTTCCATGGATTTAATACAAAATATTTCCATTTAATAGCATAAGTGTCAATGAAATTCTAGAAGGATGTTATAATAAGGACAACCTGAATTTCACTTGGAATGCCCTCAAGACAAGTATAAATCTAAATATGATATAGACATGGATGTTATTAATACCCTTACTCAGGAGGTAGTTGATAAACTTCCACCATTATTAAACCTTAAACAGAGATATCTTATTTTTTTCTATCAAAAATGACAAATTTACATAAATGCCATGAGGATGCTACCAAATTGAAACAAGTAATATTTTGTGTACACAATGACAACATGGGGAAGAAACTAATAGTGATTTTAATCAAGCCTTCAACATTGAAACTAAGAATTCTCCTTCTATTACTCCTATTTATGATGTGGGTGTGGGTCATTATCAAGTAGGCTCAATGGAAGTTTTTATTTTGTATGATGATAAATTAGTTGGTATAATTTTTTGTGACATTGACAATAATAATTTGTTTGCTTATTGCATGCTTAGGAATGTTGAATGTAATCAATACAAAGCTAGGGTAGATAGGTATAGAACAATTAATATTTCTATTATCTCTACATTAATAACCTTTATTAGGTTAAGTGAAATAGGAATTATTCCCTTGCCTAGGAATTTTACAAAGGTTAAAATCTATTAGTTTCAAAATTGCTATGAAGATAGATTAATTGGTTATTCTAAAAGCATAATTCTTGTGCTATTTTTAGTAGTCTTGAATTAAGATCCACTATTGGTTCACCTTTTTATTGGAGTTTCTTTAGTAGGACTAGCATTGTCTCTTAATGTGTAAATCCTAGCTAGTACTTTTTTCATCTATATCTAGGATTCCTCCTATTATTTTGACAATCCTTGATGATTGTTTAACCTATAAGACTCCTATTATACCTAAATTGTGTGATATTTTTTATGAAATTTCTTTACAACCGAGTTTTCCCCTTAATGTGGTGATCATGGTCCCTACAATTTTTTGAAAAATAGTGAATGCTTATGAATTACCTATTGTCCATGTGAGCTTGCTTCCAAATCTATAAATATTTGCTTGCTTAGATATGTTGTTTGAAAAGTGGTTGAATAAATTTATTAATCCTAAACCCATGGTTGACATTAATATTTTCATAAAAAATTATAAGCAATTAGAACCATCCTTTAGACACCACTTGCTTGTCCTTCTTAACACCCAATCACATCCTCATATCCTCTTTAGGCTTTGCGGCAAGGGACATGTGGAAGAATAAACAACTCAAATACTTGATAATGTTCTCTTTCTTCTAACATTACCCAATGATGAAGCTATTTTAGAGCTATTATATGCTATATAGGAAATAATTCCCCAGCAATATCATAAAAGAGGGTTCGTTGAAGATACCAATCTTAATTAGGAAAGGTACACGTGGTTTGATTATGTTTTCTAGGTTGAGATTAATTATAAATTAAAAAATATTCTCCTTGCTCTAGACCACTTCAAAGAAGACAATATCATGAATATGGAGCATACCCTAGATATTAACATAGGCACCCCCAAGCAACCATGTATATTCAAATTTGGGGTTGGCCTATCTACCAAAGAAAAAGTCATTTTTATGACCTTGCTTAAGGAGTACAAGGATGTCGTTGCTTGGTAATTTGGACAACCTAAAATGGATAAGGATTTGGTTTTCCATAATATTTTTACATATAAGGACAATGCTATCATATAACAAAAGTAAATAAGACTCACTACTCATTTAAGATTTGTGCAAAATTTAAATCCAAAAGCTATTAGATATCAATTTTATATAAAAAAATGTGAAAAAGAAAAATAAAAAATGTTATCTAGATTTGTTATGATTTTATAAATATTAACCTAAACTATCTCAAGGACAAATTTCCTTTGCTCTCTCTTAATACTATTTTCGATTCTAGAATAGGCTATGAACTATTTTCCTTTATGGATGACTATTCAAGATTTAACCAAATCTAGATTATCCTTGAGGATCAAACTAAATCAACCTTGCAGAACATTTTGTATAACCAAATATAGATTATTTCTGAGGATCAAACTAAATCAACCTTGGGGAACATTTTGTTATATTGTCATGCCTTCTATATTGAAAAATACTAGTGCTACTTATCAATGGGATATGAAAATGGGGTAGAGTGAGCATTGTGCAATGATTCCAGTGTATATGCTCCCTCTACCCCATATTGGGTTGCAACATGCCTTTCTTGTAACAACCCAAGTCTTCCCACCTCGTTGTACCACAAACAAGTCAAAAAAAATTTACCAGATATTTTTTCATTCAAATTCAAGGTTGTACTCTAATAATGCTTTCAAGTTCATAGCAGAATTTATTTCACCCAATGAATTAAGATTGTTTCCTTTAAACTAGTATTGGCATACTATACCACTTTTGGGTACAAGACTGCTGCAAATAGTCATCCAAGTGGACAATATTGGTCAAATCCTGTGGTAGGTGCCATTATATGGAATCAATTAGCCTCATTTAATGTCCTCATATTCTGGCATGAGGGTCGAACCACAACTAGGTTATCCTCTAGGGCCCATAACACCTATAGGGTGGACGCTTGCTTCCCCATTCCTTTTCATACCGAACCTTTGACTAATTGGTCGACTCATTCTATTACTTGTATGAAATAAAATAGCGTATATATGTCTATGTCACCAACCGATTATCCCCTACCCAAAGTCAATTAGTGTCATGTCAATACCCTGATCTTGGTATTCATCACACATGTCCACTATAACTCATGGTCTTTTATCCCATACCAAACTCCATGGCTAAGCTAGAAAATTTAAATGAACATGGGACTTATCACAGTACTACCTAAGCAACAACCTAGGGGTAGTGTCCCATACCGCTCCCCGTTATAAGTTCTAACCTAGTCACTTTCTAGACCAATTCTATTAGACTACAGTTGTCTCGAAAAATATTATGTGCATACCTGCACCTCAACCATATTGGGTGTTCATGTTTAATTAACCTTCACAAGGAACATATTAACCATTCCTCATCATGGTATCAATTAAGAAATAAGTTGGTTGATAGTTTTGTAGACACCAAAACAGCACCAATCCGATTATGTGATTACAAGCACTGATCGCACCAACACACACAGCCCCTAGGGCAGCCCTCAGAGGTTAAACAGTGGTTCTAACCACTCACACAGCAATTTTGCAAGTCAGAAACCAATTTGGCACCTTTTAGACACTTTATTGCTTATTCGTCCCACCTAGGGACGAGTGCAAATTTTACTCGTCCTACCGAACGGGGGCGAACGAATCACTCAGCTCGTCTCACCCAGGGACGATTATAAGCGCTCGCTTCGAGGTGGGACGATTGTCGTGTTTGACCGGAAAAAGTCAAATCTTGGCATATAAACAACTCGGAACCGCCACTTAGCTCTTCCCGCATGACATAGGAGTGCGAGTGAGTTCTTTTGACAACTCATATCTCGCCAATTGACTTTCCCTTCACCGCATGGGAATGAGAGTAAGCTTTTTAAGACAACTCGGATTTGCCACTTAGTTATCCCTTCATTGCATGGGAGTGCAAGTGAGCTTTTCTAAAACACACAAAGACATGCACAGAGGCACTTAAGAAGCCCTTGATCAAGAAGAAGTCTTCTCTTCACAAACAAAAGCATTCATGCAAAGAAACACTTTTGCATGTTAATTCAAAGAGACCCCTTGGGTCTATAAAATGGTGAGTTTCCTCACCCAAAGGATATACCGAGCAGGAGCATTCTGAGCAACGAAGTGTTGTTAATTCACTTACTTGCGATTTGCGCCCAAACCCCAATCTTTTGACCACAATATTCTATCAATTTGACGACAACACATCACATCAGGTTTCGAACCCATCTCAAGCGGATTGGTGTCGAAGCAAGGTTTTATCCGCGGGTGGTTTGCCTTCGGGCACCTCCCCGCTTTACTTCATTTATAGTATTTTAGCTAGTTTCATGTTTATGCATTTATCAAGTTTTTAGTGCATTTAGATTCATTTCAGCTATAGTTAGATTTATCTTTTATTTTTCATACACAAGTGCTACCGATTCTTTGTTTGTTTCTTTGAACACAGATTTCAGGTCTATTGAAGGAGCGACGAGGAATCGACCTTTGTCAATGCAAGCGGCGACAACGTTTTGGTTCGCCCATTTTATATGTGGGCACGCGGAAGAAGGAATTCTGAGACAAGTTGTAGAGAACAATATCTAACGCTCCTATCCCCTAAAAAGGAAGGAGACGTATTGTAACACGAATTGAAAAGAATATCAATAAAAAAAGGGCTACATTTCATATTGTTCTTATATCTTGTGTTCATTCATTTGTGTTCCTTCCTTTTAATACGATTTCGTTTAGTCTTTCCTTTTTGTTTCCGGAATCTCGTGTTTTCAATGGCGATCACGGTGGGACGATCTGTCCTCTATTTTTTTAGGTTAATTTACTCGATCTAAAATTGCTTGTTTTTATAGGTACCTATTTTTTAACCTCGGATCGTTATTCTTCTCTCGCACGTGACGATTACGGAATTGGTACTGCCTCACCCCGGGACGAATAAACTATTCGTTCCACCCTGGGACGATTACGGTCTGTTATTCGCTCCACCCAGGGACGATTATAATTTTGTGCAATTTTCAGAGCAAATCAGAGACATCCTGTTAGGCAGAGAAGAGGTAGGGGTTTTTACAGCTTCTATCAAATTTTTGTTTTTCTATTTTCTGGTTTTCAGTTTGTATGGCTTAGGGAAAGATTTCTTTTCGTTTGCCTGTTTCAATTTTGCACAATTAAAACGAACCCCACACATCACGAGGCATTTTAAACCAAGGCGTTGGTCGTAAAACCCCAACCCTTGAACAAGACCAAAGGTGGATTCCATTATCACTTTGGCTTGATATATTGCATCCATTACCTCGATCGCGACTGTTGCTAGACGTAAATCCTAACGAAAGCTGACCGAGTGTAGCTTGGGGTGATTCCCAACACGCGAGGATAAGTCTTCTATGGTAGGTGTCATAAACAAAGCGATTCCCCTTCCGTACCGCCTATGTTCCACGTATCATCTGCTCTCACGTACCTATAGTCTCCCTCACGTAAGGGCGGGTATATAGAGAGGTTGGTATATCGGTCCGACAATGGTATATTGAAGGGGCGACCATATTGGGAGTCATAAGAGCCTTCATACTTGCATTTAAACGTTTCACAAAAATCTTCAAAAACAAAACAAACAACAAAAACACACTAAACCAGATTTAGGGCACACTATTAATCTTTAAAAGAGATAATCATTGCTTGTGAGTGTGTATGCTATTTTCTCGTTTAGACCAAAAACATCATAAAAAGAAAATCACAAAAAGAACTTTTGCATTTTTTAGGTTAGCATTATCATGGTGAATACTCGTAGCCAAGCCCAATCACGGGCAGAAGTCGCAGAACATGCACCAAGAGAGACAACTCGTCTCCGATATAGCATTGAAGACTTAGCCATTCCGCCTCACCGGCGGGGTACAACAGTTAGTTCACATCATGCATAACATGGCTCTAGAGCCCCATCATTGAGGGGTACTCCAACCCATACAGTCATAGAACAAGGTTCTAGAGGTGCCTCAAGGAGTGGCTCTCCAAATCAGGCCTTCAACAGACGAGACTTTAGAACCCCTTCTATAAGGGGAACTCCTAAGCAACAAGAATCTTTTCAAGACAATAACTTATATATACCACCTGGTCAAAGCACGAAGCCTCCTTTTGAAGCTCATTATGGATGGCCTAGTGATGAAGCACTGTATAATGCTATGGAACAACAAAGGGTTCAAAAGGAAGGACCACATGATTTTGTGGTTCCTAATTTACCCCCAATTAATGTCGAAAATAGTAGACCATATCCGTAACGACAAGTCCTCCCAACAGGACAAGACAATTCTGCCCGCACTTTTTATGCATATCACAGAGAGAGAGAGGAGGATCACTACATTCCTCCAAGTCGCTTCCAGTGCCAAAACGATGCACGTCTGCACCTGCATTATATCCAGATCCCTTATTGAGACCAAAGTTTCAAGTCAATGCGGCCAACCTCGACAGAGGGAAGCAACATATAGGAGTCTCAGAGTATTATGATCAAAACAGATATGTAGGAGAAGCATCTAGGCCTATCAAACAAGAGACAACAGAACAAAGTAACTTGGCATTTACACAACTAGCCGCCCGCCAAGCACAAATCATGCGGCTTCAACAAGAACAACAGGAATTAGAACATTTGTGTCGCCTTGATCAAGAGCGCATTCAGCGTCAGACTGCTGAAAGGTTTTACAACTATGTGACTGAGAAAGCCCCAGTCCCTCGCGCACAGCAATCTGAGATGTATGTGAGGCATAATCCCTTAGCGCGAGACAGGTCTCCGTGACGTCAGCAAACATTGCCTCTTAGACCTCCTAGAACTGAGCGGGAGGCCATTCCTCGTGACCATGACGGGCATCCTCCGCGGGCACCCATCCATGTTTATAGGCCTAGGCCAAACACTCCTCAAGAAGATTATGAGGATTATTACCAAGAAGAAGAGCGGGCTGAAACGCCTTATCTAGGCGTAAGGGATGCTAACCATTTAGTCATTCAAAGGCCTCAAGTTCCCCGCAACCCACAAAGCAGAACAAAATAAGGAGGAGGAAATTATATCCTCCGATGCCTACAAAGTGTTATTAGAACGCTTAGAGAATATGGAACTTAAGACCGGTGGGCCTCAAAAGCCTACCTTACGCCAACTTCGTAGTCATCCGATACATCCATCAGTGCCAACACCTCCATACCCCGAACATTTCAAGCTGCCCCAGTTGGCACTCTTTAAAGGGGATGAAGATGCTCAAGAACATGTGACTCGATTTTTGAGTCAATGCTTTGGTATACAAGACAATGATGCATTATTATTGAGAACATTCATAACCACATTCGTAGGATCTACCTCGGATTGGTTTACCCATCTCCCGAAGCACAGCATCTACAACTTAGATCAACTAGTTGACACGTTCCTAGAACGTTTTGCTTTCAATACAAAGAAAAAGACGTCACTCAGTGATCTAGCTAGCCTCAAACAGTATGAGGAGGAGTCTATGGTCGCATATGGGAATCGGTGGAGGACAATGCTTTCAAAGTTGTCTTACCTCCCTCCTATGTCCGATTTAACTCAAATGTTCGCAAAGAGTTGTTTGCGATCGATCTCTGTGCTATTGCAGCTGCAGCAATACACCACTTTGGAAGAAGCTCTAGCGCAAGCTAGACGTATCGAAGAAATCAAGATACAGGATGGCAAAATTGCCAAGCCTAAGAAAAAAGAGTGGAATAAGAATACCAAAATAGGGAATACGCAACAAAAACCTGCCGCGGTCAATCAAGTTGCTATTAATGCCCCTACGCCTGCCCAAGAAACACAGACCTTCAAAAGCTAACTATCAAGCGGTGCCTCACAATAATTATGAGAAAGATAACAAGAAGCAAGACCAAAATCAGCAACTTCGCCCAAAGCGACAGTTTACACCATACACTGAGTCTAGAGATTCCTTGTTTGACCGTTTGTCAGCGGCAAACTTGATTAATCTGCCAGATATTCCAACAATTGATCCTAATGCGCCAAAGCCTAAGGGCTACAGAGAGGATCTTTTCTGTAGATTCCATAGAAGGAAAGGGCATGACCTTAATTTCTATTGGGCGTTTAAAGGTTTAGTGCAAGATCTCATTGACAATCACACATTGGTAGTGGATAATCCCATCGCACCCAACAACCAACATATGGGTGTTTTCAAAGATCCTTTACCCACACATGATGCACAAACAAAACCTCTACATGTCAATGAAGTGCAACAGAGTTACCCCATGGAAGGGTATGTTGGAATGATAAGTATTGTGACAAGAAACAAAAGACACCCAGGAGTTGTCCCCGCGACAGCCACTAGGGAAGCCTCATCCACGTCACAACACCAACCAAATCCTACACAGTTGCCCCCACCTAGACCAGTGGTCACGATTCGATCTAGACTTACTCAAAGTCTAAGGACCACATCGGCTAGGCTCTCCATTTATGAGCTTATTCAACAATCAGCACCCCATCGGGAAGCTCTTATGGAGATATTAAAGGCGATTGAATTGCAACCCCATGAAGCGGATTCGTTCAACAATTTTGTGGGGCATGTCAAATAGTGTACTGAACCAGTCATTACCTTCAGAGAAGATGAGCTAAAAATGGTGACTGGCGATGTAACAGATCCACCCCTGCACGTTATTGCGCGGGTCAACGGGACTCCATACAAACGGGTGTTGATAGACACTGGTTCGTCCAAAGAACCTTATTACAACCGCTGCACTGAAACATTTGAAACTACCAGCCTCTCACATTGCACCTTCTACTTATACCCTTCGAGCATTTAATGATACGATATGCTCGATAGTTGGCACAATTGTCTTGCCCATACAAGTGGGACAAAAGACCATTCATACGTTGTGCCACATTTTAGAAGGTGAGATGGCTTATAATATCTTACTTGGGCGGCCTTGGATCCGAGATATGAAATGTGTCCCTTCAATTGCTCATCAATGTTTGAAATATACATTTGAAGGACAAGTGCACGTGGTCCCCGCAGATTTGGAACCTTTTAAGTATTGCAACTCAGTGCAAATCATGCCGCAGTCAACCCTTCCTTCAACGCACGTGGATTTCCAGTTAAATCCATCTAAACGGGGTTCGACTAAGCAAGAATCTTCATTGCCAACTCAATTACATTCCCAGGCGGGTTCATCTTCTTCATCCTGTCCTCCCACAACGACGCCACCTACGGTGGCCACACCAACGGACAAAGGAAAGAAGCCCCTAGAAGCAGAACCACCTCTCGTTTCCAACATCTCTACAGAAAAGACGCCTAATAGAATGGAAGCTGAGACACCTAGTTCACCCCACATGGAGTGGACTCAAGGAGAACTCCCATTTTACCCCTCTCAATCGCCAACGATTATTGTTGAGATGTCTAACACAGGCATGGGGGAGTATATAGTGCGCAATGTTGTTGCAACGCCCACACTTCGCCTATGCAAGACATGGGAAGACCTCGACTCCCCATAGGCTCCGTGGTTCCTTTAGGCTACCCACCTAATCGACAAACTTCATTTTTGGGGGCTCGGATCATGGCGTTGAACCTTCCCGACAAGAAGAGGAAGATGAAGATCCCTTTGTGGAAGATGTCAACTATCTGGCTAACCCGCACTTCGCATTAAGATATCTTAGCCAATGCAATTGGCATGGATACGGGTTAGGTCGGTATGAACAAGGAATGCGTGTTTTGTGTCAACCAAGATACCAAATGCCCTATGATAAGTCGGAGTAGGGTTTAATCACCCTTTCCCCTCGACATCTTGGTCGAAAACATGCAAGGCCTAGGGATAGGCAACAAGGATGGGTTGGCATCGGATCCATATGCTAATCCAAATACAACTTATACATTAGGGGATTATTTCCCATTGCAAACAAATAACCTTGTTGACCTCAACAACCCTTTCCCTACGGCTGAACAAGGAGAAACCTCATGGACTCACCCACAAGGGGAAGATGGACAAGACCAGGAAGGGTCTTCTGAAGATGAGTCAGAGGACGATCATTCGCATGACTATCAAATGAATGACGATCAGGAAAGCTTCCTGAGGATGTTCCCATTGAACGATCCTAGTGAGCATAGATTACAAGATCCTTTGGACATAGATGACAAGTTGGAACACTTACACATAGATCCACGACCTAGGAGGCACTTCAACCTCGGCGCAGCTTATAGCAATTACTGCATCTGCCACCCCAGGAATACAACGGACATCTTCTGCCTGGAGACCCTATCAACTCATCAGTGTCTAGGGTGGACCCTGTTTGTAGGACCGCATATAGGGCTGATCCCTTTGTGCCAGTGCCTACAGAGCCAGATCCACAGCACCACGAACATCCAGAATATCAGAGTTGTCACATTTGCGGTAATGGAGATTACAATCATTTCATTAACATGGTCTCCATTGATTTGACCGCCCCCATCCATGATCCAGCCAATCCAACACGATTATTGCATCTAGACATAGAAGCTATTGATTGGGATCACGCTGACACACCACCATCTCCATCAGAGTATTGGCCTTGCGATGGGATGTTTCATTTCACTCCAGGACAAACTCAGGATGTCTTCCATGCTGAAGAGGAACTTGAGGTTCCTAATGACGATCTTAATTCAGCAAACGATATCCATCTGATCCCAATTCCACACCAGTTGGAAGACGGATCCCATATGTCAGTTGAAGCAACGACTGATGTAGACATCGGCATAGATCCAATGAATCCACGGATTCTCAAGCTGGGGGTAAGTCTTTCCCCTGAAGAGCGAGCCGATTATGTTGCCCTTCTTAAGGAAAAGAAGGAAGTTTTTGCATGGTCATACAAGGATATGCCGGGACTAGACCCACAGCTAGTCACGCACAATTTAACGCTTGATCCGACAATCAAGCCAGTAAAGCAAAAACTACGCAAGATGCATCCAACAGTGGCCTTAATGGTAAAATATGAGTTGCAAAAGTTGTTGGATGCCCAGTTTGTCATCTGTGTGGATTATCCGCCATGGTTATCTAACATGGTTCCCGTCAAGAAGCCCGACGGGAGGATTCGCATATGCACCGATTTTTGAGATCTTAACAAAGCGAGTCCTAAGGATGATTTTCCCTTGCCAAGCATCGACGCATTGGTAGACGCTACAACGGGCCACGAAATGCTTTCCCTTATGGATGGTTTCTCAGGATACAATCAGATTCGTATTAATCCTGAGGACCAACTAAAAACGGCATTCACAACGCCTTGGGGGACATTTTGCTATAAGGTCATGCCTTTTGGCCTTAAAAATGCCGGAGCTACATACCAACGTGCCATGACATACATCTTTCACGATTACATGCACAAAACTTTGGAAGATTACATGGATGATTTGTTGGCCAAATCTCTTTTGCGCACAGATCATATCGATGACTTGAGCAAGGTCCTTGATCGCCTCATTGAGCATAAAGTCTGATTAAACCCCAAGAAGTGCGTCTTTGGCGTCACCTCTGGAAAACTCTTGGGTTTCATAGTCTCCAAACGAGGAATTGAGGTTGATCCAAACAAAGTCAAGGCAATCCTTGAAATGCGTCCCCCAACCACCATCAAGCAGATCAGGAGTCTGCAGGGGAAGGTTGCGTCGATCAAGCGCTTCATAGCGCAGTTATCTGACAAATGCCGACCCATGAATAAATTATTGCATAAAGGGGTCACATTTCATTGGGATGACGAGTGCCAGTCAGCCTTTGACGACATTAAACAGTACTTGGCTTCATCGCCAGTATTGGCACCACCCAGACCAGGAGTGCCGTTCTATTTATATATCTCAGCCACTGAGGTGGCACTGGGCGCCATGCTGTCCCAAAAAAATGAACTTCACCGAGAACAGGCTACATACTATCTTAGCCGCACCCTGGTCAGTTATGAACTTAACTATGCATATGTTGAAAAACTCTGCTTGGCGCTGGTGTTTGCTACCAAAAAGCTACGCCACTACATGCTTAGTAATAAGACGTATGTTGTGTCTAAGGAGAATCCATTGCGATACATGATGAGTCGTACTTATCATAGTAGCCGCACGGCGAAATGGATCATGTTGTTGACGGAGTTTGACATAGAGTTCATTGGACAGAAATCTATAAAAGGTCAAGTCATCGCCGATCAACTAGCCGAGGCTCCTCTTGAAGACGATCAGCCTCTGACTTTTGAACTACCTGATGATGGGGTCTTCCATGTTTCGTAGTCGCCAGATTCTGATGAGCCTGAGTCACAGGCGACATAACCCTATTCTTCGATGGTTCTAAATGTGAGCAAGGGGGTGGTGCGGGAATTGTATTCTTCACTCCGCAAGGCGCTCCAATGCCCTTGTCTTTTAAATTAGACTTCCCGCTAACCAATAACAATGCAGAATACGAAGCCTTGCTCATAGGTCTTCAGACAGCAATCACCATGAACATTAAACGATTGAACATCTTTGGTGATTCGCTGTTAATTGTCAACCAAGTAAAAGGGATATACCAATGTAAATGTCCAGTTTTGAAGTCTTATAAAGCCCTTGTGGATAAATTCTTGGCACAATTTGAATGGTATGACATCGAGGCACTCCCTCGATCATCAAATCGTTTTGCGGATACTATGGCCTCCTTGGGGTCACTTATTCCGCAAGACCCTTCTGGTGAAATGACAACCATTCAGGTTAAAACATTATCGCAATCTGCGATGGAGCGTGCAAGCTCTGATTCGACGCCAAAAATCCACATGATCCAGATTGAACCATCTCCGGATAAGTTCTCTCGAATTCGAGATTGTTTGATTAAAGCCAACTGGGGGTCCTTGTTCTCCCCGGCCCCTCTTGCTAGCAACACCACGTTGTTTTTACAAGTTCTTTCCTGGTTCAGCTTTTGTTCGGGATAAACTTCAAAAGGGATTGGCCGTTCATACTATCGAGGTTTCTGATCAGCAAGACTGGTATACACCCATTCGGGATTACCTCAAGCTAGGTACTCTCCCACTTGGATTGACACAAGCCACGAAAAGATCATTCAAATAGAAAGCGGCAAAGCATGTCTTGTTAGGAGACATTTTGTATCGTCGAAATTATGAAGGAATCCTCCTTCGTTGTTTGGACCGACAAGAGTCCGCTTGGGCGATCACCCAAGCTCATGATGGTACATGTGGTGGCCACTTCAGCGGTATGGCCATCGCAAAGCGCATTCTTCGCATGGGTTATTATTGGCCATCTTTAGAGCGAGATTGTTGCGCATATGTGAAGAAGTGCGTGAAGTGTCAGCACCATGCTAATTTGACACACGTACCTTCTCAGGCCTTACAACCGATTCAATCGGTTTGGCCTTTTTCGTAGTGGGGCCTTGATCTAATTGGAAAGATCTCCCCTGCATCGTCTGGTCGTCACACGTTCATTTTAACGGCCACATAGTACTTTACCAAATGGGTGGAAGCAATTTCGCTGACCACTACGACTGGAGCCCGCATTGCGGAGTTTATTTTGCATAACATCATATGTCGTTTTGGTATTCCATCCAAAATTGTCTCGGATAATGGGACACCATTCAAGAATAAATATGTGCGTGCTTTGATCACAAAGTACAAGATTCAGCATAGCTTTTCCACACCCTATTATCCGTAGGCAAATGGGCAAGCAGAGGCGTCAAACAAAATGCTAGTCGCCATTCTCAAAAAGACAGTTGCAGACAATCATAAAGACTGGCACATTCAGATCCCGCTTGCCCTATGGGCTTATCGCACCAAAATTCGGATGCCCACCGGGGCAACTCCATTTTCGCTGGTGTATGGCTCCGAGGCAGTCATGCCTTTTGAGTTGGAGATTCCTTCCCTACGCATTTCAATGCAAGAGTTCATCGATGATGACACTGCACGGCAGCCCGGTTAGATCAACTGACGTTGCTTGACGAACGACGCGTCAATGCTCTCGAGCATTTGCGTATCTATCAAGAGCGACTTAAGAAAGCATACAACATGAAATTCCATTTCATGGAATTTCAGGTTGGTGACTTGGTCTTAAAAGAGAACCAGCAGAATTCTAATTTGTCGTCCCATCTACGGGACAAGTTTGCAGCAAACTGGTTAGGTCCTTACATCATTGATAGTAGAATAGGACCCGAAACATACCGGCTTGCCTCTCTTGAAGGAATCAAGGAAGCAGAACCCTTGAACATCATTCATTTGAGGCCATTTCACAGCTAGAGAGCCATAGTCCAACCAAAAGCTCCAAGGATTCCCACAATCGCTTGGTCAACCCAAAAGCTCCAAGGATTCCCACAATCGCTTGGTCAACCCAAAAGCTCCAAGGATTCCCACAATCGCTTGGTCAACCCAAAAGCTCCAAGGATTCCCATAATCGCTTGGTCAACCCAAAAGCTCCAAGCGTTACCACAACTGCTTGGTCAACATAAAAATCAAAAATCACAAAAACAACTGCATTTCAATTCCATGCATCCTCATCAATACAAATCAAACTCACAAAACTAATTGCATTTCAACTCCATGCATCCCCATAAAAATCAATCAAAATTACAAAAACAATTGCATTTTAATTCCATACATTCTCATAAAAATCAAAATACAAAAATATAGGTTCCATTAAGCATTGCATCCATACATTGCATACTTCGCTAGGTCATACAAGTCAAAAGCACCATAGACTGTCATTATTTGGCAACTCCATCATTTCCACCTCCGATCCATTTTCATAAACACTTACATCTCACATATCATCCTTTTATTTTAGCATCGTCCGTGTCGCCTAATGTATATAGGGTTTTCGTCATTCATATGTCTTTAAATTTCTAGCCAAAAACTGTACACAGTTAAGCAGATTTTACATGGGAAAGTTTTACTTGGATCCCACCTTGGTACGTAGCATCCCAACACAAATTAACACACATAAAATAATTCCTAAGTTGTGTGGACGAAAGATGAAACCTCGCACCGTAATCCCGGCTACCATAAGCGAAACGGCTATCTTGCTTATCCCCCCGTGCAATTGACCCTAGAAATGCCGAGAGTTGGCAAAAGGACAAGCTTCCTCCCTACCCAATTCCCCATGAATCCCAAGTTCTCAAAAGTTGCAAAAACATCAAACATTTGCAAAACGTCAAAACACTAAAATTTGACATCCTACAAAGGCACACATCAAAAGGCACAAACAATAGTGATTCTCGTCACTCCATATTTCAATCCCTTGCTCCAAAAAAAAAAAAAAAATCAATAAAACAAAAATAAACAGATGATCTTATCACTATAATGAGCAAGTATCCCCATACCCTTGAAGAAAAGAAGGGAGTCGACCTTGAATCCCTGGAATTCTCAGCATTTCGACAGTCATGAGGCAAGCTTCAGACATCGGTTTGGTTGATAGCCTATCGACCACCGGCAAGAAACCTCCCGCATGACGATATATCCGTCACATTAACTTGTGTGCGGATCAATGTTTGCATGTGGATGAGCTAGCTTATGGTATCCTAGATAACATCGCAGACAAATCTGACTAAATACAATACAGGAGTTAGTGGAGCTAATTAGGTGATCCTCAGTACAGGTTCGGTTGAAAGCCCATCTGGCACTGGCGGTATCCTGATGAATAACACATAAACGAACTCAATTGCACACACAGGGATGTGAAATAACTTGGTTAAATTCAAGTCAGATTTAGACCTTGTTCCAAAGTCCTGCGAGATAAATGTATAGTCTTGGCTAGTTAGTTAAAAATATCTGCATCTCAAAAAAGCTTAACTACATTTTCCAACAACCGATACATTTCATTCCATACCTCACCATCAAAAAAATAGACAAAATACAAAAACAAAGTTTTCATATGCACAAGCATTCCACAAAGTTATCTTATTACTATAGCAAATCACTCCAATTTTGTACAATATATGGTGCATCGACAAATCATCCACAATTCATTTCATTCATTCTATATGCATACATCATACAAATTAGAATCATCACATTCATAATCGCATATGCATACATCAATGTAAAAACATGTACATAAAAATAAATCATGCAAAACAGATAAACACCAAAAAGAATCATCTGTATATATATCACAACAAAATTGCCCGTAGGCTACAAAACTGGTCCTCAGACCTCCCTCCCATCATCCAAAATCCTAAAATCCCCAGCCTAGGGCGTCGGCCACCATGATCACGCAGGATCGGTACGACGAGAGCTACCCCCTGCGGTATCCGTCCTCTGAGATCTCTCAGGGCGACTGCTCGCCCTTGCATCCCGCCCACTCGCGCCTCCCTCATCTCGCCGCCGACGACGGGATGATGCCGACTGCTCCGTCCCGCTGTCTCTCGTCCTGTACGACGAGCCACTGGTCGAAGGCTCTGGTATTCGCCCACCCAGGCGGATAATCTCACCCTCCATCTCCGATCGATGCCGCCCCCACGCGGCCTCTCGTCGCCCCCAATCTGCCTCCCGTCGCCTCCAATCCTCTTCCCGTAGCCTCGACTCCGCCTCCCGCCTACGGTAATACGTGATGGCATCGTCGCGCTGTGCTAGCTGCACCCGTAGGAGATCTCTCTCCCGTGCAAGGATCCGTATCTCCCGCCCGCCGGTGAGACGTAGCCACCGCGATCCCCCGCCCCGCCAACCGTGTCCGCAGGAGATCCCTCTCCCACGTCATCTCTCGCCGCCTCTCCATCCCGCCTCCGCAACAATCCCATCAAACGCGCTACCTCAGTGCACAACCCCGCCTCTGTCTCCCCGAGCCGCCGGCTCGACGCCTCCCCGCATCTCCGGCTGCTCCTCCTCCCCAAAGTCATCTCCCACCTCTCGCCACCTCCACCATCTCTACATCCGCAGGTGCTCCCCAACCCTCTCCCCGGTGCCTCTCGCACCCTCTCCGCCTCCCGCCGCCTCCTCTCCTCCCAAGGGCCCCTCCCCTCGCCACCGCCGTAGCGTCCACCACTCCTGATATTCGGCTGTCACGCCGACGTCATCAACATCCGGAATGTCCAACACAGCATCTGACTCCTCCCCTAGTGGCTCGAGGATCGGCGCCGCTAGGGTCCTCTCATCACTCCAGCGTCGGTAGGCTACGGGCTCCCTAGGCAACCCCTGAGGTACCCCAAACAGTCGCGTCACTCGGAGGTAATGGAAGTACTCCCCCTCCGTCCCATGTCGCCCAATCACCCATCTCCCCTCTCGAACCCGTCGAAGCCAATCCTCCGCCTCTGGCCATGCGGGACAATCCCGATATGGCCTCCATACCACATCCCCGGGAGTCAGTCGTGCAAAGGCATCTCTGTAATGGTCGACGTCTCCCGTGAACCGTCGACTGTGCCCTCGCTCCTCAGACCGATACCATAGCGCACCATACCCAATGTCCCTATCCACCATCTCCGCTCGGGTAGTCCAGGGCAACCCTCGTGGTCGATCTATGGCTATGTGCTGTTAGGCCCAGCACTGTAATAAAAAACTGCACCCCAACCCCTTCTGCCTTCGACAGTGGACCTCATACAACTCATCATATAACTGTGCTAGTAGCGTCTGGCCCCACCTCATAATAACCGGCTCTGTCACCGAGCAATCCACCAACTGCCATACTACCTCCACTAGGTTCCATGGGAACCTCGCTCCCGATGAATCGGCAGAGCATGTTGGAAATGAGGCTCATGAGTACCGCATGCCTCACTCCCAACACTCTCCTCGCGTACCACCACCGTACTCGCATCCCCCCCAATCCGACAATCCAGCCTCCGCCCTCTCCAACGAGGTCATCCCATCCCCCTCCCCTCCGTGTCCAAAGTACCGTGTCAGTACCGCTGTCCTCTGGCCCCGTGGAGTCGTCCGAATGGGAACCCCGTCTATCGGAATCCGCAAGATCCGATACACGTCCTCCAAGGTGACAATCATCTCCCCTGTCGAAAGATGGAAGGTGTTCGTCCGAGCATCCCACAGGCCAATCAATGCTGTAATGTACGCCCGATCTGCCACAACTGCATCCAACCGAGCCACATGCTTGAGCCCTAAGGCATCAAGCCACTCCCAGTCATCATCAGTCAACGCCTCGCGGGCATTAGAAAAAATTGCTCGGCACTCGATGTCGACTCTTCACCACCTGCACATCACAAAAAAAAAAAAAAACAACAAACATCAAAAACATGCATCACATCACCATCACATGTACAAAAATGCATAACTATACCGTACTATTTTTCATTCACATGTACATCCAAAACTTCAAAAAAAAAAAAAATCATTTATTTTGCATCTTTAATTTCATCCAAAACAATAAAAATTTGACATGGTTTCCCTACGGTTTTACCTAAGTTTACCATTTCAACCAAAAAAAATTCATCTTTAATTTCATCCAAAACAATAAAAATTTGACATGGTTTCCCTACGGTTTTACCTAAGTTTACCATTTCAACCAAAAAAAATTCATCTTTAATTTCATCCAAAACAATAAAAATTTGACATGGTTTCCCTACGGTTTTACCTAAGTTTACCATTTCAACCAAAAAAAATTCATCTTTAATTTCATCCAAACCAATGAAAAATTTTGACATGGTTTACTTACGGTTTTACCTACGTTTACCATTTCAACCAAAAAAAAAAAAAAATTCATTCATTTTCCATTTTTAATTCCATAAACATAACATAAAAATATGAGTGTGGTTTACCTACGGTTTCGCCCTAAGTTTTACCATTCACATAGAAAAACATTTTAACCATGGTTACCCTAGGTTGTTACTCTAAGTTTCATTTTGGGTTTCTCATCCGGTTTTTCATCTAAGTTTCCATAGGTTTGCATCCATGTTTCCTTTGGTTTCATTCATTTACCTTTAATTTAATTAAGTAGGGTTTCGTGTTTTCATAAACGTAAAACAATAAAAACACATTTGCATTTTTTTTTAAATTCACAATCGAGGAGATAGTGCACTTACTGGTCTCGCCTCGGCTCCTCCGCTCGACGACCCGGTCTGTGTACTCATGGTGGCTAGATAATCCGGCAGCGCTTCGCGTCAGAAATCTACCTCCTCCTCCCAGAGCTCCAAATCGCAATCGATGAACAGTGCAAATGAACCAAATCCGTCATTTTTGCATATTTATAGTTTTTGTTTGTTGGTAATCGTCCTTTATCGGGACGAGCGCTTTTCAGCGCGCTCGTCCCACCCCGGGACGAGTATCCTCCGAGGCATGCTCGTCCCACCCCAGGACGAGTAACATCACGACAATCGTCCCACCCCGGGACGAATAAAAAAAATAAAAATTAAATTAAATTAAAAACAACCACAACATAAAAATGACCAATGCTAACAAAACCAAAAATAGGTCAACACAGTCGGAGAACTGCTCGAGCATGCTTAGCGGTAAACCATCTAAAGGCACCCTTGCACACGTCATCTTGGGTCAAGCGACTCGTCGCTTTTCTCATGTCGGTCATTCCCTCATCGATTCGTCGCTTGAGGGGGTAGTCACACTTAGTTGCCAATCAACAACATTATACCTAGTCTTGGAAAAGACACGCATTCAAAGGATCATTGCAAAAGACAATCGCGCCCCTGCTTGGGGCAGCAAACAAGCAATCATCACAAACTGATCATATACTTAGCATTTGTGAATCATGAACTCAAGGTTCCCACAACAAAAGGTTGCGCCCTTTGCCTATTCATGACTGATCAATGCCTAAGTTCAAGTAATACCTCACCGAACCAGGTTAATGCTTGATTTAAGTTCCTTAGCTCGTCAGAAGCAAGGATTCAAGAATGCGTGCCCTTTCCATACTTGGGGCATCAAGAGTTGGTTAGGTTACTAAAAACCTTAATCATTAGTGCTTTGGTTATATTTTTGCTCAGCGCTGCGCCTTGCACAACGCTTCCCAAAAAGGGGCATCTATAGACACCAAAACAAGCACCAATCCGATTATGTGATTACAAGCACTGATCGCACCAACACACACAGCCCCTAGGGCAGCCCTCAGAGGTTAAAAAGTGGTTCTAACCACTCACACAACAATTTTGCAAGTCAGAAACCAATTTGGCACCTTTTAGACACTTTATTGCTTATTCGTCCCACCCAGGGACGAGTGCAAATTTTACTCGTCCTACCCAGGAACGAGTGTTGATCGATACTCGCCTCACCCAGGGACGATTATAAGCGCTCGCTTCGGGGTGGGACGATTGTCGTGTTTGACCGAAAAAAGTCAAATCTTGGCATATAAACAACTCGGAACCGCCACTTAGCTCTTCCCGCATGACATAGGAGTGCGAGTGAGTTCTTTTGACAACTCATATCCGCCAATTGACTTTCCCTTCACTGCATGGGAATGAGAGTAAGCTTTTTAGACAACTCAGATTTGCCACTTAGCTATTCCTTCATTGCATGGGAGTGCAAGTGAGCTTTTCTAAAACACACAAAGACATGCACAGAGGCACTTAAGAAGCCCTTGATCAAGAAGAAGTCTTCTCTTCACAAACAAAAGCATTCATGCAAAGAAACACTTTTGCATGTTAATTCAAAGAGACCCCTTGGGTCTATAAAATGGTGAGTTTCCTCACCCAAAGGAGATACCGAGCAGGAGCATTCTGAGCAACGAAGTGTCGTTAATTCACTTACTTGCGATTTGCGCCCAAACCCCAATCTTTTGACCACAATATTCTATCAATTTGACGACAACACATCACATCGGGTTTCGGACCCATCTCAAGCGGATTGGTGTCGAAGCAAGGTTTTATCCGCGGGTGGTTTGCCTTCGGGCACCTCCCCGCTTTACTTCATTTATAGTATTTTAGCTAGTTTCATGTTTATGCATTTATCAAGTTTTTAGTGCATTTAGATTCATTTCAGCTATAGTTAGATTTATCTTTTATTTTTCATACACAAGTGCTACCGATTCTTTGTTTGTTTCTTTGAACACAGATTTCAGGTCTATTGAAGGAGCAGCGAGGAATCGACCTTTGTCAATGCAAGCGGCGACAACGTTTTGGTTCGCCCATTTTACATGTGGGCACGCGGAAGAAGGAATTCTGAGACAAGTTGTAGAGAACAATATCTAACGCTCCTATCCCCTAAAAAGGAAGGAGACGTATTGTAACACGAATTGAAAAGAATATCAATAAAAAAAGGGCTACATTTCATATTGTTCTTATATCTTGTGTTCATTCATTTGTGTTCCTTCCTTTTAATACGATTTCGTTTAGTTTTTCCTTTTTGTTTTCGGAATCTCGTGTTTTCAAGTTTTTTATCATAAGATTCAATTAAATTTATGGTAACATTGGCAATAAGCTTTCTTCATTACCCACAATGGCTAGATCAATGTGTTTCATTTGTGACCTAATAATAAGTACCTTTATATCCAAATTTTCGATCACAAAACATGTAGATAAAAAAAATTGAATTTTAACATCTCTTCTATAAATCTTTTCTCTCATATTCTAAAGTTCCTATGTTGTGGAAAAGTTTATATTTTTCTTTATATTCAATTCACAATCACTAAAGTAATAGAAAGTTCTTATTTAAACAATGCAGCTATCATAGCAATCTAATATACTGACCATTGGGCTAAATTTGAGATTAATCTTTAACCATCTACTTATAAGGTTTATAAAATAATATTTTCCAAATTTCTTAGCAATTAAATACATCTAATGTTCTCAACACCTGGAAGTCCAAGCATTTAACAATTCTCATAAAAAGAAAGTGTAACCTACTAACACGGTTACACTTTCTTTTTAAAAGTCTCACTTTACTTTATTAATTTTTAGGAAAGTAAAACAACACAACCACATATCATATAAAGTATCTTTCTCAAAATATGAGACAAAATCTAGATGATAGGTTTATAATAGTTATTCAATGCACACCAAAACTTAGAGTCTAGATACGCGTACCCGCTAGAGCAAGAGGTAACATAATATTTTTTTCTCAATACGAATGGAAATTCTATGTCCAACATTCCTTTCAATTAAATTCTAATTTATTATTTCCCTTGTAATTTATTGGCATCTATAAGCAAATCATTCACCAAAATACTAGACATGATTGACAGAGGAAAGGTATCTCAAAACATGGCTTTACTTACCTTTCTAACAGATAGAGTTTAACTGTAAGGAAAATCAAACTATATCCCAATAATGATTGTTTGATCAAATCTTCCATATATTGACTGGCAGTCTAAATACTCTATTGTTTTAAAACATAGATGCACAGTGAACATTTATAAATGTTATACATTCTAGACCCATTTTTTTAAATATGAAGCCAAAAGCTAACATTTTCAATGTAATATTAATCATTGAGTAAATTATGTATATTAAACATATTAACTCTGAAATGTTATGAAGTACCACACTAATGGTTGATGTCTTAAAAGAAGTCCTTCCTTAGCTGTATTTGCTCTTTTCGTTTAGGATAAGTTGAGTTATTCATGAAGGAAACAAAGTTTAATTTGAAATAAACCACAACCATCTTCCCAATATTTCCATTGTAAAAATAAACAGTGTCATACATTACTTCTTAAAACACCTAACAACAGACTTATGTCATTGCATGCTTAACATTAAGGTTTCTTCCTATAACAAAGTATTCCAAAGAATTTTATACACAAGTGAGTCTTGTATACTGGAAATGCACTCTCATACCCTTCGGATTGAATACTAAGTTGTTCATTAATTCAAAGGAATAAATTATGCATAACCCTTTCATTCTCAATCCGACTTTTTTTACAATATAATATTATCACATTCTTTCCTGACTGTATACAACCACTGCAGTTTCAAGAGCAGTTACACTAGATATCAAAGAGGGAAAAGGTTGTCAGATAATATTATTTACTTTATTTGTCTACCAATATGTCTGCTACATGTTCTTGATCAATTTTCACTTCACTTCATTATTTCCTAAAAGCGGTGTTGATTTTAAAATGATGCCCACCAACTTTGTTGAGTTTGGTTTTGTAACAACGAGATCAGAATCATATCTCCTCTTATGAATGCAAACTAATCTAATGCATCTATGTAAATCAAGAAATTTATATTCTAGAAAGCACACAACAAACTCTTAAATCATGAGCATGTATTTTAATGGGTTATCCACATTTTCTAGATAACAAAAATCAACAAGCACAGTTAAAAAAACTCATGATTTCAACAAAAAACATTCAGGCTAGACATTCTTCCACACACAATATCTTCATACAGGTGCAACACTAATATTTTTCCATTTCATTCACATTCGGTATTACATTACGTTCTTTTTCCAGCACTAAAGATAATAAATTTTATTCAAACAAAAATTTAAAATAGTTATGTATGTATCCAACTTGGAATCCGGTGCTCTACTGCAATTCCAAATTGCTCTCTTGAGCTACAGTGAATTCCACCTTGCAGAAGTCTATCTCCTCTCTCTTTTCTTTCGAGGGTTCTCAAAACAATAAAAAATAATAATGCATATCTTTTCCTACACTCTCCTTTTTCATGCACAACCAAAGAACATGTGGAAAACTACGAACAATCATGACACCTTTCTCAGCACTTCCTTTGTTTTCACTCAGATAGTATGGAGGAAGTTTTATTTTCATTATGACACCATACGCCTTGCCCAAGGTGGTTAAACCAACATTGTCTCAAACAACATTCAACCATACCATAAGAAAATAAATGATTGTAAATTATTTTCAGTTCGTTCACTAGCTTCGCAGTTTAATATTACTTATAATATATGTGCATTGTTCCTTTGTATTATATATATATAATTCATGCACATAATAATGATTTCACACACTAAGTTCTTCTACATACATGCATGTATTTATTTACATGTGTATATTTATATTATATTATATTATATTATATATATATATATATATATATTATTGTATTTTATTATTTTCTTTTAACAATCAAAATAACAATCTCTATTTACTAAACTCTTCATAAGGAAAGGCTCCCATGCTTTTCAGCACTTTCATTGCCCTCACATAAAATGTATAAACATATCATTTTCTAACAAGCACCAAGTATTCAAACATGGCTCATGCAGTAATGCACCTATATGATATGCAAGACACGAGCATTGATGTACTTGAAAGCCAAATCATCAAATTCCCATTTTACCTTTTTTCATCGACTTGCTTCCATTCATCGATAACTTGAACCTAGTTTTTCATTCATAGTGACTATCAGCAGTTGCACAATTCTTAAGAAAATACATATTTATTACAAATTTTACTTATGAACCAATAATCGTGCGAGTAGGGTCGTTACATCCCCCACTAAAAACAAACACAATCCTTGTGTTTTATACAATATTAAACAAGAAATATCTTTTCATATAATCTTTTACAAAAACCAAAAGTAATGCCAATTTATTATTTTTCCCATTATTCAATACTTCTCAAATATCATTGAATCAGAATTCATTCATATTTGAACATGCAATTAAATCATTCAATCCATCACATTGAATTCATTCATATGTTAATGAGTAAAACCAAAATATATATAAATTCATAAAAAAATCTACTCTACTCAGTAACTTCATACACGCACAAGCTATTCTACTCAATTTCCAGTCTCACATCCATATATATATATATATATATATCATCAAATCATTTAAAATATTTTAAAATGTCTGTCTACTTAAACATATAACGAAACTGTTGTTGAATATCTGGCACATTCTCCTACGTGCAATTTTTGTCTAAGTAGTGGTCCCATTGGACCCGACATTGCTCTATGCTCCTTTTCCTTAGATTCTTGGTTCTAAAACCAAGTAGACGAATAGACCAAACTTAAATTTTTAGTGGATCGATTATCTGCAATTTGGAAACATCCAAAACATGAGTAGGATCATAAATGTATTTTTAAAAGAGGAACATATGGAAGACATTATGGATTTTGGATCATCTCGATGACAAAGCAAGTTTATACGCAATAGGGCTTATCTTGCTCACAATTTCAAATGGACCCACATATCTTGAGTTTAGTTTGGAAGATTTTATGGAGCTTTTAGTTGGTTTCACCCTTAAAAATAATCTATCTCCCATAAAATATTCTCTCGATGTTTTTTGAGGTCCGCATAGCTCTTTTGACGGTTTGTAGTCTCTTTAAGCTTCTATTGAATTCTTTTCAATTGATCTTCCATCTCTTTCATAGTTTTTGATTCAATCACTACCCAATCTTCTAAATTATCCCAAGATAAGGGAGTTCTACACCTTCTTCCATATAGGTATTCAAAAGGTGTCATACCTAGTGATGCATGATAACTGCTATTGTATGCAAACTCCACTAGGTATAACTAATCTTCCCACTTTGTATGTTGATCCATGCAGTACATTATTAACATATATTCCAACACCTGATTCACCCTCTCAATTTGTCCATCTATCTCATGGTGATAGGTGGGACTAATATTTAATTTGTTTCATAATGCATTATGCAAGGCCTACCAAAATTTAAAATTGAAGCGAGAATCTCTATCAAAGATTATGACTTTTGAAAAACCATGTAGTCTGACCACTTCCCTAGAAAACTTACTCGCAACTGCAGGCACATCATCTTGCACATTGCTTGGTATAAAATATGCAACCTTAGTTAGCTTATCCACAACTACCAAGATTACATCATGCTTGAATCTTATTTTAAGCAACCATACTATAAAGTCCATTGATACCACCTTCTATTTTTGCATAGGTATCTCATATAGGTGCAGTATTCTATCTAGATGCAAATATTTTGCTTTCACTCTTTAGAAATCTAAGCATCTAGCCACATATTTAGTGATATTATTTTGTATACCTGGCCAATAGTAGGCCTTTCTCAAATTCTCATGCATTTTTGCCCCTCCCAAGTGTGCAGAATAAGGAGTATTGTAAACCTCCTTAAGAATTGTTTCCCTTAATCCACCAAAGTTTGGAACTACTAACCTGTTCTTATAAAATAATAAGTCACTTTATATACAAAGTATGTATCCTTTCAAAGTTCTTACCCCATTTGAGCATTACAAGATTGGAAAAATTCATCCTTTTTTTGCTGATTTTTAATTTGATATAGAAATTCATATTGGCATTTTGTTAATACAACAATATGCCCTCTCCTACTCAAAGCATCAGCAACCTTATTTTCTTTAGCCTTAATGTATTCAATGCCAAAATCATATTCAGCTAGAAACTCGATCCAACATCATTGTTTGACATTCAATAAAGGTTGAGCAAATATGTATCTTAAGCTTTGGTGATTTGTCTTCAGTTCAAATGGTTTCCCCAACAAGCAATACCTCCAAATTTTAATGGCATGTACAACAATTGCCAACTCCAAATCATGAGTGGCATAATTCACCTCATGCCTCTTAATTTTCCTAGACTCATAGGTAATAACCGCATCATCTTGGATCAAAACCCCTCATAATCCTTCAATGGAGGCATCAGTACATACTGTAAACTATTTATTAGTATTAGGTAATTGCAAAATCAATGCAGTTTTTAACATTTCTTTCAAAACTCAAAAAGCCTATTCACATTGCTTTGTCTATTTTAAGGCTTTTCCTTTCCTTTGAAAATTTGTAATGGGTTGGGCAATTCTTGAAAACCCTCTGATGAATCACCTATAATAGCCTACAATTCCCATAAAACTTTGCACCTCGATCACATTAGTAGGTGCAGGCCAGTCCACAAATACTTCTATTTTCTTGGGATCGACTACAATCCCTTCAACAGAGATAACATGTCCCAAATATTGTACTTGTGGAGTGTAGAATTTACACTTTGATAGTTTCCCATAGAATTAATTTTTTCTAAGAATATCAAGTATAGTTTTCATATGCTGATCATTTTCCTCCTTATTCTTGGAATAGATCAGTATGTCATCCAAAAATACGAGCACAAACCTATCAAATTGTTCCCTAAAAATGCTATTCATGAGATTCATGAATTCTATTGGGTGTTATTTAGCCCAAATGGTAGGATGGTAAACTCAAAATATCCATACCTAGTTCTAAAAATTATTTTAGAAGTGTCTTATTCTCGAATCCTTAACTGATGGTAACCATACCTTATGTCAATATTCGAGAAGATGGTTTCTCCCCTTAATTGATCAAAGAGATTGTCAATTTTAGGTAATGAGTACCTATTTTTGACAATACCTTATTCAGCATCTAGTAATCTATGCACATCCTCAAGGTATCGTCTTTCTTAACAAACAAAATAGGAGCTCCCCATGGTCACACATTGGGCTTGATTAACCCTTTTTCCAACAATTTTTATAGCTACATTTTGAGCTCTTGTACCTCGATAGGAGTCATCCTATATGGTGCCCTTGCAATGGGCACAACTCCAGGTAACAACTCAATAGAAAAATTAATCTCCCTCTTAGGAGGTAACCCTGGAAGGTCCTCCAAAAACACATCATTGAATTCTCCCAATACAGGATGCTTTTGGAAAGGTCAAATTACTTTTCAGTTTCTTTCTTATTTATTTTAACTATAAAGATCATTCTCCTCTTCCTAATAACTTTCTTTATCTGCATTGTAGTCAATAAATGTGGCTTAATTTCACCATGATCACAATGAATCCTAATCCTTTGATTAGACTCATCCAAAAAATCCACCCATCTCTCTTCAAAATTTATAAGAGCCTTATGTGCTTTTAACCAATCTACACCAAGTATGATATCAAACGCATGCAAAGGTGCCACATACATATGCCAATTAGTTTTCCTTGTGTTAGAGTGATGTGAGGCTCAAGCAAACATTGGTTGACTTAATAGGTTTACCCTAACCCGTACTCTACCTTCCAAACATTAGTCAAAAACCTAGGTCTTTCAGGTATGTCCCTCACTAATCTAGTGGAAATAAAGCTATCAGTTGATCCACTATCTATAAAAATACGCACATCTATAAAAAAAAATTATATTTAATAAGAAATGAGTAACTTGACCATCAATTTCATAACTATTTGTGGTCGCAAACATCTTGTGGGTGGCCTCTTCTAGGGCTTTCTAGTGTAGATTAGCTGTATGTGGGCATTTGTTGGTATAATGATCTCCTTGGCATATGTAGCATCCATTTGGTGGAGCTCTATTTCCCTTGTTATTATTCTTATTTCTACCCTGAGGCATAGTTTCCTTAGCCTTCTTTTGATTTACTGGCTTCTAATCTTATCTTTTAGAAAAATCTTTGCCATCCCTCTTGAACTTATTGTTCTGAAAGTTAGCTCTATTTTTGCCTCCCAGTCTATTTTGATCTCCTCCTTTAGGTTTCTTATTTTGCTCTTTTTCCCATTTCATAAACCTCACACTCTTTTGCTTATTGAATTCATTTTTTTCTTTTCGGATAACTTTTGATAGTTAAAATATGCTTTCCTAGTCTCCTAGTTGGCTTCTTATTTTCATGCTAGATCAAAATTTGTAGGAAGATTTATAGGATTGTGCATATTTACCACCATCATAATTCTAGGATGTAATCCCAAAATAAATTTTTGAGTCTTAATTTCTTCGTTGCTTTCATATTGAGATGCATATTTTAACAGTTGAATAAAATTTTGATGATAATCATGCACTGACATAGTTTCCTATCACAGATTAGAAAAATCTTTGAATTTCTCCACATAATATTGCTTAGTCAAAAATTTATCTTTAAATTCCTTGACAAAATCCTCCCACCTAAGGTTTGTAGATTCACTATTATGCCCTTTCTTATAGGACTTCCACCAATATAGGGTTACTTTGATCATATTCATAACTGCCAATGTAGTTTTAGATTTAGATAACAAAACCACCAGGGAAAAGTATGACTCTAATTCACTTAGCCAATTTTTTGTTGTATCACCATCACCTTTCCCATTAAATTTGGATATTACAACCTTCTTTAGGTTCCTATCCAACTCTTTACTCACCCTGGTCCTACCAGTACTAGATCCTGCAGGTTCACTAGGTACCTCCTCTACCCTGCCACCTCTAGTTTCTCTTCCCCTAGCTAAGTCTTCTATGACATTTTGTTGTTGAACAATCAACTCTTGTTGTTGGACCATATGAGTTTTATTTTGGGCCATCTCTTCCCTTTGTTGTTCCATGTGTGTTTTTACACAAATTTTGTAAGATTTCCTTCCTCTATAACAAGATCGTTTGGAGGAGGTTCATTCAACCATTTCATCCTTCTTTCATATTGAGGATCTTCTTGTCTTATTCATGTCCTTAGTCCCCTTACAGGTCTTTCGGTGGCTTCTTCCTCCCTGCCTCCCATAGGATTTCTCAAAGACCCACCCTGTAGTATTCATGTCATTTGACTTGTAGGTGAAAGAGATAAGTTAATAGTCTTTTATTGATCTAAATAAATTTTCTTAATAAAAGTCTACAACTTAGAATCTCTTATGCTCTAATACCATATGTAACAACCCAAGTCTACCCACCTAGTTGTACCACAAAATAAGTCAAACAAAATTTACCAGGTATTTTTTTTGTTCAAATTCAAGGTTGTACTCTAATGGTGCTTTCAGGTTCACAACAGAATTTATTTCACCCAATGAATCAAGGTTATTTCCTTTAAATTAGTACAGACATATTATACCACTTTTGGATACAGGATTGTTGTGGATAGTCACCCAAGTGGATGAGATTGGCCAAATATTGTGGTAGGTGCCATTATGTGGAATCGATTAAACTTATTTAATGTCCTTGTGTTTTGGCATAAGGGTCGATCCACAATTGGGGTTATCCTCTAGGGCCCATAACACCTAGAGGGTGGATGCTTGCTTCCCCATCCCTTATCATATTGAACCTTTGACTAATTGGTTGAATCATTCTATTACTTGTATGAAAGGAAATAGTGTATATATACCTTTGTGACTAACTGATTCCCCTACCCAAATTCAGTTAGTGCCATGTCAATACCTTGACCTTGGACTTCATCACACATGTCCACTATAACTCATACTCGTTTATCCCATACCAAACTCTGTGGCTAAGCTAGAAAAGTAAAATGAACATGGGACTTATCATAGTACTACTTGAGAAGCAACCTAGGGGTAGTGTCCTATACCGCTCCCTGTTATAAGTTCGGACCTAGTCACTTTCTAGACCAATTCCATCATACTACAATTATCTCGAAAAATATTTTGTGCATACCTGCACCTCAACAACATTGTTTGTTCATGTTTAATTGACCTTCACGAGGAATATATTAACCATTCCTCATCATGGTATCAATTGGAGAATTATTTGTTTGATAGTTTTTTTATCATAATTAGATTTATGATTCCATTGGCAATAAGCTTTTGCCATTACCCACAATGACTAGTTCAATGTGTTTCATTTGTATCCTAATCATAAGTACCTTTATATCCAAATTTTCGATCACAAAACATATAGATGAAAAATATATTTAATTTTGAGTTTTAACATCTCTTCTATAAATCCTTTTTCTCATATTCTAAAGTTCCTACGCTTTGGAAAAGTTTATATTTTTCTTTATATTCTATTCACAATCACTGAAGTAATAGAAAGTTCTTATTTTAAAAATGCAGCTATCATAGCAATCTAATCTACTAACCATTGGGCTAAATTTGAGATTAATCTTTAACCATCTACTTATAGGGTTTATAAAAGAATATTTTCCAAAGTTCTTAGCTATTAAATACATCTAACATTCACAACACCTGGTACTCCAAGCATTTAACAATTCTCATAAAAAAGAATAAGTAACCTACTAACACGGTTACACTTTCTTATTAAAAGTCCCACTTTACTTTATTAATTTTTAGGAAAATAAAACAACACAACCACATTTAATATAAAGTCTCTTTCTCAAAAGATGAGACGAAAGCTAGATGATATGTTTATAATAGTTGTTCAACGCAAACCAAAACCCTAGTAAGGACTTCAACTTGTTTTTATAGCAGAGTCTAGATACACGTACCCTCTAGAGCAAGAGGTAACATAATATTGTTTTCTTTGTACGAATGGAAATTCTATATCAAACATTTCTTCCAATTAAAATCTAATTTATTATTTCCCTTGTAATTTACTAGCATCTATAAGCAAATAATTTACCAAAATACTAGACATGATTGATAAAGGAAAGGTATCTCGAAACACGACTTCACTTACCTTTCTACTAGACAGAGTTTAACTGTAAGGAAAATCAAACTATATCCCAATAATGATTGTTTAGTCAAAGCTTCCATATATTGACTGGTAGTCTAAATACTCTACTGTTTTAAAACATAGATGCACAGTGAACACTTATAAATGTTATACATTCTAGACTCTTTTTTCTAAATTTGAAACCAAACGCTAACATTTTCAATGTAATATTAATCATAGAGTAAATTATGTATATTAAACATATTAACTCTGAAATGTTCCGAAGTACCACACTAACGGTTGGCGTCTTAAAAGAAGTCCTTAGCTGCATTTGCTCTTTTCGATCAGGATAAGTTGAGTTATTCATGAAGGAAATAAAGTTTAATTTGAAAGAAACCACAACCATCTTCCCAACATTTCCATTGTAAAAATAAATAGTGACATACATTACTTCTTAAAACACCTAACAATAGACTTATGTCATTGCATGACTAACATTAAGGTTTCTTCCTTTAACAAAGTTTTCCAAAGAAGTTTATACACAAGTGACTCTTGTATACTAGCAATGCGCTCTCATACCCTTATAATTGAATACTAAGTTGTTCATCAATTCAAAGGAATAAATTTTACATAACCCTTTCATTCTCAAACCAACTTTTTTACAATATATTATTCTCATAGTTTTTTCTGACTGTATACAACCACTGCAGTTTCAACAACAGTTGCACTGGATTTCAAAGAGGGAAAAGATTGTCAAATAATATTATTGACTTCATTTGTCTACCAATATGTCTTCTATAGGTTCTTAATCAACTATCGCTTCCTTCATTGTTTCCTGTGTGCGATGTTGATTTTAAACTAATTCCCATTAGCTTTGTTCAGTTTGGTTTTGTAACAACGAGATCAAAATTGACTCTCCTCTTATGAATGCAAACTAATTTCATGCATCCATGTAAATCAAGCAATTCATATTCCAAAATGCACACAACAAACTCTTAAATCATGAGCACATATTTTAATGGGTTATCCACATTTTCCAGATAACAAAAATCAACAAGCACAGTTACAAAGCTCATGATTTCAACAAAAACATTCGGTCTAGATATTCGTCCACACACAATATCTTCATACGAGTGCAACAGTAATATTTTTCCATTTCATTCACATTCGACATTACATTACATTCTTTATCCAGAACTAAATATAATAAATCTTATTCAAACAAAAATTCGAAATAGTTATGTATGTATCCAACCTGGATACTGCTGCAATTTCAAATTGCTCTCTTGACTACAATGGCTTCCACCATGCAGAAGTCTATCTCCTCTCTCTTTTCTTCCGAGGATTCTCAAAACAAAAAGAAACAATGCATATCTTTTCCCACACTCCTCTCCTTTTTCATGCACAGCCGAAGAATATGTAGGAAACTACGAACAATCGTGACACCTTTCTCGGCGCTTCCTTTCTTTTCGCTCAGATACTTTTGCATAATGAAAGCACAAATAAATGCAAAAGTTAAAGTTTTGTTAAATTTATCCCACCTTAAATGCAATAGTTAAGTTTTGTTGAATTTGTTCGACCTTAAATGCAAAAGTTAAGTTTTGTTGAATTTGTTCGACCTTAATTCTTGTACTTTGTCTCAGTGGAAAAGGCGCCAACCCCTTCGGAAATCATCCACCTATCCCATGAAGTTAATATAAGAAAAGTTTTATAGTTGATTTTGGGTGTAGTTCTATTCGTGTTCACATTAAATTTAGAGTAAAAAGTTATGTAGTTTACTAATATATTTAAACTGAAGTTAATAAAAGGAAAGTTCTATATTTGATTTTGGTTATAGTTCTATTCGTGTTCACATTAAATTTAGGGTAAAAGTTATGTTGTTTGCTAATATATTTAAACTAGGGTCGGAACTATAAAAAAATCTACGTCTACGTGGCAGTCACACTCTTTTAATGTAGAAGAAATCTCCTAAACCATTCCCTTTAACCTTATTTTGAAGCTTAATCACATCAAGACTAGACTACAATTTCAAGAGACTAACTCCGTATCCGTTATATTCACCCACTCAGAGATATTACAACCATCTTAAAAGATCAAGAGAGTAATTCAAACCAATTAAACTAATTCAATGCCAATTGGATTGCTGACGGAAATGATTGCCATAGATATATAAATTTAAAATGAATCTTTACATTTTGCCTCCCTCAAATTTAGGTGAATTTTTTACCTTCAAGAGATGTAGCCAGACCTTCAAATTTGTGGGCAGTGGAGTTGTGAAGATACTCCTCATCCCAATGGGGTAAACAAGCAGACTGGTGATGAGACACGCACCTCATCCGATACTATGGTGGAGAGGCGCTGGTGTGCCATGCGGAATATGTCGTTCACGCGGTACCCGGAGACTATTATTAAATTGAATGTTAGAATAAATATTACAACTCCATAGTCGTACCTTCTCTTGATAACGACGAAGAACCGGAAGAAGGAACCAGCTGCGCGTGCAAGATCAGAAACGTGTAAAGTATTTATTAGAACAGGGTATTAGAGTGGAATGCAACTGTAAACAAAAAAAAAAAAACAATAAAATTTAAAACAGTTCGATGTAAGAAGAGAAGAGAGAAACAACCTAGAACGAAAATTGTGAAGCCTATGAGAATAGCCTCGCCTGGTTCGCCTGCTTGTTCTGACAAGTAACTGACGGCAGTGTGATGCGGAGCATCCAGCCTGGAGAGATTCGCCCGGCAACCGTCAACTTAACACGAATAACCACCTGAATAGGATAAGCGTTTCATGCGAAAGATAAGATAAGAGATAAGCTACGATAAAAAAAGGAAAAAAAAAAACAGTAGTTCCACCGTCTAGTCAGAAAAAAAATTTATGTATAAATTAGAAATTCCAACATATAAAGTAGTTGGTTGGCAATTCGCAGTGTTTTGTGTTGATAGGTAAGATGAGAGAAATGGAAAGAGGGAGGAGATAGGGAAAAAAAAAAATTATGTAAAATAAAACTTTTTATTGTAGTCGCCTAGAGTAGAAAAATATAAAGATTATTATTTTCAAAATTTTGTTTTTTTGTGTTATTGTTGTAAGCGAATTTTAATCTTTCTACAAAGTAAACTGTGGTGTTGGTTTTTTTTATGTACAGGATCCGAAGGTGGAGATTGAATTCGCCGTTGCATCATATATGGTATCAGAGTCAGAAGATGGACGTGTTGAAGAAACAATGGCACAATGGGGAAGAAGCAAACCGCAAGGTCCTCGAGCCACATATATAGCGGAGATGTTGAGGGGAATTGTTGTTCGATTCGAAGCAATCAAAAATAGCTCAAAGAAGAGGTGTTCATCTTGAGGAAGTTAGTGACAGTGAAGAAGAGGAGATAGATCATGAAGAAAATTGTGATGAAGAGCGAGAGGAAGAAACAAATGAATGATTGATTCAGGCAATTTCAAATTTGGGTCAAAAATCGAAGATAGAAACTTCATCATACAATGGAAGCCTGAATCTAGAGGAGCTCATTGACTAGATTGCAGAAATGGAAAAATATTTTGACTTTGAGTCAATTGAAGACCCTAAACGAGTGAAATTTACCTCCACAAAGTTAAAAGGACATGCATCCTTGTGGTGGGATCATGTGCAGATGGAAAGACGAAGGAAAGGCAAGGAAAAGATCAAGTCATGGGAGAAGATGGTTGAAAAGATCAAGTCATGGGAGAATATGGTTGTCAAACTGAAAGCCAAATTTTTGTTGTTAGACTACAAATTGGGTTTTTTAAGAAGTTACAAAATTTACGACAAAAGGAATTGAGTGTGAAATATTACATTGAAGAATTATACAAGTTGACCATTAGGACTGGTCACATGGAAGATAATGAAGAGAAGGTATCAAAGTACATCAATGGGCTAAAAAATGCCCATATGGATGAAATTAGTATGCTAAGAATATGGACAATAGAAGAAGCCTACCAATATGCCTTGAAGGCAGAGGAGAAGTTGTTGTGGAGGCAACAAAATAATGCAAGAAGAAAACAATCCTCTCAAGGAAAAGAACAATCAAATAATGGTAGCATGCAACATTTGCAAGAAGGAGAAGCTAGTACTTCTCAGGGTGATTTTAATCAGAACATTGGAGGAGGTGGAGACTCCTCACGAGGTAGAGGTGGTTTTAGTCGAGGAAGGGGTAGAGGATTCTCTAGACATAGAGGATTCTCTGGAAAATGTTTCCAACATAGAGAAAATCAGGTAGATGGATGTCCAAACGCGCAACAGAGTAACAACATAAGAAAGGAGATCAAAAATTACATTGCACGAGCAAAGGAAGAAAGTGTTGCTTCCCCAAGTCACGTAGAAGAGCCTGAGCAAGGAGAAACTCTCATGATGAAGAGAGTACTATTGAAGCCAGAGAAAAAGAAAGTGAACCTGTTCAAAGGAGAAGCCTTTTCAAAACAGTATGTAAATCAGGGGGTAAATGTTGTTAGGTCATAGTAGACAGTGGAAGTACAGATAACCTAGTTTCTATCGAGATGGTGGAGAAACTAGGGTTGAGGAGGATAGAACATCCCAATCCATACAAGGTCTCTTGGTTGCAAAAGGGACATCAAATCTTGGTGACTGAACAATGTATGGTAGATCTCCAAATTGGCTCTTATAAGGATGCGATTCTATGTGACATCATACCAATGGATGCTTGTCATGTCTTGTTGGTAAGACCGTGGTAATTTGATAAAAAGGCAGTGCATGAAGGTAGGGAGAACACCTACACTATTGATAAGGATGGAAAGAAGTTTGTGTTGACTCCATTGAAGGACAAAGGGAAAGAAGTGGACACCAGTCCTACAGTGAGCCAGGATATGGAAAAGCAATCCTTGAAGGGAAAGAAGAAGAAGGAAGCATGTTTTGCTTTCATTGTTGAACCCACAAAAAATGGGACAATGGAAAAGATGAATGAAATCCCACATGGTGTGAGGGATTTGATGGAAGAATATGCAGAGATGCTTTCAAAATATGGGTTGCCACCAATAAGGAGCATGGGTCATCACATGGATTCTAGTCTCAGATCGAGCTTGCATGATAAGTCGACATCAATGGAGAATGAGGAAGAAAGGGTAGAGACAAGCAACCAGATAAGCATAGAAGAGAAGCATTTGATCCAGGTCATCAATCATAGTGATGATGAAGATGACGATGCAACAATTCCTATTGTAGATAAGGAGAAAGAGGAAGAGAGAGAAAGTGGTAAAGAGATGGTAGAAGATGACTCTCATCAGGTCATTGTTGGCCATGACAAAGGTCATGTTGTTAGAGTTGATAGTGACAATGTTACTTCAAAGTGTGGTGAAGGACATTGTGAGGATGATCGAGATCAGAGTGGTGATGAAGAGTTTGGGTGCTTTGAAAAGCACACAAGAGGCATTGGCTCCATGTTGATGAGAAGAATGGGGTACAATGGTGAAGGATTGGGAAGATGTGGGTAAGGTATGAAAATGCCCATACTGCCAGAGATAAGGCCAAAGAATGAAGGCCTTGGATATGCAGGTCCGACAAGAAGTAGTGGGACAAAATTTGTGAGAAGAGAGAGCAGTACAGGGAATGCAGATTCAAGAATGGGTTGTTGCAGTCAGTGTGGAAGATCTGGACATGTAGCAACTAGGTGTTGGAACCTGCATCCTTGTGGGAATTATGGAGGATGAAATCACTCCACATGTGAGTGTTGGCACCGAGAGGAAGATGCCAACAAAGTGTATGTTGATTGTGGTTGGATGGATATACCGCAATAGGAGAAGGTGAAGAGAATGCTGAGTGCATTCTATGTGAGGAGGTTTGATCCTCGGAGGGCAACCAAAACAAGATAACAAAGTGGCCTTGTGAAGATGACCAAGTTAAAAGAATGATAGCTTGGAAGAACATGAGCGGGAGCTCATGAAACATTTTTGTTACCCAGGGAGTATGATGCAGAGCATCCAGTCTAAAGAGATTCGTCTAGCAACCGCCAACTCAACACGGAGTAATCAGATGGATAGGATAAGCGTTCCATGCGAAAGATAAGATAAGATAAAAAGGAAAAAGAAAATAGTAGTTCCACCGTCCAGTCAGAAAACAATTATATGAATAAATTAGAAATTCCAACATAGAAAGTAGTTGGCAATTCCTCGTGTTTTGTGTTGATGGATAAGATAAGAGAAATGGAAAGAGAGAGAAGACAGATAGGGAATAAAAGAAAGAAAAAAAAATTATGTGAAATAATCGCAAGAGAGTAGAAAAATATAAAGACTATTATTTTCAAAATTTTAGTTTTTTTGTGTTATTCCTGTGAGCGAATTTTAATGGTTCTGCAAAGCAAACTGTGGTGTTGGTTTTTTTAATGTGCAGATTGCAAAAACCAAAGGTGGAGATTGAATTCGGCGCTGCATCACAGTGGCTAATGAACCTGCCGCCAGAGTCCCAAATCCCCTGTTTAATCCTTTATTCAACGTAGCCCATGCATAAAGAGAAGCCCGCAGAATGAATCTCTCTCCTCACCCAAATTATTCTAGAATATGCAATCGAAAACTTGGTATAAATTGCCTCTCCTTCCCACTCCCACTCTCTTCAAAAGAATGAGTATGAAATTAATTAGAGCCTCCGAGTTTTTGAAGGTTAGTGGATTGGTAAGTGTTTGTTTGATCAGTTATTTATTAAGAAAACTTCCAAATTCAAATCTTGGAGACAGCTTGTTTGCAAAGGTAGTATTGTAACCAACTCTCCTATATATATTAAAAAAAAATAAAAATATTAACTATCATTCATATAAAAAATTTTAACTTAAAAATACATTATTAAAAAAAATCACTTGTGAAAACAGGAGCATCACACTATATTGATTATGCGAAAAATCTCCATTCCTAAGCATCACACTATATTGATTATGCGAAAAATCTCCATTCCTAAGCATCACACTATATTGATTACGTGAAAAATCTCCATTCCTAAGCGTCTCGTGAAGTAGGAATTATAAAATGAGTACACACTTAAATGAAAACATACAGTGCAGTTTAAGCATTAATTCCTAGCTTAACTAAGTTCTCATGTATCAGTGCATTCGCTTTTCTTTGCATGTTTTAATTACCTTGCGTTTTAGTTCAAAATTGTCCAGAGCTAATCCGTCAAAACATTTTCGTTCTAGAAAATTAAACTACTCATCAGGCAATCTCTAAAAAGCTGTACTAGGTCTTCAGAATATTCTTACATATCTGCAGGTTATTTAAGATTGTTTCCCTGTATTTAAGCTCTCCATTTAAGTTCTGAGTCTTCCCAATTTTTCTCAATGCGTGTCTTACGTGGTGACCATCGCATATTAAAACACCATACGATCATATCCTTAACTTCTCTATGTTGCAATAAGAACTGACGAGAAAACAGATGTACCTTTACATTATTCTCCTTATTTATATTTTCATAAAAAAAATTATAATCTTTTATCAAAGTTCTTACCAAATTTATCCCTTTCTTAGCTACATTATTTTTTTTAACAAACTACACTAGAGACTGAACGAATGAAAACCAAAACCGGAAAGAATATCCCACTTTGAGGGCACTGTCTATTCGAAAAGCACACGTGATATAATTGGCAAACTAACAACAAATTCCTGCGCCAAAATCGGATTTCAATGGAAAGAAAATGGGAATTTCAATTAAACGGGCAGATCGAAGGGAAATCAAAGAGCCATTAACAACAATGCCCTTTCACTAAACAAAATCGCAGATTAAACTTACCGGCGCTGGAAAACGGCAGATCAGCCGATCGACCCCAGGGAACACACACAAACAGAATTTGTAGATACATTTTATCTCCACGTTTGCAAAACTCACCTGTTTGTCTCTCTCTTTCGACGGAAAACGACTCGACCTCAATTCCGCCTCGGACACGCTCCCGTCCTATGCAATGCAAATGCTGGCAGTTCAAACACAAATACAAACGAAGGAATAGGAATGGGCGAAGTATAAGCAGCGTAGCCATAAACATCCACAGCAGTGCAGAGCAACGGGAAGAGGAAGGCGGGCACTTGATCGCTTAGGTGGTTGTAATTATTTTAATTATGAAATATTTAATAGTGTTGTGATTATTATAATTATGAAATATTTAATAGCGTCATTAGCCTAAAATGATGATGGGATAGTTGTTTTTTTTTTTTAATTCAAAGGGAAATCGGTAATTTTATGATTGACCAATTGTTAACCTTTTCAGGAATGCGTTTAATCTTGGTACTCAACCAAAAAAATAACAAAATGTCATCTAACCGTCGTGGGTCTAGGTGGATTGGTAAGTTGGCACGTTTATCGAGAGGAGATTTAGGTTCCAATCCCACGGGCATGTTCATTTATAGCCAGTAGTTCGATCTGACTCTTTTACGTATTACACCTAACTCATGACGGTGATTTGTTTCCTGCTTGTCCCGCGGTCCCCTTCATGCCACATGTTGAACCAGACTAACGAAGACGTGCGAACCCTATGCATATGGCGGTCCCCATCTCACGTCGGGTTACCATTAACGAGACGGTGGGTGTGTTGGAAGCCTTCGCTAATAGTTTGAACCCTGCCAACTACGCTCGCAATTACTAAAAATTGTAATTGTAATCAATTCATCTATGTAACCAAAAAAAAATGTCACCCAACCCAACAAATCGCTACATAAATTAGTCATGAGTAAAAACAAAAGTATGGGACACTATGGAAGATTTGAGTACAACCTCTTAGAAGGTATTATATTTGGAATTACTTAAGACATAACTATAGTGGTTAAGAGCTCTCTTATGTAACAAAAAAAAAAACTATAGTGGATAAGAGACTTATTCACTTAGATGAAAATACTTAGACTAAGGATTACCAATATTATGTCCACCATTCTAAGGTCTTATCAAGTGCAATATAATTGAGAAACCTTTGTATTCATGCATATACTAGCCTTAAGATGCTTATAACTTTCCCTTAGAAAAGCATGATTACTATTAATTATTTAGCGAAGGATGATGATCCATCATAAATGATAATAATTATTTATAACAATATGGCAATCCGTAGAGCTTTGGTTGATGAGGGGAGTGGTACATGTTTTATGATATTACCTGTTAGGAACCTACTATTAAAAATAAACTCACTCACACAAAATACTGTAAATAAACAGAAATTCATCAAATAACAAAATAACACTATGCAGAAAGTAATTGCAGAATTGAAACAATCTCACAAAATAACTCAGTATCGCGAGGCCTCTTCGAGGGGGCAACCTCCTTCAATATTTCATTAACTTGCAAAAAGATACATTCGTACATGGCTCCATGTCTTTTAAAGAAAAGCTTCATGCAACCCTAACCCTAAGCTCAAGAGTTGGCTTACATGCAAAATGCCACTCGAGCTAGAATCTTCTACCAAACATCGGTTACATTCTTGATAACGGTTACATGAAATGGCCCCACTTGTCTAGGTGCCTTACTTGCCACATACCATTACAAAAGTATTACAAAATAACATTATAAGGGGGTCCCCACGTTGGACGTGGGTCATTACATAATCAATTGAGAATTACAAAAATAATGTTAGGATGGGGTCCTAACATGTCCTTCCCCTTCAAAAAGCTTTGTCCTCAAAGTTGTAGATGAGGAAACTGGTGTTGGAGCTGGTGGAGAGACTCCCATGTAGCATCTTTTGGTTGTAGACCACACCATTGAACAAGGACCTCAGTAATGGCTCGGTTGCGAGTGTGCATCCTATGATCCAACAATTGTTCTGGCTCGAGCAAGATAGAACCTTCTTCATCCAATTTTGGGAGGGCAGATTGAACTTGTACCTGATTTCCCACAACCTTCTTGAGAGAGGATACATGAAAAATAGGGTGGAGCTTGGATGTCGATGGTAGGGCCAATTTGTAGGTCATGGCACCAATCCACTGTAAAACCTGGTAGGGCCCATAGTACTTGGCCACAAGTTTTTGGCACCTACAAAGCTGGAGGGATGACTGTTTGTATGGCTACAAGTGAAGGAAGACCATATCACCAACATCAAAGCTACGCTCAGAATGGTGTTGATCAGCTTGTTGGCGCATCCAGTTCTGGGTCGCTTCCAAATTCATCTTTAGTTGATGGAGGACTTCGACATGTTGGTTGAGTGTAGTGTCAACTGCATGGACCTTAGAGCTACCTAGAATGTAGGAGGAGGGCGTGAATGGAGGCTGGCCATAAACTACTTCAAAAGGGGTGACCTTGGTCATCGTGTGATAGGAAGTATTATACCACCACTCGGCCAAGGGAAGCCACTTCACCCATTGTGTAGGATGATCAAGGAGAAAGCAACGAAGGTAGATCTCCAAATATTTGTTGATAATCTTAGTCTGGCCATCCATTTGTGGATGGTAAGTTGAACTCATTTTGAGTTGAGTTCCCTACAACTTAAACAATTCTTGCCAAAAATTACTAGTGAATGTAGGGTCACGATCAAACACAATGGAGGTGGGCATGCCATGAAGGCGAAAGATAGAATCAAGGAAAATTTGGGCAACTATGGAGGCCATGTAAGGATGGGAGAGGGAACAAAAATGAGCATACTTCGAAAGATGATCCACTACCATAAAAATAACTGATTTGCCTCTGGACTTAGGTAACCCTTCAATAAAGTCCATGGAAATATCTATCCAAACCTGTTCGAGAATAGGCAAGGGTTGTAGAGTTCCTAGAGAATGCATCATTTCACCTTTCATCCATTGATAGGTGTCACATGCTACCACAAAATTGTGTATGTCCTTCTTCATACCCTTCCAAGAAAAGGTACACTTAATCCTTTCATATGTTTTGAGGAACCTTGAATGGCCTATAATGGGGGAAGCATGCATTTCCTTCATGAGAAGTTCTTGGAGTGGAGATGTGTGAGGAACAACAAGGCATTGGTGGTAGCATAAATCTTGTCCATCCCAAGTGTATCCAGGACATGAGGTAGGCTTTGTTTGAAGGGAGGCAACCAAAGTTTGCAAGCTTGAATCCTTAAGCACCTCCTCATGAAGAGAATTTATCCATTAGGGAATGGGTGAAGAAATGGCACATAACATATTGTGAGCCTCAAATTGGTGAGAGAGGGCATCCACCACAATGTTCTCCTTGCCCTTTTTATAAGTAATATCATAATCATAGCCCATGAGCTTAGAGACCCACTTCTATTGTTCAAGGGTGGCAACCCATTGCTCTAAGAAATATTTGAGACTTTGATGATCTATTTTAATGGAGAAATGATACCCAATGAGATAAGGTCACCAATGAGTGACCACATGCAAAATGGCAAGCATTTCCTTAGCATAAGTTGATTTTCCTAGATTGCAACTAGAAAGCGCTTTACTAGTGAAAGCCAAGGGGCACCCTTCCTGCATCAACACCGTACCAATACCATTGCCTGAAGCATCACTTTCAATTACAAAAGGCTTGGAAAAATTAGGCATTGCTAAGATCGGAGTGGTTGTCATAGCGTGCTTCAACTCTAGGAAAGCCTGTTCAGCTGGACTAGTCCAAGTAAAAGAATCCTTTTTTAACATGGATGTTAAGGGAGCGATAATTTTTCCATAGTTGTAGATAAATTTATGGTAATAGCCTGTAAGCCCCAAAAATCCATGAAGACCTTTTAGAGTGTGAGGTTTCGACCACTCTTGAACCACCTAAATCTTCCTAGGGTCAACTTTAACGCCATCTTTGGTGATAATGTGTCCCAAATATTCCACTTCTATCAACCCAAAAGAACACTTGGACCACTTAGCATAAAGTTTATGTTGTGCCAAAAGTTGTAGAGTCTGATCCACATGGGAGAGGTGCTCTTCCCAAGAGTGACTATAAACCAAAATATCATCAAAGAAAACCAGAATGAATTTATGAAGAAAGGGATAAAAAATGTTGTTCATGAGGCTTTGAAATGTGGAAGGTGCATTGGTCAAGCCAAATGGCATCACCAAGAATTCATAATGACCCTCATGAGTACGAAATGTGATTTTGGAAATATCTTCATCCTTGAGCCTGATCTGATGGTACCTAGAGTGAAGATCTAATTTGGAGAAAAACATAGTCCCATGCAACTCATCCAATAATTCATCCACCATCGGAATAGGAAACTTATCCTTAATGGTGAGCTTATTGAGCTCACAAAAATCAATACATAATCACCATGATCCATATTTCTTTCACACCAATAAGATAGGAGAAGAGTAAGGGTTGTTACTCGGGTGAATGACTCTAACTTTTAATAATTCTTGCACTAACTTCTCTATCTCTGACTTAAGGGTATGAGGGTATCGGTATGACTTGATGTTAGGTGGTACACTACTAGGTACCAATGGAATGGCATGGTCATGGGAGCGACGTGGTGGCAAGTCTATTGGTTCAGCAAAAATTGCATTGTGCTTTGTCAAAACAAGTTGCAAATCTTCAAGAATTTGGTCCACTTCTGTAGTAGGTGGCTGGATTGCAAATATCTATGTGATGACCCCATGAGAAGATTTTTTTAACAACTTCTCCATATGGTTTGAGCTGATAATCTGAGGAGGCCCTACTTTTGAACCTTAAAGAGTGTAAGACTATCCATTCTGTGAAAACTGCATCCATAATTCTACAAAATTCCATGCGATGGTGCCCAAGGTACCCAACCATTGAGCTCCTAACACAATATCACATCCCCCTAATTGAAGAGCAAACATATCTTGTTTGAGCTCATAATCCCCTATTTTCAATTTAACATTACGACATTTACCTTTGCAAGGTAAGGTCCCTCCATTTGCCACCATAACCTCAAAGGAATTGCATGTGTGTATGTAACAATTGGCCTATTTGGCAATTTGAGGATCAATAAAGTTGTGTGTGCTACCTGAATCAATAAGGATTGTAAGGCATTGGCCTTTGAAAAAATCCACAACTTTCATGGTCTGTGGAGTAGTAATCCCTGCAAGAGCATGGACAAAAATTTTTGCCTAGGGTTCTTCATGTACTTCCTCTTCATTTTGAGGTTGTTCTTCTATTGTTTCTACTTCATCATCACTATGGTCACTACTTACGGGTTCCTCTACATCTATCAGGAACAACTTCTTTTGGGCACACCTATGCCCTCTAACATATTTTTCATCACAATTGTAGCACAACCCTTGGGCTCATCGAGCATCCATTTCCTCGGTGGTCAAGCATTTTGAGGGGATAGATTTATTTTCATTATTGCTTGTGAACTTGGGAGGAAAAGAGGGTTTGGTTGGTTGAAATTTAGGTGTCCTCCTTTGAGCTAAAAATTTGGATTTGACCAACCATGCTAGGCTTATGGCTTGCATCATTGTTTGTGGTTTGAACATCTTAACCTCGGCTTGAAGATCATCCTTTAAGCCACTGATGAAACAACTCATAAAAAACCCTTCATTCAACCCCTTGGTTCTGTTAGCCAATTTTTCAAATTGGGCCTGGTAGTCTCGAACTATAGAAGTTTGTCTCAGCTTGGTTAGTGCTCCTTGAAAATCATCATATTCACTAGGGCCAAAGTGAGTGAGTAGTTGTGATTCAAAAACTTCCCAAGAAGGATCGATAATGGTATGTTGGAACCATTGGTACCATTGTAAAGCTTCTAATTCAAGATTGAAAGAAGCCATCTTGACCCAATAATATTTAGGGACATTGTGGAGTTGGAAGAATTGATCAACGCGACATAACCACCCATCCATGTCTTTCCCATTGAACTTAGGAAAGTCTAATTTAGGCATCTTGAAGGTAGTATCATGGTCAAAATTAGTGTGAAAACCTTCCTTTTCCTTATGGGGTCCTTTTCCTCACCTTGATTGTTCTGTATCCTGATACTCAAATACTTGTGGGCCACCTTGAAGCTTAGACTCAACCTCTAGAATTTGTTCTTGAATTTTGGTTTTGGAGGTAATGTATTCACTTTTGAAGCATTGGATGTCATCTTGTATTGATTGATTGTCTTGGATAATGGCACTAAGTTGTTTGGTGATGGTCTCCAATGTTAAGGTAGTTTGTTCCATCTCTTTTTGGTGTCCACGAGTACCAGTAACCATTTTGGTGTGATTTGAATGACTACTAGTGACTTACTAAAAATAGAAGTGTGATTTTAAGGGTTACTATTTTTAGTAATAAGTCCAAAAAAGTGCTTGGGTGCTATATATCAAAATGATCAGCTCAAAAAGATGGTCACAATGAGCTATATCCCACAACACTAGTTTTGGGCACCCTAAATTTTTTTATTGTTGTTTTGATGAGTCTATTGGTGAGGTCGATTTTTCCTCTGGAGGTTGGGTTCAAAAGTTGGGTACTATGTCAACCGACTCTGCCCTATCTATTCTGACTATTGACCACTCCTAACACTATCCTATCACCTGTACTATGACCACTGACACTATTTAATCACTAACTCTAGGATTCTCTGTACTATGTAGTTACTAATGCTATCTACTATTTTTTTCATTGACTACCCTATAATTATTGACTATTATAGATGATTGTTACTACCACTATCAACTTGATTGTTACTACCACTAACCCGAATGTTACTAAAATATTTCTTGATTATCATAGACACTTGCAGACTCTACCTTGACTGTTTGGTGCATGTAGTTTTTTTGTGATAGGGAAGTCTCCTTCGTATGCTCAATCTTGTGGGAAAAATTATAGGTTTAGTAGAATAGGAAGGCTTTGTTTTTGCAGGTTGAACAATAGTACCAAATAATAGTGCTCGAACCAATATTTTAGGCCACTACCCAAGGAGGATTCCACATATACCCTTGAGCACACTATCTGCCTCTCTGATAGTATGAGAGGGTAATATTTTGGGATGTTTTCCCATGTACTATGGATAATACAAGGCCAAAAAGCTTCCTAATGGATAAAATTTTGTTTAACCCTAGATGGTCTCCCTAAATACCCGAAGATATGTGGGAGCTCGATTCCATGCATGGGTGTTGTCTGAGGCCTGGGTATTGGAGCTTGATCACCCCTCACTTCACTAGATGCTTTATGGGCTATCTAGCTTAGCCAATAATGATAGCTCCTCCATGATATTTTAAAACCCCTAGCATATGGTTTCTAACCTACTCAACTACTGTATAAAAAGAAAGGACTATATTTTTTTTGTGGTTTTGTATTTTTTTAAATAAAGGATAATAGAAAATAAAAACACAAGAAAATTATACCTAACAGTTGGAATGGATGGGCAAGAATTATCATAGTCGTAGTAGAACTCGACCTTGGAAAGTGCTCTGATACCACTTGTTAGGAACCTACTATTAAAAATAAACTCACTCACACAAAATACTGTAAATAAATAAAAATTCATCAAATAACATAATAACACTATGCAAAAAGTAATTGCAAAATTGAAACAATCTCACAAAATAACTTAGTATCGTGGGCCTCTTCGAGGGGGCAACCTCCTTCAATATTTCATTAACTTGCAAAAAGATACATTCATACATGGCTCCATGTCTTTTAAAGAAAAGCTTCAACCCGCAGAGTTGGCTTACATGCAAAATGCCACTCGAGCTAGAATCTTCTACCAAACATCGGTTACATTCTTGATAACGGTTACATGAAATGGCCCCACTTGTCTAGGTGCCTTACTTGCCACATACCATTACAAAAGTATTACAAAATAACATTATAAGGGGGTCCCCACGTTGGATGTGGGTCATTACATAATCAATTGAGAATTACAAAAATAATGTTAGGATGGGGTCCTAACATTACCCTGATAGATAAACTAAATATTCCTAGAGAAAATATCCTCTCTACTCAAAGTCATTGCTATGCTTATAATGGTAAGCCACATGATCTTGTAAGTTGCATTTTATTTCTAATTTTGGCTAGGCCTAAATAAGTAAGAATGAATTTTATGGTGTTTTATTTTCAAACCAACTATAACAAGCTATTAGGCAGACCTTGGACTAGTAAGATGAGAGCCATAACTTCCTCTCTTTGTCAAGTAGATAAGTATACTTACGATGATAAATTCTTCACCATAAAAGAAGATATAGATCCTTGGGGGACACATTCTCCAAGCCATGGTAAATGTTTTATTCCTTCCATGGATGCAACACAAAAGGTTCCAATTTAATAATATAAGCCTCAATGAAATTCCAGAAGGATGTTATATAAGGGACAACCTGAATTTCACTTGAAATACCCTTAAGACAAGTATGAATCTAAAGACAATCAACCAGACATAGATGTTATTATTCCCTACTCAAGAGGTAGTTACAAAATTTTTACCATTATTAAAGCCTAAATAAAGAGAATATTTTATTTTGCTTTATCAACAATTGATAAAAGAATGTTGTCAAATTAAACCAATTAATATTTTGTGTACATCATAGGGGAGGAAACTAATAGTGATTTTAATCAAAGCAATTGAAACTAAGAATTCTCCTTCTACTACTATTTCTTAAGTGGCTGTGGGGCATTATCCTCTTTCTAAGGTGGGTGAGGTATTATCCATTTCTCAGGTGGATGTGAGGCATTATCCTTCTTTCTTTTCCTAATGTTCAGGAATTTTTACAAAACATATAACTTTGTTAAGGTAAGACAAGTTTGTTCCTAGATATTAGCTTGAAAATAGGGCCTAAGTTTATTTATAAACATTATTGTAGTTGCATCTTCAATTAAGTTTATATTCATATGACACTTAAGTCTTTCCCATTTTTTTTGATAATTTGTAATGATTCATTAAGACCTTATTTTGTGTTTAAAAAACATCCATTGCTTCCATTACATTCATGTTATCATCATATTATTGTTTAATCCTTTTGACAAAAGTATCTAAGGAGTAAATCTTAGGTATTGTGGATGCTAAAAAGGGGATCCCTAGGGAGGTGCTAGCCTCGGTGGGTCCTTATTCCTTCAAGGGTCCAAACTCGGATGGGAGGGCATTGCTATCACCCCATCATTTGTGTATTTTTCAAGCTTTATCTTTGACCAAACATAGATTTTTAGGAGTTCACCAAGGGAATTTTTCAATTTCCCTAAATCTAAGTTTTGTATGTCAATTTATACCAACACCTAAGTTTTTTACTATCCTAGTGTCTAAATGCAAGAATTATGATGGGTCAATGCAAATGAAAATATTAGTGCAACATACAAAATCTATAAGTAATTTTTATTTTTGAAGCTAGCCTAAGATATAAAATGTAACTTTGTGAGAATAAAACTTTATTTCAACAATGATGCAAGGCAAACAAATTGTCTTAATATAGATCTATGATTTCCTTTCAAATGCTTATTTAGCAAACAAATGAAAAGGGGTAATGTTGGCCCAAAAGGATATTTTGTTGATTCTAAAAGTTAAAATGCTCAATGATGTATATTGCTACATGCAAAGTAAAAATGCATAAGATAAAATTCAATCATACAAAAGTTAACCTAAAGATGTCTTTTGTTTCTTCGATGAAAAATAGCCTAAAAACCAAACAAGAAAATAAGTTTTTTTTTTTCTCTTTAATCAAAGGTGAAAGGAGTAATGCATGCAAACAAAGATATCCTAAATTTATACTACATGCATTTTGAATTTGAATGCCTATAATTAAGGTATAAAGCCTATACTAAGGTTCCTTTCATTTTTTCTTTTTTATTATTAATATTTTTGATGCCTTAAAATGAAAAAAAAAAGTAAAAAATAATCAACAAACAGGAAATGCAAAATAAAGAGAAATATGCCTACTTGTCCTAGTGGTTTAGATGAATATGTCTTCTATGGACAAAATCGCTACCTACAACCTTTTTGGATGGAAAATTCGTAAAAAACTACAAAAGGGAAACACTAAAAAAAGGATTAGTTTTTCAAGGGCCTACCAAACAACAAGAAAAGTGGGTGAAATGATTGGCATAATCAGGACCTCGATGTGTGTATACAAAATCAAATTAGATTTAGGTTGGATGTGACATTACCTATTATGAATCTTCCACCTAGAACTATGATGGATGGCAGGTTTAATCTAGGTAATCAGAATCTAAATGACCAAAATTAGATTCTAAAAATAGGAATGTCACAATGATATCTTGATTTTTTTGCTTGAAAGTAAGGAATCAAGGGAGGTAGAAAATGGTTAGAATATTTTTGGTTAACTGGACTAAGCTATGCAAGATTGATAATGTAGAGTGTTCTTGAGGTGGCCTGAGAACTAGGGTAAAATATGTCAACCTAGTGAATACGTATATAGATGGTAAATTCATTATTTGTGGGCAAGGAAATGGAACAAGGGTATAAAATTTGTGTATATATATTCTAATCTAAAAGAGGTTTGCAAGTCTCTAGATAAGGTTAACAAGGAGGTCATACAATCAATTTTGTAGAGATGATCATAGAGAGGGTTCAAAAATAAATTTGCAACCTAAATGTGTTGTATATGGTAGATTCACTACAAAGGGATATGAACCAAAAATGAAGATTGTGGAGCAAGTATAAACCTACAATTTGGGTGTCAGATGTCATGATTTAAAGCCTATAAACTTGCACAAGGATTCAAGAAGTATTGCTAAACAAACTTATGCACTCTAAACTAGACAATGATTGTTATGGAAGACAAATGATAAAAATACAATAAGAAAAAAAATCAAATATGAGTGAGCTAGAAAAGGGAAAGGAAATATAATAAGACAAAGAGAAGCACTATCTCAAGACTTTAATGCCTTATTGACCTTCCCTTGCTAAAATATTGTTGAATTGAAGAGCTCAAAAGTGTCCTTTGAAAGAAATGTTAAACGAAATCCAAGCAATAATTTATTACCTCCATAAGTCATGTCAAACTGCTTCACCATAGGTTTCTTTTATAGGTAAAGTTGGGAACCTGGGGGTGAGGTGCTAAGCCCTGATTATTTAGAGGGTGTTGGTTCTCAGTTAGCTACCTTGATTGAAAACTCAATATTTTATTGAGAGTTAAACATGTTTCGTTACTAGTTAGGATGATGATTGATAGTTGATTGTTGAGTTAAAAATGCATGAGTAGTAGATGATTGGGTTGGTTAGTGACTCTATGAGGGTTAAATACCTATGACAAGTAGTCATAGATAGGTAGATATGTTAGTTGTATGTTCAAATGAATCCATCATTTGTGGATTCATTACTCGACATATTTGAATTATTGATAATTATAGAGCAAGTTTCAATGAGGAAGGAGGGAGCTGGGCAAGAAAGCTCAATTTCATGAATCCACTGTCTATGATGGTGGATTTGTCTTCAGATGGAAAATTTGTGCAAGGCTGATCAAGTTAAAAAATTCAGACTTTAGGATGTAAACCATGATTAAATTAACTACTTGGTGGGGTAATGATGATATTGGCTTGGTTAGGTGTTTCAATTTTGGGTATCTATATTTACCCCCTTTTTGATGCATTGAAGATAATAAATGTGTTAAAAATAATTGTAGATGCCCTTGAATTTTAAAAAAATGGAGGTGTTGAGCTTTGATTGATTGATACAAGACAAAACGTAACAAAAATTGGTTTATAGAGGTAAAAAATTATCTAGGGTTTTTAATGAGTAATTTCTATGACATGCGAATAGAAACGAAGGTTTTATTGGTTTTTTACCAATTGTGGTGTCCCCTTGAGTTTTCAAGGGATCTAATGTGGTCCAAATAGAACTTATATAGGGCTGGTGAATTTTATTTTACCATGGGAGTTAAAAATAGGTGGAAGGGGGTAAAAATAATTAATTTTTACCGCACAAGATGAGAGAATTTGCTCTAGATAAAAATAGAGCAACACATGAAATGGATCGACCAAGTCATTCTACTCTTAGATTGGAGGTAGTATGGGGTGGAGGTGTACTATTTGGGGCCCAATTACAAGTATGAGTCAATTATGTTCATTACTATTCCCATTTTTTGCTTTTTTAGGGTAGGGTTTTCATGATCGACAAATTCATACATGATTTGTGAATCCCACAATGGATTCATTGAGTATGGAAGTGAATTCATCAAATCCCAAAATTTTGTGAATTTGACATGCAAGGAAATGAATTTTCTCAAATGTAAAATTCATTCATGGGTGGTAGATTTGAAACATTAAGAACATGCTCTTAATTATTTTTACTTTTGTTGATTTTTTTTATTCTTGGGTATGTCTTTCTATGCATGAAGGTGTTGAACATCCTTCATATTGTTGATTAGTGGTTGCGCACTTTAGAAATATAGTGGAGGGTATTACACCTACAGATATTATAATGCTATATGTTGTAGGCACCGAGTATCTTGTGAGGGTGCCCTATATAGAGTTAGATCACACCTTGCTGATAACGTTGGCTGAGCGGTGGCACTCTGAGTATGCTACCTTTTTGCTATTGACAGGGAAGATATCGATAAAATTAGAGGACATGTGAAGGATTCTATGAGTGCCTATTAGAGGGGTACAAGTTTTAAGAAGCCATAATAAGGCTTGGGCACTAAGGGAACTGGCTCAGGACACCTAGTTTTGGCTCACTAGATAGACATTGACATAAATTCTATATTTTGAGTAGGGTACTTAGACAAGATGATAGGCTTGCTTTGTGCTCTAACCTTAGGTTTATTAATAAGAGTTATGAACAAGAGGATTCTTCCATGGGGATGGTGTGATATTATGGCCAAGATGAGATATTAGTAGGCTTGGTTTGCTTAAGGTCGTTTATTCTCTACATATTATATTAGACCTTGCATCAAGTGGCTTATCATAAGGATAAGTATTTGATGTGCAATATCCTACTACAACTATGGGTATGGTAGCACCTGGATATCAAACAACCACTTGGAATTCCATTATATATCATTTATGTTGATGATCCTATAGGATTTCAATGGGATCACATCCATGAGGTAGGTATGAGCTCTTTCAAGGGGATTTTTATGGTAGCATAGAGGGTGATTAATGACCTATAGGCACATGATATCATATGGTGATCCTAGAGGAACCAATATGGGTGGGTTGATGATGGCTCTTAACTAGATTAGGTTAGGATGATATGATGGCTATAAGGCTCTTAAGGAGAGTTTGATTTATACTGTATTGGTCATATTTTATGTTAGTTTGGTCTTCCTTAGGGAGTTCTTGCATTTGGAAATGTGTGGTATCAATGGGTGATCTAGAAGAGTGGTTTGGGCTTTGGAGACTACCCTAACCCTACGAGCTTTTAGGAGGAGGATGTTGATGACCTTTGAATACCACTTTTGTAGGTGACGATGTAGGGACCTTGCCAAGGTCCTAATGATGGTGTAGGTAGGTTCTACTAGAGAGGGTTGACACCTATGATGCGATAACCTAAGGTGAGACCTGGTTTCATGACTTAATGACTTTTTTTATCAACACTAGAGATTTTATGATACCCTCTCAATCATTAGTCATTGTGCCTATTTTCATAGCTCATGATGTCAAAGCAAGTACTAGTAGGATTTTAAAGAAGGCATCTCAGTTGGATAGGGATGTTATGAGGAGGACTAAGATCCTCTAAGCATAGTTATATTAGACAGTGTTGGCATAAGATAACACACTTTTGAAGAGAGATCAAGTTATGGCCAAGAGAGGCCACACCATATTCAAGTAGGATCAGACAATTACTAAGTGTGACCATGCTAGATTAGAGAGATTATATCTATGTTGAGAGGGATTCTTGAGATAGATAGCTAGCTTGTTTGAGATAGGATCTTGATGATGTGATGGGAGTAGCAGTAATTATAGGGGCTATTAGTAGTGTCTTAGCTACTATGATCATAATTATCCATTTATATTAGGTGGAGAGATAGGTAGATAGTTTATAGGTTGAGCTACTAACAAAGATAGAGAGGAGTAGCCAATACCATGTTAGAGTAGGTTGTTTACCTTAGCTCATGTTCACCTAGGTAATTTAATTTCCTTTTATTTAGTTATTCCATGTATTTTCTCCATCCACTTATGTGTGGATATTTCATTTATCTTATTTAGATATTATGAGATGTTACATATTTATTTCTTAGATATTATGGGGATATTTTTAGGTATATTTGGAGGGTTGAGATTCTTTCTCCCCATAGCGGTTATAGATCTATGGACCATATCACTTATTCCTTTTGTACAATGGATATTTATCCTTAGCTTAATCCTACCACTATGGTTGATCATCCTTTGCATAGATAAGAAAGGCACCTTCATTGTACTTGTTGAGTTCATTATTCAAGTGTAATATATGATATTGTTGCTTATGCTATCAATTTACTTTCATATTATTATTTTGGTTGAATGTGGTATTTTGTTAACACTTGAGATCCTTGCAGCTTGGAATAATTTGATTATCATTCCTTTCATGGTATTAGAGCAATAGATGTTTCAGTCATCCATTTGTGAGTTTTGTGCAATTTTTTCTCTTGTAGGTTTGAATATTGGTGTGAAAGCTTCAATTTTTGTGATTGGGTCCTTGGTGGAGTTTTTTGGCTAGTTTGTGTTTCTCCTTCCATTGTCAGATCATCACCAACGTCCTCAAATCTCTTCTTCTCATAATGCAAAAGCCTCATTCCCTTGGATTTGTCCTAAGCATTTTTATTTAGCATTTCCTTTTTTGGCAGGGTCACCAACCCAGCTCATTTTTATATTTTGCATGTATATCCTAATAGAAATGGTATTTTTCCACAAAAAAATTTGGAGGTCTGTAGATGTATTCATATGAGTTGTTCCTAAGATTCTCGTCATTTGGATAAGTATTCTTCAAGATATCTTGATTTTACGAAAACTTGCACGTTTTTAGTAATCTGCATATATCTTCATCAAAGTTTTGCATTTTTTGCAGATTTTTTTACTGAATGTGTAAAATCATATGATAGACCTTCCCATAAAAATTCATAGAATTTAGAGTTGTATTTTGACTATTACAATGATTTTACTATGTTTAGTAAACTCATCATTTTAAGAGAAATATTAGGAGTTGCTCAACGAAAGTTTTTCCAGGCCTGTAAAATCATGTTTCTGATATGTCTCTAAAATCATAAAGGTACGAAATCAATTAGATGTTTCAATTGTGAAAAGTATGGTCATTATGCATCTGATTATCCAGAGGTTGGAAATAACAATGATGAATAAAAAAAGGATCATAAGAATAGGGAAATAGGAAAACATAGGTACCAAAAGAAAAACATAGATGAACAATACATGCAAGGAAAGAATTTTTTCCATAGGTATAAGAAGAGTTTCTATGCAGACAAGGCAAGTAAGAATTAAAGTGATAGTGATGAAAGTTCCTCAGATAATGATAAAAATGAATTTATATTTCTGGAAAAATAAAAAGAAGTGGTTAGGAAAAGATCATGAATAATCCTAAAGTGTTTTAGATGTGGTAATTTTGGTCATCTTGAAGATAGTTGTACAAGGAATGAATTTAGTTTTAGTGATGATGAATATGAAGATACACTTGAAGGACTAGAAGAGAATCTACTCTTGGCATTAGAGGAAGAAGGAGATGATCCTATAGAAGATAAGTCAAAAAAGTATGAAGATGATCCCAAAGGCAAACAAATAGAGGAAGAATCAAAGATATGAGAAGTTGATATTTAGGGTGAGCTTATTCATGCCCTTGATGCATTAAGGGAGGTAAGAAAGCAAAACTCAAAACTTAAGGTTAAATTTCAAGAATGTGATGAAGAGAAAGGAAAGCTTATAGAGGATCTAACCAACTCAATTGCTAAGACAAGGAGGTTTAAAGAGAATTTAGAAGCTAAGGTTTTAGATTGTGAAAGGTTAGAGCAAGAAGTAACTTAACTAAGAAAGGAAGTAAAAGAGTCTAAATATAAGCTACACAAGTTTAGGAAGAGCTCAAAAACCATAGACAAGATTATCAAGGTACAAAGGCGTTCATAAAACAAAATAGGACTTGGATTTGAATAGGAACAAAGAAAACAAGGAGAGGAGTCAATCTCAAACTCCGAAGAAGAAGAAGCTTTAGAAGAAGAGAGTGTAAGAGAAAGTGAGACTTCTGAGGATGATTTTGAAAATAAAAATTTCAACAAGAAAAGGAACAATGCACAAATAAGGAACAGATGGAACAAGAAGCAACACAAGGTAGAAGATACTAAGAGACCAATGGGGTCAAGGCAATGTAGTTTCAATGGATGATGCTTCTCATGTCACAAGTTTGGGCACAAGGCTTCACAATGCAGGACACATGGAAGACAAGAATATGGAAATTTTAAAAACAAACATCTTTTTCAAGGGTATTGCTACTCTTGTAATCAGTCTAGTCACAAGACAGTAAATTGCAAGGTTCATGACAAAATTGGATATGGATTCACCAAAAGAAACTTCAAAATAGTTGCACCTCAAAGGAATAACAACATTAAGTGTTATAAGTGCAATAATGATGGGCATACAACAAAGTGGTGTAGAGTAGAAATTCTAAAGACAAACATGACCATGAATAGTCAAAGGAATCAAAAGGATCAATTGAGAAAGAAAGTGGACAAAGGCAAAGATTAGTGCTTGCTAGGAGTAGAAATACTTCCACCCCAGAATTAACCACCTCAATAGGAGGTGGGAGAGGGGCTAAGCTAGGAGTTTCATTCTTCGCCCTGAGCCCCAAAGGTGACCCTTTGCCATTGATGTCAAAGGGAAAGAGATTTGAGTTAGGGGGAGAGCATTCATTCAAGGGGAGCAGTTTACCAAGGGGGGCAGAACAGAAATAGGTAAAGAAAATGGTAAAAGATAATTAGGTTACCATCAATGACAAAGGGGGAGATTGTTGGAAATATGAGCAAGTTTTGTTGTCATTGATGTCAAGAGTCAATTTCGGTGAGTAGCATGAGCTCTAGCATCAGTTTTCGTGAGCAGTGCAAGAAAAATATTGCTTCTAGACCTAAGGGAAAATAATATTATAATATTCTTATTATAATATTTAAGGTGGTCAAATAAGGTCTAAAATAGCAATTGGAAGGCTCAAGAAAATAATATTATAATTTTATATTATAATATTAAAGGTCTAAAGTATAGACCTAAATAATTAAAATAATTATAAATTAATTATAATAACTTTGTTATAAATTTATTAAATTTAATAACCCTAAGGTTAGGTTACAAAGGGCAAGCAATCAAATTCTAGGCGTCGACGTCGACTATTCTTTCCACCCACTGACAAGTTGAATATTGGTGGAGCATAATAATAGATAATATATTATTGAAATGCAAGTGAATTTATACAACCATAGGCTAAAGATAGCCATGGACAACGATAAAATAATATCGCTAACAAACCTAACATAATATCCTAACAATAAAATATATCCTAAGAATATCTGTCGATAAGAAGTGTCGGTAAAGTACTAACCTAGGATAGAATCAAACTAACCTAGGTAAATGTAAATAAACTAACCTACCTAGGAGATATTACCAAATAAGGTAATATTTACACTAACATCCCCCCTTATTACATTATTTGGGTAATAATATAATTGTCCCAATACAGTGAAGAAGAAGAGAAATGAAAGAATGTTGGCTCTTGCTTTATCTTTGGCTCTAGCTTTGGCTCATGGCTCTGGATTTGGCTCTAAGCATACCTCTGGATGTGTACCTTTGGGTCTATCTCTAGATCTGCCTATGAATCTACCTCTGGATCATTGCCTCTGGATCTGCCTGTAGATCTACCTCTGGAACTTTATCTTTAGGTCTATCTTTAGGTCTGTCTCTGGGTCATTATCTCTGGGACTACCACTTGGTATGTCACTGGATTTGCCTCGGGGTCTACCATAGGTTTTACCTTTTCGATAAAAGCCATACAACATTTCTTTCATCATGGTCTATTGTGTGTGATCTCTCCATCCACAATCTATATGAACCTTGTTGGCCATTTTCATTTTGTACCAACAACTGGAAGAAGAGTGATTTGTATATCCACATGAATTACAAGGATGTAATTTCCAACATCTGGCTACAACATATCCTATCTTTTCACAATGACTGCAACAATTATTTTTAGGATTTGGAGAAGATTTAGGTTTTACAAACATGGTATCATTGGTACTTGCATGTCCAGAATAACCAAGGCCTTCATTCTTTGCCCTGACATTTAGCATTATTGGAGTTTTAATGCCTTGTTCCTGTTTACCTAATCTCTCACCATTGAATCCCATTTTCTTCATCAGTTTGGATCCAAATCCTTTGGTGTGTTTTTCAAAACACCCAATTTCATCATCTTCATCAATGCTTTTAACAATATGGTATTTGTCACTATTGATGAGATTATGGAGCTCTTTTTGAGGAGTTTCAGTTTTTAAGTCACTAGTGTCGCAAGCAAAGTCTTCTTTTGAAATGAGATCACCTATGCTACAACTGATATCTACCATTGAAGGTATGAGGTCACCTGTATCACAACAAATATTTGCCACAATGGGTTGAAGGTCACTCATGTCACAACAAGCATTTGCCACCATGGACTGAAGGTCACTTGTGTCACAACAAGCGTTGACCATTAGGACCTCTTTTTCCTCATTTATTTCCATTTTTACTTTACGTTGGGCAAGGTCAAGTGCAACCAATGACATGTATATGCCCCTTATAACGCCAATAGGAAATCAAACACCATTTATCTGAAGGTCTTTATAAGACTCAGAATCTTCGAGTAAGGCGACTAAACCATTGTTTAGTGTGATAAATGTGCCCCTCTCATAAAAATCAAGTCCATCCATCTCAGGTGGAAAATAATGACCTTTAACTGATGTAACAACATCATCAGTTTGTTTAGGAGCTTGCTTTTTCTTTGATCTGCCCATTTTTGAAGGTGTCGGTCTCTGCTGAAAATGCACCTTTTACAAGGAAATTTTGCAAAATATTGGCTAAGGTGTCGGTCATTGTCGAAAATGCACCTTTACAAATGATTCCCCCCTTTTTGCAAAATGAGCTTTGAGGAAAAAAAATGAGTATCCCCCCTTGTTGCAAAATTATATTCCCTTGGGTGGAGAGAAAAAAAAATGATGTCCCCCCTTAGTGCAACAAAATGCAACTATAAAGCTTCAAATGTTGTTTACAAAGTTGAGGTAAAAATGTGATATCCCCCTTGTTTTTGTGCATTTGCAAAGGTACATAAAATAATTGTTTTGAAACTAAAAAATAATAATTTTATGAAAAAAAATGAATTTTAATTAAAGATACTATCAATTTCTTAATTAAATTTATAAAATATAAATTTAAGAAATTGAAATTTAATTAAAAAACAAAAATTTAATCATAAAAATAAAAAACTTAACAAAATAATTTTTTTGGTAAAAACAAATATACCTTTAAGGTGGGCGGGGAAAATGGAACTCCCAACCCACCCTTTACCTGCGCCTAGTGCGCGTTGGCCAACCAGCCAAGCTACGACTTTGGTCGAAGCAAAAAGGGGTAGATCCCCTATCTTTAGCCAGGCCGCACCCAAGCTACCTCCAACGAATGATGACTCTCCTTCGGGCGACGACAGTGTTGTGCTTCTTAGCTCCACCCTTGGCAGTGGCTTGTCCCCGACACTAGGCGGCGGTGCAGCGGGCGGTCTCTCCTGCAAGAAATATGGTAACTAGATTGTTGCTTTCTATATCCAAAATGGAGATTGGTTTGACGTTGCAAAACCTTTTACAAGTGTGGTGTTGCCGATCAAATGGGATCTTCGTCCACATAAAAAATAATGGATGTTTTGGTCTTCTTAAATATCCAACTAGACATCCGACTGGAAATTAGTTGTTTGCGTTTCGTCGGTGTGCAGGCCTACTTCACACAAATTGATCAGCATAGCTCTACCGCTTACCGATTTGTCCCCTGTCGTCTTGGTGCTAATCGCTGCGATGTCTCTACCTCAGCCTCAATTGGTGTATCGGCTGCAACTATCTCCTCCTCTACGCTGTGATGTGGTGTATATCTTCAAATAAACGCATAGATTTACAGGTACAAAAATTCATCCTTGGGCCCTACGTTGCTCCGCAATTTGATACACGCCAAGACTCGATCTGTTCATCCAGTGAACAAAAAATATCCATCCTTCCTCCCGATCTATTTTGTAGCGGGCGATATCTCTTCCTTGGTCGGCTTCGAACGACTTTGTTGCCTGCGCTTCTTCTCCGGTAGCCACGGTACAAATCGATTGCCAACTATGCTTTGGGACCGTCTGCTCTTTGGTGGCGGCTGCGATGTTTTCTCCAGACATCAAATTCAGATCTTCGTTGCGCTGAAATGAACTCTATGGTCTCAACGTCTTACGAATACCACCACAGGTTATGGAGATTTGCAATTTGGTATTTTGTTGGAACGTGAACTACTCAACCACGATCGACGATATTACCTGCAATTTACCGAAGGGGGGCTGCACTGTGATTTTGTGCTATATGATGCACTATGCCCCAAAGACGAATTTCAATATCCAAGCTCAGCAATCTTTGATCGCAGCATTTGGCGAATATTCATGAATCCTGCAATCAGTTGCGACATAAAAAAAAAGTAGCGATCGTGTGTAGAGGGTTATTCTGGCCAATCTCAACGAGATCTGGCACTTCTCTGCGAACGGTGGCTTTGTGGGCGTAAATATCCCACATTCGGGACGTTGAGGACTCTAGAGCCATATAAAACTAAACTTACACATATAGAGAGATGTCCATCTCACGGTAGATCCTCCCGTACGCTTAGGTGTCATCAAGGTCTCGGTCAATTCGGTTGTCTACCTAGGTTCTGCATCAGTCCGGTCCTCCCACTCGACATTAGCGCCCATGTAGGTTCGTCGTAGGTCCCCTGTGGTGTATCGGTGGTCACTGTCCACGTGATTCAGATCGTGTTATTCTGACTTGACCATCCAGGTCCAACAGAATTCTAGGTCGAAGTCTGGAACCTAGAGTTCACAAAACTAACATAATATTTTAACAATAAAATATATCCTGTTAAAATATATCCTTGTTGTGAATGTTAAGTTGGAAGTCTGGAACCTAGAGTTCACAAAACTAACATAATATTTTAACAATAAAATATATCCTGTTAAAATATATCCTTGTTGTGAATGTTAAGTTGGAGTGAAAATATTTTAACAATAAAATATATCCTTGTTGTGAATGTTAAATTTTAACAATAAAATATATCCTTGTTGTGAATGTTAAGTTGGAGTGAAAAGATCCTTGTTTGACAAGCATTTTTGAGTAAGCTTTCATATGCATGATTAGTGAATGTAGTGAAAACACTTGAGTGAGGTCGAGTTTGTCCCTGGAAGTCTACCTCAAAAATGCAAGTGAGAGGGCTCCATCATACCCGCTCTAATACTATATTGGTGGAGCATAATAATCAATACTATATTATTGAAATGTAAATGAATTTATACAACCATAGGCTAAAGATAGCCATGGATAGCGATAAAATAATATCGCTCACAAAACTAACATAATATTTTAACAATAAAATATATCCTTGTTGAATGTTGTGAATGCTAAGTTGGAGTGAAAAGATCTTTGTTTGATAAGCATTTTTGAGTAAGCTTTCATATGCATGATTGGTGAATGTAGTGAAAACACTTGAGTGAGAACTTGAGAACTATATTGAACTAGGATTTGTGAAAGATCATGAGTATCATTGTTATGTGAGATTGTTTGATAAGCATTATTGGAAATAATTGAGTGAGTGTTCATATGCTTGAACTAGAGCTTGTGAAAAGATCATGAGTATCATTGTTATGTGATTTTGGAATCATCTTGAGTTGAGTTTGAGTTCCATAGTGAGAGTTGTTGAGAGCATTGGATGAAACATTTGCTTAGGGTTTGCAAGCAAGTTTTGTTTCATTGGTTGAGTTGATTGAGCATAGTTGATTGAAGAGTGTTGAAGTGATAGTTCAAGTTCTGTGAAAAAATTGTTCTATATTCTAAATTGATTTGAGAAAGAGATTGGAAGTGATTGAGTGTTTTGTGAGTGTGACGCATATTGAGTCTCTAACCATTCTCTATATGTTTTTGAAGTTAAACAAGAGAGTTTGAAAGTGAATGAGCATTGTTGTAAGAATGAAACATATTGAGTCTATAACCATTCTATATATGTTTCTGTGAGATTAAACAAGAATCTGAGTGAAGCTTGTTTGTGTGATTGAAGAAGTTTTATGTGATAGATTAAATAAGCTTTTGTGAAAGCTTGTGAGTTGATTTGAGTAAGTCCTAGAGTGGACTTAAGGATATATTTGTGTGAGCTTTTGTGGAAGCTTACAATCAAATTGGACAATTTCTAGTGAGGACTTGTTGAGCAGATTTGAGATAAGTCTTGGTGAAGACTTGTTGAGCAGATTGGACAAGTTCTAGTGAGGACTTGTTGAGCAGATTTGAGATAAGTCTTGGTGAAGACTTGTTGAGCAGATTGGACAAGTTCTAGTGAGGACTTATTGAGAAGATTTGAGACAAGTCTTGGTGAAGACTTGTTGAGCATATTGGACAAGTTCTAGTGAGGACTTGTTGAGCAGATTTGAGACAAGTCTTGGTGAAGACTTGTTGAGCAGATTGGATAAGTTCTAGTGAGGACTTGTAGAGCAAATTTGAGGCAAGTCTTTGAGAAGACTTGTAAGTAGATTTGATTGATTTATTTGTTCAAACCTTGAGTTAAGGTTTGGGGCAGATCTAGCAGAGTTGATTTGTGATTAAGTCAAGATTTGTGTTAAGGCTTGAGGACAGATTTGAGGACAAATTTTGGTGCAGATTTGAGGACAAGTTTGTGCTAGACCAGAGACAGAGATTGAGCAAATTTATTTTAGATTCAAGGATTGTGTTTAGTATAGATCAGAGACAGAGATTGAGCATATTTGTGCTAGACCGAAGGACTGTGTTTAGTACAGATTTGAGACAGAGCTGAAAGCAAGCTTTGGAGGTGATAGAGCAGAGGACAGTAGTCTCCAGTGGATAGAGATCCATTAGCCAAGGCAGTGAGGACAGGTCTTCTAAGTGAGATCCAGTGCCTACAGGATAGAGATCCACGAACTTGATTAGGGGATTGGTGTCTCATTTGGACAAAGGCCCATAAACATTGTAATAGGGAAAGGATTTCCAAGATATTGATTGAGAAAATATTAGTGAAATATTTTTTTCGTAGAGTAGCCCACATTGGGTGAACCACGTTAAATTGGTGTCTCTATTGTGTGTGGTGATTTGTGCATTGCTTTGATTATTGTTGTTGACATTACATTGATATATTTGATTAATATAACTTGAGTAAAGAAAAGTAAAAAGTGGTCTTATACTGTTCACTGTCCCTCTCAGTATAAGCTTGTGTTCTTCATTTATAACATCAAGGGCTAGAAAATCTCATCCTTTAAGCAATTTACTGAGCTCTTCTATCACTTTTAAAGCTAACCCTTTTGTCTCTTAAATTAGCAAAATCTTTAGATTATGAATTTCTATTAACTTGCATAGAACATATTTTTTTGCTGAGTTGCCCATTCCCGATTATTAAAGAAAATAACTTTCATTAATTAAATGCATCCATAATCATCCTTGCTCTAAAAATCCTTCTAGGGTGATATCCTTTTAGGGATGATAATCAATATATTACTCACACATGAAACTTTAGAGTTTATTTTGCCTTTGAAAAAGGAAAATCGATATGATAAAAACATTAGGCATTTTGCCTTAAGAAATTAATTTCATTGGTCAAAAACTGTGAAATAAAGCCCACTTGCTTTGTATTCTCTTTCTCCAAGAGCTAATAAAGGGAATAAGCTCGTTCAACTTCCAATCTACTTAAAAAAAAATTCTAACAAACAAATTTTCACGCTAACGAGGAGTAAAATTAATGTTTTACACGACTGCAACTTAAACACTAACCGCTATTCTATGCTAAATGGGTCCATTGCTGCCATTTATCCTTCAAATTTCAAGCGTCAATTAAAAGGAGGGCTTAATAACCCTGTATCCTTTACTTTTAATTCATCCTTTTTGCCCAGTAGAATCTTGATATCTTCATGGCATAATGCAATCAGTGATTCCACTGTATATGCTCACTCTGCCCCATATTGGGTTGCAACATGGCTTTCTACTATTCTTCCATTGCTCTGTTTCGGAGTTTGAGGGGTCGTCGCTCTCGTTAATTGCTGGCTGGGCTTACAAGGTTTGAAATGCGCCAAACTACCCAGTTCCTCTACTGCCTCCACCACATGCTCCACCCTCGCCACCACCTCCACCAGCAGCCATGCAAATGTGGCCAACGGAAGCGCCTCTGCATATTCCACACTCCGCCTGGGTTTCGCGTTAGCGGAGATCTGGGCATGGCTCTGCGTTTTCTGTGTGTGGCTCTTTTCATGATCTGGTTGCAACGACACCACTCTTCTGAACAGATTTGTTTTCGAGTCCCCCTTAAAACCAACCTCTTCCTTAGTCAACTGATCGTCTGCCCCTTTGATTTCACTTCCATTTTCCTCGATGTGCCATCTGCGGGAGTCGACAAAAAGTTTTGGCTGGGCACGAAAAGCAATGTGAAGGTCGTCGACGGCAAGTTTTAGCTGCCCCATGATGGACTCTGAGTCGCATCGACGCATGTCTCTGATGCTGCATGACAGCTCTCGCAGTAATTTTGTGGCTTCCTCGCTAACCTTGGTGCATGGCTTCTTCAACACGGAACGGACCGAATGTGGCGTCTGTTTTTAAAAGAGGACTGCATATGTCACTGAACAAGCATGGCTAGTTGTGTTGAATCATTGAACTAACATTTGTTACTTAGAATTTATGAATACGAACCTGAATTTCAGATTGCAGAGATCCGTGTAAGGCTACGATAGCATATGCCAAATGACGAAGCTTGGCTCCCATTTTGACATACTGCTTCCATGGATGTCTATGCCGAAATCGACCATGCCTCGGCTCCCAGCTAGCGAAGGTAGCCTGCGTTTTCAACGATGAGTCAATATACTCTAAATTCATAATTTTAAGAAATCGTACGGAGATTATATAGTGATTAAGAGTTTAATCTACCAGAGACTCGTCTATGGCCTTGGAATCCAAGACAGGTTTGTATCCCTCGTGTATTGAATCATCTTCTTCATCTTCGTCTATCTTGTTGTTGGATCCATCAAAATACTTTTGAACGCATACTGAAAGCACAAATAAATGCAAAAGTTAAGTTTGGTTTAATTTGTCCGACCTTAATTCCTGTAGTGGAAAAACGCGCTTACCCTTTGGAAATCATTTACTTACCCCATCGAGTTAATAGAGGGAATGTACATAGTCTTAGTGGAAAAGGCACCTATCCCTTCGGAAATGTTATATATTTGATTTTGGTTATAGTTTTATTAGTTTTCAAATTAAATTTGGAGGAAATGGTTATCTAGTTTACTAATATTTAAAGTTGGATATTAGGGGACCGGAACTGTAAAAAATCTACATGTCGCACTCCTTAATGTAGAAGAAATCTCCAATACATTCCCTTTTCCTTTAACCTTATTTTCAACCCTAATCACGTCAAGACTAACTCGTATCCGTTATATTCACCAACTCAGAGATATTACAACAATCTTAAAAGATCAAGAGAGTAATTCAAACCAATTAAACTAATTCAATGCCACTTGGATTGCTGACGGAAGGAATTGCCATAGAAATATAAATTTAAAATGATTGTTTACATTTTGCCTCCCTCAAATTGAGCTGAATTTTTTACCTTCAAGAGATGTAGCCAGACCTTCAAATTTGTGGGCAGTGGAGTTGTGAAGATCCTCCCCAGCCCAAATGGGGTAAACAAACAGACTGGTGATGAGACACACACCGCATCCGATGGCTATGATGGAGAGGCGCTGGTGTGCCATGCGGAATATGTCGTCCACGCGGTACCCGGAGACTATTATTAAATTGAATGTTAGAAGAAATATTACAACTCCATAGTCGTACCTTCTCTTGATAACGGGGAAGAACCGAGAGAAGGAAGCAGCTGCGCCTGCAAGATCAGAACAGAAGAAAGTATTTAGTAGAACAGAGTGGAATGCAATTGCAAACAAAAACAACGATTCGATGTAAGAAGAGAAGAGAGAAACAACCTAGAACGAAAACTGTGAAGCCTATGAGAATAGCCTCGCCTGGTTCGCCTGCTCGTTCTGACAAGTAACTGACCGCAGTGGCTAATGAACCTGCCGCCAGAGTCCCAAATCCCCTGTTCAATCCTTTACTCAACGTAGCCCCTGCATAAAGAGAAGCCCCCAGAATGAATCTCTCTGCTCACCCAATCTATTCCAGAATATGCAATCGAAAAACTTGGTATAAATTGTCTCTCAGTCCCACTCCCACTCTTCAAAATAAGTTTGAAATCCTTCACTGGTATATGATTTGTGTAAACAGGACCTTCTATTTGATTTTATGATAATTTTTTAAAAAGATAGTTGCTCGTATTAAAAATAGAAAGAAATTCCATTTTAAAAATACATCATTAAAAATAATAACTTGCAACACACGGGCATCACATTAGACTGATTATGTGTGACAATTTGATATTAATAAGGATGAAAACCCCTGATGAAGAAGGATTTATAAAATGAGTACACACTTACATTAAATTTACAGTGCAATTTGCATAAATTCCTATGTTAACGAGGTTCTCATGTATCACTGCATTCGCTTTTCTTTGCATGTTTTAATTACCTTGCGTTTTAGATCAAAATTGTCCAGAGCTAATCCGTCAAAACATTTTCGTTCTAGAAAATTAAAGCGTTTTAGATCAAAATTGTCCAGAGCTAATCCGTCAAAACATTTTCGTTCTAGAAAATTAAACTACTCATCAGGCAATTTCTAAAAAGCTGTTATAGGTCTTCAAAATATTATTATATATCTGTAGGTTATTTAAGATTGTTTCCCTGTGTTTAAGCTCTCCAATAATGCGTGTCACCATCACATATTACAACACCGATCATATCCTTATCATATCTCATGAGTGTGGTTCACTTAGATTATCGGTGATGTGATCTGAGTTCAATTTTCATTATTTAAAAAAATAAATTGTTTCCTATGTTTAAGCTCTCCATTAATGCGTGTCACCATCACATATTAAAACACCATACGATCGTATCCTTAACTTCTTAACTTCTGTAAGAACCCACAAGAAAATATATTATATTTTTTTAAAAATGAAAATGAAATTAACAAATGTTTGAAATAGGATTAGGATTGAGATTAGAACAACCCAAATATTCAATCCCTATAACTAATCTATCTCTTTATTCTCTTTAACATTATTACAAACCATACTAAAGACCGAAAACTAAAACACCCAATTTTATCTAAAATAAGCAGCTAATCCATACCTGCTGTGAATTCATGAACCACCACTACTGTCAATACAGCCCAAATCGCATTGTCACCGACTCCATTGAACAAAGGATCCATCAGATACAACAGAGAAACCAGAGACAGTGCCAACCCAACTTTCACGGAATGTATAACCCTTCTCGAGTCCTCTTTCCCTAACTTCCATACTTTCCCAAGGAAAGCCACAATATAAGACCTTATATTTACAGGGAATATTTCCTCTTTTCTCACATAGTCTCTATTTCGAGACTCGTCGCCACCAGCACAAATATTCACTTTACAATGGCCATTCAAATCGAGCGCCATTGTACAACCACCTTCTCAAAACAATGTAACAATCAAGCACATTGCCATTCGTTTAAATCCCTAATCCAAATGAAATCTCAAAAGCAAAATAAATATTGACAAAATATTCAACTAGCTTTCCTATTGCTTGCCATAAGGAAACCAGAAACCCTATGCATTTTTTTGCTGCGACAGCATGCAGGTGTTTCTTATAGTATTTAGCCTCCGAAAAAATCCCTGAAACATTATGTGGATTCCAATAAACTCAGGGTCCCACAAGTAAAAGCGTGTCCTGCATAGCCACAACACAAATGAATGATGGACCGCCACTGTCGGTACCTGACAGGTTTCAGTGGTATTTTTAAAACATCGAAATTTCAGAACACAAGGGAAGTTGCGACTCTGCTTCCATTATCATTAAAGTATCAATGAAAACTCTGAGAACTGGCGGGTCCTCGATAATGCCCCACAGCCACGTCAGATATAGGAGTAGTCGATGATGCCCCACACAACCTACAGAATCTTTGTGGCTTTACCATTATAAGCATAGAAATGACTTTGAGTAGAAAGGATGTTTTCTTTATGAATCTTTAAGTTGATCTATTAAGGATGACATGATACATGTACCACTCCTCTCGTCAACTAAACTTTTATGGACTTGCATAGTAACAACTATTATTATCAATGGTGGATCATCAATTCTCACTAAATAACAATCATGTTTTTCAAAAGAAAATTTATAAGCAACGTAGGCCTAATGTATGATGAATACAAAGGTTTTCTCTATGTGATTGAATATTACATTTGATAAGGCCTCATACGGGTGGATATAATGTTAGCAATCCTTAGTCTAAGTATCTTCATCTTATTTAATAAGTTTCTTAACCATTGTAGTTGATAAGGAAATGTCCAAAGTAATTTCAAGTACGGTATCTTGTAAGGGGTTGTATTCAAATCTTTCATAGTACCCCGTATTTTTGTTTTCCTCATGACTACTTTAGGTAGTGATTTGTTGGGTATTTTTTGTTTTCCTCGTGACTACTTTAGGTAGTGATTTGTTGGGTTGGGTGACATTTTATTGTTTTTTTTGGTTATGGGTGCCAATATTAGCACTTTAAGTGATGATTATGGTCTTTCAACAATTTTAGGAAGGTCAAGTTCCATATACTGGGTTGAGGCCTTCTCGAGAATATTTTTTGCATTTTTTTTATGATTTTACAATTTTTAACAGATTCTTAGATGATCAAAGGAGGGTTTGGAATCCTATTAATAATGGCAGAACTAATCGTAGCCTGGATGGACTCTTTTCATTTATTTTTATATTTTTCTCGTTAGAATGTTGCTTCTTTTTGTATTGAGGTGCACTCCTAGTAATAACAGTAATTTGCTATTCTAAGGATGCAATTGTTTCTCTTCATACCTCTAAAATGTTTATATAATGAGCCACATTTAGTTGACTACAAATGTATTCTTCATTTGGGTTAGATTGGGAAAAGACTTGGTTAGCTTGAGTGGCATTTTCAAAAGTGCTAGGTCCAAGATTTTGATTTTGGAGATAGTTACAATTTTGAGTTTGATGGGTTTGACCCCCTTGGTTGACTTGACTAGAATTGTATCATTGATTTTGATAATTTTGTTGTCCAACCTGATTAAACCCTTCATCTTGATTTTAATTTACTCCCTATTTTTTATTGGTAGTTTGTGGCTCATGGTTGGGAAATGGAATATTATACATACCTAACCTTTGATTGAGATGATGATAAAACCTCTTTTAGAGACTCTATTTCTTTTCATGAAACAAATTGATCCATCATTGTTGACTTTTTTTTTTGATATCAGGAAAATTGGTAACATTATTTCATCTTTAACAACTGGGCATGTGGGTCAGACATTCTCCCTAAGGTTTCTGCCTCCAAACATAGGTCAAATCATTGAAGTTATCTCTATAACCCTTGTCTCTCCTCGGTAAACGTGGCTTAGAGTGAAGGAGACCCCCAATGGCTCAAGGTTAGTACCACCATCATCAAGTTGGTGCGCACTCAACGAACTCAAGTCAGACTACTACCTTTGCCCTTATTGGGCATGCTCCCAAGGTGTGAACCTAGGTCTCCTCTTGGTAAGTGCATTGTTGACTTGATTAACGTTAAAATTAGGATCAAAATCTTGCTTAAGGAAGAATTTACACAAGTCTACATAAGGATAACTATCATGATTGTAAGTTCTATGCTAAGAGCAAAATTTGTTAGGATCATGCCATACAAGTGTTTCAAACCTATCATTGATGTGATCATTTTTAAGCTTAGGTGGTGGACATATTCTGAGAATATCTTCGTGTGTATATTGTGGTTTCATGTTCTCAGGCTTAGGACCACCCACAAATTTGATCAACTTATGCACAAGATATCCAACTATCTCTAATTCATGAGAGGTATATTGGATAGCTATAATGCATACCCTATCTCCTATAGCATTTTTGTTAGGGTTTTTATGTTTCAAGGATTTTTTGCCTTCCTTATTTTTCTTATGTTGAAGGATTTTCACAAAATGTATAACTTTGTTAAAGTAAGACAAACCACAATGGTTGTGTTCCTAAATCTTAGCCTAAAAATATGGTCGAAGTGTAACAACTCATATCTGACTCACCAATTGTACAACCATGTCTAGCTCACTGGTTCATCAAGATGAAATTTTTACTGGTTTTATTGACTAGACCTGACCTAAGGTAAAAAAAAAATAGTTAGATTAGTTTTAGTGATCACCCAATGTTTAATTAGTACGAGGTATAAACAACCACTTTTGGTTTAAGATCGCTACAAATGACCCCCAAGTGGACGAGATTGTCCAAATCCTATAGATGGTGTCATTTAGTGGATCTATTTGTCTCATCTTTTGTCCTAGTATGAGCACCTAGATCCACAACTTGGGATTATCCTCTAAGTCCCATAATACTTAGAGGGTGGACGCATAATTCCCCTTCCCTTAACATGTGGAACTTGAGCTTAATTATATTCCAAATTTAACATGTAAGGGTGTTTAGCGTATATGCCTAGTGCCTAGTTGATTATCCACTTATTTGGAGTCAACTAGGGCCATGCCATTTCTCTAACTTTAGACCTAGTTTCACTTGACAAATTATGAATAATGATAGTTGTCCCATACCAAATGTCATAGATTACCTAGCTAGGTTTCATGTTAGTTTATCCTCATTCATAAGTCGTTCAAGGAACCATCACCATATTATTCACATATCGACCTAGAGGAGATGTCCTATACCGCCCCTTGTCACCTACTCGTCCTGAGTTGTCTTGTCAAAAAATGATCATTCTTGATTCATAGTTGTTACCTTCTTGTAACTAGCCAACATTGGCTAATATGATTTGGTTGTTCACCTTCATGTGATTCAACCATAAGTTTGATTTCAATATTTGACAAGACACTTCTTTCAAGGATAAGAATTCTACTCGAGTAGGTTAAATTTCCAGTTTCAACAATATTATGGTTTCCTAAGATTTCTTAAAGTCCAATACTCAAAAAAAATATGTGAGATATGATTAATAATTTTTATCTATCTCAATACAAGGCCCAAATATGACTTAAATATTAAAACTATACCACCATTAACATATATGAATATATTCTTTATCCATATCAAAACAAAGAAGCCTCAAAAGAAGACTTAAATGTTTAAAATTATAACTACCATTGACTTTATCATATAAGATTTACGAAATGTAAAATTTACCTACCTTGCTTTTCAAAAGGATACTTCCTCATTTTATTGTAATATTAAAAATATAATTAAAAACTCTTAACTGTAATACGGAAAGTATAATTAAAAACTCTTAACTAATAATACATGAGGTGGTAATTAATTTTTTTTTTTAAGTTTCACTTTTCCACATTGAAATAGTTACTGTTGGTCACAAATCTGCCACATGAAAGGATTTTGCATGTATGCGCGCCCTAAATCTGGACCAACATTGAAAGGTCGGAGGGAAAAGATGCCCTCTGTGCCAATCTCTGGAGAAAGGTTGACTTCTATACTAAAATACTTGATGTTTTAAGATAGGAGTGCAGGAAAGAAATAAAAGGATAGGGTAAGAAGTATTAACATTTCAGTGGGAAAGAACCAAAAACATGATTATCAGCTAATAACTTGGAAAAGCAACAATAAATACCAAGAATAATGCATAAATGAACATCACGCAAAGTTCCCTATGTATCCTCTGGAAGAGTTCCAGAATTCAACTATTCTCCCACGCCTAAATCCAGATTTCCGAATTACAGCGATTGAGAAAATAAATGAACATAACATAAACCACTAACCACACGCGACATAAAAGGAGATTAATGCAATATTATCTCCCCTATATATCCTTCAGGAGAATTCCAGGTTTTTGTCCCCAATTACACACCTAAATTCAGAATTCAAAATTACGGTATACAAACAAACACAAAATAGCAGAAATAATCATAGAAGGCAACATACAAGAGAGAAATAAGCCCAAATTTTTTAATATCAATTGCCAGAACCAAGTTACAGCAATTTTCTAGCAAGAGTTCCCCCCCTTTTTCATTACAATGCTAGGTTTTTTATAGAGGACCCGACCCTCTTAGCCATTAATGCACCGGATTCAGAAGTACGCCCTTGGGAGCTAGAAAATGTGTGCTCGCCCTTTTATGCCACTAAGGTTTCACATCTATTTCCCTAATAAGCTACCATGGCTGCATCAATCGGGGAAACTTGCATTTATGAGCCGTTGAACTATCCTGGGCTGCCCCAGGGTGAGGTGCTCGAGTGGATGCACAAGTTGCCCTTGCCCTTCTCTACGACTGATAACTCGTATCCTATTGCTACAAATGGGCATCGAGTCTTTCGGGCCAAAAAAAATGCATTTATGAAACACTCAATTGCCTTGGATAAATACCCGACCTTGGAATGTGTGCTTTTCAGGAGAAGCACCGTCATCAAAAAAAGTTTCGGAGTAGCCTCATTGAGAAATTGGCCCGAACTGGCAGTTTGTTGGATTTTTGGCTGACTTGGCCGACTTTGGCCGACGTTGGGATTCTGGTTGACATTGGGATTCGCAGTCAACATTGGGATTCGTGGCCGACATTGGGATTCTGGCTGACATGAAATTCATGACTGACTTTGCATTTTTGGCCGACGTTGGACGCTTTGGCCGACATGAACTTCGCGGCCGACATGAGCTTCGGGGCCGACATGAAGCTTCGCTGGCGAAGTGGAGTTTTCTGGCCGACGTAGGCATTTTGGCCGACGTTGAACATTGTGGCCGACGTTGCACTTCGGGGCCGACATGAGCTTCGGGGCCGACATGGAGGTTCGCAGCCGACATTAGCTATTTTGGCCGACGTGAGGTTCGCGGCCGACGTTGCACTTCGGGGCCGACATGGAGCTTCGCTAAAGTGGAGGCCCGAAGTGGCAGTTTGGCCAAATTCTGGGTGAAGTGCCCCTCTTGCTTTAAAACATTTTCTGCCAACTGGAGGTTCTCTAAAACTGTGGCCGAAGTGAATGCTTCGCTAATATTCTAGCGAAGCGACCCCGTTGACTTAGAAAATCCCTACAACTTACAATCACATCTTCGCAACTTTTTTTCCCGAAGTAGGTGCTTTGGCAGCTTCGCAAGCGAAGCTCCTTTCATGCCTTAGAAATTTTTTGAGCTTGAACTTAGGCTTTCCTATCCCTTCTTTGCGAAGCTGCCCCTTTCCTTCTTTTTGTTCAGTGAAGCTTCTTATCTTACCCTGTTTTGTTGGCGAAGTGACCTGCCAGCCTTAAAAAAAATTCATCGTCGGGACGAGGACGTTCGTCGGAGTTGGGGCCGAAGTGGATGCTTTGCCAGGCTCAAGCCCAAAGTGGCAACTTCAGTAGTGTTCTGGGCAAAGTGCCCCTCATGCCTTAGAATTTTTTTCAAGCCCGAAGTGGACTTTTACTGGATGTACTTCCCGGGGCCATAACTTTTGATCTGCTGACCCGATCACCTATTGTAATATATCACCGGAAAGCTTATGAAAATATATACAATAATGAGTCATCAAAATATAAATTCATCCACTTTATCATCCTATTTTAGTGCCCACAAAAATACCAATGCTTTTGCGTGTGATTTGTCGATTTAAAGCTCCATACTTAGGTAAAATTTTGGCAAAAAAATTAATGTGGCAAAAATGCCAACATTCTTGGTGGCTCACGGGGCATTTAGCTTGTCTAAATGCAAATATCCTAGGCCTTTATCCATTGGGCAACAGAGTCATCCCTGTTGTCCCCCCTTCTGACTATCCACTAATGACAACAAACTCAACTTTTTTGGGGCCTTCTCTTTTCTTCTCAGCGCTCCTCTTGCCCATTCTAGCTGTACAATTGCCCAAGCACCTAATATGAAAATGACAACGCCTTATATGACACTGAACTATTGTGCCAGGGGATGCTAAAAATAGCACCTAAAAATTGCTATCTCTTTGGAGCGCTAAAAAGAAACACACACAAAATAAACTAAAAATAGAAAATTGTACTTAAGCTCCTAAGCAACACTTAGTGTCCTTAGCGCTTTATTTACCAGTCAGGCTATTTACAATATTTACACAAAATTTTACGACATGATTGGCATACCGCCACCACAAAACTGGCTTTGGGTGCCTATCCGATGAATCTACAGTGTTCGGACCAGATCTGATTGTACTTCAATTGATCTTTGAAGTTCGGCTAGCCTCCCAAAGTTTTCTAGGTTACGAATAGGATGCAACGTGGCAGGCTGTCATGGATATCAGTACTCTTATAGTTAGTGAATAATATGGCAAAGAGGTTTACCACATGGGGGATTTCTTCGGGTACTGGTTGTAGTGATGGATGGAGCCAATACCACCACTTTAAAGAGTCCACTGAATGTGGGCTGAGTACAGGCTCCTCCAACCCCTTGATGCGACAACATGATGAGGCATGCTTATTGAGTCTCGAGAGAGTTTGAGTCCATGTGTAGTACCTGCAGTACTAGCACCAAAGAAATATGGAGAGTGAAGAATGTGTACAGAATCTTGAGCCATTAACAAGATCACCATAAAGTACAGATTTCCATTACCAAGGATGGATGACATTATGGACTGTTTGAGTGGAGCCAAGTACTTCACCAACATTGACCTAAAGAGTGGTTATCACCAGATTCGTGTCAGAGAAGGAGATGAGTGGAAGAAAGCCTTCAAGACCAGAGAAGGTTTGTATGAGTGGTTGGTCATGCCATTTGGGCTGATCAATGCACCAAGCACATTCATGCGGTTGATGAATGAGGTATTGAAAGAGTTCTTAGGCAAATTTGTTATTGTCTATTTAGATGACATTCTAATATTTAGTAGAACTTTGGAAGAGCATCTGATGCATATCAGAAGGGTTTTTGAGAAGCTACGGGAGGAGCAGTGGTTGATTAATCTAAAGAAATGCAATTTCATGAAGGAGTTAGTGTACCTAGGATTTTTCATCTCAGTCGGGGGTCTAAAAATGGACCCAAAAAAGGTAAGAGCTATCATTTAATGGCCTAATATGAGAAGCACAACTGAGGTAAGATCATTTCATGGTCTGGCAATTTTTTACAGGAAATTCATTAGGAATTTCAGCAGTATTTGTGCACCCCTTACAGAAACAATGAGAGGGAATAAGAAAGAATTTAAGTGGACTTTAGGAGCGAGATAAGAGCTTTGATATGTTGAAAAGGAAGGTTACAGAACAACCTATTTTGGCGCTTCCAAATTTTAATAAGGTATTTCAAGTAGATTGTGATGCTAGTGGTAGTGCCATAGGAGTTGTTTTGAGCCAAGAAGGTAGACCTGATGCTTACTTTAGTGAGAAACTCAATTATGCCAAAAAAAAGTATTCAGTTTATGATAAAGAGTTTTATGCTATAGTGCAGGCTCTAAAGACGTGGCGACATTACTTGTTGCCAAAAGAGTTTGTTCTATTTACTGATCATCGGGCCTTACGGTATATTAATAGCCAAGGGAAGCTAAACCGGAGGCACACGAAGTGGGTTGATTTTCTACGAGTTATACCTTTGTGTTGAAGCACAAGAGCGAAAAGTCAAACGAGTTGCGAGATGCCTTAGCGAGAAGGCGGTGTTTGTTGACAGAAATGAAGGTGGAAGTGGTAGGATTTGATGAACTGAAGGGTTTGTACCCTGAAGATCTTGATTTTGTAGAAGCCTAAAAGGCTTGCTTGACACCTGTTACTTTGGATAGGACTAAGTGGCTGTATTTCCTAATCCAAGATGGGATGTTGTTCAAATGAGGTTAATTATGTATTCCACGGGGTTCGATGAGGGAGAATATAATAAAGGAGAAGCATAGTGGAGGGCTAGCTGGACATTTTGGTCAAGATAAGACCAGCTAGCCCTCCACTATGCTTCTCCTTTATTAGATTCTCCCTCATCGAACCCCGTGGAATACATAATTGACCTCCTTTGAACAACATCCCATATTGGATTAGGAAATACAGCCACTTAGTCCTATCCAAAGTAACAGGTGTCAAGCAAGCCTTCTAGGCTTCTACAAAATCAAGATCTTCAGGGTACAAACCCTTCAGTTCATAAAATCCTACCACTTCCACCTTCATTTCTGTCAACAAACACTGCCTTATGCTTAAGGCATCCGCAACTCGTTGGACTTTTTGCTCTTGTGCTTCAACACAAAGGTATAACTCCGTAGAAACTCAACCCACTTCAGTGCCTATGGTTTAGCTTCCCTTGGCTATTAATATACTGTAAGGCCTGATGATCAGTAAATAGAACAAACTCTTTTGGAAACAAGTAATGTCGCCACTTCTTTAGAGCCTGCACTATAGCATAAAACTCTTTATCATAAAATGAATACTTTTTTTTGGCATAATTGAGTTTCTCACTAAAGTAAGCATCAGGTCTACCTTCTTGGCTCAAAACAGCTCCTATGGCACTACCACTAGCATCACAATCTACTTGAAATACCTTATTAAAATTTGGAAGTGCCAAAATAGGTTGTTCTGTAACCTTCCTTTTCAACATATCAAAGCTCTTATCTGCTCCTAAAGTCCACTTAAATTCTTTCTTATTCCCTCTCATTGTTTCTGTAAGGGGTGCACAAATACTGCTGAAATTCCTAATGAATTTCTGTAAAAACTTGCCAGACCATGAAATGATCTTACCTCAGTTGTGCTTCTCAGATTAGGCCATTCAATGATAGCTCTTACCTTTTTTGGGTCCATTTTTAGACCCCCGACTGAGATGACAAATCCTAGGTACACTAACTCCTTCATGAAATTGCATTTCTTTAGATTAATCAACCACTGCTCCTCCCGTAGCTTCTCAAAAACCCTTCTGATATGCATCAGATGCTCTTCCAAAGTTCTACTAAATATTAGAATGTCATCTAAATAGACAATAACAAATTTGCCTAAGAACTCTTTCAATACCTCATTCATCAATCGCATGAATGTGCTTAGTGCATTGGTCAGCCCAAATGGCATGACCAACCACTCATACAGACCTTCTCTGGTCTTGAAGATCTGTCTTCCACTCATCTCTTCTCTCGACACGAACTCGGTGATAACCACTCTTTAGGTCAATGTTGGTGAAGTACTTGGCTCCACTCAAACAGTCCATAATGTCATCCATCCTTGGTAATGGAAATCTATACTTTATGGTGATCTTGTTAATGGCTCAAGAGTCTGTACACATTCTTCACTCTCCATATTTCTTTGGTGCTAGTACTGCAGGTACTGCACATGGATCTCCTCAGGGTTAGCCTCCTGATGGGGCATGCTTATTGAGTCTCGATCGAGTACTTGTGTGCTATGCTCAGGGATACAAAAATGGTGCAAAATGATGCCCTCTTCGCACTCAAAGCTCACCGTTAGACCCTGCTCCCCCTTTTGGCCCATCTCCTGATGGAAACTGCAAGCAACCATATTATTTATTGTTGGTGCAGTTCTTGCATAGTCCCATCATTGGCCTTGGACGATATCTGCCTCTTGAGCTCCACACAACTGCATTTCAAGTCTCTACACAGTATGAGGGATCTACCATGGTGAATATTGTGCAGGATAGACAAGAGCAGCAGCTACCAGAGAAAGTGATGGAGTTTCTCCCCACTACCACTTTCCTGATAGGAGCAGAAGCTGCTTTGCTTGTACAACTTCCTTAAATATTTGAGGAAATCTATGTTCACCTGATTGTAGCAAGAGGAGGCTTATGTCTGGGTGGAAAGCCCGAACATAGAAGATATGGGCCTGGGCGGGTGTCGACTGGATCTCCCCTGGAATTCTCTTCCAACTTATACAGAATCGAACATTAAAGTTTGTGATGCTCTCCTGAGGTGCTCTCATGATGGTAGAGAGGTGCATCAAAAGCTGGAAGGGATCCTGAGAGCCGTCAAATGTTTTGATGGGCACTCCCACTAAGTCATCCCATGAGCAGATGCTCTTACGCCCAAGTAGTCTATACCACTATAGCGCCCTTCCTTCCAGAGACAGGACCAGAAGTCTGATCATGACATCTTCGTGGGTTATGCCATGGAGGGTCGCTAGAGCAGCAACATCTTCAAGGTGCTCTCGGGCCATTCCCTAAGTTCCATTGTATTTTGTCAAGGTTTTCAGGCCACTTTTGGGAATCTCGTGCCAACTTTGGGGATTCAAAGGGCCAGGATCATCCCAGCTAGGATAGCATACCCTCGCCATTATAGCAGTGGTCTGCAGAGATTATGATTCTCGCCACTAAGTCGGAGTCACCAGGTGAACATTCTTTTCTTCGCTTGTGAGGTCAAGGCTGCTCACCAAACCTTGACTCCTCTAGGGTGTGTTCTTTCAGCTTTAAAAGGCATCTATGATCAAGAAATTTGGATCTTCAGCTCAATCAAAGTCACCAGGTGATTTTGCTAGATGAAGGCAAGCCAGAGATTCACCAAACTCGGGCTTCCTTAAAACATGGAGACTATTCATCCCACCGAGCGTTCTAGAAACTGTTGGTCACAAATCTACCATAGGAAAGGATTTTGCATGTATGCGCGCCCTAGCAATAAATACCAAGAATAATATATAAATGAACATCATGCAAAGTTCCCTATGTATCCTCTGGAAGAGTTCCAGAATTCAACTATTCTCCCACGCCTAAATCCAGATTTCAGAATTACAGCGATTGATAAAATAAATGAACATAACAAAAACCACTAACCACAGGCAGCATAAAAGGAGATTAACGTAATATTATCTCCCCTATGTATCCTTTAGGAGAATTCCAGGGTTTTGTCCCCAATTACACACATAAATTCAGAATTCAGAATTACGGTATACAAATAAAGACAGAATAGCAGAAATAGTCACATAAGGCAGCATACAAGAGAGAAATAAGCCCAAAGTTTTTAATATCAATTGCAGGAACTAAGTTAAAATAATTTTCTAGCAAGAGTTCCCTCCCTTTTTTTCATTACAATGCTAGGGTTTTTATAGAGGACCTGACACTCTTAGTCATTAATGCACCAGATTTAGAAGTATGCCCTTGGGAGCTGGAAAATGTGCGCTCGCCCTTTTATGCCACTGAGGTTTCACATCTATTTCGTTAATAAGCTACCATGGTTGCGTCAATCGGGAAAACCTGTATTTATGAGTCGTTGAATTATCCTGGGCTGCCCCGGGGTGAGGTGCTCGAGTGGATGCACAAGTTGCCCTTGCCCTTCTCTACGGCTGATAACTCGTATCCTATTGCTACAAATGGGCACCGGGTCTTTCGGGCTAGAAAAAATGCATTTATGAAACACTCAATTGCCTTGGATAAATACCTAACCTTGGAATGTGTGCTTTTCAGGAGAAGCACCATCGTCAAAAAAGATTTCGAAGTAGCCTCGTTGAGAAATTGGCCTGAACTGGTAGTTCGTTGGATTTTTGGCCGACTTGGGCGACTTTGGTCGACGTTGGGATTCTGGCCGACGTTGGGATTCACTATCGACATTGGGATTCATGGTAGACATTGGGATTCTGCCCGACATGAGATTCGCGGTTGACGTTGGATTCTTTTTCTGACATGAACTTCGCGATCGACATGAGCTTCGAGGTCGACATGAAGCTTCGCTGGCGAAGTGGAGTTTTCTGGCCGATGTAGGCATTTTGGCCGACGTTGCACTTCGGGGCTGACATGAGCTTCGGGGCCGACATGGAGGTTCGAATTTGACATTAGCTATTTTGGCCGACGTGAGGTTCACGATCGACGTTACACTTCGGGGCCAACATGGAGCTTCGCTAAAGTGGAGGTTCGAAGTGGCAGTTAGGCCAAATTCTGGGCGAAGTGCCCCTCTTGCCTTAAAACTTTTTCTGCCAACTGGAGGTTCGCTAAAACTGTGGCTGAAGTGAATGCTTCGCTAAGATTCTAGCGAAGTGACCTCGTTGACTTAGAAAATCCCGGCAACTTACAATCAAAGCTTCACAACTTTTCTACCCGAAGTAGGTGCGTTGGCAGCTTTGCAAGCGAAGCTCCTTCCATGCCTTAGAAATTTTTCAAGATCGAACTTAGGCTTTCCTGTCCCTTCTTTGTGAAGCTACCCATTTCCTTCTTTTTGTTTAGCAAAGCTTCTTATCTTACCCTATTTTGCTGGCAAAGTGACCTGTCAACCTTAAAAAAATTTCATCGTCAGGACGAGGAGGTTCACCGGAGTTGGGGCCGAATTGGATGCTTCGCCAGGCTCAAACCCGAAGTGGCAACTTTAGTAGCGTTCTGGGCGAAGTACCGCTCATGCCTTAGAATGTTTTTCGAGCTCGAAGTGGATTTTTGCTGGATGTACTTCCCGAGGCCATAAATTTTGATCCACTGACCCGATCACCTATTTTAATATATCACCGAAAAGCTTGCAAAAATATCTGCAATAATGAGACATAAAAATATAAATTTTCGAATTTATCATCCTCTTTTAGGGACCGTGAAAATACTAACGCTTCTACGTGTGATTTGCCAATTTAAAGCTCCATACTTAGGTAAAATTTTGGCAAAAAATTTAATGTGGTAAAAATGCCAACATTCTTGGCAGCTCGTGGGGCATTTAGCTTGTCTGAATGCAAAGATCCCAAGCCTTTATCCATTGGGCAACAAAGTCATCACCGTTGTCCCCCCTTCTGACTATCCACTGATGGCAGCAAACTCCTCAATTTTTTTGTGGCCTTCTTTATTTTCTCAGTGCTCCTCTTGCCCATTTTGGTTGTACAATTGCCCAAGCACTTGATCTAAAAATGACAGTGCCTTATATGGCATTGAACTGTTGTGCCAGGGGATGCTAAAAACAACACCTAAAAACTGCTATCTCTTTGGAGCGCTAAAAATAAACACACAAACTAAACTAAAAATATAAAATTGTACTTAAGCTCCTAAGCAACACTTAGTGCCATTGGCACTTTATTTACCAGTCGAGCTATTTACAGTATTTACACAAAATTTTACGACATGATTGGCATGCCACCACCATAAAACTGGCTTCGGGTGCCTATCCGGTGAATCTGCAGTGTTCGAACTAGATCTGATTGTACTTCAATCAATCTTTGAAGTCTGCCTAGCCTCCCAAAGTTTTCCAGGTTGTGAACAGGATGCAACGTGGCAGGTTGTCATGGATACCAGTACTCATATAGTTAGTGAATAATTTGGAAAAGAGGTTTGCCACATGGGGGCTTTCTTTGGGTATCGACTGTAGTGATGGCTGGAGCCAATACCACCACTTTAAAGAGTCCACTGGCTATGGGCTCAGTACAGGCTCCTCCAACCCCTTGATGCGACAAAGAGACTTTTTCGGTGATAGGCCTTCTGCCAGGATCTCCTCAGGGTCAGCCTCCTGATGGGGCATGCTTATTGAGTCTCGATCGAGTACTTGTGTGCTATGCTCAGGGATACAAAAAGGGTGCAAAATGACACCCTCTTCACACTCAAAGCTCACCGTTAGACCCTGCTCCCCATTTTGGCCCATCTCCTTATGGAAACTGCAAGCAACCATATTATTCATTGCTGGTGTAGTTCTTGCATATTCCCATTGTTGGCCTTGGACGAGATCTGGAGCTCCACACAACTGCATTTTAGGTCTATGCATAGTATGAGGGATCTGCCATGGTGAATATTGCGCGGGATAGAAAGGAGCAACAACTATTAGAGAAAGTGATGGAGTTTCTCCCCACTACCACTTTCCTGATAGGAGCAGAAGCTGCTTTACTCGTACAACTTCCTCAAATATTTGAGGGAATTGATGTTCACCTGATTGCAGCAAGAGAAGGCTTATGTCTGGGTGGAAAGCTCAAACATAGAAGAGGTGGGCCTGGGTAGGTGTCGGCTGGATCTCCCCTAGAATTCTCTTCCAACTTCTACAAAATCGAACATTGAAGTCTATGATGCTCTCTTGAGGTGCTCTCATGATGGTGGAAAGGTGCATCAAAAGCTGGAAGGGATCCTGAGAGCCATCAAATGTTTTGATGAGCGCTCCTGCTAAGTCATCCCATGAGGAGATGCTCTTATGCCCAAGTAGTATGTACCAATGCAACGCCATTCCTTCCAGAGACAGGACCAAAAGTATGATCATGACATCTTCGTGGGTTGTGCCATGGAGGGTCGCTAGAGTAGTAACATCTTCAATGTGCTCTCGGGCCATTCCCTTAGTGCCATTATATTTTGTCAAGGTTTTCAGGGCACTTTTGGGAATCTCGTGCCAACTTTGGGGATTCAGAGGACCAAGATCATCCTAGCTGGGATAGCATACCCTCGCCATTATAGAAGTGGTCTGCAGAGATCACGTTTCTTGCCACTAAGTCGGAGTCGCCATGTGAATATTCTTTTCTCCGCTTGTGAGGTCAAGGCTGCTCACCAAACCTTGATTCCTTCGGGGTGTGTTCTTTCAGCTTTAAAAGGCATCTACGATCAATACATTTGGATCTTCAGCTCAATCAAAGTAGCCAGGTGATTTTTCCAGATGAAGGCAAGCCAGAGATTCACCAAACTCGGGCTTCCTTAAAACATGGAGACTATTCGTCCCACCGGGCATGATAGAAATTATTGGTCACAAATCTACCATAGGAAAGGATTTTGCATGTATGCATGCCTTAGACTTGGACCAGAGGGAAGAGATGCCCTCCGTGCAAATCTTAGGAGAAAGACCGGCTCCTATACTAAACTACTTGATGTTTTAAGATAAGAGTGCAGGAAAGAAATAAAAGGATAGGGTAAGAAGTATTAACAATTCGGTGGGAAAGAACCAACAACACGATTATCAGCTAATAACTTGGAAAAGCAACAATAAATACCAAGAATAATGCATAAATGAACATCACGCAAAATTCCCTATGTATCCTCTGGAAGATTTCCATAATTCAACTATTCTCCCATGCCTAAATCCATATTTTAGAATTATAGCGATTGAGAAAATAAATGAACGTAATAAAAACCACTAACCACAGGCAACATAAAAGGAGATTAACGCAATATTATCTCCCCTATGTATCCTTTAGGAGAATTCCAGGGTTCTGTCTCCAATTACACACCTAAATTCAGAATTCAGAATTACGGTATACAAACAAAGATAAAATAGCATAAATAATCACAAAAGGCAGCATACAAGAGAGAAATAAGCCCAAAGTTTTTAATATCAATTGCAGGAACCAAGTTACAACAATTTTCTAGCAAGAGTTCCCCCCCTTTTTTTAGAAGTACGCCCTTGGGAGCTAGAAAATGCGTGCTCACCCTTTTATGCCACTGAGGTTTCACATCTATTTTCCTAATAAACTACCATGGCCACGTCAATCGAGGAAACCTGCATTTATGAGCCGTTGAACTGTCCTGGGCTGCCCCAGGGTGAGGTGCTCGAGTGGATGCACAATTTATCGTTGCCATTCTTTGCGGATGATAACTCGTATCCTATTGCTACAAATGGGCACCGGGTCTTTCGGCCCAAAAAAAATGCATTTATGAAACACTCAATTGCCTTGGATAAATACCCAGCCTTGGAATGTGTGCCTTTCGGGAGAAGCACCATCATCAGAAAAGGTTTCGGAGTAGCCTCATTGAGAAATTGGCCCGAACTGGTAGTTCACTAGATTTTTTTCCGACTTGGCCGACTTTGGTCGACGTTGGGATTCGTGGATGACATTGGGATTCATGACCGACATTGGGATTCTGGCCGACGTGGGCTTCACGATCGACTTTGCATTTTTGGCCGACGTTGGATGCTTTGGTCGACATGAACTTCAGGGCCGACATGAGCTTCGGGGCCGACAAGAAGCTTCGCTGGCGACGTGGAGTTTTTTGACAGACATAGGCATTTTGGCCGACGTTGAACATCGCGGTCGACGTTGCACTTCAGGGCCGACATGGAGCTTCACTAAAGTGGAGGCCCGAAGTGGCAGTTTAGCCAAATTCTAGGCGAAGTGCCCCTCTTGCCTTAAAACTTTTTTCGCCAACTGGAGGTTCACTAAAACTATGGCCGAAGTGAATGCTTCACTAAGATTCTAGTGAAGTGACCCCGCTGACTTAGAAAATTTTGGCAACTTACAATCACAGCTTCGCAACTTTTCTGCCCTAAGTAGGTGCTTTGGCAGCTTCGTAAGTGAAGCTCCTTCCATGCCTTAGAAATTATCCGAGCTCGAACTTAGACTTTCTTGTCTCTTCTTTGCGAAGCTGCCTCTTTCCTTCTTTTGGTTCAGTGAAGCTTCTTATCTTACCCTATTTTGCTGGCGAAGTGACCTGCCAGCCTTAAAAAAATTTCATCGTTGGGACAAGGAGGTTCGCCGAAGTTGGGGCCGAAGTGGATGCTTCACCAGGCTCAAGACTGAAGTGGTAACTTTAGCAGCGTTCTGGGCGAAGTGCCCCTCATGCCTTAGAATTTGTTTTGAGCCCAAAGTGGACTTTTGCTGGATGTACTTCCCGAGGCCATAACTTTTGATCCGCTGACCCGATCACCTATTGTAATATATCACCGAAAATATTGCAAAAATATCTGCAATAATGAGACATCAAAAGATAAATTCATCCACTTTATCATCCTCTTTTAGGGCCCGTGAAAATGCCAACGCTTCTGCGTGTGATTTGCCGATTTAAAGCTCCATACTTAGGTAAAATTTTGGCAAAAAAATTAATGTGGCAAAAATACCAACAATTACTCTGCTTGGTCACTGTATAAAAATAAATAAATAAATATTTAATTCTTTTCATAAGGTATTTCTTCATTAGATAGCATAACAAATGACTGAATTATCTCATTTTTTAGAATATATATATATATATATATATATATATATATATATATATATATATATATATATATATATATATATTACGCATACAGAGGCAACTTCTTCAAATTCTACTACACATTAAAAGCGTTAGCAACATTTATATTTCTATTTCCACAAGGACGGTCAACTACAATTATGTATTAATTGGAAGAGCATTGAAATAAGAGAAGAGTATTTACTTTTTAGAAATAGAATTCTCAAAATTATGAAGGATATATTATATGATTGTTTTCATTTTTCAACATAAGATAATTTGACGAACAATTCATTCAACAAGGTAAGTATGTTTTCATTGAATGAAAGGAAGCACTAACCTCTGTTTACCGTGACCGACTATCACCAGCTTCGCCATGAGGCTTGCATTAGGTCAGGATCAAATTGGATCAAAAGGGAATGCATATTATTTTCGAATGCAGCTAAGAGTTTAATTATTTAGTTGGCTAATTTATTGAACAATGATTTCCAAGCGTTTAAAGCATATCCAATAATCAACGTAGGTTAAAGAGTATTTTACAATATTTAATTAATATTTTGTCCAATAAGAGAATAGAATGGACGTCTGAGCATAGCACATTTATTTGAATAGTGCATAGATAAAAGAGTAAATTGTCACTCTGGTTGATGGATAATGATGTTAAAGAGTAAATTATCACCTGCAAATAGTCTGATGCTAGCTTGTAACAATATTAGTCAGTGACTTTCACATTTCAATTAATTAAATAGAAAGTGCAATTCGAAGGTAGTGTTTATAATGAAAACACTATTACAAGATTTATTATGGTTTATTACAAGCTTTATTCTGGTTTAAAAAGCACTTCACCATGCTGGCTATCAACCAAACCGTCTATCCGACATCGAAGCCAAGTTACAAGAAGTAAATAAAGCAATGAATTTTAGAGGAAGGGAAACATCTAGCTATAGGTAGTTTTTCTAGAAAGAATTACTATAAATGAGATATCAAGACCTCAATCAGAGACTATACTAATTCACATTGGATAAACCAAATGAGATAACATTTACCTACATAGAGAAATTCACACTTTCACAGCTATAATCCAGATGAGATAACATTTATCTACAAAGAGAAATTCACACATTTCATAGTTATAATCTGGATGAGATAACATTTATCTATAGATAAATTCACACATTTCACAGTTATAACCCCTGTATTTTTAAAAGTAAGAAAAAAGATTAAAATTCAATTTAAGCTTTCCATATACTCCAAAAACACACACAGATAGTCAAAATAGATTTCACGTGTGGGAATGGACCGACCTAAAATATTTAACTAAAATTATACCAACTTCCACTCTCTTTTTATTCCCTTGTTGGCTTCTCTTCTCGAAAAGCATCTCTTCCCTACTGGTTTCATGGTGATTTTATAGAAACAAAGGAGGTGTATCTTAGATACAAATGTATCTCCATGCCACTGGCCACCTTAACTGAAAGTTTTTTTGCCATGTGGTCCATTATTTAAAAAAAAAATTATATTATTTCTCTTTTTTCTAAAATTTAAGAAATATTAAGACCATACACATTAAAAGTATTATTAATTAAAATTTATTTTATTTATTAATAATTATTTATTTATATATTTTATTTTTATATATTGATTAATTTATTGCATAATACCATTAAATTAAATTCAAGAAAATACAATCTCATATATATATATATATATATATCCACCATTCCTTTTCATATAGGCAACCTGATGATAGTAAAATGTTGTCATCTGCCTGTCAAGAATAGCTCCCATGCTTGTGGTACTTTCCTTGTAGTCGGAGGACTTTCATAAACAAACATTCATTTATTTTAATGATATGAGATATGCAACTAAATGGATGCATTTACTTGGGCTTCCATGTACCCCTGAGTCATTGGTGATTGTTTTGTTGCTAGGGCTATTCTGCCCTTGCCAAAGTGAAAACCCCACTATGGTGAAAATACATACTGCCATCATTTATAATTTCACTCTTCGAGGACCTATACCTGTAAAACAAAAGCCATCAATAATACCTCATCCTAGAAGCATATAATAACAATTTAAATTAAGGACATTTATAATTGTAATCAAAAGACTCATTTTGGGGTGGGTCATGACATTCTCCCTCCCTTGAAAAATCATAATTCCTTGTGTTTTCAATGCAAACTTATACAATGTTTAAGACACATATTTATTCAAAAAGAAAAGGAAATTCTTCTTTCATGACATGTACATCTTCCTATGTAGCATTTTTATCATAATATTGGTCCCATTGGACCTTACATTGTTTCAATTTTTTTTTAATTTCTTTGTTCCAAAACCGAGTGTTCGAACATGCCAAATTTCAATGTTGAAGGGGTTCATCATTTGCAGATTTGAGATATTCTAAACATGAGATGGATCATCAATGTATTTTCTAAGGAGGGACACATGGAAGGTGTCAAGGATTTTTGACAAGTTGGGTGGAAGAGCAAGTTTATAGGTGACAAGGCTAATATTACCTATAATCTCAAAGGACCCTACAAATCTGGTGTCTAGCTTAGAAAATTTAAGGGAGCTCTTATTGGGTCTCACCCTTAATAAGACTTTGTCTCCCACATATAATTCCCTCAATGTTCGTTTTAGGTCTGCATAGTTCTTCTTATCGATCTGAGGCTTCTTTGAGCCTTTGGCATATCTTTTTCAGTTGTTCCTCCATCTCCTTCACAATATCTAGTCCAATCACTACCCGATCCTTTGGATTATCCCAAGACAGAGAAGTTTCGTATTATCTCGTATTTAAGGCTTTAAATGGTGCCACTCCTAGAAAATCATGATGACTATTATTATAAGTAGATTCAATCAAATAGAGTCTTCCCATTTGGTTTTATGGTCCACACAATACATGTCTTCAAGGACCTAATTAACTCTTTCATAATTTCATAATAATTTTTTTTGAATTTCACCCTTTCAAATACTCTGTCTCTCCACAAAGAATTATCTCAATGATCTCTTTTAGGTCTTCATAGTTTTTCTATAGTAAATGCTCCCTAAATTCTCTATTGAATTGTCCTAAGTTATTCTTTTATGTTCTTAATGATATCTAGTCCGATCATTTCCAATATTCCAGTCTTCCTCTTTACATAGTAGTCTTAATCAATAGTAGTCCTCCCATGCAAAGTATGACTCTGAGAGTTTGGTCAACCCTCTTCGGTTGACTAAGTATTTAGTTTCATATACAAGGCTTGATGCAGTGCTTGCCAAAATTTTGATGTAAATTATAAATCTCTATCTGAAATAATGACTTCTAAAAACACATGTAAACAAACTATTTCTCTAGTAAACTTATTTGCAATAAAAAGTGCATCATCCTGTATTTTTTTCTAGGTATAACATATGCAACTTTGATCAATTTGTCTACCACCATAAGTATAACGTCATGTTGAAATCTGGTTTTTGGTAGACTCACAACAAAATCCATGAAAATATTTTACCACTTTTTGGTGGGGTTAGCATGTGGGTACAACCATCCTACTAGGTGCAAATATTCAGTATTTACCTTTTGATATTCGAGACACCTATCCATAAAATTCTTGGCCAATAAAAGGTTTTCCTTAAATTCTCTCACATTTTTGCACCACCTAGGTATGCAGAGTAAGACATACCATGAGCCCCTATTAGAATAGCATCCTTTAGCCCAACTGTATTTGGGATAACTAATCTATCCATGAAATACAATAAACCATATTTGAATATAAAATCTTTGTCCTTGTCGGGTTCAAACTCAACCCATGTTCGACATTTATCACACTAATCGTCCCTTTTTTGGTGCTTTTTGGCTTGATCAACTAAGTCATAATGACATTGAGACATATTGGTTATGTGCTCTCTCCTACTCAAGGCATATTCTATCTTGTTTTCCTTACCCTTAATATATTCAATGCCAAAATCAGATTCTACTAGGAATTCCATCCATCGGCATTGCCTTGCATTTAACAAAGGTTGTGTAAAGATGTATCTTAAACTTTGGTGATCAGTTTTTAGCTCAAAAGGTTTTCCTAGCAAATAATACCTCTAAATTTTTAATGCATGTATAACAACTACCAATTCCAAGTCATGAGTAGCATAATTCATCTCATGTTTTTAAGCTTTCGTTATTCATAAGCGATGACTACCTCATCATGTGTTAGGACTCCTAAACCTTCAATAGAAGCATTAGTACAAATTGTGATTTTTCTTGAAGGATCAAGTATCTTCATAATCAAAGCAATTATCAATTTATCCTTCAAAATATTGAAGGCTTCCTCACAATAGTTTATCCATTTAAAAAACCTTTCATTTTATTGGGAGGTTTGTGATAATATGGGCATTTTTTTAAAATTCCTTACAAAACACATGTAGTAACCTACCATTCCCATAAAACTATGTACTCCAGTTACATTGGTGGGTGCAGGTCAATTTATAACTTCAACTTTCTTAGGATATACAACGATTCCATTAGTTGATATCACATACCCCAAATATTACACCTGGAGGTATAAAATTCATATTTTGATAACTTTTCATACAGTTGATTTTTCTTGAGTACCTCAAGTACAATATTCATATGTTGATCATGTTCCTCCTTATTTTAGGAGTAAATTAATATATCATCAAGAAATATAAGTACAAAATGATCTAGCTATTCCTAAAAAACACTATTCATGAGGTTTATGAAAGCAACTCGGGCATTTGTTAGTCCAAAATAGAGGACTACAAATTCATAATGTGCATACCTTGTTCCAGTGTTATGTCTTCCTCATGAATCCTTAGCCAATGATAACCTGATATAAGACCCATTTTTGATAAAATAGTGTCTCCCTTTAATTGACTGAAGAGATCATCAATTCTAGGCAAGGAATATATATTTTTGATAGTGACCTTATTGAGCATTCAATAGTCTATACATAACCTTAGGGAGCCATCCTTTTTTTTACAAATAGAATAGGAGCGCCCCATGGTGACACACTAGGTTTAATTAGTCCATTTTCTAATAAGTCCTGAAGTTGTGTTTTTAACTCTTGTAACTCAATGGGAGTCATCTAATAAGATAATATGGCGATTGGTGCAACCCCTGGAAAAATTTATATAGAGAAATCAAATTCTTGTTGAAGCGGAAGACCCGACAAGTCTTCAGGGAAGACATCTTTAAATTCATTTAGTATGGGGTATTTCTAAAAAAAATCTAAATTTGCTTCAGTCTATTCTCTTTTGTTTATTTTAACCACATATATCATTCCACCCCTTTTAATTACCTTTCTAACTCGTAATGCAAATAACAAATATGGTCTAAAAGAGTCATAATCATAGTAGACACTAATCCGTTTATTAGGTTCATTAAAGAATTCTAGCCATATTTCTTCAAAGTTAAGAAGAGCTTTATGAGGTCTTAGCCAATCCATACCAAGAATGATGTAAAGGCGTGCAAGGGAGCTACATATATGGGCCAATTGGTCTTTCCTTGAGGTAAGGTAATATGGGGATCAAATAAACACTGATTGATAGAATAGGTTTGACTTGACTCATTTTCTACCCATTTTCCAAAAATCTAGGCCTTTTCGGTATATCCCTAGTTATACTAATGAAAATAAAACTATTTTTTGCACTACTATAAATTACAACTTTACCTCTTAAAGTTGAGGAGTGGTTTGCTCTTCCTGATTTGAAGTTCCAGGTATTGCATATGTTTTATGGGGTTGTTCTCCAGGCACTTCCTTTCGATCGATTATTTGAGGGCATTTGTTAGCAAAATGTGGCCCTCCACATATATAACAACCCATATTTTGTGCTCATGATTTTTTCTTCTTGTATTCATTAGTGCTCCAATTCACTCTTATAGTTCTTCTTCTTATCCAAATTCTTTGGTTTTATTCCCTAATTTCCTTTGGTCTTTTTAATTCCCTTCCTGAACCTTGGTCTCATTTCTTGTTTTTCCTTGTTTCTTTTACTTCTATGTTCTTTCTCAACAAAAGGTTCCATCATCCTTTGTTATAATTCCATCCTTTCCACTAATAATTTAATTCCATCCTTTGTTGTAATTCCATCCTCCATTTATTTATGACCATAAAAGAGCTATGTTAGACTTTAATAATTTAGGTTTATTGAGGTTACAAGAGAAAGTCCTAGAACCTAATGACCTAGGGGTATCGCAACCTAGAGCTCTGATATCAACTATAACAACTCAGATCTGACTCACTAGTTGTACAACCTAGTCTAGTTCACTGGTTCATAAAAATGAATTTTTTGCTGGCTTCATTAAACTAGACCTAACCTAAGCTATATATATTTTGAGTTAGATTAGTTTTAGTGATCACCCAATATTTAATCAGTATGAGGTATAGATAACTACTTTTGGGTTAAGGTCACTGCATATGACCCCCAAGTGGACGAGATTGGCCAAATCCTATATATCATGCCATTTAGTGTCCTGGTATGAGCACCTAGATCCATGGATTGGACTTATTCTCTAAGGCCCATAATACTTAGAGGGTGGACGTATAATTCCCATTTCCTTAGCATGTGAAACTTGAGCTTAATTATACTCTCCTATTCCAACTTTAATATGTAAGGGTATTTAGCATATATGTCTAGTGGCTAGTTGCTTGTCCACTTCTTTGGAGTCAACTAGGGTCATGCAATTTCTCTAACTTTGGACCTGGTTTCACTTGACAAATTATGAATAATGATAGTTATCCAAGGTTATGCATAAGGGGTCGATCCCAAAATCTATTTATAAAATCAAGGTGAATTATCTCAAAATCTTAGCAAATTATGTCCAAGGATACATGGCAAATTGCATTCATTTTTCACCAAAAATTTTCAAACCATGGCGAATCAATTGAAATTTTTTTTTAGAGGTTTCGATCGGTTACAAAGGGTTTCAGTTGGTTATTTGTAGAGGGTTTTTTTAGTATTTTACTCTGCAGCCAATTGACTTAGGTTGACTGACATACCTCTACAACCGATTGGTTGTAGAGGTGCGCTTTTGTAGAGAACCTTCTAGGAGGTATAACTTTTGATCCAGAGCTTTGTTTTCATTTTTATTTTTAAAACCACCTAGATCGACGAGATCTACACAAAAATATTAATAAAATCCTCAAAAAATAATTTAAAACTAATCGACATGGCTGCAACTGATTGACATGGCTACAATCGGTCGGTTGCAACCATGTCGATCTATTTTAGATTGTTTTTTTAAGGATTTTACTAATATTTTTGTGTAGATCTCGTCGAGCTAGGTGGTTTAAAAAAGAATTGAAAACGGAGCTCTGGATCAAAATTTATACCTCCTAGAAGGTTCTCTACAAATGTGCACCCTTGCAATCGATCAATATAAGTTGATAAGTTGTAGAGGAGTGTCAATCGGCCTAAGTCGATCGATTGCAGAGTGTAGCTGATCGACATGGCTAAAGCCAATTGGTATGGTTGCAACTAACCGACATGGCTACAACCGATCGACATGGCTACAACTGACCGACATCTTCTAAGAGGTATAACTTTTTATCCAGAGCTCTGTTTCCAATTTAAAAAAAAAAACACCTAGCTCAACGAGATCTACACAAAAATATTATTAAAATCCTCAAAAAACAATTAGAAATCGATCAACATAGCTGCAATCGACATGGCTGCAACCGATCGATTGCAGCCATGTTGATTGGTTTTAGATTGTTTTTTTAGGATTTTACTAAAATTTTTGTGTAGATCTCGTCGAGCTAGGTGGTTTTAAAAAAAATTGAAAACAAAGCTTTGGATCAAAAGTTATGCCTCCTAGAAGGTTCTCTACAAAAGCGCACCTCTACAATCAATTAGCATAAGTCGATCGGTTGTAGAGGCGTGTCAATCAGTCTAAGCCTATCGATTGTAGAGTGTAGTCAATCGACATGGTTGTATCTGATCGACATGGCTTCAACTGACTGAAATTGATGCAATCGATTGACATGGCTACAACTGATCGACATGGTTACAACCGAACGACATGGCTACAACTGACCGACATCTTCTAGGAGGCATAAATTTTGATCCAGAGCTTCGTTTTCAATTTTTTTTTAAAACCACATAGCTCGACAAGATCTACATAAAAATATTATAAAAATCCTCAAAAAATAATCTGAAGCTGATCAACATGGCTGCAATCGATTGACATGGCTACAACTGGTCGGTTGCAGCAATGTTGATCGATTTAGATTGTTTTTTTGAGATTTTACTAAGATTTTTGTGTAGATCTCGTTGAGCTAGGTGGTTTTAAAAAGTATTGAAAACGAAGATTTGGATCAAAAGTTATGCCTCCTAGAAGGTTCTTTGTAAAAGCGCACCTCTACAACCGATCGACATAAGCCGATCGGTTGTAGAGGTGTGTCAATCGGCCTAAGCTGATCAGTTATAGAGTGTAGCCAATCAACATGGTTGTAGCTGATTGACATAGCTGCAATCGATCGATATGGTTGCAATCGATTGACATAGCTACAATCAATCGACGTGGCTACAATCGACTGACATGGCTGCAATCGACTGACATGGCATAATCTGATCAGTTGCAGAGGTATGTCAATCGACCTAGGTCAATCAGTTGTAGAGTGAAACCAATCGGTATAAGCCTATTGATTACAAATGTGTGTCAATCGACCTAATCTGATTGGTTGCAACTCTACAACCGGTCGACCTAGGCTGATTGACACGCCTCTACAACTGATCAACTAATGTCGATTGGTTGTAGAGGTGTCGATCGATTGTAGAGGTATTTTGGACTTATGTTTATGGGTACCCCCTTTAGTATTTATACGGGTAGTATATGTGGTGAATTGGACTGGAAAAACAAAATTGTTTATAATTTGAGGACGAATTAGACGGGAAAAATAAAATTGTTTATAATTTGAAGGTGAATTGTCTTTTGAATTAGGCGAAAGTGGTTGACGAATAAAAATAAAAATAGGATAATTATTATCAAAATAGGGAGAATTGACCCTAAAAAAATTCCACATCGTAAATTTTGGGCGAACGAGTCCTAGTGAAATGTTCCAAAATTAGCAAATTTTAAATTTTAAAAATCTTAAATATAGCCAAATTACGATATTTCGTGCTTATGCATAACCTTGTAGTTATCTCATACCAACTGTCATGGATTTTCTAGCTAGGTTTCATGCTAGTTTATCCTCATTCATAATCCGTTCAAGGAACCATTATCATACTACTCACACAACGACCTAGAGGAGATGTCCCATACCACCCCTCGTTATCTATTCATCATGACCTATCCTGTAAGAAAACAATTATTCTTGATTCATAGTTGTTACCTTCTTATAACTAGTTGATATTGGGTAATATGATTTGGTTGTTCGCCTTCCCGTGATTCAACCATAAGTTTGATTTCAAGATTTGATAAGACACTTCTTTCAAGGATAAGAATTCTACTCGAGTACGTTAAATTTCCAATTTCAACAATATTGTGGTTTTCTAAGATTTCTTTATGTCCAATACTCAAAAAGAATATGTGAGATAGTAAGCATGATTAATAATTTTTATCTATCTCAATAGAAGGCTCAAATATGACTTAAATATTAAAACTATAACCACCATTAACATATATGAATATATTCTTTATCCATATCAAAACAAAGAATCCTCAAAAGAAGAATTCAATGTTTAAATTATAACTACCATTGACTTTATCATATAAGATTTACGAAATGTACAATTTACCTACTTGCTTTTCAAAAGGATACTTCCTCATTTTATTGTAATATTGAAAATATAATTAAAAACTCTTAACTGTAATATTGAAATTATAATTAAAAACTCTTAACTAATAATACATGAGGTGATAATTAATATTTTTTTTTTTAAGTTTCACTTTTCCACGTTGGTATAGTCACTCGTGCTCGTTCATTATATAAAAATAAATAAATAAACATTTAATTTTTTCCTAAGGTATTTCTTCATTAGATAGCATAATGAATGAATGGATTATCTTATTTTTTAGAAGATATATATATATTATGAATACAGAGGCAACGCCTTCAAATTCTACTACACATTAAAAGCGTTAGCAACATTTATAGTTATATTTCCACAAGGATGGTCAATTACAATTTCGTATCAATCGGATTAGCATTGAAATAAGAGAAGAGTATTTTCTTTTTAGAAAAATAATTCTTTAAATTATAAAGGATACATTATATGATTGTTTTCATTTTTTAACATAATATAATTTAACGAGCAATCCATTCGGTAATGTAAGTACAGTTTCATTGAATGAAAGGAAGCACTAACCTCTGTTTACCGTGATCGTATATCACCAGCTTCGCCATGACGCTTACATTAGGTCAAGATTAGAATGGCTCAAAAGAGAATGCATATTATTTTCGAATGTAGTTAAGTGTTTAATTATTTAGTTGGCTAATTTATTGAACAACAGTTTCTAGGCGTTTAAAGCATGTCCAATAATAAACAATGCAGGTTAAAGAGTATTCTACGATATTTAATTAATATTTTGTTCAATAAAAGAATAGAATGGACATATGAGCCTAGCACATGTTTTTGAAGTCCGCACAAATAAAAGAGTAAATTATCACTCTGATTGATGGATAACGATGTTTAAAAAAATCTTTTTATTTTCTTTCAGAAACTACGTCGGATGCTAACTTGTAACAATATTAGTTTGCAACTTTCATGTTTCAATTAATTAAACAAAAAATGCAATTTAGAGGTAGTGTTTATAACTAAAATACTATTACAGGCTTTATTCTGGTTCGAAAAGTACACTATGCTGGCTATCAACTGAACTGGCTTGCCAACATCGAAGCCAAGTTACAAGGAGTAAATAAAGTAGCAAAAGTCAGATGAAGGGAAACATCTATCTATAGGTAGTTTTCTAGAAAGAATTACTGTAAAGGATATATCAAGACCTAAATCAGATACTATGCTAATTCACATCGGATAAACCAAATGAGATAACATTTCAGGAGCAATGTGATAGCTGAGCAGGTTTTAATCATAATTTTTTATGGGGCTCAAAACCTAGACAATTAGATTCATCAATGGAAAGTGATGCATATTATGAGAGTCTTGAGGGAGGAGTTAGATTGGATTGTTGCTGGGGATTTTAACGCTAAATTATCATCTAGAGACCAGGAAGGAGGAAATCCAATTTTGGATCCAAAGGATCAAATTATGATTGCCCAAGTCCATGCATTACACTTGGTGGATATTAAATTTCATGGAACCAACTACACTTAGACTAATAAGAGGAGGGAGCCACATAGAAGGAAGGTGAAGTTAGACCATTTTTTGATTTCAAAGGAGGCGTTTGTGAAATGGAATCTAAAATTTTAGATTTTTTATGGTCTGGTTTTATATCATTTCCCCATTCTATTGGAAGGGAGGAATAAGATAGGGCAATATCATAAACCATTATGATTTGAAAATTATTGGTTATAAAAAGAGGAAATTTAAAAGAAAAATCAATAGTGGTGGGAAGAGGGACGCTTGACATATGGGACATTAATGTTTAGATTCCACAAATAGATTCATTATGTTAAGGATCAACTGAAACAATGAAGGTGAGCTAATAAGATAGACTTCCAGGTCCAAAGAGCTCCATTGGTGGCTAGATGGGATGAGGTTCAAAAATACTTCAGGGAAGAAACAATTACATAACAACTCAAAGAAGAGGATGATGCATTGCATAAAGCGGTTGAGGAAATTGACAACCAAGAGGAGATATACTGGAAACAAAGAGCAAGAACCACTTGGTTATTAGAAGGTGACAAAAACACCAAAATTTTCCATTGGGTTTCTTGTGCTAGGAGATAGATGAACAAGATGGAAGCTCTTCAATATGAGAATAGATACTCCTTTGATACAATCCTAGGTATGCATTTCCATTCAATGTATTATTTTAATAAATTGTTTAAGGAAAGTATGGTGCAAGATGAAGAGAATCAAAAAGAAGTTTTTGTTGTTATACCCTCTATTATCTCTGAAGAAGAAAATTAGGCCCTACTTAAACCCATTTATAGAGAGAAACTGAAGAAAGTATTATTTGGAATGAGTACCAAAAAACACCAAGTCTAGATGGATTTCCAATTAAGTTTTTCAAACCTTCTAAGAAAACTTGGAGGAGGATGTAATGGTTGTTATAGAGGAGTCTAGAGGTAGTAAAAGAATACTTAAAGCATTAAATCATACATTCATTGCCTTAATTCCAAAAGGGGACAAGGGGATGCATATTTCATATTACAGACCTATTGCCTTATGCAATGTCATATATAAAATAATCACAAGGGTAATGGTTGAGCGCATAAAAACTCTCCTATATAGCATTATCTCCTTAGAGCAAGAGGGTTTTATAGAGGACAAACAAATCTTGGATGGTGTGGTTCTAGCTCAAGAGGTAATCCAAAAATCGGACAATAGGGGAATGTTCATAAAATTGGATATGTCAAAGGCTTATGATATAGTGGAGTGCAACTTCTCATCAAGGATGATGGTAGCCTTTGGTTTCTCTCAAGATTGGATAGAATGGATCATGAGTTAAGTTTCTACTCTGACATACTCAGTTTTAATCAAAGGTATTACGTCTCAACCATTTGGAGCTACTTGAAGTCTTTGTCAAGGAGATCCTTGTTTCCCTTATATTTTTCTTGTATTGGTTGAAGGTTTGGGTAGACTCATCTTGAGGAGAAGACAAGGTTTACTAACAGGTATCAAGGTGGGTGAGGAAGTTTTGACTCACTTACAATTTGTGGATGACACAGGATTAGTGGGAGTGACTAACTTCAGGGAATCAAGAATGATTAGAGATACTCTTAATGTTTACCTTAGGGTCACAAACCAAGTCATCAATGATAAAAAAATCCAAAGTGGTCTTTTTCAATCTTGATTGAAGTCTTCAGGACAAAATTTTAGAGATATTAGGATTCACGAGGACTTATATCCTAATGGTATATTTGGGGGTCCCTTTGCATTTAAAAAAAAATGAAATAGATATCTAGAGGAATATTTTATATTGTATCAAAGAAAGAATTAATCGTTGGTCTCACAAATGGTTACTCTATAAGGGTAGATTATTTTTTTTTGTAGTCAGCCATTTAGGCCATGTCAATTTATAAATTTTCTATCCTTACTACCCCACCTACCATATGGAAAGAGTCAGAAAATATGGCTAGAAAATTTTTATGGGGAGGAGTACAAGGAGTGTAAACAATAAATATTAACACCAAAACAAATAACAAATCAAAACAAGCAATCATGTGCAAATAAAAGAGTGATTTTATATTGACTTATGGAGCCTTTGATCTCCTCTTTTACACCATTAATATACCTTGAATCGCAAAGGGGTTTTACAAAATATGCTTGTTTTAATGATACAATGATTAAAAGGGTGAAACCCTTTTGCTTGATCAAACAAATATGGTGCTTCCAAATCTTCTCTACTACAAACAAGTTGTTGAGTGGGCTTGTGTATCCTCTGCGGGCCACTCCAGCTGCAACAACTATCCAATAAATTATCACTTGTACCTACACAAAAGCAAACCACAAAAAGGGATCAGTAGCACATGTGGGGCCTCCACTGTGTGAGGCCCTCTTCAATATAAAATATAAACCTACAAACCCTAGTTGAATTTCTATGAAATGTGAAATAAAATACAAGAAACATAAATCAAAAATAAATAATTGCCTTGTCAATACTTGATTGTGATCTATGCTCTTGAGGGTTCAAAATGATGTTGCGTAGATGCCAAAAAATATTCGAGGGCTCATTGGATGCAGTTCTATGTCTGATGGATGCCCTGGAGCATCTTCAGACTATGGTGGATGCCCTACAACATTTGGTAAATACCCTGAGGCATCTACGAGCTATGATGGATGCTCTGCAGTGTCTAGATCTGGTTTGTAGAAGCAACGGTGATCGAACGATGAATGCGATGGTGGCTAGGGTTTGTACGAAATATCATGCAAATGTATGTGATCTCTCTTTGCAAATATTTTCAACCCTTATTCACGAAAAGTGAATAATATTTTATGATTTCCTTCATTCATGTTAGGGTTTTGATGACAACAACGAGCGGCCAGGATTAAAACATGATGAGCGACTGAGATTGCAACTTGATAAGTGACACAATTGCAATTAATGAGCGGTAAGGATTACCACATGGCACGCTAAGATGGAGTTTTGATGGATGGCTCAGATTTATATATATATATATATATATATATATATATATATATAACTAATGATGAATGGCTATGATTTGATGATGATGAGTGGATGATAAATGGCTAGGATTTGGTGTCTATAGATGCCCCTTTTTGTATCACGTTGCGTGAAACATAATGTGGTGCAAAAATAAGAGACACTTGGTTTTATGGAATGGACTTCAATGTACAAGAATATTTTGAAAATTTTGTGATTTTGGCTTACCCCCTCAATTGGTGAATGAGTGAAGAATGGAACCCATGAGCCAATTGATTAAATGTGGATGATGCAATGGATGTGTATGATGTATGCAGATGTTAGAAATCAAAGTCAAGTTTGGTTGCCCCAAGTTTGGGGTGGTTCTATGTTGTCAAAAATTTACCTTTTGGTATCATTGAAATGCAAAAATGATGAAGTAAAGGAACCAGGCTCACTGTCCTAGTGACTATCAAATTCCTTAATGCAAAATGATGAAGTAGAGATTTTTTCATGTTTGTAACCCCATAGAGAGGGTGTCAATGATAACCTTGGGAAAATTATCTTGAACATAGTCTCACTCAAGAAATGAGGGATCAAATTGATTTTATTTTTGAACAAGATGATGTTGGATGATGATTTTGAGCAAGCATCCTTATGGTGATCTACCCATCCTATCAAATTGCATGGATAACCAATCGCTGCAACCGCTAGGGGACTAGAGTAAATCACTAGATACGAGGTTCACTTGATAATGTAAGTTGACTTGATGATGTGAAATGATGATGTAAATGCATTGATGAGTGGATTTGATAGTTTTGTGAAATTTTGGATCATTTTGGGATGTTTTGAAGCATTTTTGGGTATTTGTGTGACTTTTGGTCGCATTCAAAAATTAAACGCCCAAATCAATCCATGTTATCACAAAATGTGATATGATGATGTGATGAATGCTTGGATGAATTTTGTGATGATTTTGGGTTTTGCTATGTTTTGAGGCCCTTTTGAAACCTTTTGCAACATTTTGAAAATAAACGTAGACCTGTGTCTATATCTCCATAGATGCAAATATCTATCATTATAAATGTAGTGGGTTTGAGTGTACAGAGGTGCATTTGGGTGCACTTGCTCAGCTATAAAAGGGTTGTAGGGGTGAAATTTCATTTCATTCTTGTGTTTGAGAGTTGAAGAAGTGATGTTTGAGAGGAGAGTGAAAGAGCTTGGTGATGGTGATGGAGGGAGCTAGTACGATGGTTGGAGCTGATGTGTGGGTGGTAGAGGTAAGTTCTTCTAGCCCTCTTATTTATTTTGCAATGTTGTTTTATTTATGTTTTTTTTGAAATGAATGAGATCTTGATGTACATTTGCTTTTGTGTTGTGCTGTAGTTGAGGATTTTGGAGGCTTGACATCAATTTTCACCTATCCTATCGAGGGTGAAAAAGGTATTGTGGGAGGTTGATTAGGAGTGGTTGGAGTGAGTGGGATTGGATGGTTGTGCATGGATTGAGGTGGTGAGGGCTGATGAGGGGTACCTCTCTACCTTAGCAGAGTGATGGGATCTAGATAGGGGGACCTTCCAGCTCCCAATAGGGGAGATGATAGTTACACTTGAGGATGTATACCACATATTTCATGTACCTATGGAGGGATTGCATGTCTGAGTTGGACATGACAAGGGGTATGAGATGAGTCAAATTTTTGGTGATGAGTGGAGGGGTGTGAATATCAGTGGTGGTGGCATCCGATACCTAGAGTTGTATTCATAGAGGTGGTTGGAGGTATTACCAACCTACGTCATGTTCTTGTAGCTAATGTGTTGGTGCCTAATAACATCGGATGTTGGTTCCCTTGGAACATGATTAGGTTGGTGTTTGATATGATCGATGAGCCTCGGGTGTATGCTTGGGTGCTTACTTTGCTAGCTCAGGTATACATGGAGTTGTATGAGGTGAAGAGGTAGAGGTGAAAGGGATTGGGTTGTAGTCTACTACTTCAGATCTAGGGTTGGGAGCATTTTAGCATAGCTCATCCTATGGGCCTACCATGTGAGTGGGATAGGGCTCATCCCTATGCATTGAGATGGTGAGTAGTTGAGGAGATACAATCGAGTCATCTTGGTCATAGTGACTAGGAGTACAAGGATCTATGGGTGAGGTTGTCACTTGATCAGGTGTATTGGTGACCATGGTGAGAGGCTAGATGGCCTACTGATGGGGAGCAACTATGATGGATTAGGTAGGCTAGATGGGTTGTTGGTCATCATGGCAGTGAGGTGGAGTTGATCTAGTTCTCATGGGTTCTATGATAGTTTAGGATATGATAGGTGGTTCTTGATGCTCTAGTGATTTATAGGCATCGTGTTGATGAGTCGAGCTTACCCTATGCTAAGGTATGGTAGGTGGAGTATGAGGATGATGAGGAGATGGATATCCTAGATGTTGATGATGTTGGGACCACAACTAACTATGATGCTTGGTTTGCTTCTTAGCCTCCATGGGCATCGAGTTAGGTGGTGGATGAGGGTAGTGGTGATGATGGGGAGGCTATGACTAAAGTAGAGGAGACTCCTTGATGATAGAAAAATTGGTGATCCAAGTGATGGGGAAAGCCATCGAGGGCCATGGTAGATTAACCTCTTGAGATTGGAGGTGATGGTGAGGGTGGAGGGGTATGGAGGATATTTTGAAGAGACCTCTTGGTCGAAGTGAGGAGGAGTGGGTTGTGCTCCAAGCTGAGTGAGATATCTTGGTTGAGGAGTAGGATCAATTCCTGGTAGAGTAGGATGTGGTGATGGTGGCTTGAGATGTTAAGATTGCTCGATTATAGAGGGAAATGGAGGTGTAGGCTACTATAGGTGGAGGTAAGGATGTCGATGTGATAGCTAGGCTTTGAGTAGAGCTAGTGGAGAGGGATGCACGTTAGATATAGGACCTATCTCACCTTTGATCTTGATATGGCTACATTTAAGAGCTCGAGGATTGCCTTGTGCAACATGGCATTGGATTACTAGTGTGACCTTCCTCATTTATATCTAGATCTATTAGGCATAGTGACTCTAGGCATAGTGGTTCTCACTCTAGGGCTCCTCGGGTTCTTGATCCCTCAAGATCATAGGGGTCTACCTTGGGGCACTAGCTAGTGCCTCTTGTTGTATTTTTGTATATGAGCCTTAGTGCTCTATTGTATACAACCTTCGGGCATACTTTGTACATGTAATATTTATACATATATACATGGATTTTATTGTGTATGATTTTTGTGTTCTTTTATTGTGAATGTATGTGTATATGATTTTATGGATGCATTATGATGATGATGTGTATACTTTATGATAACAATGTAAGTGAATTGATGCTCTAATGATCAATTGTAGTAGTTTAGATTTTGCTTGACCATCTTCGTTACTTAATCAGGGACACCAACATCTAATGGTGGGATATGAAGTGGAAGACTCATGTAGTGATGTGATTATGGTATGGATGTTATTTTGGCTTGTGGATAATGGATCTAGAATTGTTTTGTGGAGACTCAAACATCCTAGTGATTTCGAACAAACTCATGTTTTTAAGCTCTATCAAATTTCTCAGAGACCAAAATGTGTGTGCAGTGGATGTTCATTTACCAATCATGAGCATGGTAATGACTCAAACCAATCAAGAACCACTGTGTGTGCAAGTGAGTTCATTTACCCATCTTGAGTAAGGTGAAATGAAACCTATCATAGAGAAGACCATGAAGCTAGCTTGTCCTTATGTGTGGTTAGAGGTCTCTTTAAGAGAGATGTGTCACCATGCATGAGCGTACTCCACTACTAGTCAAGCATCTATAGCCTCGGTGGATATTAGCTCCATAGTCCAATGATATGATCTTTAAGCTTTGGGGAATCAGACTACATAACCATCTGGATGGAAGTGTAATCCTATCCTTACTACTTGGGGACCTATTTTATGGTGTGTAAAAGAGTTAAAGCTTTGGGGAATCAAATTCTCAACCAAGGTGTGATGAGAATTTTACCCTATCCTTACTACTCACTCTTTTATTTTGAAGTGTTGTAAGTGGTGAAAACCACTATTTTTGGACTATGTGCATAATGGGATAAGCAAGAAGAAATTTTTGCTTCAAGGTTCAACCCAATCATGGTGTCATCCCTCTCTGACACAAGATGTTATTAATAAGTGTTATATGTGTTTGGTTTAAGAATGTTAGAGTCAACTCCCAGAACTCAAGATTTTCTTAGTGAAAATGTGCTTTGGTCCTAGAGAAAACTTGACATGCAATGGAGGTTGCTTGAAACACTAGGAGTGGTTGAGTGATCGAAAACACCTAGGGGTGATGAGATTTTATTGCAAATTATGACATGACTTATGAAATGGTGAAATGGGATGGATGTTAAATCGAAGGTGCCCCTGATTAAGGTGACAAGACTTATTGGATTAACAATTATCCAAACTAAGCAAATGACCACTAGTATGGTGGATGAAATGTACTAAAATGATATGAATGTGATTATGCAAAATGGATGTATGGAATGAAGTATGTATGAATAGTGCTTTTGTGTTTTTTTTAGCCATGTATATATGTATATATAAGTCACATTAAGCATAGAACGCTCTCAAGTGGATAATGTTCAATGGCTCGGGCTCTTCTATTCCCTCTAGACTAGCAAGCCTATATGTTCCTTGATCCAATTTTTGTTTGACAATGTATGGACCTAACCAATTAGCCATGAATTTATCATGAAGATGTGATAATGCATTGGTGTTTTGCTGATTTTCTTTAAGGATGAGATCTCCTACTTGGAATTTGCATAGATGAACTTTGGTATTGTAAGCATGCTTTAGATGGTCCTGATATACTCGTAAGTGCTCCAAGGTATTGATTCACCTTTCATCGAGGAGTGTGAGTTGGTCAAGATGTGCTTGTCTAGTGGTATCATCATCTATGAATTCTTGTAATGAAATGCATAGTGAGGGAATCTCGAGCTCAAGAGGTATGATTGCTTCGACACCATAGACCAATGAGAATGGTGTTGCCTCTAGTAGGTATGCGAATGCTCATTCGATAAGCCCATAATGCCAAGGGGATTTGAGTATGCCAATCTCGATGATTTTATTTGACTAATTTCTTTAGAATAGCGATCAATGTCTTATTGGTTGCCTCAACTTATCCATTTGTCTGAGGGTAGTAAGGAGTCGAGAAACTATGTTGAATATTATATTTTTTGCAAAGTGCTTGAACATCCTTGTTTTTGAAAGACTTGCCATTATCAAAGATTATTTTTGAGGGAATACCAAAGTGATAGATGATATGTTGGAGTATAAACTCCATAATTCGAGGTCCTATCATGCTGGTTAGAGGAATTGCTTTGACCCACTTCGTGAAGTACTCAATGGTAGTGATGATAAATGTGTGTTATCTCAAGGAAGGAGGTAAGATTTTACCAATCAAGTCAAAACCCCATTGTGAAAAGGGCCAAAGACTTTGAATGGGTTGTAATGCTTGTGATGGCACATGAGTTAAATTAGCATGTTATTGATATTTTTGACACTTCTTGACATAATTGCAATAGTCATGTTCCATGGTGGGCCAATAGTAACCCATGCATAAGATACACTTTGTGATGGCCATTCCACTAAAGTGACCACCACAAGTACCATCATGAGCTTCAGATATGGCTCATTGTGCCTCTATAGGCTCGAGATAATGAAGGAGGACTCCATCATAACCATGTCTATACAACACGTCCCCCAAGAGAGTGAAATGAGTTACCTTTTGTTTGAAAGTTTATTTGGTAGTTCATGATAGATCTGATGGGAGTATTCCAAACTTGAGAAAGTATTTTACTTGATTAAGCCAAGGCTCGTATGGTTCTGCATGAATAAAGCAAACATCCTTCTCATCTTTAGATTCAACTCATGAAATTGTAGATTTAGAGATTGTTGTGATGATTAGTGGTTGAACCTCTCCTATGGAGTTCTTTGGAATCAATGATCCTAGAGAGGCCATCACATCTACAAATCTATTAGTCGAATGAGGTAAGCTATCAATCTCATACCAGTCAAATTTTATGAGCAATTTCATTGCTACTTCATGGTAAAGTTTTAAGATTAGTTCTTTGCATTGGTATGATCCATTTACTTGATGAATGATAAGTTGGGAATCACCAAATATTCTTATATGCTTTGTACCCATAGCTATAGCTGCTTGAAGTCCTAATATTAGGGCTTCATATTCTATTATTGTTTGTGCATGGGAAATCAAGTTTGAATGATAAGGGGATAGGTATCCCTTGTGGTGTATGAAACATGATTCTTGCACCTTGTCCTTTCTCACACTTGGAACCATCAAAGAATAGGGTGATATCCACATCCTCTTTAGGGATGACATCTTCCTCCTATTCAGTGATGTTAAATATTGAATCATCTGGAAGCTCAATAACCAAAGGTTGATCATTAGGAAGTGGAGCTTCACAAGACTATTACCTGAACCTTTAATGGATTTTTGGTTGATGAATTCAAGGTCAAATTTTGTTAGAAGCATTATCCATTTTGTGGTATGGGTATTGTTGTATGTGCGAGTCATCATATAATGTAAAGGGTTTTCTCGAGCTATGACATATGTGGTGTGACTTAGCATGTAATGTCTGAGTTTCTTAGTGGCAAAAACCATCGCTAGGCATAATTTTTCCACATAAGTGTATCTGGTTTCATAGCTTACTAATGTTTGACTAATGTAATAGACTGCTTGCTCTCGATTGTTTTCATTCTTCTGTGCAAGCATTGTCCCTAATGCAAAATCTATTGTTGAAACATAAAGGTGAAAGGGGACCCTCGAGCGAGGTGGAGTTAAGATTGGTGGAGAAGCCAAGTACTATTTGATGTCATCAAAAGCTTTTTGACATTCTTTATCCATGAAAATGTCACCCCCTTTTGTAGTAGGTGATTGAATGGCCTGCATTTGTCTGAGAGTTGCATGATGAAGCGATGGATCGATTGGATCTTTCCTTGTAAGCTACGCAACTCTTTCAAGTTTGTTGGGGGAGGCATTTCCATAATGGCCTTGACCTTGTTTGGATCCACTTCAATGCCACGCTTGGATACAATGAACCCTAGGAGTTTACCTGATGTGACTCCAAAGACACATTTCTTGGGGTTCAACCTTACGTTATGCTCGAGAAGTCGATCAAAAATTTTTTCCAAGACATCGATGTGCTCTTGACGTGTTTTAGATTTGGCCAATAGATCATCCACATAGTCTTCAATGATCTTATGCATGTAATCATGGAAGATGTATGTCATGGCATGTTGATAGGTAGCACCCACATTTTTAAGGCCAAATGGCATTACCTTGTAACAAAAAGTCCCCCAAGGTGTTGTGAATGTTGTTTTGTGTTGGTCATCAGGATTAATTCAAATTTAGTTATATCCTAAAAAACCATCCATTAAAGAGAGCATTTCATGGCCAACGCAAGTGTCTACAAGAGTATCGATGTTTGGTAGAGGAAAGTCATCCTTAGGACACACTTTGTTAAGATCTCGAAAGTTAGTGCAAATGTGAATCACCCCGTTAGACTTATGAATGGGTACCATATTTGAAAGCCACTCAGGGTAGTCAATGGGTTGAATGAAACCCACGTCTAACAACTTTTGAAGTTCTTCTTTGACCATGAGGGCAATGGTAGGATGTAACTTTCTTAGTTTTTGTTTGATCGGCTTAGCATTAGGATGCAAGGTGAGATTGTGAATGACCAAGTTAGGGTCAAGGCTAGGCATGTCTTTATAAGACCATGCAAATATGCCCTTCTTTCTCATGAGGAGATCTATAAGTTGCTCTTGTTCATTAATGGATAAACTTTTTCCAAGTTTCATAATTTGTGGATTGTTTGGATCTGTGCTTAGGTTCACATCTATAGTTTCTTCAATGGCCATGTGTGAACCTTCTTTGAGTTGATGGGGTATTGGAATTAGATGAATGTCATCAGTGATATTGTCAAACTCTTCTGGCATAGTCTCTTCCATTTTTTCTTGGAAAATAGAAGAAACCAAGGATGAGGGTGAAGGTAAAGGTGAAGGTTATGGAAGAGGAATGTAAGTGGTAGAAGCTCTTAATAATTCCTCTGAAAGAATGAATTTAAAAATGGATGGTGGTGATGAAATCCATTCCATATCGATGAGGCTTATGTCAATAGGAATTGGTTTTGCCAAATCGTATGGATTATGGAGTGGTGTGAATAAGTCAATAGTATTCATGTTGACTTGGTGGGAGAATGGTGGTTGTGATGTGAAGGGTGGTTTTTTCTTACCCCTTGGAGTTGATGGATGAACCTTGAGAACCTGGATAGCAGCAAGCAACACGTATAAATGCAAATGACTAGGATATGCAAATGCAAAAATGCAATGTTATGCTAATGATTTTTTGTACATATTTTACATCATGTTTTTGTGAGGTGGACAAGGTGGTGGTGGTGGCTCACTAGTTGGCTCAGCTCACTCCCTTGGGAGGAGCAAATAGAATATGGGTTGATGGATGGGGAACATTTTGAGATAGTACTCATCCTGTTTAGTGAATGGTGTGATTAGGATTGATTCTTCTTTGGATTCATCTGAAGCTATCGATATGATATCATATTCCTCATACAATTCATCCTTAGAATCATTATTATCATTATCCTCTTCTTCTTCACTATCCCTTTCAAGATCTATAGTGAGTCATTGAAAGGCTCATTTGAAAGAGGAAGTGGAAGATTGTGGACTATATCCCAGGCTAGAATGGTCATGCATTTCTTGATACTGAGGTTCAATGATATCACACATACCCTATTCATGTCATCCTAACCCATATCCTTACTAGTTAACCTAATAAAAATATCATGATGGGAAATCAGGGTTGGACATGTGCTCAATATTGGCACAGAATGGTTGCCTAGGTTCATCTAGAGGAAGTGGATCAAATGATGAATCAACCCCCCATATATGAAATTGATTCTATTTGGTAATGAACCCATGTTGTAAACCACTCCTATAGATAGAGGTGGGTCACATGGGTGATCATAATCCCTAATAGTTTCAATGTTAAGTGGTGTGATTGCAACATCTTGAACCACATACTCACCAATGCTAGGACTAGTGAGGTGAACTACAACTTGTGTGGGTGATGATGTGGATGGATTGGATATGGAAGTGTGGGGCTTAGGGGTGACCTATGGCTCAAATGAGGGAAAAGGTGTATGTTGGGATGGCATCTCATGATCTATCAGATCAACTTGTGAGACATTGGCTGATTGAGATGGAGAGGGGTTTGGCTGAGGAATTTGATTAATGACTAGGGATTCAGGCTTGGATGAGATGATGATAGGTGCTTGTGAAGTTGGTTGTGTGGATGATGATGGATGAGTGATAATGAGTGATTCAGATGATGTGGAGGGATGTCCCCCTTGTGTGGATGTTGGAGGTGATGATTGGATCTGACCACATGTACATGGTGTTGGTTGTGATGAAGGTTGAGATGTGGACATAGTGTGATGAGATGTTGAAGTGGAGGCTTGATGTGGATCGGTGATAGGGAGTTCTTCTAGAATAGGTGCTTTGGATGAGCTATTGTGTTGTGTGGTGGATGGTGTGGTTGATGGAATTAAGGATAGATGGGTGGATGGAAGTGAAGGCTCATAGGGGTTGGAAATGAAGTTGCAGTATTTGAATGGTTCAATATCTATAGGTATACAATGTATTTGTCCCTCATGTACGTATTTCAAACATTGATGTAATATTGAGGGAACACATTTCATCTCCCTTGATCTAGGGGTACCCAAGGAGTACATTATAGGCCATGGCCCCCTCTAGGATATGAAATATGGTATGTAATATCTTGACCCCCACTTGTATGGGTAAAACAATAATGCCAACTATAGAGCATAAAGCATCATTAAATGCTCATAATGTGAAGGTGGATTTGGTGATGTGGGAATATGGAAGATTGAGATGGTGGAGTGTTGAAGTGGTGATGATGTTAATTGATGAGCCAATGTCAATTAGTACTCATTTGAAAGGCTTCTGATCAACCTGAGCCATGATATGCAATGGAGGATCTAATGATTCTGATGATATTGACTTGATTTCAAAGTCATAGAATATGATTGAAGGCTCCATGCATGTTCGGATACTCCCCATAAAATTGTTGAAGGTATTAGAGTCTTGAGTTTGAAGTTTAATGGATTTCAAGATCTCCATCAATGCCTCATGATGTGGAGGAGATTGTTGTATAAGCTCATAAATTGATAGTTTGGTTGAAGCTATTTTTAGACTATTTGTCAATCGATTACTTAGTGTAATGATTGGTCTTGGTGGATGACTTGGAAGATGAATGGGTTGAGGTGGATGACTTGGAAGATGAATGGGTTGAGGTGGATTAATAGGATTTGGTTGTGGATACACACTTGTTGGTGGTGCTATAGGAGATTGCACTTCTTGGGATTATTGTGGATGATTCATGCTTTTCTGACCTTGGGTTACTACATGAATAACACCCATAAAACCTTGGTATTGTTGTACATGGTTGACTTGGTTAGGGGGAGTTATAGTAGTTGATCCCCTCATTGCCTGTTGTGTCTCCTCATGATGAGGAAGTGGTGTCTAGTAAATACCAAGATTTTGGTTTTGTTGTGCCAAGGGGTTATCCATATTAATGGCCCCTAAGTCTACCAGGTCTTGCACAATATCCTTAAATGTAAAGCAATTATTAATGTCATGGCCCTTCTATTGATGAAAGGGATAAAAAAATGCTCCTTATAGCCCTTGCCACGTTTAGTTGGATCTTCTGGTTTAACTTCTGGTAAGGTAATTGCATGTGTATCATACAACCTTTGAAATATGGATGCATATGATTTGGGTAATGGTGTGTAGTTGTGAGTTTGTTAAATGGACTATCGACATTGATTGTTATCTATAGTTGGCATTAGATTTTGCAATTGTTGTGGGGGTGGAACCACTTGATATGTCATTTGTTGTGGTTGCTATTGTGATGGTGATTGTTGAAGATGGACTTGAGATTGTTGAGTTTGCATTGTTGGTTGACTCAAGACCACTTGGTTAACTTACCCAAGATTTAGTTTGGCCATTATAGTTTCCTTTGTTTTGGCCCTTGTTTTGCCATTCTTTTTTCTTAGGTTTGATCTCACCCTCTTGAATCTTGATTTCCTCAATGACTTGGGCTTGGGTGAGAGCTTCATCGAATGTTCTGTATTGTTGTAATTGTAATAACAAGGAGATAGGTTTTAAACAACTCCTTGTGAACATCCATGTTAGTTCTTCCATGGGGAGGATGAATGGCAATTTGGTAATTACTACCCTCCAATGGTTTCCAAAGTCATAAACTGACTCTTCTTCAAATTGTCATAGATTATACAAGTCGGTTAATGTGGTTTTCTTTCTAACATTTAGGGAGAACCTTTCTAAGAATTGGTCTACCAGTTGTTCGAATGTATATATGTTATGGTGTGGCAAATGATTATACCATTCTAAGGCATCCCCCCAAATGTCTGAGGAAATATTCGAAGCATTAAGGCATCATTCTCTTGAATCCTAAAACATGCATGGATAAATGCACTTATATGCTCTCTAGGGTCCTCAACCCCTTTAAATTTATCAAAATTTGGTAGTGTAAAATCGGTAGGGTATGGTGGCGATGGTATCAAAGGATGAATCGGGTGATTGACTAGTTATCTTAAGGTGGGTTTTTGGTACATCATACCAGGTGTGTGCATCATCAAGCTATCAATTTATTTTTGCAAATATTAGATTTTAGGATCTTCCACTTGTGTTTGGAAGCCTTGGTTTGCATGATGAGTGTAGGTAGGTGGTGTGTGTTGTGTGATGAATTGTTGAGATGAAATTAGATTTTGGTTGGCTAGTGGGTTGATGGTAGTGGGTATGTGATGGTGTTGGATGTTTTGTTGGAATTGATTATGGAATGATTGATGGTGAGGAGGTGATGTGGAGTTTGGGAATTTGAGTGTTTTGGGTAGTTGTGATGGCATTGATGTGGTTGAATGGAAGTGTAGGTATAGTGATCATAGGTGGTCATGATACCCAAGATTGATCAAGAGTGAAAAAGGTATTTTGGGTGGGAATGGATTGATGGTTGAAATCTACCACCTATGACTATTGTTGCAAGAAAGGATGGGTATTTTGATTGGTATTACCAATAAGCAATTGGTTTAAATGTTGCCATGCTTGTTGTATAGTAGTTGTAGATGTAGGTTGAATGGTTGTATGGGAGGTAGAGGTTGGTATGTTGTGAGTGTTAGTGATATGGGTTGAAGTTGGTGGAGGGTAAGTTGTGAAGGGAATCATAACTAAATGAGGATTGTTATGTTAGGTTGAATCAATAAACCTAGATGATGTGAATGGAATGGTTGATGGTATCTATGAAGCAATGTTAGCTTGTGCTTCATAGAGTGGGTTGGAATGAATGGTGGTATAGTTAGATGGGAGAGAAGTGCATTGGCTAAATGATGATGGAAGAGTTTGATGTGGAGGTGTAGATGTGGCCTCAAAGAGAGGGTTGGTGATGACTTGGTATGAGTGTGAGGGTTCTTACTAAAATGTAGGAATAGATCGGGTGGAATGGTAAGAGGTTCTAGAATCAGATTGGTTGGTCTCAAATAGGCTCTAACAGTATCAAAATCTATATAAGTGATGCGATGGTTGAAAGGTGTGGATGGTTTAATTTTAGGGATGGAGGTGTGGATTACCCTCTACATCATATCTATATCCAAAGTGGATGTTATGTGCGAGGGTCCAACGGATAGGTCAAGATGCGTTGTCTATGACACATTGGTTGGGTTAGCCATGGAAGTAGCTAGGGTAGGAATGGAATTCTCCATGGATGATGGTGGTTGGATGATGGGTATCTGACTCATAGCTTTGGCTTGATTATGGATCAATACCATAAGCTAGAGGTAAGTTGGTATGGCAAATGAAAGGGTGCATGTGTGAAAAATGTAATGGCAATGAAAATGAACAACACACAAATCACTCAAGCAAACAAGTGTTTTCTATGTCTTTGCAAAAATTATATTTTGTGTTTTGATGTAAAAACCTAAGCCTAGAAAAACTATGCAAGGTGGATGATGGAATGCAACTAAGAAGGTGTATTCGAACCCACCCTTCTGATGAAGGATGAATCATGAATGACTAAAAATGGCTTCCTAGGGGATGATTGGCTCAAGGTAAACCTATGGAAACAAATAACCCTTAAAGGGGCCACGTTGTCTAATGTTCTACTATCGACATACCCATGCTTTCGCTTAACCCACATGTTTAGGGCATGAACAAGAATGATAATTGCATCCACTAATTATTTGAAAAGCCCCATGGTAAAAGGGCTTGCTAATCCTTCCCACTCTGGGTGCACCCAAAAGTAGGGGACTTTTTGGTGATGAAATCTAGAAAGCCACTCGCTTGGGGCTACTATGGTGTCTAGGGGGTGAGCCAATGGATGGAGATGAAGCCCACCATCGTTGGTCTCGATCAACGGTTGGTGATGAAATCCAACTCATTGATGTTTAATGTGAATCATGCAGTGTGTGATGTTCTTTTTAAGGTTTTATTTTCTATGGTTTTTTAACAATAAAGTGCAAAAAACTATCCTAGAATGCAACTACTATGCAATTCATATTTTTTGCCTATAAGTGTAAGCAAAAACATACAAAGGCACACAAAATAGGAAACAGAACATCAAAACAATAGAAAACCTAAGCCAAATATAGTAAACAAGTTTAATGTAAACCCTAGAATATTTCTGATACACAAAGTCCAAAAATAGAATATGGTAAATTTGGAACCCTAATGCAATCTAAAATGTGTTTGAAAATGCAAATCTATCCTTAAATGCAATCTATATGACTTTTTATAATCAGATAAATCAATACCCTAAAATGCAATTTTTATTTTGATTTCTACAAAAATGCCTAAAAATACCTACAGAATGCTTAATTTATTGTTTTTTAAATAGAAATATAAATATTTCCTTTTCTTCTTTTTTTTTAAAAAGAAAAAAATATAGCTAGGGTTTTTGAAAATAACTTACCCGAAAGCCTTATGTTTTCTTCCCCTAGCTTCTCAAACGTGGTGTTGTGTCTCCCAAATGTAGTGTGGCATCTCCTAGATATAGTGAAGCATCTGATCTGACCCCTAGATGTAGTTTGATATCTATGCAAGCACAAAATGAACCCTACAGACTCTAAAACCCTAAGTTTGAATTTATGACTTTTGCATGATCGAGCTCTAAAAACCTACAACAAATAAAAAATGTAGATCAGTGAATCAGGATATGACAAGGTAAATCAAAATATAGAACCCTTTGGGGTCCCACCATGATCACCATTTTGTAAATAAAAATATTAACACCAAAATAGATAACAAATCAAAACAAGCAATCATGCATAGTAAAAAGAGTGATTTTATATTGACTTATGGAGCCTTTGATCTCCTCTTTTACACCATTAATATACCCCGAATCGTAAAGGGGTTACAAAAATGATATAATGATTAAAAGGGTGAAACCCTTTTACTTTATCAAATAAATGTGGTGCTTCCAAATCTTCTCTGCTACAAACAAGTTGTTGAGTGGGCTTGTGTATCCTCTACGGGGCCACTCCAGCTGCAATAACTATCAAATAAATTATCACCTGTACCTACACAAAAGCAAACCATAAAATGGATCAGTAGCACATGTGGGGCCTCCACTATGTGAGGCCCTCTTCAATATAAAATATAAACCTACAAACCCTAGGTTGAATGTTTATGAAATGTGAAATAGAATATAGGAAATGTAAATAAAAATAAAATAGTTACCTTGTCAATACCTGATTGTGATCTATGCTCTTGAGGGTTCAAAATGTTGTTGTGTGGATGCTAAAAAATGTTTGAGGGCTTGTTGGATGCAGTCTGGTGTCTAGTGGATGCCTTGGAGCATTTGTAGAATGTGGTGAGCACCCTGCAACATTTGGTAAACATCCTAAGGCATCTATGAGCTGTAATTAATATTTTGTAGTGTCCAGATATGGTTCGCAGAAGCGAAAATAATCGAATAGCATGAATGCGATGATGGCTAGGGTTTGTGCGAAATGTCGTGTGAATGTGTGTGATCTCTCTTTGCAAATGTTTTTGACCCTTATTCACGAAAAGTGAATAATATTTTATGATTGCCTTTGATTCATGTTAGGGTTTTGACGATGGCAACGAGCGGCCAGGATTAAAACATGATGAGCGGCTGAGATTGCAACTTGATAAGTGACACAGATTGCATTTAATGAGCGGCAAGGATTGCCACATGGCACGCTAAGATGGAGTTTTGATGGATGGCTCAGATTTATTCATATATATATATATATATTTTATATTTATATATATATATATAAATAATGAATGATGAATGGCTATGATTTGATGATGATGAGTGGACGATGAATGGCTAGGATTTGGTGTCTACATTGAGAGAGAAAATGGGCCTTAGTAGATTGGGAGAAATTAAGACATCCCAAGGTAAAGAGGGGTTTGGGACTGAGGAGATCAGAGTTAAATAATAAAGCTTTGGCTAGAAAGGTTTACTAGAGGTGGATTTTCCAACCAACTTCTTTATTTAGTAGAGTTTTAACTAGTAAATATTTGGGATAGGTGAACTCAAATGAGGTGAGTCATTTCCCTTTGGATGGTAATGGGTCCTTGGTGTGGCAAGCTCTAAAGTTAGGATCTGAGGTAGTAAAATATGGATTATTTTAGAAAGTGAGGAGAGGGGAGAAGGCACAATTTTGAATAAATTCATGGGATCAATACCCACCTATCATTGTTGAATTCCTAGAACTGCAACTAGTAAAAACAACCATGGAAAGTAGGGGTTAGATATATATTGAAAGTTATTTAAATACTAGTCATTTGAGGGATTATAATTTTAATAAGTTTAAGAAGTTGGATGAGTAGCCAATTCTAATCCCTCTAGAATTAACACCCATTATGACTAAAATCTTGGCAAAAACTTTTATCACAGGTAGAGATGAGGAGGATGAATTCTCTTGGGACTATGGGAGCCTTGGATTTTACACAGTGAAGTATGGATATGATAATATTCTCCTCCTCATACATATCAAGTTGAGGATTGAAGAAATATTTGGTAGTCCAAGGGTTGACCGAAAGTAAACTTCTTTTCCTGGCAATTCATGCACAATGGAATTTTTACTTTTGATAATATGAGATGTAGGTGAATCGTTGGTCCATCTCAATGTGTTTTATGCTGCAAGAGCGAGAAAAAATATAACCACTTGATGTTTGAGTGCCCATTTACATGCCAGATCTAGGAGCAATGGTTTTTGTATTATAAAATTTGAGTTAATGGTAAATTTAATTAGATTAATATTTAGGAAATATGGAAGAGGGGTAGATTTAAATCTAAAGCTCTTTGTATCGATTGGAAACTTGGATTAAAATTCATTTTGTGGCAAGTGTGGTTGGAGATAAATGATTTTTTTTTTAGAGAAACCTTTTCATCCTTAGATGTCATGTGATAGGTCATTTGGAGCAAAGTCACAAAAACTGTGGTAATGTATGCTAACGAGGAAACTCAAGCCGATATAGGGATGATGGAGAAGGAATCTGAAGTACAAGAGGGGCAAGACAAAGCTATTTGGAAACCACCCCTAGAAGATTAGATTAAAATTAATACTGAAGGATCTACAAAAGGTAATCTGGGTAGAGCTATAATTGGAGTGGTCTGTAGGTATCTTGTTGGGATAGTGCTCTCTTGGGAACTATAGGGCCTGTTGAGAAATGCAGCTCGAACAAGGACTTCTTGCACAAGATTAAGTATGAACGTGCTAGAAGTGGTTCGAGACATTTCTTATTCTATTTTAAAATTCACTTAAGTTATTTTATATTTTTAAGTTCACTTAAGTGATTCTATTTTGTAATTCACTTAAGTGATTCTATTTTGAAATTCACTTAAGTGATTTTCTATTTTTAACCTTACATCTCAAGATGAGATGAGATCTAATATTAGGGTTAGAGAGATTAGGGTTACCTTTTTCAAGGATAAAAGGAGAAGATCAAGAGTGTTTTAGCCACACAGAAAAGAAGAGGAGGAGAACATATTGTTGAAGGAAAAATACAAGCTTAGGAGGAGAAGAACAATGAAATTGCTAGCTAGAAAAGCAGCAAGAGAGCATAAGTGTTTTGTTGTAGTTGTAGCCTCTTTTATTTGTAATATTTTAGGTTCAGAAATATATTTAACTTCTACTGTTCACACTGTTTATTTTTCTATCCATCTATGTAACTGTTGCATGTTTGAATAAATTATTCTTAGATCTAATTTATTTTAAAATAACATAGGACAACAATTATCTAGGGCTAGGAAAATTTACATGGTATCATAGCTAGGTTCTGTGATTGAGATCCTCAAGGGTTTAAAATAGTAGATTACTGTTGGATATTAAAAAAAAATAGCATTTAGGGTTTCATATTTTTTCTTTTGGCTTGAAGGACTAACCTTATTTGCAGGACTATTTTTTTTTAGTCATTAATATTTCAACAGATATAAAAAATGGCAGCATCTAGCCTCATATTTGAGGATATATTGGAAGGTGCCTCCAATTTCTTGCCCTGGAAAGTTAGGGTAATGTTCTTATTAGAAGAGAATGATCTCTGGAATATTGTCAAGGATGATGTGACTTTACCTACAAATCTGCAGTAATTGGCAGCTCACAAAAAAGGAAGTGAAGGCTAAGCGGATGATCTTGGATGCAGTGAAGGATCACCTGATTCCTCACATATCCAAGAAGACTAAGGCAAAGGAGATGTTTGATGCCCTGGTTAGCCTCTACCATAGTGAGAACATAAATAGGAAGATGATATTGCGGAACAAACTCATATCTATGGATATGACCAGATATGATACCATTACCAATTACCTGATGAAGATCATGTAGATTCATGATCAACTAGCAACATTTGGGGAGAAGGTTGAAGACATAGAGTTGGTGAACATGGTACTTAATGGTTTCTCAGCTTCATGGGAACCATTTGTCAAAGGCATTTGTGCTCATGATAACCTTACCAAATTTGAGAAATTATGGGATGATTTCATCCAAGAGGAGACTCAGATGGAGTCAAAGGCCAACAAGAAAGGTGGTGACGATAACCTAGCTCTTTTTGGGTAAACCAAGAAGGGCAAAGGTAAAGGACCCAACAAGGGTAAGGTAAAGAATGAGGAGTCAACCTCTCAGTCAGGGAAGAAGGACTTGAGAAAGATCAAGTGCTTCATTTTTCATAAGCATGGCCATTATGCATCACAATGTCCAAACAAGAAGGGCAAAGGGAAGTAGAAGTAGATGCAGGTAGCAACCTCTACAAAAACTCATATGAGTGAGTTTACTACCAAATTTGAGAAGTATTTCTCATTGGTCTCTTGTCTTTCTACCAGCATGGTTCCAAGAAATGCTTGGTATGTGGATAGTGGGGCATCTCGACACATGACATCAGCTCGATAATGTTTTACCAGTCTACAAGAGCAAGACTCAGGGGTTCAGGTTGAGCTTGGTGATGATACCAAATATCCAGTTGTAGGAATTGGTACCATTCCTTTTCAACTCCAGTCAGGGAACTCTTTAGACTTTGATGATGTTTTGTTTATTCCAGGTCTCAGGAAGAACTTGCTTTCAGTTTTGGTTATGGAGGATAAGGGTTATGCAGTGGAGTTCAAGAACCAGCATGTCCTTATTAGACCAAAAGAATCTAGCCTAGAAACAACACAAGTGATAGGGGTTAGAGAAGGCAGTCTATACAGGTTGCAGGGTGAACCTATTTGAGCCCTAGTTCATAGTAGTAACAACTTGTGTGAGTTGTGGCACAAGAGGATGGGGCACCTACATCATAGAGCGTTGCCTATTCTGAGGGAGATAGTAACAGGTCTTCTAGAGTTCAACATTGAGCAACAGGGAGTATGCAGAGGGTGCACGCTTGGCAAGCATGCCAAGATTATTTTCCCAAATAGCGAGCATAGGTCTAAGGAGATACTAGATCTAGTACATTCGGATGTTTGTGGACCAATGTCAATAGCATCAATTTCAGGTAGCATGTACTATGTTTTCTTTATTGATGATTTCTCTCGCAAGACATGGATCTACTTCTTAAAGACCAAGGATGAAGTCTTTAGCAGGTTTTAGGAGTTCAAAGCTCTAGTTGAGAACCAGACAAAGAAGAAGATCAAGGTCTTGAGATCAAAAAATGGGGGTGAATATACCTCCAAGGAGTTTGATGGTTTCTGCAAGCAGGTAGGAATCAAGAGGGAGCTGACTATTCCATACAACCCATAGTAGAATGGGGTTGCAGAGTGAAATAATCGATCCATCATAGGGGCTGCTAGGGCCATGATTCATGACCAGGGCTTGTCGATGTTTCTTTGGGTAGAAGCATGCAACACAATAGTCTACATCTAGAACATGTGTCCTCATAGGATCTTGGAGGACAAGACACCAAAGGAGGCATTCACTGGTGTGAAACTAGAGGTGAGTCATTTTTGCATCTTTGGATGTCTAGTTTATATCCATGTTTCGGTAGAGAAGAGGACCAAGTTGGAGCCCTCTAGTAGGAAGGGTTTATTTGTAGGATACAATGAGACTTCAAAATCTTACAGGGTTTATATTCCAGAGAAGAGGAAGATAGTAGTGAGCAAGGATGTAAATTTTGAGGAGGATGTTGCATCTAGGAAGTCCCATGAGCCTATTCTAGTGATAGAGAATGAGGAGCAAGAAGCTTCGAAGGTTGAGCCAGGGTCACCAAAGACACCAATGGTTTCTAGTTTAGAACAACAACCTTCAAGTGAGGAGGTGGAGACATTAGCCCCTTCTAGTTCTATCAGGAGACCTCAATGGCTTACACAGACATTGAGGGATGCTGAGGAGTATGTTGAGGCTCCTAGCAACATGATTAGGGAGAGCATACCTCCAAGGAAGTTTTCAAGCTACATGGCATTGATGAGTAACATCATAAATTCAGAGCCTACTAGTTTTTAGGAGGCAACAAACTAGTAGGTTTGGTGGGATGCCATGGTGGAGGAGTACACCTCCATCATGAAGAATGATGTTTGGGATATAGTGCCAAGATCGAGAGGGAAGTCAGTTGTGAGTTCCAAGTGGCTCTACAAAATTAAGCATGTTGCATATGGTAGCATCAAGAAGTTCAAGGTAAGGTTTGTGGCGAGAGGGTTCTCCTAGAAAGAGGGAGTGGACTATGAGGAGAATTTTGCTCCAGTCACTAGATACACTTCCATTAGAGTAGTTATATCTTTAGCTTCATCTATGGGATGGTGGATTCATAAAATGGATGTGAAGACAACTTTCCTTAATGGGATCATTGAGGAAGAAGTGTACATAGAGCAGCCTCAAGGCTTTGAGGTAAATGGGAAGGAGTCCCATGTTTGTAGGCTGAAGAAAGCCTTATATGGACTCAAACAGGCACCAAGAGCATGGTATTCTAGGATAGATGGATACTTGTAGAGTGTGGGCTTCACCAAAAGTGATGCAGATCCTAATATATATTACATATTTATTGGGACTGATCTACTCATTTTGGTGCTATATGTAGATGACTTATTTCTTACAAGTGCAGAGAAGCTCATTGTAGGGTGCAAAGCAGATATGGTAGCTGAGTTTGAGATGAAGGACATTGACATGATGCATTACTTCTTGGGTTTGGAGGTTTGGCAGAGACCAGGGGAGATATTCCTTGGGTAGGGTAAGTATGCAATTGAGATCCTGAAGAGGTTTCGGATGGAGGACTGCAAACCTATGGCCACACCCATGATCACTAATCTGAAGAAGGTGATAGCTTCAGATTCAGAATTGGTGGACCCTACATTGTACAGGTAGCTGATAGGATCCTTGATGTATTTGGTCAACACTCAACCAGATATATGTTTTGTAGTGAACACCTTGAGTCAGTTCATGGTGGAGCCAAGGTAGGAGCATTGGGTAGCAACAAAACATGTGCTTAAATACTTAAGGGACACGGTGGAGTATGGTCTAAGATATCTTGGAGATGGTGAAGTGAGGTTGTAGGGGTATACAGACTCAGATTGGGCAGGCAATGTAGCAAACATGAAGAGCACCTCTAGGTGCTACTTTAGCTTGGGATCAGGCATGATATCCTGGTTCAGTAGGAAGCAAACTTCTATGGCACTTAGCTCAATAGAGACCGAATACATGGCAGCCAATATTGCTAGTTGTGAGGCCATCTAGCTTTGCAAGTTGCTTACAATATTGATTGATCAGGAGTTGGATCCCATGGTGATATACTGTGATAATCAGAGTTGTATCAAACTCTCTGAGAATCCAGTATTTCATGACAAGTCCAAACACATAGACATCAAATATCACTTCATACAAGACAAGATTCAGAAGGGAGTCGTAAAGCTCCAGTATATTCCCACAGATCAATAGGTAGCTGATATTCTGACCAAGCCCTTAGTGAAAGGGAAGTTTGAAGCATTCAGAGATAAACTTGGATTGGTGCAAAATTCCTTCCTCACTAAGAGGGAGTGTTGAGAAATGTAGCTCGGATAAGAACTTCTTGCACAAGCTTTAATATGAACGTGCTAGAAGTGGTTCGAGATATTTCTTATTCTATTTTGAAATTCATTTAAGTGATTTTCTATTTTTAAGTTCACTTAAGTGATTCTATTTTGTAATTCACTTAAGTGATTCTATTTTGAAATTCGCTTAAGTGATTTTCTATTTTTAACCTTACATCTCAAGATGAGATGAGATCTAATCTTAGGGTTAGAGAGATTAGGGTTACCTTTTTCAAGGATAAAAGGAGAAGATCAAGAGTGTTTTAGACACACAAAAAAGAAGAGGAGGAGAACAGATTGTTGAAGGAAAACTACAAGCTTAGGAGGAGAAGAATAATGATTGCTGGCTAGAAAAGCAACAAGAGAGCGTAAGTGTTCTATTGTAGCTGTAGCCTCTTTTATTTGTAATATTTTAGGTTCAAAAATATATTTAACTTTTGTTGTTCACATTGTTTATTTTTTTAGCCATCTGTGTGACTATTGCATGTTTGAATAAATTATTCTTAGATATGATTTATTTTAAAATAACATAGGATAACAATTATCTAGGGTTGGAAAATTTACAAGGCCTGGGAAGGGCCACAGACAATGAAGTAGAAGCCTTAGCTATAAAATATTCTTCTATATGGGCAGTAAGACAAGTTATAGGCGTATAATCCTAAAATTAGATTCTCAAATATTGGTAGGAACTCTAGATTACATAAGGAAATTTGCTTTGAAGACATGGAGGTTGAGGATTCTTGTCACCCAAATTAAGGAATTGTGAAGGGAATTAGATGATGTGATTCACGTTTATGTGAGTAGAGATCTAAATAAAGTGTTAGAATTCATGACTAAGATGGGTACTGAGAAGGAGACAGGGGTTCAGTGGCAAAATAACATGGTTATTAAGGATGAGAGGATTAGGCAGTTGATGACCAAATCCAATGTTTAGCTAATTTAGACAACCATTGTAGAAATATAGTTTAGGATATTTGGCTCCAATGCAGATCTTCTTTTACTGATGTAAACAGGTGGAAAACCCTTGTAGAAATATGGTTTAGGATATTTGGCTCCAATGCAGATCTTCTTTTACTATTGTAAACAAGTGTTCTTATCGGCTAGGTTGGGAGGAGTCTCATCCCAACTTGTAAATGATCTTGTTTTAATATAAAATTTTCAAATTCTTAAAAAAAAACATTTATCTACAAAGAAACATTCACACATTTCACAACTACAATCTCGATGAGATAACATTTATCTACAAAGAGAAATTCACACATTTCACAACTATAATCCAGATGAGAATATTTATCTATAGAGAGAAATTCACACATTTCATAGCTATTACCCTTGTATTTTTAAAAGTAAGAAAAAATATTAAAATTTAATTTAAGCTTTCCATATACTCCAAAAACACACACAAATAGGTAAACTATATGGGAATGGATCGACCTCAAATATTTAACCAAAATTAGAGAGAGAGAGAGAGAGAGAGAGAGAGAGAGAGAGAGAATCAAAACCACCATCCCACATGGTTCACTATCATCCTACTCATAACAAAGTTAGTCCACCCCTATCACATACAGAAGATAACAAGACTCTCCACCTGTAATGACCCTTCTCGCACGACCATTGATAATAGATGAAATGATGAATTATACTTACCTTTTACTCCTAGAATGCGGTATTGTTGATTGTTGTTGTGCATGTAGGACCAGGAACATTCTTTCGATGTACATAAGAAGGTCAATGGAAAAAGATAAGTGGGATATGATTATGGTGTGAAATATCACCATGGCTTATAGGTTACATCCATATAGGCACATTCAAATAAGTATTTACATTAAATGTATGCTTTTATATCAGTTTGGGTGTATGTGTCATATCTCTGAATGGTTGACTATCTAAGTTTTATTGGCAATGAAAGTTCCAATGGACATGGGAGCCATTTTTTCAATTTGTAAACTGTATGCTTGTCATGAGATTAAGTAAATAATAGTTGTTATATATATATAGCATGCTTTTTCCTACTTTAATAAATAGTGGGCGTAAGTATGAAGGCAGTGTCATAATGGAGACATGGGCAAGTAATTATCATGATTGTTCGGTTAACCTCTTCCATATTCTCCCGAGCAAAAGGGAGGAGAGTGGGAGAAATAATTGATCTTGAAGGTTATCTTTGCATGGAGAAGAGAATCATCAGAAGGAAAAAGAGACTCTGGGTTTTTTGGGTGTGCATGGTTTGGAGGTCAATATAGAGAAGGATAGAAGAAATGGAAGTGCAATACAGGACTTATAGGTCATGATTTATTTCCATTTTAACATGCTTGATGAAATGGATGTATGCAATGAATTTAAAATGCTAAGTTTCATGCATGTGATTTATGAATTATACTTGCTCTATATCCTGAAATATGGCTGAAAAATAATGTTATTAATTTGACTGTGTTGGACTGCTTTCGAGATAGGTGCTACCTCTTTGTTGATACTTTTGAGTTGTTGAATAAATGTTATTGAATTTGATGTTTTACTGACATGATGGTGGAAAATTCCTTTGTCTGAGTATATTAAATAATTTATCTACCTATTATTTGTAATAGAGTCATATGGATTGTTTTGATAATAAGACTCGCATGATTGCTGCTATTGCATGTTCATCATTTTTTATTTAGTAGGTTCAAACACTCTTTATGTAAATTTTGGTGATAATTGAGAACTTGTGAATGATTTTATGAACATTTATTTTTCTTTATTGAGCCTATGGTGTATAAAAACTATTAAATGGGTATTTCCAGATTGTGTAATGCGTATGTTGCAAAAAAGTAAATGTAGAATAAATTTTTTTGATGCATGTTGTATGCATGGTAAAGGAAGGTGCAATTTAAAGCTTAATTGAATATCTACATTCATAGTAGTATGCACTACATATAGTTCAGGGTTGTATAATCCCAAATGGGCACCATGTGCAATCTCAATTGTCGAAAAAAGGTGTTGAAGAGAAAAGTATGGTTGACCTTCCAATCCAGTATTTTGCCCTCATGCAGTAAGGATAGAGAACCTTTTCCAAAAAAATTCTCTATACAAAGGAATAAGTTGACAGTGATGAAATCTAGGTTTCTAGGTTGAGTGATGGATGAACACCAATCTATGTATGCTCTAGATTTATAACAACGGTGAATAGAACTACTCTTAATATTAAATATGAGTTTCGGTAGAAATTCATAGTGTGACATATGTACTATTGATGGGATGATTGACCATTCAAAGTATTGTTGGGTTTGAATGAAAACCTATTAATTAAATACCAATGCCTGGATGAGTTTAATGGGATTGTATTTTGTAACTGTATAATCTGGGTTGGGAGTTTGTCAAACATATATGATATTGTTATGTTTTCCTAAATTCTAAAGTCATTGTTGTACAAATTAAGTGAGTCTCATGTGAAAAAAAGTTATTATTTTCTTGTAAATGTGCAAAAGATAATTGTATTGAAAACATTGGATACTTCACTTGTTATTGGTGAGATTTCTATTAATTTTTTTGAATGCTGAAGTGAACCTGTTCATATTTTGAATTACATTGGATAAGTATAAGAAATATTAACTGAGTGCTAAAATTGTTATATTTCCGACGAACTCTTGTTAAAAATAAGTAATTGCATATCCTTGATATATTAAATCCTAATTGTTTAATTATAAAACATCAGGGTGAAACATCAATGTAATAAGTTATGACTATATAATTCACTTTCTTAGATGCTTACTTAGGTAATTGAAATGTTGAAGTGTGAAATATTTATAAATAAAGGAGTTAATAATTTTAATCATATTTAAACTTGGTTGTGCTACATTAATTTTTATTTAAGCGTACCATAAGTGTATATTGTATTTTAAGAAGCCATAGAACTACCAGATTATAAATTGGATTTAATAGAATTCAGAAGAGGTTATTACCTACTTAAAGTATGAATCCATTCAAACAAGTTAATAATGTATGACATGGTCGTCATTGCTAGGGTAATTTTTGGGTTCTATTTAAAATAATTGATCGCAGGAGAATGTGTGTAGTGTTGTTTGTGCATTCATTTTGAATGCCAAAGTTACACCAATTGAATTGGGAATTGAATGTGTATGTTAGCTAAATAGAATAAATTATAATTCCTTTTTACCAGTTGAGTTAATGTATCTCTGAAAACTCTTAGATTAGTGAAACACATGAAAGGGAATTGGGAGAAAACGTATTAGTAATGCAATTATCTTGTTACCTTTGGTTGTAGAAAACATAGTATCTCCACCATATTCTATTGGTACATTTGAAAGTTGATGAAATAAGTATCTTATATTTTTGTTTTTCTAAAAAGAAATTTGTAACCTTCTTGTATGTGAACATATGAATGTCATCTTTTTTATGTCAATGGCATATAATATTTCAATTATGTTGGATAACCTGTATTGTCTTGGTAGAAGGAAACTTGAACCCTTGGAAGATGTGTCTTCACGATGAAGAATATAATGGCCTTACATCATATAATATACTTGGAGAAGAGAGTAGAATTTGATCCTCATATAAGAGTAGTTAGACAAATGTCTTGAAGTACTTTCTATTAACCTTTAAAAGAATTTCATCAGGATGCGATGAATTGTCTTGAAACCTATACTTTATTTGTTGTGAAAGTATGACAAATCTAAAACACCCAAATGGTTATGAGTTGGTAACCTCTATGACTTGATAACGGTTTTATTTTGATGAAATAGGTTAGAACAAGTGACCTTGCTATAACTAGTTACGAGGGGTAGTATGAGACGTCACCTCTAGGTTGTTGCTTGGGAAGTACAGTGATAGGTCCATGCACAGTTCAGACTACGAGTGGATTAGTATGCCTAAGAGAAATTAGTCTAGCCATGATATTTGGTATGGGATAAATTATCATGAGTTGTGAATAAATGGTACTAAGTCTAGTGTCAAAGTAATGACATGGCTCTAGCTGACTCCAAGTAAGAGGATAATTAGCTAGACACTAGGTATATGTACTCTAACCACTTGCATATTGTTGTAGCTGCTCCACAACACACCCCAAAATTGGGGACCCCCCTTTTTTGCACACTTTCCAAGAAGATTGCAGTGGCCCAGATGTTAAAAGAGCAAAGAAAAGCAAGAAATGAAAAGTTGTCGCGATATCGCGACATGTTGCTCCGTCGCGGCCGGAAATGAAAAGTTGTCGCGATATCGCGACATGTTGCTCCGTCGCGACCAAAAATGAAAAGTTGTCGCGATATCGCGACATGTTGCTCCGTCGCGACCGAAAATGAAAAGTTGTCGCGATATCACGACATGTTGCTCCGTCACGGCCGTAGAAATGAAAAGTTGTCGCGATATCGCGACATGTTGCTCCGTCGCGACCAAAAATGAAAATTGTCGCGATATCGTGACATGTTGTTCGATCGAGGAAAGGAAATGAAAAGTTGTCACGATATCGCGACATGTCGCATTTTCGCGGTTCAAAATAGCAAAAGTATAGTCGAATGAAAAGTGTCGCGATATCGCGACATGTCGCGTTTTCGCGTCGGACAAGCTAAGTACATGGAACGAAAAAGTGTCACGATATCACGACATGTCGCGTTTTCGCGGCTAAGAGCAACAAAATGCAGCACAAAGTGAAAAATGTCGCGATATCGCGACATGTCATAAAATCGCGGTCAAAGCAAGCAAGAAGAAGTGTTGACTAAAAATTGTCGCGATATCGCGACATGTCGTGAAATCGCGGGTCAAAGAGGAGAGAGAAGACAAAATGAAAAAATGTCACGATATCGCGACATGTCATAAAATCACGGTCAAAGCAGTCAAATAGGGCAAGGCACTAAAGTTGTCGCGATATCACGACATGTCATGTTTTCGCGATCTGAAGACGAGATGAAGGGCAAAGAAAAATGTCGCGATATCGCGACATGTCGTAGTTTCGCGACCTGGAGCAGCTAAAGTGAACATAGAGGAAAAGTGTCACGATATCGCGACATGTTGGATTTTCATGACCAAAGGCAGGAAGATAGAGCTAAAGAGAAAAGTGTCGCGATTTCGTGACAGAAAGCAGCGAGATGGTACGGAATGAAAAAGTGTCACGATTTCATGACATGTCACGTTTTCATGGCTAAGTACAACAAAACACAGCGAAGGAGAAAAACGTCACGATTTCATGACATGTTGCATCCACGCGGCCCGAAGGAGAAAAATGTCGCGATATCGCGACATGTCTCATTTTCGTGCATGAAGGCGAACAAGGAATAAAGTATCGGTGTCCATGATAAAAAGTCGCGATATCGCGACATGTCTTGTTTTTAAAGTGAGAGGAACAAAGCTGTAGATAGAAAATGTCACGATATCGTGACATGCTATTTTTGTCACGATTCATAGCGGGCCGTTACGGAACATGCAGGGAAGTGTTGAACACATGGCATAAAGGTCTAAGAATCATGGGAAGCATTATAGTTCGCTAGGGAGACCAAACGTTTCAAACCCGAGCAAAAAGCCAAAACAGCAAAGAGGCGGGAAGATGAAACGAAGCGACCTGGGAGATGAAACGAAGCGTCACAGAGCGAAACAGAGAGCATGGCCAGAAAGTTTAAAAGTAGAAGCATAGATTGGTACAAGGGTCGAAAACCGCTACGGGCAGAGTTGCAGAGCTGAAGGTGATAGGCCATTCTGGGCCTGCTTTGGAGCGTTTTCCTTCCCCTTTTTCTGGTTTTGAGAAAACTAGAAACTTTTGTTGTTGTAAAATGATAAACTTTTAATACAGAATTATAGAGAGTTGCATCTCATTGACAAGAAAGAAGGAGTTATTTTCTGCATGCTAGATTTAATGTTTATTTTTCCCCTTTCAGATTTTTAGGCTTATAGGTGAAGTTTAATGCAAGTTCTCTTGGTTGCTTCATGCGAATGTCTAAATCTGAAAATCATAGTTAAAACCCCAGAAACCAGCACCTAACTTATCTGGATTATGCAAGTTTTGCAGGTTCAATAGGTTAGGTTGTATGCAGAAAACCTCATTATCTTCGATTTTGTCAAATAGGATCGTAGCACTCTGAATGTACTTTAGTTTTAGTTTCTTTGCATTTTATTTTCATTTCTTTTATTTTTTGCACTTTTATTTTCTCAAAGAATCTAACTTTAGTCAAATTTACAGTCATCGAAATAAAATACTTGAAAATCTACCGAAATCGAAAATAAAATATCATTAAGATTAATTCACATTGAGTTCATTCTGATTAAATGAACAATCATTACAATTTCAAAATAAAATAAACCACAGTGCCCCTTGTTAACAGTTACTTGCAACCACTAAGGTGTTCCAAGCATTCAAATTGAATATTATTATTTATACAAAATGCTAACATAGCGGAGACCTTGGAGAAATTATTTATTTAATTTCTTTGCAAGAGAGGATTTGGAACTCAAATCCTATCGGAGAGTGTGTTTTCACAATCGGGTGAAAATACCACTCAACAGATTGGCGCTAGAAGGAGGGCCTGAATTGGTTTATTTCATTGTGATTTAAATGCTACAGGGATTTAAATTTTGAATATTTCATGCCCTATTGATTATTATCTTTAGCCCTCTTTTAACAATACAACTTTGTACTGTTAAAAGGAGGACATGAATTGCTATGCACTGTTCTAACGCTTTGATTGTTCATACAGGAATAATGTGATTTGATTTGATTTAAAAAAAAAAAATATTTGGGTATTAAAGTTATATTCTTTAAGATTCACTAATGGCTATGTTTACACCGTGGATGCCAGGTAGCCCATTGAACATACCGGGAGTTCAACATTATTTGCCCGTTGGTTTTGAGAGATGTCTTCCTCGATTTTTGTCTAATGGGACAAATACTGCAGAAGAACATATTCAAGCATTCAAATTTGTTGTGAATCACTTAACAATTTGGTATGATGATGTTGTTTGTAAAATGTTCCCTTACACCTTGGACAAAGTGGCATATGATTGGTTTACAAGTCTGCCTTTAGGGTCTATCACTTCTTGGGCTCAACTAGAGGCAACATTTCTTAATCAATTCAACAAAAAGCGAGTTGACCCAATCCTCATGTACAATCAGTTTTTCTATATGAGAAAAGGACCAAATGAAAATGTGAAGTCATTTTCTGAAAGGTTTTTTGGACTATATACTCAATTAGTGACATTTTATGCTCTTCGAGAAGATATGGCTCTCCAAATATACGTCAATGCTCTTGACCCACTCATTTCCACATATTTGCGAGGGATGCCTCAAATCACATCTTTGTCACAAGCCTATACTCAAGCAATGGCAATTGAGCAACAACTGAGTTATCAAAATTATGGTGTGGGTTTTGGATCATATAATCTTCAATCATTTAATACCTCCCTTACCCACCCGATGATTTATCCACCTCAACCGAGTTCAAGTTTGAATCAATTTCAGAATCAACAATCGTTCCCAAACTTCAATCAATTGCAAAATCCTCAACCTACTATGCAAGATCAATCATCTTTCTTAAGTATGAATCAACTTCAAAATACTCATCTTGATTCAAAAGATGTTTCTAAAATCAATTTCAATGATTTTCACAATATGATGATTTCAGGCAAGGGAGGAGTGCTAGATCCAACTAGTATTGAAACATGTGATAAATTGGGAACCCTTGACTCACCAAAAGATGAATTCTATGAGGATGAATCTTTCTCGGATGACACGTTGGATGACATTGTTGAAAATAATGGCCCAGAAAATTCACACCTTCCAAATTATGTTAAACGTGAATCATGGGTTACACATGTGGATTATGATAGCCTTATCAATTTGAATACAAGCAATAACCCAATTTTGGAAGTAATTGAACCATCTAAGGAAGGTGAAGATAAATTTGATGAGAAACATGTTGATGAATTAAAAGATGATGAAGAAATAGTTGAGCATCACAATTTGATTTTGAAAGATGATCATTATGATTGTTGGGGTAAATGGGAGGAGTATGCTCACTCCAAACCTTCTGATGAATTTTGTGTGCCTATTGATATACAGGATAATACAATTGCCTTTTCATATGAGGATATTACAAGTCCTGTACAATCTGAGAATGTTTTGGAAGAAGGGTTGGAATCTCATCAAAGGTTGGAGAAGGATAATGATTCTACTACCATGGATGAAGAAGGAGAATCAATTGTTTTTGTTCCCCTTGAGGGGCAAGAAATCGAAAATATTGATCCACCTATTGCTTCTACAATGTCTATGCCATCTCAAAATGATGAAATTACAAAACCTAAGTGGTGTGGGTTTGATACTATTGATGATCCTAATGAAAATGTGGATTTTGAGGCAACTCAAGCCATTGATCATGGAAAGGTGTCACGCGACACATATCTTGAAAAACTAGGCTCTTGTTTTGAAAAGGATGGACGCATGTTTGATTGGGTGCCTAACTTTGGTGTTTTTGAACAGGTGTTGGATGATGAAGAAGACAATGAGAAAAAGAAAAAGCTACTAACACTCATCAAGTTGTGGTAAATTCTAATCATGATGGGTTGAGTATGGATGACAAGGTGAAATCTTTACCTTTGGTAGTAGCTACAAAAATTTTAAGTGATAGGTTACATGATGTCCCTTTGGATGCTAATATCATTAATGAGGAAATGTCAAATTTTGTTGATGCTTGTCAAGTTTTGAATGATTTTGATTGCTTTAAAATCTTGGAAAATGATTTGAATTCAAGACTTTTAGAAATAGGCTCTTGTTTGCAACATCTCATATTTGAAAAGGAAGGCCTAATTTTAAATCATGAATCGAATTATGAAATGGATACTTTCAAGAATAGACAAGATAAAATTGAATATCATTTATTGTCTAATCATTTTAGTAATTTGACGCTCACCTATGAGAGTACTAATGGAATTAAATCTAATTGGTGGGGTGAGCAAGGTAAGTTAAAAGTTGTTGCATGGTGTGGTCTAATCTTGTTTTTGTTGGATTCCTATAGCATTTGGCATGCGTATCATGTTATATTTTTGTTGAAGTGTTCTAATCATGTTTGGGATCCAGGAAAGTAATAGTCCAAGCTTTGCATCATCTTGTACTATATTGTATATAGATTTTGGTTTTTGGTTTTGGTTTGTGTTTTCAAGTTTCGTTTTTGGGATTGCTTTTTGGGTTTGGATTTAAGTGTTGTGTGTTGGTCCTCTGGACATGTTTGGTTTGTCTATAAAAAAAAAAATGAAAAAAAAGTTTGAGATGTCAACTTATGCTTAAGATCAGGAGAATATGAAACATTGGAATTGTGTTGTAGAAAGCTCCACAAGTAACACAAACAGTTTAAATAATATCGTTTGAAATCTTGTGATGCATGAAGTAGTCAGTTTTACATTTTTTATGGCAATACTCCATCTGCAATTCAAAGGGCAATGCATTCATATTACATCTCACTTTGCATATACATGCCATCTTAGTTGAATATGCATTTCAGATACAAATCATTAAAGTGTGTCAAATCCTCTTAGGGTTATTCTATAACATAAAATAAAAAAAAATCCTAAGGTTGGGAACTGATGCCCGAGCTATCTTGAACCAAGCACATTTTATACACATTAAAAAGGATCTTGAGCAAAATGATCAAAACCTTGCTTGGAAGAAAAGGTCGGGTGAAAGAAGTATTTCATGTCTATCCTATTATGCAACATGATCCTTAAAACAGTGGTTTTTACCACTTCCATAAAGCTTAAAGCCTAAAATCAGAGTAGTAAGGATAGGGTTAAATCCTCATCGAACTTAGGTTGAGGATCCAACTCCCCAAAGCTCTGATTTGACCTACATGGAGTAGTAAGGATAGGGCATAATTCTCATCTCGCCTAGGTTGAGAATCTGATTCCCCAAAGCTCCTATGTCTCATTTCATCATAAATCTTGGATTGGAAGGATCGTACTACATGTCCTCTCGCAAGGATGGGTAGTCATCCCCAAGGTCCAAGAAATAAAAACTAATATTTCCCATTTCATAAATCTTGGATTGGAAGGATCGTACTACATGTCCTCTCACAAGGATGGGTAGTCATCCCCAAGGTCCAAGAAATAAAAACTAAATATTTCCCATTTCATCTTAATATTGGATTGGAAGGATCGTACTACATGTCCTCTGCAAAGGATGGGTAGTCATCCCCAAGGTCCAAGAAATAAAAGAAATGAAGCTAAATCATGGATTATGGGGTTAAGTATGCCCATGCGTGGCAGCATGTCTTGTCTAAAAACAAGACCACTGATTGTTCAAACGGATAGACTAGCCTAACCATTTCATCCATAAGCTGGTTAAATTATTTTGCTCAAAGTGAGGTAATGAATTCCAAATCGAGTAGTAAGGATAGGGTTAAACTCCCATCTCGATTAGGTTGGGAGTCCGATTCCCCAAAGCTCCGATTTCACTTTCACTTGCACATGGGTTCAAGATAGTAGTGACTCATAACCAACTTTGGGATCTAATAAAGCAATTCATTATACATATAGTTGATCCTAAGAGGGTTTGATAATTTTAAATGTTTGTGTATGATACTAGAAGGTCTAAACCTTTATAAAAGCAAAGTTATATCTCTAGAGCATATTTATCGAGCTACACAAATCATTCACAACCTCACATATGCATTCATGTAAAACTGACAATGGAATGTGGATCAATTTCAAACGATAGAAAATGGAACACATTGCACACACCGAGCTGATACTTAATGATTCTAATGTTTCATGTATTTCTGATCTATCGGTATTTGTTTATCTTTTATGTGCTGACGCTTGTATCTAAGCTTGTATATTTTAGGTTAGGTTCTCACCGAAATGCTCAGGAGCATTTCCCAGCAGAGTCGCCATTTGTTGTGGCTGCTCCACAACACACCCCAAAATTGGGGACCCCCCTTTTTGCACACTTTCCAAGAAGATTGCAGTGGCCCAGATGTTAAAAGAGCAAAGAAAAGCAAAAATGAAAAGTTGTCGCGATATCGCGACATGTTGCTCCATCGCGGCCAGAAATGAAAAGTTGTCGCGATATCGCGACATGTTGCTCCATCGTGCTAAAAATGAAAAGTTGTCGTGATATCGCGACATGTTGCTCCCAAATGAAAGTGATATGTTTTTGAAAAGTATCTTGTCGATATGGCATGTTAGGATATCGACATGTTTGGCAAAAATAAAAAAGTGTCACGATTTCGTGACATGTCGCGTTTTCGTGGCTTAGATCAACAAAAGACAGCAAAAGTGAAAAATGTCGCGATATCGCGACATGTCATAATTGTCATGAAAGTATGAGTTGTCGGGTATAGAGGAGAGAGAAGACAAAGTGAGAAAAATGTTATGATATCGCGACATGTCATGAAATCATGGTCAAAGTAGTCAAAAGGGAAGGCACTAAAGTTGTCGCGATATCGCGACATGTCATGTTTTTGATCCGAAGATGAGATGAAGGGCAAAAAGAAAAAATGTCACGATATCGCGACATGTCGAGTTTCGCGATGGAGCGAGAAAGTGAACATAGAGGAAAAGTGTCGCGATATCGCGACATGTTGGATTTTGAAATAGAAAAGTGATTTGAAAGCAAGATGGTACAAAATGAAAGTGTCACGATTTCGTGACATGTCATGTTTTCATGGCTAAGTACAACAAAACACAGCGAAGGAGAAAAATGTCATGATTTCGTGACATGTTGCATCTACGCGGCCCGAAGGAGAAAAATGTCACGATTTCGTGACATGTCTCATTTTTGCGATGCATGAAGGCGAACAAGGTGACAGAAAAATGTCATGATATCGCGACATGTCTCATTTTCGTGGTGCTTGAAGATGAATAAAGCTGGGTATAAAAATGTCGTGATATCGCGACATGTCTTGTTTTCGCGATACAGGTGGAAGAACAAAGTTGCAGATAGAAAATGTCGTGATATCGCGACATGCTATTTTTGTCACGATTCATGGCGGGCCGTTATAGAATATGCAGGGAAGTGTTGAACACATGTCATAAAGGTGGTATGATATCATGGGAAGCGATTACAGTTCATTGGGGAGATCAAACGTTTCAAACCCGAGCAAAAAGCCAAAATAGCAAAGAGGCGGGAAGATGAAACGAAGCGATCTGGGAGATGAAACGAAGCGTCACAGAGCGAAACAGAGAGCATGGCCAAAAAGTTTAAAATCAGAAGCACCTATTGGTACAAGGGTCGAAAACCGCTGCGGGCGAGTTGCAGAGCTGAAGGTGATAGGCCATTCTGGGCCTGCTTTGGAGTGTTTTTCTTCCCCTTTTTCTGGTTTTGATAAAACTGGAAAGTTTTGTTGTTGTAAACTGATAAAATTTTAATACAGAATTACAGAGAGTTGCATCTCATTGACAAGAAAGAAGGAGTTATTTTCTCGCATGCTAGATTTAATGTTTATTTTTCCCCTTCAGATTTTTAGGCTTATAGGTGAAGTTTAATGCAAGTTCTCTTGGTTGCTTCATGCGAATGTCTAAATCTGAAAATCACAGTTAAAACCCCAGAAACCAGCACTTAACTTATCTGGATTGTGCGAGTTTTGCAGGTTCAATAGGTTAGGTTGTATGCAGAAAACCTCATTATCTTCGGTTTTGTCAAATAGGATCGTAGCACTCTGAATGTACTTTAGTTTTAGTTTCTTTGCATTTTATTTTCATTTCTTTTATTCTCTGCATTTTTATTTTCCCGAAGAATCTAACTTTAGTCAAATTTACAGTCATCGAAATAAAATACTTGAAAATCTACCGAAATCGAAAATAAAATAATTTCATCATTAAATCACATTGATTTCATTCTGATTAAATGAACAATCATTACAGTTTCAAAATAAAATAAACCACAGTGCCCCTTGTTTACAGTTACTTGCAACCACTAAGGTGTTCGAGCATTCAAATTGAATATTATTATTTATGCAAAATGCTAACATAGCGGAGACCTTGGAGAAATTATTTATTGAATTTCTTTGCAAGAGAGGATTTGGAACTCGAATCCTATCGGAGAGTGTGTTTTCACAATCGGGTGAAAATACCACTCAACACATACCAAGTATAGAACAAGTCGATCGAGTTAGATCGAGGTTCATCATGCTAAGGGATGGGGAGAGTATGCGTCCACCCTCTAGGTGTTATGGGCCCTAGAGGATAACCCCAATCATGGATCGACACTCATGCTAAAATAAGAGGATGATAAATGAGAAAGTTAGATCCATAAAATGGCACCTTCTACAGGATTTGGCCAATCTCATCCACTTGGGAGACTATCTATAGCAGTCTTAATTCCCAAAAGTGGTATGATATACCTTGTACTTAAAAGTGATCTTGATTTGGGTGAACATTAAATCAATTACCTTAAACCTTAACCATAGGGTGAACCATGTTGTGAGTAAAAAAAATTCTTGATTACTAATGAGTTAGAATGAATGGTACAACCAGGTGAGTAGACTTGGGTTGTTACATGTGGTATCAGAGTAGAAAAGATCCTTATGTTGTAGGACTTTATATGATGTTTTGTTTTATTAAACTTAAACCAATCAATTAATCTACTTCCTTTGCCTACAGGTCTGATGGTGCAATTATTGTGAGGTGGATCTTCGAGGAATCCCACAAGAGCTGGGTAGGAAGAGACCACCATAAGACCTCAGAAGGGACCACGTACAAGGGCTAGAAAAGAAGGTCCTCAAAGGGAAAATATGAATGAAGCAACTAAATGAGCCTCCAAAAAATGAATCTAATAGGGAGGATGGAAGTTTGGCAAAGGTAGTTCAACTGTTACAAACCCATATGGAACAACAAAAAGAGGAAATGGTACAACAAAAAGCACATATGGCCCAACAACATGAATTAATAGTCCAACAACAAAAACTGATAGAGGACTTAACTAAGGGTAGGGAACCTAAAGGTAGACCAGAGGAAGCACCTAATGAGTCTGTAGGAAATAGTAGGGCTCGAGTGGGAGTTGAGTTAGCCAAGAATTTGAAGAAGGTTGTGATTTCAAAATTTGATGGTAGGGATGATGGAGATGCAGTAAAAAATTGGTTGAATGAGGTCGAGTCATACTTTTCCATGACACCTTTGTCATCTAAGTCCAAAATTGCATGGGTTGTCCTACATTTAGTAGGAGCAACTTTAGATTGGTGGAAGACCTATAAGAAGGGAAAGGGCATTGAAGCTACGAACCTCAAGTGGGAGGACTTTGTGAAAGAATTTAGGAAGATATTTCTAACTAAGTAGTATTATATAGAAAAATTTGTTGAGTTCTCCACCCTACAATAGGAAATAATATTTGTCTGAGCATATCATCAAAAGTTCATCCAACTATTGAAGTATGCACCCTAGTATGAGAATAATGAGGAAATGAAGGTTCAAAAGTTCATTTTGGGACTTCACCCCAAGATCAGAACTATAGTCAATTTGCTTAACCTTGAAGATCTTCCAAAAGATTTTGATTTAGCCCATCAGGAAGAAGCAAATCAAGAAGCCAAAAAGGTATATTTCAACTATCAGAAGTTATCTAAAAAATATAAGGATGAACTTAGAAAGTGAAAGAGTGCAGGATTCATGAAATGGGAAAAAGAACAGAACAAAAAGGCTAAAGGAGGGGATCAAACCAAGCCGGTGAACAAAAAGTAAAATAATTTTCAAGGCAATAAGTTTAGAAGGGATGGTAAAGGGTATCCAAGAAGAAATGAATAGAGACCATCATATCAGGAGAAGGCTAAGGAAGTTGTACCATAGAACAATATTGAAAATGGTAACATGAACAATAGAGCCCCTCCAGTTGGTTGCTATGTTTGTGGAGGCCCCCACTTTGCAAACAAGTGTCCTGAGAGAGCAGATCACAAGAAGGCACTAGAGGAGACTACCCACCGAATATTTGCAGCAACAGGTAGTCCTATACTTGATGGGCAAGTTACTCCTTTTCTATTGAATGGTAAAATTTATGATAGGAATGTTCATATTTTAATTGATAGTGGAGCTACTAACAGTTTCATTTCCACTAGTTTAGTGAGGGACATACTGAAAAGGCCTAGATTTTTGGCTAATGGTTGGAAGGTAGAGTATGGATCAGGGTAGACCTACTTAGTTAACCAATATTTATTTGACCCTCACATTACCTTACCCCAAGGTAAAACTAGTTGGAACTTGTATGTGGCTCCTTTGCATGCCTTTGACATCATTCTTGGTGTAGATTGGTTGAAAGCCCATAAAGCCCTCCTAAATTTTGAAGATAGATGGATAGAGTTCATAGATGAATCTAATTAAAGAATTAGAATTCATTGTGATCATGGTTTTGTTAGACCACATCTATTGTCAACTATGCAAGTGAAGAAAGCAATAAGGAAGAGAGGAATGATTTTTGTAGTCAAGATGAACAAGAAGGAAGAAATAGAAATTGACTCAAACCTCTTCCAAAAGTATCCTATTTTGAGTGAATTTAAGGATGTGTTTTTGGAGGACCTACTAGGATTACCTCCCCAAAGAGAATTTGAATTTTCAATTGAAATTTTGCCTAGAGTTGCACCAATTTCTAGGGCACCATATAGGATGACCCCTATAGAGTTACAAGATCTCAAGATACAACTTCAGGACCTATTAGAGAAGGGACTTATTAAGCCTAGTGTGTCACCATGGGGTGCTCCTATTCTATTTGTTAAGAAGAAAGATAGATCCTTAAGATTGTGCATAGACTATCGAATGCTCAACAAGGTTACCATCAAGAATAGGTATTCATTGCCTAGAATAGATGATCTTTTTGATCAGTTGAAAGGAGCTACCATCTTCTCAAAAATTGATCTTAGATCAGGTTATCATCAATTGAGAATTCGAGAAGAAGACACACATAAGACTACTTTTAGAACAAGGTATGGATATTATGAGTTTACAGTCCTACCTTTTGGGTTGACTAACACCCCAACTACATTTATGAATCTTATGAATAATATTTTTTAAGAGCAACTAGATCACTTTGTGCTCGTGTTCCTTGATGACATACTAATCTATTCCAAGAACAAGGAGGAACATGACCAACATATGAGAATTGTACTTGAGATCCTTAGGAGGAATTAATTGTATGGGAAGCTATCAAAATGTGAATTCTATACTCCTCAAGTACAATATTTGGGGCACATAGTCTCTACTAAAGGGATTGTTATCGATCCTAAGAAAATTGAAGCTATTGTTAACTAGCCTGCACCTACTAATGTCATAGAGGTAAGTAGTTTTATGGGGTTAGTAGGCTATTACAGATATTTTATCAAGGATTTCTCAAAAATTGCTCAACCTATCACTAATCTCCAAATAAAAGGAAAGGCTTTTAAGTGGACAAATCAGTGTGAGGAAGCCTTTCAAACTCTAAAGGAGAGGTTAATGACCACACCAATTCTCTAGTTACCTGATCCTTCCAAGAAATTTACAGTATGCATTAATGCATCTATTGAGGGATTAGGAGGAGTTCTTACCCAAGATGAAGTAGTCATTACCTTCGAATCATGAAAACTTAAGAGACATGAGGTAAACTATGCCACTCATGACTTAGAGTTGGTAGCAGTTGTGCATGCTCTTAAGATTTGGAGGTATTATTTGCTTGGGAAACCTTTTGAACTCAAGATAGACCATCAAAGTTTAAAGTACATCTTTACTCAACCCTTGTTGAATGCTAGACAACATTGGTGGATGGAATTTTTGGAAGAGATATATCAAGGGTAAGGAGAACAAGATTGTTGATGCCTTGAGTAGGAGAGGGCATATCACTGTAATGACACAATATCATTATGATTTGGTAGATCAGATTAAGGAATTGCAATAGAATGATGATTTTTGTAGGAAATGTCAAGATCATATTGAGCAAGAATCTAAAAGGGACACATGTTTTGTACATAGAGATGATTTGTTGTACTTCAAAAATAGATTAGTTGTTCCAAATTTGGGTGGATTAAGAGAAACTATTCTAAAGGAGGCACATAATACTCCTTATTTTGCACATCCTAGTGGGGTGAAGATGCATGAGAGTCTGAGAAAGGCCTATTATTGGCCAAGAATGAAAAATAGTATTAATGATTTTGTGGCTAGGTGTTTGGAGTGTCAGAAAGTTAAAGCAAAACATTTACACCCAACAAGGTCGTTTGTACCCTCATGACATTCCTACTCAAAAATGGTAGGTTGTGTCGATGGACTTTGTGGTCGGATTGCCTAAGACTAGGTTTAGGCATGATGCAATATTGGTTGTAGTAGATAAATTAACCAAGGTTGCACATTTCATACCTAGGAATATACAGGATGATGCACCTACCATAGCAAGTAAGTTTGCCAGAGATAGGGATTCCTTCTTTACTTCAGAATTTTGGTAAGCTTTGCATCAAGCATTGGGTACCAAACTTAATATTAGTTCTAGCTTATCACCCTGAGATAGATGGATAGACTGAGAGGGTGAATCAGGTCCTAGAGGATATGTTGAGAATGTATTGTATGGACCAACATACTAAATGGGAAGATTATTTGTACCTAGTTGAATTTGCTTACAATAACAACTATCATGCTTCACTAGGTATGGCCCCATTTGAAGCCCTGTATGGGAGAAGGTGTAGGACTCCTTTGTCTTGGGATAATCTGGAGGATCAGGTAGTGATCGGGCCAAAAATTGTGAAAGAAATGGAGGAGCAATTAAAAGAAATTTACCAAAAGCTTAAGGAGGTCGCGGATCACCAAAAGAGCTATGCGGACCTCAAAAGAACATCGAGGGAATTCTCTATGGGTGATAGAGTGTTCTTAAGGGTGAAACCTACAAAGAGTTCAATTAAATCCTCCAAACTTGACCCTAGATTTGTGGGTCCATTTGAAATTATAGGTAAAATAAGTCTTGTTGCCTACAAACTTGCTCTACCACCAAGTTTATCAAAAATCCATGATGTCTTCCATGTGTCCCTCCTTAGGAAGTACATTGCTGACCCCACTCACATTTGGGATGTTTCCAATTTGCAGATGTTAGACCCACTAAAAATTGAAGTTCGTCTAGTTAGAATACTTGGTTTTAGGACCAAGAGCTTGAGGAGAAGAAACATTGACCAATGTCGGGTCCAATGGGACCACTACTCAAATAGAAATGCCACATGGGAGAATGTGGCTGATATGAAGAAATAGTTTCCTTTCCTGTTTGAGTGAACTTGAACATTTTAAAAATTATTATGTGGATTTATGGATGTATATGTAAATATGTGTGGATGTATATCTGGACTACTGAGTAGAGTTGTTATTGAATATGTTTTGGTTGATGTATGGATCTATGGTTGAATGCAAATATGAAACACTATGTGGAGTTGATTATATGAACATGTTTGAATGATGTATGATTTATGAATGGACATATATATTGATGAATATGTGAATGAATATATATGTTTTGACTTGTTTAAACATGCATTAAAACATAGGGACTATGTTTATTTCTAGTGGGGGAGGATGTAACGACCCTCCTAGCATGACCATTGATAATAGATGAATTGATGAATTATACTTACCTTTTATTCCTAGAATGTGGTACTGCTGATGGTTGTTGTGCATGCAGGACCAGGTACATTCCTTCGATGGATAGAAGAAGGTCGATGGAAAAAAGGTAAGTGGGATATGATGATGGTGTGAAATATCACCACGGCTCATAGGTTGCATCCATATAGGTGCATTTGAATGAGTATTTTCATTAAATGTATATTTTGATATCAGTTTGGGTAATGTATGTGTCATATCTCTGAATGGTTGAATGTCTAATTTTTGTTGGCAATGAAAGTGCCAAGGGACATCGGAGCCATTTTATCGATTTGTAAATTGTATGCTTGTCATGAGATTAAGTAAATAATAGTTGTTAAATTTTTAAAAATATATATATAGCATGATTTTTCCTACTTTAATAAATAGTGGACGTAAGTATGAAGGTAAATGTCATAATGGAGATATGGACAATTAATTATCATGATTGTTTACCTAACCTCTTCCATATTCTCCTAAGAGAAAGGGAGGAGAGTGGTTAAGGAGAGGGGGAAATAATTGACCCTGAAGGTTATATTCGCATGGAGAAGAGAATCATCAGAAGGGAAAAGAGACTCTAGGATTTTTGGGTGAGCATAGTTTGGAGGTTGAGATAGAAAAGGATAAAAGAAACAAAAGTGCAATACAAGACATACAAGTCATGATTTTACTTCCCTTTTAACATGTTTGATGAAATGGATGTATGCAATAAATTTGAAATGCTAATTTTTGTGCATGTGATTTATGAATTATACTTGCTCTCTATCCTTAAATATGGCTGAGAAATAGTGTTATTAATTTGATTGTGTTGGACTGCTTTCGAGATAGATGCTATCTCTTTGTTGATACTTTTGAGTTGTTGAATCAACGTTCTTGAATTTGATATTTTGCTGAGATGATGGTGGAAAATTGCTTTATCTGAGTATATTAAAAAATTTCTCTACCTATTCTTTGTAATAGAGTCTTCTAGATTATTTTGATAATAATACTCACGTGACTATTGCTATTGGGATACTTTTCTTAAAATAGAAATATTACACGCTCATCGCTTTTTATTTAGTAGGCTCAAACACTCTTTATGTAAAGTTTGGTGATAATTGAGAACCTAGGAATGATTTTATGAACCTTTGTTCTACTTTATTGAGCCTATGGTGTATAAAAACTATTAAATGGGTATTTCCAGATTGTGTAATGCATTTATTGAAAAAAAGGAAATGTAGAATATAAATCTTTGTTGCATGTTGTATGCATCATGGTAAAGGAAGGTGAAATTTAAAGCTTAATTGAATACCTGCATTCATAGTAGTATGTATTACATATAGTTCATGGTCATCTGATCCCAAATAGGCACCATGTGCAATCTTGATTGCCTAAAAGAGGTGTTGAAGAGAAAAACATGGTTGACCTTCCAATCCAGTATTTTGCCCTCATACGCTTAGGATAGAGAACCTTTTCCAAATTATTTCTCTATACAGAGGAATAAGCTGACGATGATGAAATCTGGGTTGTTGGATTGAGCGATGGATGAACACCAATCTGTGTATTCTCTAGATTTAGAGCAACCATGAATAAAACTACTTTAATATTAAATATGAGTTTCAGTAGAAATTCATAGTGTGATATTTGTACTGTTGACAGCGTTAGAGTAGGTTATTACATTATTCTCCTGGTAGTTAGTTTTACCTAGGTTTCTATCCTAGGTTAGTAGTTTCGCTAACCACTATTGTTAGCGAATATTTGTTATTAGGCATATAGTTATTAGCGAATATTATTAGCATTGATTTGCAAGCATAGTATTGTTAGCTTAGTTTGGTTAATTAGATCCATTTTACACGGACTAATCTGGGCATCAAATGTATTATTTATTCATGCTACTCAATACAATAATTCATCGCTTAATGCCCTAACATGGTATCAAAGCCTCGTATTTGTCGAGGCTCATTTGTATCTCAAAAATTCTGAGATCACCATGGATACAATTCTCGAGGAACCTAAAAGAACCTAGACTTATGAGGAACCTAAGCACATTTTTTTAGCTAAAGGACTAGCGATCTGTGTGGTAGGATCTGAGGTGGACAACCTCGACCATCGACTGCTGAACATGACGAGAAGCCACCGGCGGGTGCAGTTGACACTTGGTTTGAGAGACCTCAGGGACTGACGACCTCGACACCTGTCTCAGGAACTATGGATCACCATAAGAGATCTATCGCGACAAGCGGTAATCACTGACGACCAAACTAACCATGAACGGTGATTGACCTTGGCTGACGGTGACTGACCTGGACGCGGGGACCCTGATGTAAGTCTAACTCGACTCACATTAGAGTGATGCAAAATCCTAATAGGAGACTAATAAGGTGGGTACTAAAACCCACAACAGATCTTGCATGCATCCTAACGCTGACTGAATATAGTGGGCACTAAGAAACCCATAATAGATTGGACATGTTAAATGGACGCAAGGACCATGCAACACATATATAGGATCTACTAACGTGACAAGACCTGGACTATGACCGACTCTAACGAGGGACCTGACACCTAAGTTCTGACTGGACCCTATTAACACCTAAGAGCTGACTGGTTGAGGGTTGACTAGACGAGAGCGTGATTGGTGGGCAGGCAAAAGGAGCACACGGTGGAGGTTGACCACCATGTGGTGGTCATAAAGTAAAAGGAGAGTTTTTCCATTTAAGTTTCGAAAAACCTACCGCTTGTCCCATGGAGGACTAAAAAATCAAACATTTTTTTTTAAACGTTCTTACCCTACACCCGATTGCATTACAGATGCGATGCACAAGTTTTGCATAGACACTTTTAAAAAAATGGATCAAATTCGTCACACTTTGCAATGTGATTTTATCCCGATCTGATTCGTAAGGTGATAGATGTGAGATCGTTGGTATTTTTTCACGGAAGTTTGAAGTCACCCATCAGAATGTGACAAATATTACAGAACAATGATTTGGTAGTTTCAGATGCATGGATGCATGGGCCTAGACAAATTGTGATCGATACTATAAATTTCAAATCTGATGTTTTGTGAGGCTTGAAGATGCCATCGCAGATTTGATGACAGGCACGGTGGGGCATTTTTCGGTGTCCATATTTGAAAAATCCAGTGGATCTGTTATTTTCTATAGATCCGTTGATGTCAGCAAAAGACGATAGTAGCAAAAAATTTTCTCCCAGTGCCAACGAGGGAGGACACTGCACCATCACCACCGCCACGCACTATAGAAGAGAGGTGCAGGATAGGAAAATAACCATCGTCGAGAGTCGTAGTCGTTGAAAAACCGTTGCCATCCCACGAGCGGAGGAGCAGTAGAGGGGTTGTGGAGGAGCTACGAAATAAAGGCCCTCCTTACGCTCAAACGAAGACCACGACGTCTTCAAATAATTGGTTGTTCCTCTTCATTCTCGGTATGCGAGCTAGCCCGATCAGTTGGTGGCCAAGGGCTCTAGGTGCAATTGCCATCGATCGGGGGTTCGAAACCCACCGATCCCAAAAAAAGTATACAACTTTTCAAGTTTGATTAATTTTTTTTATGATTTCAAAAGCATTAGTTTAATTAAATTTCATTTAATTTTTTCTTAAATTATTTTTTTATAAAATATTTTTAAGAAAAATTGATATTTAATTATATTGAATGTTTTTTTGCTTCATTTAAAATAGTTTCAAACTTGAAATTAAACATACCTTTTGGAACAAATTTTCCAACCCAGGGGGATTCTTTTGGTGAACTTTATTTTGCATCATTTTGCAATTTTTGCAACCCATTGTCATCACTCAATTTGAGTGCATTTGACAAATTGTCTAGAAAGCAGCAGTCATCCCAAAACAAACCTTTTTAGACTTCATAAATAGCACATCCTTGTGTTTGGAGTTTTTGAAATAAGAGGGGGGATTTTTACTGTTGAAATTTTTGAAATTTGTCTAGAAGGGATGCATTGTAAAGTTTTTTGAGGCTTTATTGTTGCAATTTTTTGCACTAAGGGGGGATATATTATAATTTTACAAACAAAAGGGGGGAAGACTTATAAGGGTGCATTTTTGGCAGTGATCGACACCTTAGTCAGATTATTTTTACAAAATTTCATTGTAAAAGGTGCATTTTCGGTAGAGACCGACACCTTAAAAATGGGCAGATCAAAGAAGAAAACTACCCCAAAATCAACTGATGTTGCTAAGTCAGTTAAATGCCCATAATTTTCCCCACACATGGACCAGATATATTTTTATGAAGATGGCACATTTCTCACACTACAAAATGGTGTAGATGCCATAATCAATGATTTTGTGTCTTGTGAAGACATGCAAAAAAATGGTGTTCTAATCCCTATTAGCGTTGTAATGGCAATATACATGTCATTTATTGCTCTTTATATTACTCAAAGTAAAGTGAAAAGGGATATTAGTGAGGAAACAAAGGTCAAACCCCTAATGGTCGATGCTTGTAGTGACACAAGTGATCTTCAGCCCATGGTGGCGAATGCTTGTTGTGACACATGTGACCTTGAGCCCATGATGGCCAATGCTTGTTGTGATATAGGTGACCTCATACCTTCTATGGTAGATATAAGTTGTAGCACAGGTGATCTCATCACAGTAGTAGATTTTGCTTGTGACACTAGTGACTTAAAAATTGAACCTCCTAAAAATGAACACCATAATCTCATCAATAGTGACAAATGCCATATTGTTAAAAGCATTGATGAAGATGATGAAATTGGGTGTTTTGAAAAACACACCAAAGGATATGGATCCAAACTGATGAAGAAAATGGGATTCAATGGTGAGAGATTAGGTAAACATGAACAAGGCATTAAAACTCCAATAATGCTAAATGTCAGGGCAAAGAATGAAGGCCTTGGCTATTCTGGACAAGCAAGTACCAGTAAAACCATGTTTGTAAACCCTAAATCTCCTACAACTCCTAAAAAGCATTGTTGCAATCATTGTGGAAAAATAGGACATGTTGCAGCTAGATGTTGGAAATTACATCCTTGTGATTCTTGTGGATGTATGAATCACTCTTCTTCAAGTTGTTGGTACAAAGTGAAAATGGCCAACAAGGTTCATATAGATTGTGGATGGACAGATCACACACAATGGACCATGATGAAAGCAATGTTGTATGGCTTATACCGAAAATGTAAAACCTATGGTAGACCCCGAGGAAAATCCAATGACAGATCGAGTGACAGTCCTAAATATAATGACCTTGAGACAAACCTAGAGACAGACCTAGAGATAAAGTTCCAGAGGTAGATCTACAGTAAGATCCAGAGGCAATAATCCAGAGGCAGATTCATAGGCATATCTCGAGATAGACCTAGTGGTATAAAACCAGAGGTACGCTTAGAGCCAGATCCAGAGCCGAGCTAAAGACAAAGCATGAGCCACCATTCTTTCATTTCTCTTCTTCTTCACTATATTGGGACAGTTATATTATTACCCAAATAATGTAATAAGGAGGGATGTTAGAGTAGGTTATTACATTATTCTCCTGGTAGTTAGTTTTACCTAGGTTTCTATCCTAGGTTAGTAGTTTTGCTAACCACTATTGTTAGCGAATATTTTTTATTAGGCATATAGTTATTATTGTTAGAATTTATTTGCGAGCATAGTATTGTTAGCTTGGTTTGGTTAATTAGATCCGTTTTACATGAACTAATATGGGCATTAAATGTATTATTTATTCATGCTACTCAATACAACAATTCATCACTTAATGCCCTAACATACGGGATGATTGACCATTCAAAGTATTGATGGGTTTGAATGAAAATCTATTAATTAAATACCAATGCTTGGATGAGTTTAATGGTATTGTATTTTGTAACTGTATACTCTGGGTTGGGAGTTTGTCAAACATATATGATACCATTGTGTTTTCCTAAATTTTGAAGTCACTGTTGTGCAAATGAAGTGAGTCTCATGTGAAAAGTAGTGATTATTTTCTTGTAAATGTGCAAAAGAGAATTGTATTGAAAACATTGGATACTTCACCTATTATTGATGAGATTTCTATTAAGTTTTTTGAATGCTAAAGTGAACCTGTTCATGTTTGAATTATATTGGATAAGTATAAGAAAGATTAGTTGTGTGCTAAAACTATTATATTTCTAACGAACTCTTGTTCAAAATAAATAATTGCATATCCTTGATATATTAAAATCTAAATGTTTAAATATAAAACGTCAGGGTGAAATATCAATGCAATAAGTTATGACTATATAATTCACTTCCATAGAAGCTTTACTTAGGTAATTGAGATGTTGAAGTGTGAAACATTTATAAATAAAGGAGTTAATAATTTTAATCATCTTTGAACTTGGTTGTGCTACATAAATATTTCTTTAAGCATGCCATCCATGTATATTATATTTTGTGAAGCCATAGAACTATCAGATTATAAATTGGATTTAATAGGCTTTAGAAGGGGGTTATTACTCACTTAAAGTATGAAGCCATTCAAACAAGTTAATAATGTATGACATGGTCGTCATTGCTAGGGTAATTTTTGGGTTCTATTTAAAATAACTGATCGTAGGAGAATGTACGTAGTGTTGTTTGTGCATTCATTTTGAATGCCAAAATTACACCAATTGAATTGGGAATTGAATGTGTATGTTAGCTCTAATTTAATAAATTATAATCCCTTTTTACTATTTCAGTTAACGTATCTTTGAAAAATATTAGATTAGTAAAACACATAAAAGGGAATTGGTAGAAAACGTATTAGTAATAAAATTATCTTATTACCTTTTGTTGCAAAAAACATAGTATCTCCACCATATTCTATTGGTACATTTTAAAGTTGATGTAGGGAGGTAATTCTTAAAATTTGATGAAATAAGTCTCTTACATTTATGTTTTAAAAAAAAAGAAAGTTGTAACCTTCTTGTATGTGAACATATGAATGTCATATTTTCTATGTCAATGGCATAGAATATTTCAATTATGTTGGGTAACTTGTATTGACTTGGTAGAAGTAAACTTGAACCCTTGGGAAATGTGTCTTCACAATGAGGTATACAATGACCTTACATCATATAATATACTTGGATAAGAGAGTAGAATTTGATCCTCGTATGATAGTAGTTAGACAAATATCTTGAAGTCCTTTCTATTAACCTTTGAAAGAATTTCATTAGGAAGCGATGAATAGCATTGAAACCTTACTTTATTCATCGTGAAAGTATGAAAAAACTGAAACACCCAAATGATTATGAGTTGGCAACCTCTATGAATCAAGAATGACTATTTTCTGTGGGAATAGGTTAGAACAAGTGACCTTGTCAAAACTAGTAGCGAGAAGTGGTATGGGACGTCACCCCTAGGTTGTTGCCCGAGAAGTATAGTGATAGGTCCATGCACTGTTTAGACTACGAGTGGACTAGTATGCCCAAGAGAAACTAGTCTAGCCATGACATTTGGTATGGAATAAATTATTGTAAGTCACGAATAGTCAATGTTACTAAGTCCAAATTTAGAGTAATGACATAGCTCTAGCTGAGTCCAAGTAAGAGGATAATCATCTAGACACTAGGTATATGTACGCTAACCCCTTGCATACCAAATTTAGAACAAGTCGATCAATCTAGATCGAGGTTCAACATGTTAAGGGATAGGGAGAGTATGTGTCCATCCTCTAGGTGTTATGGACCCTAGAGGATAACCCCAACCGTGGATCGACACCCATGCTAGGATAAGATCACAACAAATGGAAAAGTTGGATCTACAAAATGGCACCTTCTACGAGATTTGGCCAATCTCATCCACTTGGGAGACTATCTGCAACATTCCTAGTTCTCAAAAGTGGTATGATATACCTCATACTTAAAAGTGATATTGATTTGGATGGACACTAAACCAGTTATGCTAAACCTTAATCGTAGGGTGAGCCATGTTGTGAGTTAAAAAAATATTCTTGAGCACTAATGATCCATAATGAATGGAACAACCAGGTGAGTAGACTTGGGTTGTACACCACCACCTGCAAAGTCAATTGTTAGTGCTTTTTTACAAATACACTCATGAATATTAGTCATTGAATTTTTCATAATGGAAAAAACTAAGGTTGACAACTCATATATGAAATATCCATTTCAAACTATTTGTTGAAAGATGTAAGTGCATCCCCTCTCTACTTTGTTTAATCTTTTCTTCTTGTTATTCATAGTTAACTAAAACATTTTGTAAAATGATGTAAAGGAGTAGACTTTTTAAATGTTTAGAATAATAATTCTTACACATAACATAATTCCTCACACAACATTATAATTCTATCTATTTTTTTAGGAATTCCTATTTTATGTCTAGAGACAAACGTTTTGTTAATAAACATAAACTATTTTTTAATATATTTTTCTCATCATTTTTTGGGAGACAATAAATCTAAGCTATAAGTTATTAGGAATTTTAGATTATATTTACATATTTTATTCTTAACTTATTCTAGTGTTTCATATATTTAGGCATAGTGTAATCAAAATAATCTTTCTCCGTCTATATAATCTACCAAATAACTAAGATACTAGAAACTTGTCCATATATTCATGTCTACTTATTCTAGGTCATTAGTGAATTATAAAAGCTTATATGACTTTTGAAAATGATTTAATTAGCTTGTTATACTTTGTTTTGACATGATTTATTTATTTTGATGTAGTTTTGATAGTAATTTTATAAATACTATTAAGGAAAAAAATCTAGGAATTTTTCTTATTTATCATCTATTCCAAAAAAAATGGTATTCTCTCATACGAAAAAAATCCTTGCTAAAATTTAAATTTTATTACTTCATTACACCTCTTTATGACAAGTAGTATTATATTTTGAAAATAATAATTTTATTTTCCATTTGCTAGTTTCACACAAACCTGTTAATGTTGTGCCTCTAATATGGGCCATTCATGAGAATTGACTAGGAATGTACCTTAAGGAGCATGGATCAAGTAAAGTGAAAAATGTATTATATGGTTGGAACAAAGAACTTTAATGTGGTGATTTGATTGTATTTTATTATTACACTAAGCCTAACTACCTACTATTGAATTTTATTTATTGAAAATGATGCAATTTGTATGCTAACCAACTACCTTTGGGATGGATAGAATAATATTTTTTGAAATTATTTTTAACTATGTTTGCTAGAAAATGATTTATTATACTCTTAATACTAGGAGTTTTTTATTGTTCCTAACTTCCCTATTGAAATATTGAAGGTAAAATATTTCATGGCTACTCAGAAGAGAGAGGAAATATAAGAACTTGGTTTTGATGTGGTAGATTTCATATGACTACTCATTTTAAAGCTCTTCAAATTCCACATAAAATGGTGTAAGAATCGTCTAAATTAGACAAAATTTTACAAAGATATGACTTCTAAAAGATGAGACATTTCTTTGAAAAATTACCCTAATTTTGCAATCCATAAAAACACAATCCCCACTTTGCTAGAATCATTTCTTTGATACCACTTATTATGAAAATTTATCCTTATAAACATAAATCATTCACCAATATTTAGAAATATTAATTCATTGATCCACAAATAATTATCCACAATAATAATCAACAAAAAGAGATAAATATAAATAATACCCTTAAGGTAGGGCAACACCAACAATACTCCTTAAGAAAGAAAAACTCCACAAGATCTCCCAAGATAAGAGCACCACATGGAGAGGGAAAATTATCATAATCCATTTCATGGGCATATATGATTACAAATAATACTTCATATGAATGATCTCCATGATGATTACAATAACAATATCTTTTTTTTTATATATTCATCTCCTAATGCTACTTTGGGGAGCTGACTACTAAAATCTCGTCCCACTCATTGTTATAATATAATATAATAAATCTTGTGTTATGTTTGGTCCATGCCAACCCTTATATAATATAATATAATATAATATAATATCATATTCCCATACACCTATTCCTAGGTACCATAACACAAACCAAAAAAAATACAAGCTATACAAATGAGTCAAAAGGGGCTATGCATAAAAGAGTTTGACATGCATGGAATTGTGTGTTAATCCAAATCAAATTCATCCATTATTTATAATTTCATTTCCTTGCATCCAAACAAATATTTGATAGTATATGACCCAAACCATTTCTATATAAGCTTCCCTTTGCACTTCTTATGCACATTATCGAGCTTGAGTACAAGATCTCCAACTTTAAAATCATGATGACATACTTTCTTATTATATTACATAGCAACATGACTCTTGTAGGCTCTATTATTCTCAAAAACACATAGACACATCTCATCAAGAGTAAGAAGTTTGATAAGATGAGCTTTCTGATGCTCTTAATGGCACTCATCATGACTCAGCAAATTCTTCAAAGAAATATGCAAAGAAGGCAATTCAATTTCAAGCAGCAAAATAGATTTAGTATCATAGACTAAGGAACAAGAGGTTTCTCCTATGGACATCTAAATACTAGTGACCCATAATGTGGGATATAACTTTAAGTATCAGTCTTTCTTTAATTTCTTATCTTTTTCAAAATATTTACCAAAATATTTTGTTAATTTAGCTTGGTCATTCCATTGGGGATAGTAATTAATGGAAATACAATGTTAAATCCCTAATTGAAAAGTTAATTCTTGTATTTTTTTAATTTTGAAAGGAGTATTGTTATCTAAAATGAGAGTAGATGGGACACCAAAATGACATACAATCTAATTTAAGATAAATTTAGATATGGAGAGAGTTGTTTGATTTGTCAATGATATAACTTCCAATTATTTGGTAAAATAGTATATGGCTATGGTAATGAACTTATTCCCATTTGAATACATAGGAGAAATAGGTCCTACAAGATCAAGGACCCATGTGGAAAAGGACCAAGGAGACTCAATTGGATGAAAAACCTAGGCAAGGGCATGAATTTCGTCCTTGTGGAACTAACACTTATCATAGGTTTTGACATACTTATTAGTATAGATTTCATTATTAGCTAGAAGTAGTCCATTCTTAGTAGTTTATGCACAATGGAATGACCACTAAAATTCCTTATATAGTTTTTTCTATGAACATCAAAAATAGCTTTGGGTACTTTGGCTTCTCTAAGGCATCATGAGATAACCCCATTAGGATTATAGTAGTACCAAACCCCACTGAGGATAACATATCAAAATTCTCTCTTATGAATGCAATCCAACTACTTAGCATTAGCCATAGGTGGATAAGTTTGATTATTGAGAAAATGTAATATATTTCCCTACCAAGGATCATTATGAAATATTTGAAAATTAATTATTTATTCAACCACTAGGCCATTAGTGATAGAAATGACTAGTTCATCATGAGCTTTTCGCATAAAATTAATTTCAAAAAAAAAATTCATGTGGTATGAATTTGCTAGTTGAATTAGCTAGTAAATTAGCCTCTGTCATTTTTCGCCTTAATAAATGCCTAATGGAGAAGGATTCAAAAGCATTGATTAAAATTGTAGCCACTTGGTGGTAAGGGATCAAATGGGAAACTTTGATCATGTATTCACTAGATATCTAATGGACTACAATTTGAGAGTCACCTAACACTTTGACATGTTTAATATTCATATGGTGTGCAGTCAAGAGTCCTAAAATTAAAGCCTCGTATTCATCAACATCATTAGTAATGCCAAGAAAGTTTAAGTAGAAGGTCATATGGATAACTAGGCTAATTGGATAATTAACAAAGATACTAGCTTCTACCCAAAACTCATTCCTTGTTCCATCAAAATGAACCATCCAAGTGTTATATGATGGAGAAATTTATCAAAATCTTGGGATATAGGTGTATCCAATTTGGTTTAGAGTTAGTTTCATGATGCCTCTTGGCAACCTCATGAGACTCTAATGGAGATTTTCCTACTTAGTAAGTTCATAAGAGGTAGGATCTTGAATAAGACAAGAAGCAATAAAAGAAGGAAAAATGATAGTCACAAGGAGCACAACAAATGACCATTATATCCTTATCATGCAATGTCTTCTTCAGGGTTTTTTGTGCTAGGTTAGGAGCTACAACCAATTGATTATTTATCACTTGAGCTTTCATAGCATTTTGTGTGACAATACAAAGATCAAATTATTGCATCATAGTGATCCATTTATTGTATTGGGTATCACTAGGGATGTAGGGTTTTTGCAGTAGGTGTCTCAAGAGATTGGTTTTGACAACCACATAAGATGCCTGATGCAACATATAATGTCATAACTTGTAATAGAAAATTCAATGGCCAAGTATTCTATCTGCATGAGAGTGTACCAAGTTTCTATCAAAAATATTATATGACTAATGTAATAGAAACCATACTCCTTATTGTTATTATCTTGTTTAGTAAAGACTGCTTCAAAGAAAAACTAAGTAACCAAGTGTAAACTAATTCAATATACTTTGTTGCAATCACTCGATCTTTTAAGATTGTTGTAATATCTAGAGGTGGTGAATATAACAAATACAAAGTTAGTCTCTTAAAATTGTATTCTAATCTTGATGTGATTAAGGGTTGAAAATAAGGTTAAAGGATTGGGAGATTTCTTCTACATTAAAGAGTGAGTGTGACTGCACGTAGATTGTTTACAGTTCCAAACCTTTAATATCCACCTTTAAATAGTTTAAATATATATTAGCACACTACATAATTTTTATAATGGGAAAACTAATAGAACTATAACCAAAATCAAATATAAAACTTTCCCTCTGATAGGTAGAAGATTTCCCAAGGGGTTGGTGCCTTTTCCACTGAGACTATGGAGAGGAATTAAGGTCGACTATTAATAAAGATGAAAAATTTCGCGCTTGCATTCCTAAGCCTATGGTACTTACCTGATGAAGTAGGAATTATAAAATGAGTACACACTTAAATTAAAACATACAGTGCAGTTTAAGAATTAACGCCTATGTTAACGAAGTTCTCATGTATCACTGCGTTCGCTTTTCTTTGCATGTTTTAATTACCTTGCGTTTTAGTTCAAAATTGTCCAGAGCTAATCCGTCAAAACATTTTCGTTCTAGAAATTTAAACTACTCATCAGGCAATCTCCAAAAAGCTGTTCTAAGTCTTCAAAATATTCTTACATATCTGCAGGTTATTTAAGATTGTTTCCCTGTATTTAAGCTCTCCATTTAAGTTCTGAGTCTTCCCATTTTTTTTAAATGCGTGTCTTATGTGGTGACCATCACATATCAAAACACGATACGATCATATCCTTAACTTCTTTATGTTGCAATAAGAACTGACGAGAAAACATAGTGTACCTTTACATTATTTAAGAATTTTTATAATCTCTAGTTGCTAAGATAAAGAAAAGATGAAATCATGGAACCGAACTCTCCAGAGAATCAAAATCCATGGAACCGGACTCTCCAGAGAATAATAAAGGAATAATGGACCACATCCCACAGTCGATACCTGACAGGTTTCAGTGATATTTTAAAAACATGGAACTTTCACAAACACAAGGGAAGTTGCGACTCTGCTTCGAATACCATAGAATTACCAATATAAAAGTACCAATGAAAACTCCCAGCACCGGCGGGTCCTCAATAATGACCCCCACCCACCCTAGAAATAGGATAATGCCCCGCAGCCACTCACTTGAGAAATAGTAGTATAAGGAGCATTCTTAGATTCAATGGCTTTGATTAAAATCACTGATAGTTTCCTCCCCATCCACACAAAATATTAATTGGTTTAATTTGACACATTTTCATGTAAATTTATTAATTTTTAATAAAACAAAAATATATATATATATATTCTAGGCTTTAATAATGGTAGAAATTTGTCAACTACCTTTTGAGTAAGAGGAGTAATAACATCTATGTTTGGTTGATTGTCTTTAGATTCATACTTGTCTTAAGGGCATTCCTTATAACATCCTTTTAGAATTTCATTGAGGTTCATATTTTAAAATGAAATATTTTATGTTGCATCCATGGAAGGAATAAAACATCTATCATGGAATAAAACATCTATCATGGCTTGAAGAATGTGTCCCCCAAGGATTTATATCTCCTTATATGGTGAAGACTTTATTGTTGTAAGCATACTTATCCTCTTAACAACCAAAGGAAGCTATGACTCTCACCTTACTAGTCTAAGGTCTGCCTAATAACATGCTATAGTTGGTTTGAAAATCAAACACCATAAACTTCACTCTTACTTTTTTAGGCCTAGTCAAAAAATGAAATCAAATGCAACCTACAAGATCTTGTGGGTTACCATTATAAGCATAGCAATGAATTTGGGTAGAAAGGATATTTTCTCTAGGAATCTTTAGCTTTATCTATCAAGGTAATGACATACTACATGTACCACTTCCCTCATCAACCAAAGCTCTATGAAATGTTATATTGTTATAATCAACTATTATCATCAATGGTGGATCATCCTCCCTCACTAAATAATCAATAGCAATCATGTTTTTCAAAGGAAAAGTTACAAACATCTTAGGACTAGTATGTGCATGAATACAAAGGTTTTCTCTATGAGATTGAATATATTGCACTTGATAAGATCTTACAGTGGTGAGCACAATGTTAGCAATCCTTAGTCTAAGCATCTCCATCTCATTTAATAAGTCTCTTAAGCATTGTAGTTCATAATGATATGTCCTAAGTAATTCAAAGTATGGTACCTTGTAAGGGGTTGTACTCAAATCTTCCATAGTGTCCAATACTTTTGTTTTTCTCATGACTACTTTAGGAAGTGATTTGTTGGATTGGGTGACATTTTGTTGTTTTTTGGTTATGGGTGCTAAGTTCAGCCCTTTAAGTGGCGATCATGGACTTTCAACATTTTTAGGAAGGACAAGATCCATAGACTAAGTTGAGGCCTTCTCATGAACACTTTTTCACTTTTTTATGTTTTTCATTTTTAGCAGGTTCATGGATGACCAAAGGAGGGTTTGGAATCTTATCAATAATGGTAGAACTAACCATAGCTTGGATGAGATCTTTTCCTTTATCCTTTTTTTTTTCTTATTTAGAAGGTTGCTTCTTTTTGTATTGAGGTGCACTCTTAGTAATTGTAGTAATTTGCTATTATAAGGATGTAATTGTTCCTTTTTGTACAATATAATAAACCACATTTAGTTAACTACAAATTCATTCTCCATTTGGGCTAGGTTGGCCAAAGACTTGGTTAACTGAAGCGACATTTTGAGAAGTCTTAGGTTCAAGATTTTGATTTTGGGAATAGTTACCATCTTGAGTTTGATGGTTCTGACCCCTTTGGTTGACTTGACTAAAATTATATCCTTGTTTTTGATAATTTTCTTGTCCAACCTGATTAAAACCTTAATCTTGATTTTAATTCAATTCCTATATCTGATTGGGAGTTTGTGGATCATGGTTGGAAAATGGAATATTATGGATACCTAACCTTTGATTTAGAGGGTGATTAAACCTCTTCTAGAGACTCTATTTGATTAATTTTAAAATTGGGACCAAAATCTTGTTTAAGGAAAAATTTACACAAGTATAATTATCATGACTATAAATTCTATGCCAAGAGAAAAATTTGTTAGGATCATAACATACAAGTGCTTCAAACCTATCATTGATGTGATAGTTTAAAGCTTATATGGACATATTTTGAGAATATCTTTATGTGTCTATCGTGGTATCATGTTCTCAGGCTTAGGACCACTCGCAAATTTGGTCAACATATGCACAGGAGCTCTAGTTATCTCTAATTCATGAGAGGCATCTTGGATGGCTACATTGCATACCCCATCTCCTATAGCATTTTTTTTTAGGATTTTTTATGTTTCAAGGATTTTTAGCCTTCCTTCTTTTCCTAATGTTCAAGGATTTTCACAAAATGTATAACTTTGTTAAGGTAAGACAAACCACAAGGGTTGTGTTCCTAGATCTTAGCCTGAAAAGAGGTCCTAAGTTTGTTTATAAATATTATTGTAGTAGCGTACTCAATTAAGTTGATATTCAAATGACAAGTCTTTCCCACATTATGTGAAATTTTTTTATTAATTCATTAAGACCTTGTTTTGTGTTTAAAAAACATACATTATTTTTGTTACATTCATGTTATCATCAAATTATTGTTTAAAATTTTTAAAAAAGTTTCTAGGGAGTAAATATTAGGCACTATGGGTTCCAAAAAGGGGATCCCTAGGGGGGCACTATTCTCGGTGGGTCCTTATTCCTTCAAGAGTCCTCACTCGCATAGTAAGGTATTGCTGCCACCCCACCATTTGTGCATTTTTTCAATCTTTATCTTTGGCGAAACATAGAGTTTTAGGAGTTCACCAAGGAAATTTTTTATTTCCCCAAATCTATGTTTTGTGTGTCAATTTATGCAAACACCTAAGTTTTTGACTATCCTAGTGTCTAAATGCAAGAATGATGATGGGTCAATGCAAATGTAAACAATAGTGCAACATACAAAATCTATATGCAATTTTGATTTTTGATGCTAGCCTAAGATATAAAGTGTAACTTTGTGAAAATAAAACCTTATTTCAAACAATGATGCAAGGCAAAAAAATTGGATTAATATAGATCTACATGTGATTTGCTTTCAAATGCTTATTTACCAAACAAACGAAAAAGGGGTAATGTTGGGCCAAAAGGGTATTTTGTTGATTCTAAAAGTTAAAATGTTCAACAATGTATATTGCTAAATGCAAGTAAAAATGCATACGAAAAAATGAATCATACAAAAGTTAACTTAGAGATGTCTTTTATTTTTTGATGAAAACTAGCCTAAAAACCAAACATGAAAATAAGTTATATTTACAATTTTATCTTTAAGCAAATGTGAAAGGAGAAATACATGCAAACAAAGATATCCTAAATGTAGATTTCATGCACTTCAAATTTGAATGCCTAAAATGAAGAGATAAAGCCTATACTAAGGTTCTTTTCATTTTTACTTTTCTATTATTAATATTCTTGATGCCTTAAAATGAAATAGAAAAGCAAAAAAAAACCAACAAACAGGAAATGAAAAATAACAAGAAAGATGCCTACCTATCTTGGTGGTCGAGATAAATTTTTCGCCTATGGATAAAACTGTTGCCATTGTTGCCTACAACCTTTTTGGATGACAAATTTGTGAAAAACATGCAAAAGGGAAACACTAAAAAAATGGATTAGTTTTTTAGGGGCCTTCCAAACAACAAGAAAAGTAGGCTAACTAATTGGCACAATCAGACCCTAGATGTATGTGTACAAAATCAAATTGGACCTAGAATGGATGCAACTTATTACCTATGGTGAATCCTCCACCTAAAATTGTTATGGATGGAAAATTTAATCTAAGTATTCATAAGCCAAATGATCAAAATAAAAATTTGAAAGTAGAATGTAATAGTGATATCCTGAATCTGTTGCCTAAAACTGTGATGGATGGCAGATTTATTCTATGTAGCAAAGTGAGAGTCACGAGATGCAAAAAATGGATAGAAGAGTGTTGGATGAAGGGACCAAGCTATATGAGAATTATAATGCAAAGAGTGTTCTTAAGGTGGCTTGGGAATTATGGCAAAATATGTTGGCCTAGCGAATCCATCGTCTTCCATGGATACAAATGGAAGATTCATTATCTATGGGCAAGGAAGTGGAACAGTGGTATAATAATTATTACGTGTATAAATTTTAAGCTGAAAGAGGTTTGCAAGCCTTTGGATAATACTAACAAGGAGAGAAGATAATTCATTTTGTAGATAGGATTATAGAGAGGGCAAAAATATGAATTCACAATCTAAATGTGTTGTAGATGGTAGATTCACTACATAGGGAGATGAACCAGAAATGAAGATTATGGAGCAGATGGAGACCTACAATCTGAGCATCAGATGTTGTGATTGTAAGCCTATAGACCTACACAAGGATTCAATAGTCCTATAAAACAAGCTTATGCACTCTAAACTAGACAATGATTATTATGGAAAGATAAAAATGATAGACAAGAAAAATGATAAATATGCAATAAGGACAAGAATCAAATGTGAGTAAACTATAAAATGGAAAGGAAAGACAATAAGACAGAGAGAAACACTCCCTCAATACTCAAATGCCTTGTTGACCTTCCCTTGCTAATTTTTTGTCAAAATGATGAGCTCAAAAGCATCCTTTGAAAGAAGTTTTAGACAAAATCCAAGCAGGAATTTGTTACCTTCATAAATCATGCCAAAATTCTTTCCCATGGTTTATTTTATAGGTAAAGGTGGGCACCCACGAGGGGTGAGGTGCTAGACCTTAGTCAGTTAGAGTGAGTTGATTATCAGTTAGCTACATTGATTAGCAGTTCAAGATTTAATTGAGAGTTAAACATGTTTGATTACTAGTTAGGATGATGATTGATGGTTGATTGTTGAGTTAAAAAGGCATGATTAGTAGATGATTGGGTTGGTTGGTGGTGCTAGGAGGGTTAAATACCTATGATAGGAAGTCACAAATAGGTAGAGACATTAGTTGCATATTTGGAATAAATCCACCATTGGTAGATTCATTGCAAAACGAATTCAAATTATTGACTATTGCAAAGCAAGTTTCGACGAGGAAGGAGGGAATTTTCCAGGACAACTCAATTTCATGATTTCGCTGCCTATGATGGTGGATTCTTCCTTAGATAGAAAATTCATGCAATGTTGATCAAGTTTCAAAATCTAGGCTTGAGGATGTAAACCATGACTAACTTGATTGCTTGGTGGGTTAATGATGAGATTGGTTTGGTTAGGTGATTTGATTTTGGGTATCTACATTTGCTCACTTTTTAATGCATTTAAAACAATAAATGTGTTAAAATAATTGTAAATGATCCTGGTTTTCAAAAAATGGAGGTGCTAAGCTTTGATTTATTGATACGAGATAAAACGTAGAAAATTTGGTTTATAGAGGTAAAACATTACCTAGGGTTGTAACCGAGTAATTTCTATGACATGTAGGTAGAAACAAAGGTTTTACTAGTTTACCCCCAACCATGGTGCCCCCTTGAGTTTTTGAGGGATCTAATGTGGTCCCAATAGAACTTGAATAGGATGGATGAAAAAGGGTTGGTGGATTTTTTCTTTTACCTTGGGAGGTAAAATTAGATAGCAGAGGGTAAAAATAATTCATTTTTATCGTAAGAGGGAAGAGAATTTGCTCTAGAGAAGAAAAAAACATGTGGAATGGATCAACCAAGGCTACCAAGGCATTCTACCCATATATTGGAGGTAGTGCGAGGTGGGGGTGGAGCAGTTGGGGCCCAACTACAAGTATGATTCAATTCTATCTATTACTATTCTTGATTTTTGCTTTTATAGAGTAGGGTTTTCGCAGTCGACAAATTCGTACACAATTCATGAATCCATCAAGTATCACAGTGAATTTGTTGAATCCCAAAATTTTGTGAATTTACCATGCAAGGTGATGATGCTCAGATGGTGAATTTGTTCATGGGTAGTGGATTTAAAACATGAAGAACATGCTATTAATTTTTTGCTTTTGTTGACTTTTTTGACTCTTGGGTATGTCTTTTTATGTATGCAAGTTTTGGACATCCTTCATGTTGCCAATAAAAGGTTGTGCACCTTTAGATATATAGTGGAGGGGACTACTCTTGTGATGACAGTGTTAGATGGCACATACATTAGGTACCTTGTGAGGATGCCCTATATAGAGTTAGATCGTGCCTTACTAATGATATTGGTTGAGCGGTGGCACTAAGTATACCATCTTTTTGCTACTAACAAGAGAGATGTTGATAATTTTAGAGGACATGTGGATGATTCTATGGATGCCTATCAGAGGGATACAAGTTTTGAGGAGCCATAAATAGTCTTGGGCACTAAGGGCATTGACTTAAGACCCTTAGTTTTGGCTTATTAGATACTACATTGACATAAATATTGTATTTTTAGTAAGGCACTTAGAGAATATGATAAGCTTGCTCTATGCTCTAACCTTAGGTTTATTAATTAGAGATATGAACAAGAGGCTTCTTCCATGGGGTGGTATGAGATTATGGCTCAGATGAGGGATCAACAAACTTAATTTGCCTAGCATCACTTTATTCTTCCATGGGGTGATGTGAGATTACTAGATGGCTTACTATAAGGGTAAGTATCTGATGTGCAGTATCCTACTACAAGTGTGAGCATGGGAACACCTGACTATCAGGTAGCTATTTGGGCTTCTAATAGATATTATTTATGTTGATGCTTCTACAATATTTCAATGGGATCACATCCACAAGGTAAGGAGGATGTCTTTTAGGAGGATTTTGATGGCAATGCAGAGGGCAATTGACAACCTCTAGGCACATGATATCATATGATAACCTTGGACGACCCATCATGTGTGGGTTGATGATGGCTTTTAGCTAGCTTGGGTTAGGAGGATATGGTGGCTATAGATATCTTGAGGGGAGTTTGAATTGTACCATCTGTTGAGGTGTGATTTTGTCAGTTTACAAAACCACTCGACAATTTAGAATTTTAAATTCTCTCTTGCAAAGAAATTCTTTTCTCCAAGGTTCTTACTTTAATATTTATGTGTCATGCATAGTTGTTTATAAGTGCTTGAATAAACTCTTGGGTTTGCAAGTTTCTGTTAACAAGGGGCCTAGGAAATTATGTAAATGATTTCAAGTTCATCATGTAAAACATGTTTTTCATTAAATTCTATCATCCAAATGATAAATTAAATTTGCCTTATGATTAAGACCTATTGATGCAAACTTAACAATACCATTGATTAAAATGCTTTCAAAACTAATTTGAAATAACAATTTGCCTTAGCTATTTTAATTAATATGAAATTTCAATTACCTTAATAAAAATTAAAGTAAGTGAAATTTCAAAATAATGATATAAACCGTGATTATAAATATTCACCTTTAAAACCTATGGTTTAATCAATGAATAGATTTTATTAAACTCCAATATAAAATTAACATCAAACTATTTGAGATAATGAATAAAAAATAAAAATATTTAACTCCAAAATCATAAGGTTTTAAAAACCTTATTAATGAAAAATTCATAGGGTTTGTTATAAAGATTATTTATGAACTGTGAGTTCTATGATTTAAAATCAAGTTCATAAATATACTTCCTTATTATATTTGTTTATTAAATATTTATGAATCAAATATTTAATAACCAACATAATAATCCAATGTAATGTTTGGATTTGTGCATAAACAAATTATACTTAAAACATGAAATCCAAACAAATTTTAATAAAATAAATCACTTCTAATTATCAACCTTATTAAATCAAAGTTAGAACTAGAATACTTATTTATAAAACATTTTATTCATCCCAAATATAAAATCAACATTAAAATATTTGGAAATGAAATAAAGTAATAATGTTTAACCCTAAAATTGTAAGATTTTCAAATCTTATAATTATAATCCATAGGGTTTTAATATAAAACTGATTATGAACTGTGAATTTTCTACTTTGAAAATCAATTTCATAAATATGTTTTTCTCATATTATTTGCCTATTAAATATTTATGGAATAAAACATTTAATAACAAATATAATCCTCTCAATGTAGGGTTTGGATCGGTAAATAAATAAAACAGTATTTGAAGCATGAAATCCAAACAAATTTCAATAAAAGATATCAACCATAATTCTCAACTTTATTAAATCAAAGTTGAAACCAAAGTAATCATTTATCTTTATTTATTTATTTATTTATTTATTTAAATATTAAAATAATTTAATATTTAAATAATAAATTAATAATAACCTAGTAAGAAATTTTAATTTTCATGAACATTGAACTAGGCTACGCAAACATAATTGAATATCAAATAAAAAATCAAAAGTTCTATAAAGAAAAAATATTATTCTATCTCGTACAAATGCTACAGACATAAATAATCACAGAGACTTAAACCAAATCATTGCCCACCAGTATTTACACAATAGAACAATGATATGATGCAATATTCCGTGGAATTTTTAATTATTGAAAACTATACCAAACATTTTAATTATAATTCATATACCAAAATGATGCATATTTGAATCCCTAAAATATTTTGATTTAATAAAAAATCTTACAATATAATCTGTTTTTCTGTAATTTCCAGCTCTCTGTAGCTTCTTCAAAAGATGGCTTTGGCTCCTTCCAATTCCTTTCATCTCCTTCTTTGCACAAAATATCTGACCCCTCTTTGATTTCTAATTCTCCATTTATAACTTGAGAAATTCGTTCCTCTTGATTAGTTTACTCCGTTTCATCAGTTTTTAAAAAACAAATTCTTGAAACCCTAATATCAATAAAGCTTTTTCAAAGGATTTATTATTTCTCCTCATTGGCATTCAAAATTTAAAATTAAGACATGTCCATAAAAACCCTAATGTCACCAACATCTTTTCAACATACTTTAATAATCCTGCCGACAAGAAAAATATTAATTATAATATAAAACATTTATAAAATAACCTTATTAAATATAATTAAATTATAAAATTATAAAACTTTATAATTTAATTAATTTAAAACATATTTATAATATAACCATTCTAACTATATTAAATTATAAAGTTATAAAACTTTATAATTTAATTAATTTAAAACAATAAACAATTTTAAATATATTAAATTATAAAGTTATAAAACTTAATTAATTTAATTAATTAATTTAGTTAATTAAAGCATAGATCCAAACTCTCACACCTTTTGGTGAATTAAACCCTGCTATACGACCTTCCTAAGGAACACCAATTTTATGATATTTCAAATGGTAACAATGATAAATTAAGGCTTTAATCACTAAATTACAACACGACCCTGCAAACATAACTCAAAATATTTTAGATCTCAACGTGAAATTTGACAATGCACTTGCTATAAGACAGAACACATAAAGATGAATATTCTTGACATTCCAATGGTGACAATATGAACTATAAACGCAGGCAATGCATTGGCATCAACTTCCAAATTTCAATTGCAGGCAATAATTTGGCATCAACTTTCAAATTTCAAGTGGGTCCCCAAATTTTGGGGTCGTTGTGAAGGACATCACAACACCATATCGATCGTATTTTATATCAATTTGGTCTTTCTCAAGAACTGCTTGCATTGGGGAGATGTGGTATCAATAAGTGATCCAAGAGAGGGGTCTAGGCTTTGGAGACTAAGTGCACCATTTTGAGCTAATTTGAGGTGTACCAAACTGATGATTTTGATATATATATATATATATTGTTGGTGTCAAAATGTTAAATTTATGTAAAATTTGTTGATAGACCAATTTGATGATGTGATCTGTTGATGATGTTTTATGACGTATATGATATGTATTTATGCTTGTTTGAATGATTTTGGAGGTGATTTAAGATTTTTGCCAAACTATTTTGATTTGGAAAAGTCTAATAAACAAGGTGTTTGAGGCTTAAAAAGTCCAACTAGATAATGTGCTATCAAAAGGACAAGATAATCAAATAACCAAGCATAAAGAAGAGAGATAAAAGAATGTGCCCATATTTATTAATAATTGTGAATCTCTTTACAACAAGGTTACAAGAACATCCCTCTTAGGGATTTGATCATTGTGATACATATTACAATCCACAACTCATGTGGTAGATGCCTTCAATAGACTTTTAAGGTCTTCAAACTTTGCTTGAGGGCTTACTAGGATGCCTCCTTCTCCAATGTTAAGATATAGGATCTTGAAGGATGTTTTTTCCTTGAGAAATCTGCCTACATGCAAGGAAACAACAAAGCACATTAGTAGCACATGAAGCCCCTCATGATGAGGCTTATTTCCAAGATATTACAAGAGATATGGCAAATATGCAAAGAAAGCATGAACATGTGTAAATATGCACAAATATGCCTACAAAGAGAGCATGAAGCATGGCTTGAAACATGTAAAGAAACCTATAATTGCATGTAATCTTGTATATTAAGTATAAAGGAACCTAATATGTAAAGCATGTAAAGGAAATCTTGAAATGAGCAAATGAGAGCCAAGGTGCCTATTAATATGCTAATAAACTATAGAAATGCATGAAATATGGCTAATCTAGATTAGATAAGACTAAATGAAAGCTAAGAAATGTCAATTTACAGCTAAAACAGAAGATTAAGCTCATCAAACCCTAGCCATTGTTGACAGCCATAGCTAAGACTATGGGTCGCTGTTAACAACAATGACCATGAGAAAAGTATCCTTTCTCTTGAAATCAGGGCTATAGATGCTCAATTCTTTCGTTGAATTGATAGTCAAGGGTCGCCTGAGTGTTTGGACATAATTTTATGGGTGAATTATTGCATATTTCCAATGGCCTGGTGTAAAATTGTAGGCTTGCTTCTCAAGCTCTTGGAAACTCCATTGCTTCAAATGCAAGTGTCATTCTCTAAATGGACAACATGTTGGCACTCCTCAAGGGTTGCAATTGGCTCTCCAGTTTGGTAGGGCTTTACTACATTCAAATTGTATCTCAATTTACCTCTTTGGAGGGTCTATAAATAGACTCCCCAAATCCCAATCTTGACTTCTCAAGGAAGCCAATATCAAGACGTTGTTGGCCCGAGAAGTTGGGAGGAATCCTTTGGAAGCTTCCTCATCCAAAACCGCTCCAATCCATTGCAAATTGGTTGTTGCAACTGATTTTACTTGGCTCAAGAAGTCTGATTTTGTCATAGGGCTAGTCGTTGTTGCTCAATGTAGCTAGGACCCTAGCCAATGTTGTCAACCATGACTGAGATCTTATCTGCTGATGTCATCAACGACTAAGGCTGGATAGACTTAGATTGCTTAAAATGAGTGATTAAAATCACTACTTAGCCTTGGGAGGGTCCAAGGTCATTCATATGGTATGCAAAGGTACCCATATGAGTAGTCTCCTAAACATGACATGTTTTAGGTTTCTACATATCCCTTTTTGGGATGCATTGTGGGAAAACACGACGCTGAGTAAAAATAGATCACCTAATGCCATATTATAGGTTAATTGATGTTCATTGATCTAGTCAACGCTAGATGTCCCAATCCTACAAAGTAAACACATCTTAGAATCATTGCTTCCAACGGAATGGAAGGCTTAACTTTGAGTAAAAATTTGGATATGATATGCAAGAAATCGGAACCGAACGACCGAAGAACATAATTCCAAAATTTAATTTTCTATGTTTACTTTTTGTGCCTGCAGATGGGGTAAGCTTGTGATATCTGTTAACAATGATTTGTAATATGAACACAAATTGAAAGGACAAGTGATTAAAGTGACGAGTCGCTTGACCAAGATGAATAATATGGATGATTAAAAACTTTTACATGTTATATGGCAAGTCCTATTATAGTTGTTATTTCAACTGTTAATAGTAATTTTACATCCCTCTCCCATGGAGCAGTCCGGTCGTAATGGCCTTCTTAGGAAATCAAGATGATAGAAATTCCATTTAAGCTTGTGTTGAATCACTATGTTCGATGATCTGTTGAAAAATATCATAGAAGAAATGAGTTGAATGCCTCGTTTCCATGGGGCAGTCTAACCATAATGGCCTTCTTTGGGATTGAAGTGAAGACATTTCAATTCAACGATGACTAATTTATCCCAAATGACCTTATGGTAATTTACTCGTCTTGTTGAATTGCATGGAGTGCAAGTTGTTGCAACTTCCAAGTGTATAGGGTAAATAACTGAATACGAGGTGCATTTCAATTTTGATTGTATTTGATTTTTTTTGTTATTTTTGAATTTTTTTAGAATTTTGGATCGATGGATATTTTTTATTATCCATTTTGAAGCTCCTCATGGTGAGAATTTTGGAGCATTTATTGCTTATTGCTAGCCGCAATTGATAGTCACAACTAGTTTTTGTAATTTTCTTAGTCGTGGTTGATAGCAGCGGTTGGAGTTGACCTAATGTGCGCCTACGATTTTCAGCAGCGATTGAGGGCCAAGAAAAAAATATAAAAGAAAAATTAGGGTTTTTGTAATTCATTATTTCCAGTTGGTAGAGAGTGAAAGTGAGAGCTCTGAGAGGAGAGAAAGATAAACTGATACGGGACGCTGCCCAATTTACCCTTACCACCATGGCAGATCAGCCAGAGGCCTCGACTAGTGGTGGAGTCGGAGCTCCTAAGGTAGATTCTCCATCTCTCCTTTGTGATTTAAGCATTTAAAATGAACCTCATTGATTAATGGCATTTAAATGAACTTCACTAAAGTGCAGGTAATGAACCTCACCTTAGGTTAGATTTAGCTTTTAGGGTAGCTTAGAGGGAGGGATTTATTTTTTTGGGGCCTTTTGGGGGTGGGAAATGACCTCGAAATGGGTTTTTCCCGTAGCCGCGGTTGACAGCTGTGACTCCCAATTTACCAATTGGGGGCCACGATTGCTAGCCGCGGCTAGGTTCAAACACCAACGGTAAAAAAAATGACCTTTGATGCTAGTCGCGGTTGACAACCGCGACTGCGATGCCAGCTGCTATTATCAACCGTGACTAAGGAAGTTTAGCCCAACTTTCTTAATTTTTTATTTTTAAAATTAAGTTTTTGATTTTTTTTTATTTTGAAGATTGATTTTTTGAATTTTTTGATTTTGAAGTTGATTTTTTTATTTTTGAAGTTGATTTTTTGAATTTTTTGATTTTTGAAGTTGATTTTTTGAATTTTTTGATTTTTGAAGTTGATTTTTTAAATTTTTTGATTTTTGGAGTTGATTTTTCTTCTCGTTTTCTTCCCCTTAGACTTTTACTGCATAGGCGAGGGAGCCTAGATTGCTTCGTGAGTTGCTGCTTGAGTTGATCTATGCTGATCTAGACTAGTTTAGGGCCTTGGGCCTAGGATACGTTCTTAGACTGTTGACTATTAGGGCATACCAGGCCTACATCACTATGTTAGCCCATCTTTGGGATGTGAGGACTAACACTTTTTATATTTTGATTGGGGAGATGACGGTGACATTAGAGGATGTCTACCGTATTTATAGGATCCCTCTAAATGGACAAGAAATCACCTCTTCGACTACCACAATGAAGACTACCGTGTTCTAGAGGGTTTTTGGTGATAGGCGCAAAGAGGCACTAGGGGATATCGAGTATAGCGAGGGGCCAGTGGAGCGCTGATATAGGGCAGATGTATTCTCACGATGCCAAGCCATCTTGATGCACATTATCTGTAATGTGCTCCTCCCTGATACCTTAGGAGTGATGTTCCCTTATAACTTCTTGGCGATGATGTAGGATATTCTTGGGAGCACCACAATTAAGCCTCTCATCATAGCATGGGGGAGTGCCCTCCTAGTACAGCTCTATGATGAGTTATACTGCATCACACACCAGGGTCGAGTGGGTGTAGGTTGCAACTTGATGTTACAGATATGGGCCTTAGAGCACATCAACATAGACCGTCCAGGAGGATTACCGCTCGGTATCACATCATTAGTGGTAGTTACTCAATGCTATGGGACTTGCTAGCCACGGGAGTCGAAGACTTATAGGAGCAGGTCTCACACAGGTGATTTGTAGTACTACATCGATCAACTGATAGGGCTACAAGTCATCCATATCATATGGTGCCCTTAATTGGATTGCCTAGCATGGGAGGAGGTCGTTAGATACCTGAGATAGGCTAGGCATGATCGATGGGTGATCGGGCATAAACCCAGGGTGCAAAAATTTTTCCACTTCTTTCGAGTGACCAAACAGTTCGGGTTCCAGTAGGACATACTAGAGGAGCCAATCCTCTATTGCTATATTAAGGTAGAGACATAGCTTACGTTGCCACAGGTCATAGCTTTGATAGACGAGGATGATGATCTAGTAGACACAGGGGTAGCAGATGTAGGTACAACTCCTGATTATAATGCTTTGTGGACTACTAGGCTATGGCAGGGTGGCAATCCTTTGGATCGATCTAGAGATGGTGATGTTGTTGAGGCGCATTTGATGATCCACATGGACGTCAAGTGCATCCCATAACAAATGGTGAGTGGGGTCAAGCGACCACACAGGAGGAGGATCCACGAGAGGAGGTGGAGGGAGAGGAGGAGGAGCCAGATGAAGAGGTGTCCCAGCTGCGGGTCTAGGTACACAGTTTGCAGGCATAGCTGTAGACAACTCAACAATGCTATTTTTAAATCCCTTAATTTTTATTTTTTTAATTGAAAAACTCTATAAAACAAACATCATTGTTTGTTATGGTTTTTCAAAATAATAATTACATAATCATTGTTTTCTTATACTTTTCAAAATGATTAATTACATGTATTAAATCTTTAAAATGTATGTAAATAAAGCAACAAACATAAAATGCATGCATTATCATTAAATTACTAGTCAAGTTTTGTTAATCCTCTCCACTTCAAATAGGAGAAAACATGCAAAATTTTATCTTAATGAAAAAGTAAAAAATACATATAAAAGAATAGGATATGAATATAATCAATATATTTTTTCCTTGAAAAAATTCATAATTTTATATTAATCAAATATGAAATTACATTCTTCACATTCTTCAGATGCTTTTTTGGCATTTCTTCAAAGCTTCAATAATGACCTAAAAATTATGTCTCTTATACATCATAGCTAGCTATATCTATTAGGCTAAGTTCTATCATTACACACCTTCCCAAATTGTCAACCAATATCCTTTAAATCACTGACTTTTAAACTTTTTAAAAAAAGTTGCTCTAACTACCCTTACTTTATCTAGAGTGGATTACTCCCCCTAGAAAGAGACACAAACCAATTGTAGTGCATTTACCTCATTGATTTCCTATATTAAGCACCTACCTGATTCAATCTAAAGCCTCTTCTTTGAGAGCCCATATGCTTCCTTATTCAGTTCTCTATAATATTTCAAAAAGTAAAAACTTAACTTCAATCCACATTTTCTTTTATTTAAGATAATATGGGTTGTAAAACCATGTTTTCTATCCTAAAAACACCAAGTATCTAGTTTATTACCACCTGTGAGTCTTCGTAAAATTTGATATTTTGTATTCCTTTTTATTATGCCAACTAAACTAACAATTTGAGTGTCATAATTTCATCATAATTATCGGAACCTTCTCCTAGTCCAGTCTTAAATTTGAAATAATGAGAGTCAAAAATATATAGTAACTCTCTTGCTCTACAAACTCTAGGGACCCCTTGTCAAGCCCTATAAAAATTTCACTAGGCCTCTTATTTATTGATATTTGGAGGGATGCTTTGTATGATTACCTTTGTTGCAGCTAGAATATTACAATTATTGAAACTTATGATGATTTGGGAGGGGACCTGCCAAGTAGGTTTCTTTTGATCCTAAAATTATTGTATTCCTAGATAACCATACTCCCCATGACACAAATAATAGAAGAGCTATAAAACCTTTGTATGATAAATTTTCAAACCAAGATTTCAAGCACTCTCCTAGGGATTATTATTGTCATCCTATAGGAAGCTTTAACTACACTATAACCTCTCTCCAAACCTATCTAGTAAATAAGCAAGCTACCAGTAAATGATCAATCATTTAATTGTATGATTTACATAAATGGATATTCCTACATCACTTCAACTCCTCTTTTGTAATACCTCCCATGTAAAAATATTATTTTTCATGGAAAGACACAGGAATAGTCTTGTCTTAAATGGGGTTTTTTTCTTCTAGAGTGACTTCCACCGCCATGTTGAATCATCATTTCTATCTTCCAATAAAGTCTTATACCTCAACTTTGGAGTGTACTCCCCCATAGATCCATTATTTGTCCAAACCAATTGATTAGTTTCCTCTTGCAACTTGAAATTTTTAGCTTTAAGTCTTCCCATATATTCTTCCCACTGGTGTGCCTTCTAACCCTGAAGCCCTAACACTGTTGCTTCATTCCATCCCTATCTCTAGTTTGTAGATGATTCTAGACTACTTGCTTGGGCTAGAGTTCCAATACCCTGAGCTCTTAGGGTTTGAATTACATTATTTGGTAGTATATGCATACCACCATAACTAATCCAAGGGTCTAAGCCTAGTCTTATCCTTGAACCATCCCCTATTTTCCAAGCAAGTCAAACACCTGGCCCAAATCATTGACTTTCAAAAGACTGAAACATTATGGGTTTGCTTCATTGGGGCCCTTATCCACTCCTCGACTGAGTGGCTTTAAATAATTTTCTTGTATGGTCTTATTCCATAAGTTTGCCTTTGATGTTTTCTTCCAAACAAACTTGGTTGCTAGAGCCTTGCTAATAAGAAATATGTTTTTAAGTCCCCATCCTCTATTTTCCTCAGACTTCGCTAAGGATTTTTATTTAACTAGGGGAATACCTTTCCTTTTGCTTTTTCTTATACATGAAAACCTATAGCTTAAATAACTAATTTTATCCAAAACATATTTTGGTACATGAGCTAAAGATTGCCAATATACTGGTATCGCCTCCAGCATAGATTTGACCAAAGTCAATATCCCCAAAAAAAGAGCCATTTGTTGCACCATATATTAATTATTCCTTCCACCTTATTTATCAACCAATTCTAGTCTTGTTTAGTGTAGTCATTGGGTTTCAAAAAGAACCCCAAATATTTAAATCCCTATTGAAGATAAAATCTATTAAAGGGAAAAAGTTGACCTATTAATATGGTCAAATTCTGATCCACATGGTTAAAAGAGATGCTTGAATTATATACATTAATATGCATACTTGTTGCCAAGAAGAAAAGATCTAAATATTGTTTTAACTTATCTACAACTATTACTATTCCATCTATGAAAAGGAAAACATCATCCACAAAAAGTAGATTTATGACTTTTATTATTCTACCTATTCTAATTCCCTTTACTGCTCCTATCCTCTTGGATTCTAAAATAAACCTAGTTAATCCCTCAACTAATAGAAGATATAATAGTGGTGACAAGGGAAAACCTTATCTTATCCCTCGAGAAGCTTTGAAGAATTGATGGGCTGACCCATTAACCAAAACTACAAAAAAAGTAGAATAAAGACATCCTATAATCTAGTTCACCATCTACATACAAAACCTAATATAAGAGTAAGTATCATTCTTAAATATAGCCAATTTACTTTGTCAAAAGCCTTGGAGAGATCCAACTTCATCACCATTACCGATAATTTCTTTAATTTTATGGTATGAAGACTTTTTTGAGTAGAACTAATTGCTTTATAAATTTATCTACCATGCAACAACCCGAATTGCTCAATAGATATAGAAGTAGAGAGGATCCTTTAAATTATTGATGCATTTAATTTTGCTATGATTTTATACACAGTTACACAAAGAAACAGGCTTGAAATCGTCAAAGGAAGAAGGATTGTCCTTTTTTGGAATAAGAGCAATGAAGGTAGAGTTGAAGATTGCATTTATCCTTCTTGTTATAGACTCCTCCATAACCTTGAGTAGGTTAGACTCCAAAAGGTCAAAGAGCCCAAGAAAGAATTCTATGGTCCAACCATAAAGTCCTAGACTATTATCTTTTTGGAAGGAAGTTAAAACAACTTTAAGATCCTCCTTTGAGACCTCTTGAACCAACTCACCATTAACTTTCTCATCTATAAACCTGGGATAGAGAAGTTTATTTGGACTATTTCATCTATATTGACTCGACCAGGATCCTTGTATAGTTGACCAAAATTCCTTACTCTCATGTTTGCTATTCTTTTGAAGGAGGAGACTTTACTTCCATCTTGACCTTGTAGCTCCTAGATTGTATTTTGTTGTTTTATATGATTTACGAAGCTATGGAAAAATTTAGTGTTCTCATACCCATTTGTAATATATAGTGCTCTACTTGTGAGTCTCCATTATGCTTCTCTCTACCAACAATCTTCTCTTCTCTTATTCCAAACTTTTATACCTAATCCTGATTTCCTCATCCAATTTTTTTTCAAAGCAAGATACACTGCAAGCTCCTCCTCAATCTTCCTCAATTTTTGCTCATCCATTAGTTTCTTTTTATAGGACCACTGAACCACTGTTGCCTTAACCCTTTTTAGATTTGCTGCAAATTTAATACTAGCTAATTCTCTCAGAATATGATTAAACTTCATCCATTCTAGTTTGACTAGAGTTACAAAGTTGTCCTCTTTTAGCCACTCGAAATTGAATTTAAAAGGACTATGTGGTTTTTTATGTTGGACCATTTGAGTCCCTAAGCTAAGAGTTGACATTGATGTCAAAAGGATCTATGTAAGTAAGCACTATGTTTGTGTTTCACAAAGAGCTTCATGAGAAGCAAAGGTTTTTGATCAAAGGTTCAAGAAGGGATGCATGGCATTTGGTTCCAAAAGGAGCTTCAAGGGAAGCTTTGCAAAAGGTTTTTATTTAAAACCATGGATGGCTGATTTGAAATAGGTTTTTCTTAAAATCCAAGTTGGCTTTTCGTTTCATCAAAAAAGGTGTCCCGGTGATGGAGAAATTTAATTTTAAAGGTTTTATTTAAAACCATGGATGGTATATTTGAAATGGGTTTTTCTTAAAACCCAAGTTGGCTTTTCGTTTCATCGAAAAAGGTGCCCCGGTGATGGAGATATTTAATTTTAAAGATTTAGTTTAAATTTTAATTTATTTAAAATTCAAATTTAAATTTTAAAATTAAAATTAAAAGTTTTATCCGCCGACGTCATGAAGGAAGTTTCAAAAAGGTCGACTTTTCCAAAGCAAAGGGAAGGCATATAAATATGCCATTGAATTTTTTAATTCATTCATCCTTACTCGTTGATATTTGCGCTTGGTATTTGCGAAGAAAAAGAGCTCGTGTTTTTCGTTTAAGTGACGCAGTGAACATTAAAGGGAGACAACAACCACTTCCCAAAACGCATTGGGCAGTGTGGCTACTGGCAGCTTGGATTGTGCAAAGGTGTTGGTGACAAAGAGGTTGTGCGTTAGATTCCCACAAGCATCGTTTTTGGATTTATTCTGTTGAGGTGCCCAAGGTGCATACTTTTCGCTTGGTGGAAGAGGGTGAAGGATAAGAAGCGGGTGGTGCTTCTTTTTCACCAACGAGCCCGCATCTCGTGCAGTAGCTTGGCCGCGACTAGGGCATTCAGGTTGGGGCAAGACGAGGGTTCGATTCCCCTTGAGGCAGGTATTAAGGTTTTTATTAATCGTTTGTTTGGATTGCCTAAGGTGGAGTGATAAGGGGTAAAGGTGCTTTGCTAGTTGATTTGTTGAATAACCTTAGGGAATAAGGTCATGGTGGTTGTTTGAGTTGTGAATTATTTTTAATTGTGATTTTTGAAATTGTTAGTAGTAATAAGGGTTTTTGATAAAGTTATTTTTAGTGAAAGTTATTTTGAGTAAGGGTTTTCTTTTAAAAAGAACTTTGGTGGATGTTAAGATAAAGTAGAAGTAATAAGGTGTTATTTGGATATTATTGTTGTGTTATTACTCAAGATCTCTAACCCTTGTTAAGAGTCGAAAAAGAAAGTGTGTTGAGTGTGACAGATTTAGTGGACAACTCATAAGGCATCAAAAAGGTATGAGTAATACTCTCCATTGATTTTATTTGGGTGGTTGATTTTTGAAATATCATTGGAGTGAAAAGGATTGATTGTGGTTTCCTTTTCGAAAGTGGTTGAGTTAATGCTTCAAGGTTTTCTGGATTGTGAGTTGTGATTAAACCTTGTTTGATAAGCATTGTTGTTTAGACCATTGGTTGAGTGAAGTACTTTGAGTTTATGCTTCAATATTTTCTGAATTGAGAGTTATGATTAAAACCTTGTCTTATTAGCATTGTTGTTGAAGCCAATGGGTGATGCAAAGAACTTGAACTTGAGTTAGAAAAGAACATGAGTATCATTGTTATGTAAGATTTGTTGTTGAGCATTGTTGGAAACATTTTGAGTTACTTGATTCATGCTTGGACTAGGGTTTGTGAGAAAGAGTTGTTTCTTGAAGTGATTGGTTGAGTAGAGTTGATTGAGCCTAGTCAAGTGGTAGTATGAAGTGGTTGTTCAAGTTCCATGAAATAAACTATTCTATATTTTGATTGAGTTGAGATTGAGCCTTAAGAATAGAACATATTGAGTCTCTAACAATATCTTTATGCTTCTATGAGATTGAGTTAAGATTGAGCTGAGTTGAGATTGCTTTGAGTTGAGATTGGGATTTGAGTATAGAACATATTGAGTCTAACAATTCTCTTTATGCTTCTATAAGATTGAGTTGAGTTGAGATTGCTTTGAATTGAGATTGGGATTTGAGTATAGAACATATTGAGTCTCTAACAATTCTTTTTATGCTTATATGAGATTGAGTTGAAATTTTGTTGAGCTGATTCGAGGCAAGTCTTTGAGAAGGTTTGTGGACTATTTTTGTGTAAGCTTTTATGAAAGCTTGCTATGCAGATTTAAGCAAGTCCTAGAGAGGACTTATTGAGCAGATTGGGACAAGTTCTGTGTGAGCTTGTTGAGAAGATTTGAGTAGGTTCTGAGTGAGCCTATTGAGCAGATTTGAGCAGGTTCTGAGTGAGCCTATTGACAGAGCTTTGGAGGTGACAAAGTACAGAGGACAGAGTCTCAGTGGATAGAGATCCAACAACGAGGACAATTGAAGACATATCTGAGTGAGGAGTCTTCAAGTGGAGAGAGATCCACCAGTCAATGCAGCAAAGAGACAGAGTCTTCTAAAATATCACTAGCCATAGCAGAAGGGGAAAGAGTTCTCTTGTGGAAGAGATTCACGAACTTGAGATTTAGGGGATCAGCATCTCCTTTGGACAGAGGTCCATAAACATTGTAATTGGGAAGGATTCCCAAGAGATTGATTGAGAAATTTTTAGCAAAATATTTTCTCCGTGGAGTAGCCCGCATTGGGTGAACCACGTAAATTGTTGTGTCACTTTTGTGGATGGTGTTTTGTGTATTGATTTGATTACTGCTATTGATACTACTATCTATACACTGCATAATATTGAATTGAAAATAAAAGTAAAAAGTGGTCTTATACTGTTCACCCCCCCTCTCAGTATAAGCTTATGTTCTTCAATTTCTCATATTTTGCTATAAGAAGCATGATGAGGGAGTGATAAGAGTCTCCTCCAACTTCAACCCAAGACTTCACTCTATAAGTGCCATTTACCAAATTCTTAGCTACTAAGAATCTATCCAGTCTCTTAGAGATTCTATCAACCATCGTCCTCATGTTTCTCTAAGTTGGGACCAACTTTATAGGTGCCAAGTCTACCAGCCCCTTGGATTCAAACTTTTGGATGAAGTAATCAACCAATGGATCAATTCTAGCAGCAGTATCACACACTTTACTTCTAGAAAGAGTTAAGTTTAAATCACCTCCTAAAATTAAATTATCAGCTTCTAGAAACTTCTTATCCATAAGCTTATCCTAATACTACATCTTGTCTTTATAGGGGCCACAAATGTTCACCATTGTCACTATTTCCCTCTGCTCCACTAAAAAAAATTCAATCCCTACTCTTGAGTCAAACAATGCAAATTTGGTTAGCCTAAACTGATTTGCCTTCCACCTTATGACCACTCCTCCCAAGACCCCTACAACATCAAGGACCAAAAAATGCCATCCTTTAAACAATTTACTAAGATATTTCATCACTTTCATAACTAACCCTTTTATCTCTTGAATTAGCAAAATCTTTAGAATATGAATTTCTACTTACCTACACAGAATACCTTTTTTCGTTGAGTTGTCCATCCCCGATTATTTATTTATTTATTTATTTTTATTTTTTTTGAATTTACATGGTGGAATCGGTAGCCGCCACGAATCCGGGCAGGTTGTCCAGCTTTTATGGTCGTCACAGTATACTGCGTTGTCCGCCCCAGAAGCCGCCACACAGATCTTCGTGCAGTCCGCCCCTATAACCACCATGCCACAATCATTTTAAACATTTTACGCCGCTGACAACACTACTTATGTCCATCCCCGATTATTAAAGGAGAATAACTTTCATTGATTAAATGCGTCCAAGATCATCGTTGCTCTAAAAATCCTTTATTTTACCTTTGGAAAAAAAGGAAAATCAATATGATAAAAACATTAAGCATTTTACCTTAAAAAATCAATTTCATTGGTCAAAAACTGTCAAATGAAGCCCAATTCGTTTGTATGCTCTTTTCTCCATCCCCTAGTGAAGGGAATAAACTCGTTCAACTTCCAATCTTATTCTTTAAAAATTTATAATTAACAAATTTTCACGCTAAAGAGGAGTAAAATTAATTAATGTTTTACACGACTGCAAGTTAAACACTAACCGCTATTCTATGCTAAATGGGCCCATTGCTGCCCTTTAGCCTTCGAATTTCAAGTTTCAATTAAAAGGAGGGCTTAATAACCCTGTATCCTATTTTACCTTTAATTCATCTTTTTTGCCCCAATTGAATCTTGATATCTTCATAGCATAGTGCAATCCGTGATGTATATGCTCACTCTGTCCCATATTGGGTTGCAACATGGCTTTCTGCTATTCTTCCATTGCTCTGTTTCGAAGTTTGAGGAGTCGTCGCTCTCGCTAATTGCTTGCTGGGCTTACAAGGTTTGAAATGCGCCAAACTACCCAGTTCCTCCACTGCCTCCACCACATGCTCCACCCTCGCCACCACTTCCACCACCAGCCATGCAAATGTGGCCAATGGAAGTGCCTCTGCATATGCCACACTCTGCCTTGGTTTCGCGTTTGCGGAGATCTTCTGCCCCTTAGTCAACTGATCTTCTGCCCCTTTGATTTCGCTTCCATTTTCCTCGATGTGCCATTTGCGGGAGTCGACAAAAAGTTTTGGCTGGGCACGAAAAGCGGTGTGAAGGTCGTCGATGGCAAGTTTTAGCTGCCCCATCATGGACTCTGAGTCGCATCGACGCATGTCTCTGATGCTGCACGACAGCTCACGCAGTAATTTTGCGGCTTCCTCGCTAACCTTGGTGCATGGCTTCTTCAACACCGAACGAACTGAATGTGGCGTCTATTTTTATAAGAGGACTCTATATGTCATTGAGCAAGCATGGCTAGTTGTGTTGAATCATTGAACTAACAATTGTTACTTAGAATTTATGTATACGAACCTGAATTTCAGATTGCAGAGATCCGTGTAAGGCTACGATAGCATATGCCAAATGACGAAGCTTGGCTCCCATTTTGACATAATGCTTCCATGGATGTCTATGCCGAAATCGGCCATGCCTCGGCTCCCAGCCGGCGAAGGTAGCCTGTATTTTCAACTAGGGGTCAATATACTCTAAATTCATGATTATAAGAAATCGTACGGAGATTACATAGAGGTTAAGAGTTTAATCTACCAGAGACTCGTCGACGGCCTTGGAATCCAAGACAGGTTTGTATCCCTCGTATATTGAATCATCTTCTAATTCTCTCACTAGTCCCTCTTCGTCTATCTTGTTGTTGGATCCATCAAAATACTTTTGGACGCATACTGAAAGCACAAATAAATGCAAAAGTTAAGTTTCATTGAATTTGTCCGACCTTAATTCCTGTAAAATCATCTACCTATTATATTTGATTTTGGTAAATATTCTATTAGTTTTCACATTAAATTTAGAGTAAAGAGTCATGTAGTTTACGTGGTAGTCACACTCTTTAACATACAAGAAAGATAGAAGAAGTCACCAATCCATTTCCTTTAAACCTTATTTTCAACCTTAATCACATCAAAACTAGACTACAATTTCAAGACACTAACTCCGTATCTGTTATATTCACCACCTCATAGATATTACGACAATCTTAGAAGATCAAGAGAGTAATTCAAACCAATTAAACTCAATCAATCCCAATTGCATTGCTGACGGAAGGGATTGCCATAGAAAGATAAATTTAAATGCCTCCCTCAAATTTAGGTGAAATTTTTACCTTCAAGAGATGTAGCCAGACCTTCAAATTTGTCGGCAGTGGAGTTGTGAAGATCCTCACCAGCCCAAATGGGGTAAACAAGCAGACTGGTGATAAGGCACACACCGCATCCAATTGCTATGGTGGAAAGGCGCTGGTGTGCCATGCGGAATATGTCGTCCACGCGGTACCCGGAGACTATTATTAAACTGAATGTTAGAATAAATATTACGACTCCATAGTCGTACCTTCTCTTGATAACGGGGAAAAACCGAGAGAAGGAAGCAGCTGCGCCTGCAAGATCAGAACAGAGGAAAGTATTTATTAGAACAGGGTATTAGAGTGGAATACAATTGTAAACAAAAAAAAATTAAAATTTGAAAGGGTTCGATGTAATAAGAGAATAGAGAAACAACCTAGAGCGAAAACTGTGAAGCCTATGAGAATAGCCTCGCCTGGTTCGCCTACTTTTTCTGACAAGTAACTGACCGCAATGGCTAATGAACCTGCCGTCAGAGTCCCAAATCCCCTGTTCAATCCTTTACTCAACGTAGCCCCTGCGTAAAGAGAAGCCCTCAGAATGAATCTCTCTGCTCACCCAAATTATTCCAGAATATGCAATCGAAAAACTTGTGTAAATTGTCTCTCCCTTCCACTCCCCCTCTCTTCAAAAGAACGAGTATGAAATACTCTACACCTATTAAAAACCAAAACACCCAATTTTATTTAAAATAATCAGCTAATCCATACCTGCTGTGAATTCATGAACCACCACTACCGTCATTACAGCCCAAATCGCATTGTCACCAACTCCATTGAACAAAGGATCCATCAGATACAACAGAGAAACCAGAGACAGTGCCAACCCAACTTTCATGGAATGTATAACCCTCCTCGAGTCTTCTTTCCCTAACTTCCATACTTTCCCAAGAAAGGCCACAATATAAGACCTTATATTTATAGGCCATATTTCCTCTTTTCTCGCAGATTGTATATTTCGAGACTCATCGCCAACAGCACAAATATTCAGTTTACACTCGCCATTCGAATCGAGCGCCATTGTACAACCACCTTCTGAAATAGAATGTAACAAACAAGTACATTGCCATTCGTCTAAATCCCTAATCCAAATGAAATCTCAAAAGCAATAAACATTGGCAAAATATTCAACTAGCTTTCCACTTGCTTGCCGTAAGGAAACCGGAAACCCTATGGATTCTTTGCTGCTACAGCATGCAGGTGTTTCTTATAATTTTTAGCCTCCGAAAAAATCACGGAAACATGTGGATTCGAGAAAACTCAGGGTCCCACAAAGTAAAAGCGTGCCCCGCGTAGCCACAACAAAGGAATAATGGACTTCCATTGTAAGTACCTGAAGAGTTTCAGTGGTATCACAACACAAGGGAAGTTGCCACTCTGCTTCCATTATCGTAAAAGTACCAATGAAAACTCAGTGTAATCACAACACACGGGAAGTTGCGACTCTGCTTCCAATATCGTAAAAGTACCAATGAAAACTCAGTGGTATCACAACAGACGGGAAGTTGCGACTCTGCTTCCAATATCGTAAAAGTACCAATGAAAATTCAGCACCGGCGGGTCCTCGGCAATGCCCTACACCCACCTCAGATATAGGAGAAATAGGAGTAGTAGACGGAGCATTCTTTTTTTGGGTTACATAGGAGGGTTGGTTACAGCCATTATTTTTAGTATCTCGTAGTGTAGGGTTCAAACTACACGGATTGTAATCACCAAACCTATCCCGGCGTGATATGGGGACCGTTAGACGCTCGGGATTCGTATCGTCGTTGTCGGTCTAGCGCACACTAAGATTATTTAGAGCAGACTACTACCTTTGCAAACTGGCACTACCAAGGTTTGAACCCAGGTCTCTTCTCAACAAGTGCCCATCCAGACTAGCACTTACCAATCCACCTAGCCCTGGGGGCTTGTAGACGGAGCATTCTTAGTTTCAATGTTAAAGGCTAGTAGTTTCTTCACCCATGTTGTCATTATGTACACAATTTTAATTTTAATTTGACAGTATTTTTATAGATTTTATGTAAATTTGTTGTTCGTTGATAAAGCAAAATAGGATTTTTTTCTCTTTAGGTTTTAGTAATATTGGAAATATTTATCTTGGGGAACAACATAATGATTTGGGCTTTGTCTTTTCTTTGAGAGGTCCAAAGTTCAAACCACAACATGTGTATGACTGTATTAAATTCTCTATTGATAAGCTCAACTCTTTCCCTTGTGAGAGGTCATGGTGGGATGGAGATACCCAACCCTGAGTATTGGTCATAGAGGTTTCTCACACTAACCAAATAAAAAAAAAGAATATTGGAAATTTGTCAACTACCTTTTGGATAAGGGAAGTAATAACACCTATGTTTTGGATTCATACTTGTCTTAAAGGCATTTTAAGTGAATTTCAAGTTGTCCCTTATATAACATCTTTCTAGAATTTTATTGAGACTCGTGTTCTTAAATGGGAACCTTTTGTATTGCATCCATGAAAGGAATAAAACATTTATCATGTTTGGAGAATGTGTCCTCTAAGGATCTATATCTCCTTCTATGGTGAAGACTTTATCATCGTAAGCATACTTATTCACTTGACAACCAGAGGAAGCTATGGCTCTCATCTTACTAGTCCAAGTTCTCCCTAATAGCATGTTATAGTTGGTTTGAAAATCAAACATCATAAACTTCACTCTTACTTCTTTAGGCCTAGCCAAAATTGAAAATGAAATGTCATAAACTTCACTCTTACTTCTTTAGGCCTAGCCAAAATTGAAAATGAAATGCCATAAACTTCACTCTTACTTATTTAGGCCTATCCAAAATTAAAAGTCAAACACAACTTACAAGATATTTTGGCTTATCATTATAAGCATAGCAATGACTTTGAGTAGAAGTGACATTTTCTCTAGGAATCTTTTAGTTTGTCTATCAAGGATAATGGCATAACACATGTACCACTCCCATCATCAACCAAAGCTCTATGGACTTCCATATTGTTATAAATAAGTATTATCATCAAAGGTGGATCATAATCCCTCGCTAAATAATCAATAGCAATCATGTTTTTCAAAGGGAAATTTATAAGCAACTTAGGCCTAGTATGTGCATGAATGCAAAGGTTTTATCTATGTGAGTGAATACATTGCATTCCTTAGTCTAAGCATCTCCATCTCATTTAATAAGTCTCTTAACCATTGTAGTTGATAAGGAGATGTCCTAAGTAATTCCAAGTATGGTACCTTGTAAGGGGTTGTACTCAAATCTTCCATAGTGTCCCATACTTTTGTTTTGCTTATGACTACTTTAGGTAGTAATTTGTTGGGTTGGGTGACATTTTGTTGTTTTTGGTTATGGGTGCCAATATTAGCACTTTAAGTGATTATCATGGTCTTTCAGCATTTTTAGGAAGGTCAAGTTCCATAGACTAGGTTGAGGCCTTCCCAAGAACATTTTCTGCATTTTTTTATGATTTTACAATTTTAGAAGATTCATGGATGACCAAAGGAGGGTTTGGAATCCTATCAATAATGGCAGAACTAATCATAGACTGGATGGGCTCTTTTCATTTATCCTTATTTTTTTCCCTTTTTTGAATGTTGTTTCTTTTTGTATAGAGGTGCATTCCTAGTAATAGCAATAATTTGCTATTCTAACGATGCAATTGTTTCTCTTTATACCTCTAAAATTGTTAGCTTTTGATGAATGAGCCTTGGGAGATAACAATCACAAGATGCAAAATAATATGAAAGAAAGTAAATCTGCTAGATGACTGAAGTATGTTGTAAATATAAATCATATAAAATATTACAATGTAGCTATGGAGGAAATGAGCACTCCATTAACAAAGCTATTGATCTACATTGTATCCATCACCAATGAATGGTGAGGCACACAGAACTACACTATCCACTAAGCTACACTATCTGACTATGTCCCTCGACTCTATATCTATCTATCTAAGAGGCCATCCTTATATAGGAAAAATAGGATACTTGGCCAACACTCTATCTAGCTATGCAAGGGACAACTTGCACATTGACACTTGTGCATTTATTACATTGCATGAAGTAACTAGATAACTTGCATAGGAAGTAATCTAGGTATGTATCTTGGAGGATACATTTACATAACCCAAATGATGGAATAGACTCTATTTCCAACACCCCCTGTATTACATTATTTGGGTATTGAAGACTTTAGTCTTCAATATGGATCTTCTTCATCATCTTCTGCTTGATCTTCTTTTGCATTCTTTGTATTCAGGTTCAACAGGTAATCTGTGTCTTCATATGATGCAGAGTAAGTTGTAGCTGGGCCTTCTTCTTTCATTGGATGATCTTTGGCATGTTCAGATTCATCTTCTATCCAACCACCTTTATAGTCCTCCTTGCAAGTACCTTCATTTGATTCTGATTGTTGATGAATGAGTAGGCCATGGTGTAATTATCCTCTCGTTCTTATGTGTTTGCCTTTTTGATGTATTGGTTTTTCCTCTGTTGCTTCAGTCTTCATGTCTTGATTTCTTTTAGTATGTCTCTTCTTCCTTTTTCTTCTTCTCTTCCTGTGATTCTGCTTTGATGTAGGTGAAATATCTGCTTTATAACAAGTTAGTCTATCATCACAATAATATTGTTCTTTATTATCAACTTGTTTCTTGTGTTGAGTAAGTACAAACACAATTAATGATAGATAAATCATCAGACATTCTTCTGGAGAAAATATAACCAATATTTGTGAGTTCCACCATGTTGTGAAGAGAATTTCATGAAGATAGTTAATCAATGTCGTAAAGCTACCTTCTTTGGCTTCCTTAAGAAATAAGGAGAATTTCATCTTGTCATTAGAAGATAGATACTCGTATCCATCTAGAGTATCTATTAAGTTTTGAGAGTAGAATTCTACTTCATGGAATAGTTCTTCATTATTGAAAGCTTTTCTCAAAATTTCATCCATAATGTTTCTTGGAATTGAAATTTGATAGAACCTTGATAGTCTTATCTTATAGCTCCCTAGTGATAAGAGTATGATATAGTGCTTTTTGTAAAAATATAGTTCAATTTTGGTTGATTTTGTACAAGTTTTGTAAGAATAAAAAATCAACTTCTTAACACCTTATTACTCCTAATTGAACTAAGCACTTTTTCAATTTTTGAAGAGGTTTTGATGTTGGAATTCTTTTGTCCCTTTTTGAAGATTTGAGACAAGTAAAAATATATTTATCCAACCTTAATAGAAACCCTAATAACCTCTTTTATATCCCTTGGATTATTTCTAATTTCCAATAAAATAAATTTGATGGAGTAACCCTTGTGGCTCCCAAGTTTGGAAAATTAGAAAAATGATAATAATATTTGCAAAATAATTTAATCCAAGTTGAATTCCTTATTTCTCCTAAGTTATATTGCAAATATTAAATTAATAAGATAAGTTACCCCTTTTGCTTTCAAAATCTAAGTTTTAACCTTAGTTTATAACCCTTATCTCTCCAACCATGAAAGCAATAATAAATGGGATTAGACCTTACCTTTTTAGATGCAAAATCTCCTCACTGTTCGATGCTTTCTATGGTTGAGTATAACAACATGTAAGTGGTACCTTAGGCACTTGAATCAATGGAGATTCCTTGGAGTAGCTGGTCTTAAATGCTGGTACGTAGGCGCTGAAGGTTTGACCTTCAAAAATGGAGGAGCCTTTAATGCTCCTTCTTCCTATCTTCCATATTGCACTTCGAACGTTTTTGTTGTGCTTCACTCCTTTGACTGTGCTTCACTCCCTCTTTGGACATCTTTGATTGCACTTCACTCACACATGTTGAACTTGGACTTCGAATGCCTTTTAAGGATAATTGATCATGGACTTTGTGACATGTGTCACATCCATTACAAGTGAGTGCTCCCTTATTTTTGTAACGCTCCAAGTTCTTTGTTCAACGCTCTTGAAGCAATCCGAAAAATGTATGGGCACTCGTGTGAAGTTAGTGGAGAATACCAAGTGTCACTGCTTCGCTATAACTCCTACGTGGGAGTTTCTAGAACGTTGAGAGAGGAATGATGTCTATAATACCAAGTGTTATTTCTGCATGGAGTCCATTCTTGTAACGTCTTCGAAGATGGAGATTATAACTCCTCAATTCCTTTGCTTTGCTATGTTGCTTGGGCAATAAGCAAGCTATTCTTCTGTAGGTGGATCGACGATGCGCTATGGAGCTTGGACGATGATTTGGAGCTTCCTTTGGTGGATGGTCTTCTCCAAGTTAGAGACCATGAATGTAACACCTTTGCCTCTTCCTTTTATACCTCCAATCGTGTTGAATCCCTTGTAGATTTTTTATGTATTTTAGAAATAGATGTGCACTCGCTTGTCTATGTAAATGTAGCTCTAGAATGATCTGATATGAGCTTTGATTCTGTAGGTACGTACGTCCAAGATGAGCCCTTGAGTGGCTCCTTCTAGCTTGGGAAGAAGAGTGCTGACGTCCGACCTTCGTTGGCTGATTTACCCTATAGTAAATGTGCCCTTTTGTGGCACTTCCAAATCTGCTCTTTTGTTGTCAAAAACTAGATTAGAGTAGTGCATATAATGTATTATAATGTTGTATAATGAGGCTTTTAATATACCTTCTTTTGCACTCTATTTCCAGATCTGAAATTCTGGTTTTGTGGTAGATTTTTCCTGCAATACAAGGGTTTTGAGGTTGTCTTTTAAGAGTAGACACACCTTTCCCTTTTTGCTTGGACACTTTGATAACAAATCCAAGCTTCAATAACAATAGATAGAAGCTTTTCAATTGATGCAATTTTCTGCACTTTATTTCCTTGCATTCAACTTTGTAATGCTTTTTGATTTGAGACTCACCAAGTCTCACTTTCTTAAGCTTCTATTTCTATTTTTGGTTAGTTAAGTTCTTCTCCAAATTCTGGAGGATTCTAACCCTTTTTGGTGGCTTCTATTGGCCACTACAAGTTGCAGATTTTTGTGCTTCAATAGTGTCTTTAGACACTTGATACAAATCAGATTTTGTGCCCTTCAAGAAACACAAAACTAATTTCTTTTTTAGAGTGGTATAATAGTACAAGTCCTTCACTTTTAATGCACTAATATTACACCTTATCACTCCAATCAACTCTCAAAGTCATGCACTAATAATTTTCTACAACTAATCAAGAATAACCTAAAATGAATCTTTAAGAGTTATTCTACAATTTCACTACAATCAATGTTGTAGGACTTAGTTTTTTTTTTTCAAAAGTAGATAATAGGTAGTTGATAGAAGCTAATCTGAAATCTAATCAACTCCTAATAAATGTGCAAATAAATCCTTAAAAAGAATCTATTTCCTTTTGCACTTTAGAAGATTGTAATCTAATTTTCTTCTTGCAACTTTAATCCAAATTCAGGTGCTCTAATAAATCTAATAAGTAATCCAATTAATGAATCTTCTTGCACCAAAAGTTGCTTACCTTTTTCTGTAGCTCTTCTCCCACCTTTGTAGAGGATGTAGACCTTGGTGTCTAAAAACACCAAGTTGTTGCTTCAAGTAGGATGTCCTGAACAACTCCTTCTTCACCAAATGATGGTCTCAAACTTTCTTTCATGAGCCTAGGATTTGGTGGCTTGTTCTCCTCCTTCTGCTATAGATTTGGAGAAGTCTATGTCTCTAAAGTGGTGCCTTCTTGCTATGAGAGGTAATCTTCAAATCTCCAATATTTGGTGAGCTTCTTCTATCTTCAAGTCTTCTTGTCAAATTATGACTTCAAGTAGGATCTTCTTCTAGGGTTTGGCACTCCTTGCCAAATTCTTCTTCATGAATTTGGCACTCCTTGCCAAATTCTTCTTCACGGATTTGGCACTCCTTACCAAATTCTCCTTCACATATTTGGCACTCCTTGCCAAATTCTCCTCTTGGGCTTGTTGTTGGATGGCGACAATTATCCCAAGTCCTTCACTATCAGGGACTTCACCTTGGTAGTGGATTTCTCCAATGAGTTCTCCAAAGAACTCTCTTGATCTTCAACAAGGCTCTCCTAGCATTTTCTGGATGCTCGATGAGACCTTCACAAGGTCTTTGATCTGGCAGCTTCTAATGGTCTTCCTTGAGACATTTTCTTCAACCTTCTACTCCTGGAAGTGTTGGTGGTGAGATCTTCTCCTGGATCTTCTGATTCTGCTGCTCTTGGCTTCAAGAAGACTCTCCTAGTCCTTCTTCTTCTTCCAAGATTGGAAGTTCTTCAATGAGATCTTCTCCTGATCTCTTCGCTTTTGCTTCAGGGTTGAGTTGATTCTAAAGAAGATACTCTTCCTAACTTTCTTGTAGGAAGTTTCCCAACTCATTGAATCTTCTGTTCCTACAACAAAGATATTAGTACTAAAATATTTAGTCTGCTTTTGAATCATATATTCTTCTTCAATTTTGGATCAAGGCTTTTGTGGCCTATTTCAATATCAAGGCTCCTATGGCCTTTTTTAGTACCAAGGCTTCTATGGCCTTTTTAGTATCAAGGCTTCTATGGCCTTTTTAGTATCAAGGCTTCTATGGCCTTTTTAGTATCAAGGCTTCTATGGCCTTTTTAGTATCAAGGCTTCTATGGCATTTTTGTATCAAGGCTCCTATGGCCTATTCTTCAACTTGTGGAATTTTGCAATCCAACAATGGAGATCTTTAGTCTCCTATCTTCACCACGATCCTTCACTAGAAGTCTTCTTCCATAGTATTCTCCTCTTGCACAATGAACTAACCTCTGCACTATGAGGGCACGTCGACCTTCGAGCAACGAAGTTGGAGTCTCCTAGATTTCTGTCGTAGGAGTCCCAATCCTCTGAGAATTAATTTTCTGCAACAAAAGAAACTTTAGGCACTAGTTAGTAAATTCCAAATAACCTGGATGATCTTCACTAGATGATTTGTCAATCTAGTGGATTGAATGTTGAGTCCTGGTCTTCACGAGTTTTCCTAACAACTCTATGGAAAAGACTCTAGACAAAAATGATCTCAGTATTTTTTGAAACTGAGATTCCTTTCAGTCCTAACTTTGTGACTCTCCCTAAATCTACCACCTAGATTCTTCTGAGATCTTTTGATAGTGGTTGGTCCAGTGGTGCGTCAGTTTGACAAAACTCTCAGGCTAACCGATAATGGTGGTTTCCCTATTGACCTACATAGACTAGATCTACCGTGGCTCTGATACCACTATTAGATTTTGATGAATGAGCCTTGGGAGATAACAATCACAAGATGCAGAATAATATGAAAGAAAGTAAATCTGCTAGATGACTGAAGTATGTTGTAAATATAAATCATATAAAATATTACAATGTAGCTATGGAGGAAATGAGCACTCCATTAACAAAGCTACTGATCTACATTGTATCCATCACCAATGAATGGTGAGGCACACAGAACTGCACTATCCACTAAGCTACACTATCTGACTATGTCCCCCGACTCTATATCTATCTATCTAAGAGGCCATCCTTATATAGGAAAAATAGGATACTTGGCCAACACTCTATCTAGTTGTGCAAGGGACAACTTGCACATTGACACTTGTGCATTTATTACATTGCATGAAGTAACTAGATAACTTGCACAGGAAGTAATCTAGATATGTATCTTGGAGGATACATTTACATAACCCAAATGATGGAATAGACTCTATTTCCAACAAAAATGATAATATAAGGAGCCACATTTAGTTGACTATAAATGTATTATTTTTTTGGGCTAGGTTGGACAAATACTTGGTTAACTTGAGTGGCATTTTTAGAAGTTGTAGGTCCAAGATTTTGGTTTTGGAGATAGTTACCATTTTGAGTTTGATGGTTTTGACCCCCTTTGTTGAGTTGACTAGAATTGTATCCTTGATTTGATAATTTTGTTGTCCAACTTGATTAAACCCTTAATCTTGATTTTAATTCACTCCTTATTTTTTATTGGGATTTTGTAGCTCATGGTTGGGAAATGGAATATTATAGATACCTAACCTATGATTGAGAGGGTGTTTAAACCTTTTTTAGAGACTATTCATTTTTATGAAACAAATTGATCCATCATTATTGACTTGATTAATTTTAAAATTGGGACCAAAAGCTTCCTTAAAGAAAGAATTTACACAAGTCTACACAAGGATAAATATCATGACTATAAGTTCTATTCCAAGAGAAAAATTGGTTAGGATCATGCCATACAAGTGCTTCAAACGTATCATTGATGTGATAGTTTTTAAGCTTAGGTGGTGGACATATTTTGAGAATATCTTTGTGTGTCTATTGTGGTATCATGTTCTCAAGCTTAGGAACACCCACAATTTTTGTCAACTTATGCAGAGGATCTCCAACTATCTCTAATTCATGAGAGTTATCTTGGATAGTTACATTGCATATCTCATCTCCTATAGCATTTTTGTTAGGGTTATTATGTTTCAAGGATTTTTTGCCTTCCTCCTTTTCCTAATGTTGAAATATTTTTACAAAAGATTTTTTCTAATGGTTGTGTTCCTAGATCTTAGACTAAAAAGAGGGCCTAAGTTTATATATAAACATTATTGTAGTGGAATCCTTAGTTAATTTTATATTCACATGACACTTAAGTAGTTTCCACATTCCGTGAAAATTTGTAATGATTCATTAGGACCTTGTTTTGTGTTTACAAAAACATCCATTACTTCCATTACAGTCATGTCATCATCAAATTCTTGTTTTAACTTTTTGACAAAAGTATCTAGGGAGTAATATTAGGTATGGATACAAATCAATCAAGAGGATTACCTATAAAATCCCTAGCCATTAATTTCAAAAAATTCTTTTCATTGTATAGCCAATCCCTATAATGTCATAAACTTGTCAATAAATGTTTAAGATTTATTTTTCCCATCATAGAAGAATTTAGGCATATGCCTAGAAAATTCAATAGATTTCATATCATAGGCTATATTATTAGCTTTTATAGTTCCTCAAAGTAGGATGAGTTGATGTTGGTAAAGCCTTTCCACGGTTAGCTAGAGGAGTTGGAGGAGGACCACTTGATGAGGCCCATAAATACCTCATTTGTCATGTTTTAAACACTAAAATACTGCCATAAAAAAATATGATATTATTTTATGCCAAATGTGTGATTAGAATGCATTATTTGTTATTTTTTTGCATGATTTAATGTGTAGATCATTGTAGCCATGTAGTTGACTGTTATTCAATATTTTCTCTATTTTCTGCATGATTAGTTAGTAAAAATGCATAATAAAATTGGTAGCCAATAAGGAGTGCTGAGATTTATGGTTGCATGATATAATTCAAATATTTTACTACTTTGAAAACAACTGGTAAGATGATTTGGCACCAAAATCCACTATTCTACTGAAAAATAGGACATTTCAGCTATAGTTGTAGTCCCATGCAATTTCCAACCACCTGTCATAATAAAGTGAGGCATGGAAATGATCAACAAAAGCAAAAGGAAACGATGGGAAACTGTTGAGGAAGACTAAGGAATACTCTTGATCCACCTGGTAGCACTTCCACATGGTCCAAATGAGATAAGCAAGACATAAAGGAGAAAATGCAGGATAGTTGCACACAACATATAAATTCCAGCCACCTGTCACAATAAAGGAGGGCATGGAAATATTCAAAGGTAGCAAGTAAAACCAATGGGAATGCACCTAATGAGATCATAAAAGACTTATTATCCACTTGGAGGTGTTCCAATGTAGTTTTATTGATAGTAATAATAAAAATCATATGTTATGCCTGATATTCTAGAATGATAAGTAGAAATTGACTATTTCAATAAGAATAGACACAGTTGCACCCAATTCACAAGGAGGAATATATATGGATGAAAGGAAAGGTGTAAGAGACATATTTAAACCATTATCAGCTCCTTCTCATCATATTGGAAGCATGGGCAAGCAAATGGACAACTACTGTAGTAGATTTTGTCCTAAAATAGACTGTCTGCTACAACCAAACAAGCAAATCATGAATGAACAACAAAATAGTTGAATCTATAAATGTAACACAAGTGTAATAAAAATTATAAATAGGACGCTCCCTCATTGGTTGAGCTAGAAGGGAGTAGTGGAATAGAAGTTAAGTACTTAGTCAGAAGCAAATAGAAAATAGTCAAAAAGTGCTCTTGTGGCCGTTGTAATATGAATTGACAGCCTGACTAAAAGTGCAATTTTTTATGTGTTAATTTTATGAGTTATGAGTGATTAGTTTTTAGTTCTTAAGAGTGTGTTTACATTCTTCTATATTGGAGATCAAGGGCCCACTCTCAAGATGGTTTAAATAGAACTAACCCTTGTTTTAGCATAATGATTTCTAAATGTTTTAATTTGTGATTTATGTGCAAATTTTATAGTTATATGACCCCTGTGATGTGTTTCCATTTCCCTTGTTTTATGCATTTTGATTTCAGTAACTTTTTCTGTCAGTTTATTGCAACAGATTCCTGACAACTTTCTATAGTAGTTTTTGGATAACTTTTTGCAAGTTTCAAATTGGATTGAATTAAATTCAGTTGATTTCAATTAAAGCATATTTCTATTTCAATTATTTCAAATTAGCAAGTGTAATATAGATTCCATTTTTAGCAAGTTTCAATTATGCATTTTCAATTTCTTGCAACTGTAGTTAATTATCAATTTTATGTCTTAGAAGCAGTTTTCAATTTTGTAATTTAATTTAGTTTTAATTTATGCACATTAGGATTATTGTGACCTTAAAACCACCCAACAAACATCATTTTCACTGAATAAATGCTTATGAATTGAATTCCTGAACTATAACTAGTCAAAGCCTTCTATCACAAACAATCTTGGACACCGCCATGGATTTGATAAATATAAAAATAAATGGTGATACTAATGACACTCATCATGTTTGGCACAATTTCTAGGGAAAATAGGTGTTTTTAGGAGATAAAACAGTCAAACAATTATTGGTTGTGCTAAGTTGTAAACTTTAGAGTAAAAACCTGAAACAAAGTAACTTGCATGAAACACAATTGTGAAACTAATAGTTGCAATTTAGGAAGTTAGAAACACAAGCATAGCAAAATTTTAGAAACCACAGGAAGACAAATTTCATGGTAAGAGGTTGAAACTATGCCAAAGTTATCTAAATTTATGATTCCCATAAATGTTGAAATTTTTAGAGAATCACAATCATCTACTTCAATAAGTGTAGAAATCTTTGAGAAATCATTACAAGAAGGAAAAATCAGTAGCTCAACACTACCTTATTTTGAAAAATCCATATAATAAAGATAATTCAACAAGATTTATAATGGTTGTTGGGAACCCATGATGGTAGGTCCACAAGAGAATCTAGGGAGAGCCAGTAATGTGCTCCATCTTAGTGCATCTAGTACACCTACCAAAACTTCCAAAACCCCATTCAATTAGACCTAATCAAAACTCTCTCATGAAAGTCATTTCACCTTCTATGTTACCAAATTTAAAGGGAGTTACATTTGAATACCTTGATATGTTTTTATTTGAGTTTAATATTGTATGTCAAGCTCATTATTACACTAATGATAATCAAAAGCTCAAATTATTTCCTTCCACTCTTAAAGAATCAGCCCTATGATGGTTCATAACCTTAGCACCTAATTCAATTCAAACCTAAGATGAAATGGAAAATATATTTTTGGAGAGATACCAAGAATATTGTCAAGTCAAGAATCAAAATGATGAATTGCTTAGAATTAAACAAGAGAAAGATGAAAATTTAGAAGATTATCTAGATAGTTTTTCTTTTGTTCATAACAGATGTGGGGGTGTTGAAACTGAACTTACCAAAGCCATATTCTTGAGAGTACTATAAGATGAATCAAGATATGTATTAGAAATTATGGGAAAAAGAGATGCAAATACACTTGAATTTTGGGAAATCATTAAACTCTCTAAGAATTATTCTCATTCAAGGCATAGAAAACACAAAATTGGTAGCAAAAGAAATGATTTGAAAAAATTCATGAAAGAAGTTGCTAATCTAAAAGCTGATATTTTAGAATATCTTGATATAAGATTACATGAAATAAACACAAAGAATGAATCCAATGAACTTTTAGCCATCTATTGTTCAAGATGTGAGAAGAAGCACTCTTTGCATGAATGTCATTTAAACAAAACATTTATATTTGCTACATGTAGCATTTGTGAAAAAGGACACCCCACAAGACAATACCATTTGTTACCAGTAACCAAAAGTGTGTTTGAAAAATAGTCTCAACATATGAAAGAACTCAATTTTATAGAACAAAGACAAGGGGATAAATTTCTTAAGTTTCAATATCAAAATTCTTCTCAATTTCCTAAATATTGGATAAATAATCCTTGGTATATGCCATGGTCTACTTCAGGTCCACTTCAACCATATTGGAGTCAACCACCATGGGCATATTCCCAAGAGTCATCTCAACCTAGAATAAGGGAGAAAAAAAACTGTAGCATAAGGCACGTCCCACAAAATGTAGATGTATGAGGATATGGATCAATTTCAATAGGAAGAAGGAAAAATGAAGTCAATACTTCATTTTCAGCAACAAAGAGGAAATGATGACATGAGAAGATTCATATTGCTCATATGAAAAGAAAGGATGATGCTTCATTGTTGTTGTTTTCTTGCAAAAAAATAGATGTGTTCTTGCAGAATAAGGATTGTTCTTATCCAAATAAAAATGAGAGACATTCTCTATCATTAAATACTCATGAGAGACATTCTTTTTCATTGAAGCACCTCAAAAAAACAAAGAAAAAAGAGATAAGTTGGTTGAAAACCAGAACTGGCAGCCTCTTCTGATGAAAAAAAAAGAGATGAAAAAAATGAAAGATGAAAAAGAGAAAAAAGAAAAAGAAAAGAAAAGAATAATTCAATAGTGAAAACCTTTTTGAAGATTCTATTGAATTAAGACTTACATGAAAACCGGTTTCCTACATGTTTGTCTTTTTAATCTATCCATAATTGTTCCACCATTGTACAAATCTCACCAACTGCACATTTTTTGTTTTTTATTTTAAATATCCAACTAACGATCATCAAAAGCAACAATTTGTAAAGTGCATGATAAATTTTCAAGATACCCAGGTATGTATTTCTTGCATTTTGTCATAGTAGGTATTTAGCATGTATTGTATGATAATTCATGTTTGGCATAAATAATTTATAAACCTGGAAAGTAAAAATGGATATTCTCTCCAAAATATCAAAAAGTACCCTATTTTGCCCTTGGTTGAATGAGAAATTTAGGTTCATTTGCAAGAAAATAGCAAAAAGAAAATAGATTTATGGAAAGAAATACAACTCTCGAATAAAAATACAGTTTTGGCTGTATATATGCAGAAAAACATAGATCTTCGAAATGAAACAGAGCTCCGAAATGAAATTACATGTTTTGTCATTTGTATGCAAGGAAATAACATAGAGCTCTGGAATGAAACAAAGCTCTGAAATGAAATTGAATGTTCTATCGTTTGTATATAGGGAAATAATATAAAGCTCCATAACAAAATAAAGCTCCAAAACAAATTTTGAAAATTCAAAATCATGCGTTAACATAAAAATTCAAATCCAGTTGGCATGCACATGAGGGATAATAATAATAAAAAAATTCCACATGATTGAGGCCATAACCTCTGTGAACTCAAGCATGCATTTCCAAACAAACACGTGGTAGCCATTGAGTAGGTATATTCTAAAATATTTTGAAAAAACAATTGAGCAGCATGCATAAAGATGAAAATATGTGGAGCAAGTTCTCTGCTTCAGAACATTCCAATGATGGTGTCTAACGATGTTAATGAGAAATTGCTCCAATCCTACACTGAAGAGGAGATCAAAGATGCCCTGTTTGCAATGGAACTTGACAAGGCCCCTGGACCTGATGGCTTTCCACCCCGGTTTTTTCAACACTTTTGGGATATTGTGGGCCCTGATGTTGTTGCTGCGGTTAAATTCTTCCAGAGAGCCAAAAAGATGTTGAGAGAAGCCATTTCCACCTTCATTGTTTTAATTCCCAAGTCTAATGATCGTGCTTCCCTCTCTGACTTCAGACCTATAAGTCTCTGTAGTGTCATCTACAAACTTATCACCAAAGTTATGGCAAACAAGCTGAAAGACATCCTTCCCTCCATCATCGACCAGTGCCAAGGCAGCTCGGTCAAAGGTAGATTCATTGCTGATGGAGTGATAACCGTCCATGAATTGGCTCATTCGGCATATAAAAACAAAAAACCCAGTATGTTCCTTAAGCTTGACATGAACAAGGCTTTTGATCGGGTTTCATGGAAATTCCTGTTCGAGGTTCTTGAGAAGTTTGGATTTCAAAAAGAATGGGTTAAGATGGTTCGAGAATGTATCTCTACTGCTTGGTTATCTGTTATTATCAATGGTTCACCTGCTAGCTTTTTTCCAAGTTTTTAAGGCATTCGCCAAGGGGACCCTCTGTCACCCTTCCTCTTCATCATTTTTGCCGAAACCCTTGGAAGGACCCTTACTGCTGCCTGCAACAGTGGACTCGTCTCTGGGATCAAACCAGCCTCAACAACCAATGCCATTTCCCATCAATAGTTGGTGGATGATACTATTCTTTCCTCTCATGCTTCTATCCCCAAATCAAAAATCATTAAGAGCATCCTTGACTCTTATGAAGAGGCGGCTGGCCAGAAAGTCAATTACCGCAAAAGCAAGCTATACTTCCTCAATACTCCCATCCACAGGAAAAACAGGATTGCTTGAGATCCTTGGGTGTATCATTGGGAGCCTTCCAACTACTTATCTCGGATTACCGCTTTTCCATGGCAAATCGGTCTCGGCTATGTGGAACCCTGTTCTAGATCGTCTCAACAAGAAGCTTGCAGGCTGGAAAAGTTCATTGCTCAGTCAGGCAGCCAAAGCCACTCTAGTCCAGGCTTGCTTGCAAAGTATTCCTATTTTTTTCTTATCTATCTTCAAAGCTCCAGCTTCCATCTGCCAAAGAATTGAGCAAATTCAACGTAGATTCCTTTGGGCGGGAAACGAAAACAAGAACAAATTTCCCCTTGTTGCCTAGGACAAGGTTTGTTCCAAGAAAAAGGATGGAGGTCTCAGCTTTAGGGACATCAAGCGGATGAACATGGCTCTCATTGCCAAGCAGTCCTGGAGACTTACCATCAACGAAAAAGCCACTTGGATTGACATCATCAAAGCTAAGTACCTTCATCAGGTTCCCTTTCTTGGAGAGCACAACCTTCCTAGCGGATCTCATTTTTGGAATGGTGTCACTAAAACAAGGAAGATCATCATGGAAGGCTTAAGGTGGTGTCTTGGAAATGGATTGACCATTCATTTTTGGGACGACCCTTGGATCCATGACAAACCTCTCAGTCAAGATCCTCATCTTGTTGTGCTCAAGATGGTGACCGAAGCCACCTTTGGAGATAAGGTGTGTCATTTCATTAACCCAGGTATTACAAGACCAGAATGGAAACAACTGGATCTAAATGGGCCTAGACATATCACCGAGGCTCTTAGGCGGTTACAAAACTTTCTAAGGAGCTACATAATCCCCAGCTCTCACAAAGACGACTCCATGGTTTGGAACCTTGAATATTTAGGGCATTTTACTGTTAAATTTGCCTACTATAGCCAAGAAGCTCCTAGTGATGGCTGTGACTTATCTAATTTGGTCTGGGTTCGCAAGATCATTCCCAAGGTCAAATTATTCTGTTGGTTGACCATCCAAAACAAAATCCTCACCACTAACAATTTGATAACCAGAGGGCTTCTCATCCCCAATTGGTGCATCTTGTGTAAAAACGCCTGTGAGTCTACTGCGCATGTTTTTCTAGAATGTCCCTTCTCCCTTGCAGTGCTCAAACAGGTTTTCAACACTTTCGCCATCTCCGTAGCCCTCCCTCATTCCATTCCCCTCCTTTTTCAACAATGGCCCAGGCCTTTCAAGAGCAGTCAACTCAAATTCATGTGGCAAGCTTGCCTTAACATTTTTCTGTGGCAGATTTGGCTTGAGAGAAATGCCAGAATTTTCAAAAACCTTACCACGGATAAGAAGATTTTTGTTGCCAAAATCTTGGCCCTTGCTGCGAAGAATGCCTCTCTTGTCTCATCGTCCAAACCCCCCATCCTGGCCTTGAATTGGATTTAACAAATCATTTCAATCTTTTCAATTTTTCTACAACACCACGTACCTCTGTTGACAGGTCTGTAATCAAGTGGGCCTTACCTCCTTCTAAGTGGCACAAGCTTAACTTCGATGGCGCGGCCAAAGGTAACCCTGGAGCAGCTGGCGGAGGTGGAATTCTCAGAAATCATAGAGGAGAAATAATTTTGGCATTTGCTCAGAACTTAGGAATTCAGTCTAACAATATGGCCAAGGCTCGAGCCTTGCTCCAAAGCTTGATTCTCTTGGAAGGCTTGACTATCAATAAACTCATCATAGAAGGAGACTCATTGCATTGCATCAACTGGCTCAAAGGAACCTTTGTGCCTCCCTGGACCCTTGTTTCCATCTTCAAAGAATGCAAGACACTAATTGGCTTTTACCCAAAATTAATCATTCAACATCAATACCGGGAAGGAAACAAAGCTACGGACTGGCTTGCTAACAAGGGAGTTGACGCAATAGACATTCAGGTTTGGAGAGATTCCTTCCCAATCGGCCTAAGGGACGCTTCTTCAAGTTCCAATGTTTGCACAATGTGAGTGGGTTACTGGGCTCCAGGTTTTTCCCCTGTGGCTGCGTCTTGGCATCTTGGAGTGTTTTCGCATCACTTTTCACAGTTGGTTGCAAAATCTCAGCTTGTCGCATTATCGAGACTTTTTTCTCTCTTCAACGACGGTCTTCCATTCTGTCGCGATATCGCGACCTTTTTTCACTCCAACGGCGATCTTCCAATTTATCGCGGTATCGCGACCTTTTTTCTCTCTTCAACGGCGGTCTTCCATTCTATCGCGATATCACGACACTTTTTCTCTCCGGGTGCTATTTTGCAAAATTGTCGCGATATCGCGACAATTTTTGGCCTTCAGACGCTTCCTTGCTTCATGTTGCGATATCGCGACATTTTTTCTCTCTCCAATGACGGTCTTCCTTTTTGTCGTGATATCGCGACATTTTTTCTCTCTCCAATGGCGGTCTTCCATTCTGTCGCGATATCGCGACCCTTTTTCTCTCCAACGGCGGTCTTCCATTCTGTCGCGATATCGCGACCTTTTTTATCTCCAATGGTGGTCTTCCATTTTTGTCACGATATCACAACATTTTTTCTCTCCAACGGTGGTCTTCCATTCTGTCACGATCTCGCGACCTTTTTTCCCTCCAACGGCGGTCTTCATTTTTGTCGCGATATCGCGACATTTTTTCTCTCCCGGCGGTCTTCCTTTTTTTTCGCGATATCGTGACATTTTTTCTCTCCAACGACGGTCTTCCTTTTTTGTTGCGATATCACGACATTTTTTCTCTCCAATGGCGGTCTTCCTTCTTATCGCAATTTCGTGACACTTTTCCTCCTCGGCTGCGGATTTCCAGATTGTTGCGATTTCGCGGCACCTTTTGTCCTCAGCTGCGGTCCTCCAGATTGTCGCGATTTTGCGACACTTTTTCGTCTTGGCAGCGGTCTCCCAATTTGTCGCGATATCACGACAATTTTCCTCTTTGGCAGTGGTCTTCATTCTTGTCACGATTTCGCAACACTTTTTCTTCTCGGCAGTAGGCTTCCACTTTCGTCGCGATTTCGCGACTCATTTTCTATTTTGGCTGCGGTCTTCATTCTTGTCGCGATTTCGCGACTCTTCTTCTCGTCCGGCTCCAACCTAGCAACTTGTCGCGATATCGTGACACTTTGCAACATGTCACGATATCGCGACTTCTTCCCTTCTTCGGTTTCGATGGCTTTTCTTGTCGCGATTTCGCGACTTCCTTTCTTCTATTGGCATCAACGGCGCAACTTGTCGCGATTTCACGACATCACCATTTTGGTCACGATTTCGCGACACCTTCCCTAGTGTGGAGGTTTGCCAACTCTCTATTCCTTTCTTCTTGGACCACCTCAGTCGCTATGGATTTCTTGTAATCTCTCTTGTAGAAGGTTCAGGGACCTTTCAACACCCTTTCTACCAATCAAAAAAAGAAAATATGCGGAGCATGCATAAATTTAAAAATATGGAACACATAAATTTAAAAAATATGCAGGGCACAAAAATTTAAAAATGCACAGGACACATGTTTGGGGATAAAAAATAGTGTGCCATGTGTTTGCTATTTTGCCATTATACCCGTATGCTTGAGTTTTAAAAACAGTTAAGCAAACCCAATTGGACTAGAACTAATAAGAATGACCATCCTGGGAAGTCCCAGTTGATGTTGTATTTTTTGTATTTATCGTTTTACTATTTTGCCTGTATTTTTAAATTTTAAAAATAGATAAGCAAGACCAGCTAGATTAGAACTAGGAAGGGTGACCATCCTGGGAAGTCCCAATGGATGCATAGTTGAAGTACATTCTATTCTTAAGTGTAGTGTCCTTACAAAAAAATAGGAAAAGTTGAAAAAAATCACAAGAGAGCAATAGTAGTTGGTTCACTAATTTCAGCCAGCTATCAAAAATAGGGCACAAAGAAAGCAAAAAAATTGAATGCAACCCTACAAAATAACTAAAATCTAAGAAATTCACTTTTAGTGAAGAGGTTATTACTCGGGCATAAACATCTACACAGTCAGAATGCTCAAATTCTGCAATAACTAGGTCTCTGGCTAAAGCAGTAGTTTCATCAAGAAGAACTTGATTCTAATTTTTTTTAGTAAAATTTGTAGGGAAAATATCTATACGAACTAAAAAAGCTAAGGTAGCAATAGGGACACAACTAAGGAGGTCCACAAGGCTACATAAAAAATTTGTTGTAGAGGAGCTTGCTGAAGTAGTAGAAAAAAAATTGAAACACAAACACAACCACCTTCACCCCTCCTCTAAGAAGTAGTTTAAGGAGGATTCAACAGAATATAGTTGTAGCCACTAAAACAACATCTCATGCACCATTTAGATCAAGAAAAAGAGAAACTTGATAATACAAAAGCAAAAATTAAAGAAAAGAAAGAGTACATTGATCAATTGTTGTAAGAAATAGAAGAATTGAAAAGAAAACTAACACCATTTGAGGCACTGCCCACAATTTTAGATTATGGCAAGGAGGTGGCATAAATTCTACTTGAATTAGCAAGGTAGGTTCTAGAAGAACAAATGCAAGTTGATACCCACAACTGCATCATAGATCTGAGGAGGATAATCTGGAAAATACACCTAAAATTTCTGTTTTAATTACTCTTACGGTAGAATAACAACATACAAAACAAGAAACAACATCTAAACAAAGGGATGGAGAGGGGATTGTTGATGTCTTGGAAGGCTCACATACCTTGGAGATGATCCAACAATATATTCTACAATAAAATTTTGAAAAAGAGGTATTTTAGCACTTTTGGATGCAACTTCGAAACATCCTAGGTCAACTCTGGAACATCCTATAGAAATACATTCTCATTCCAGAGCAACTCTAAAACATCTAGAAATTATGCTAGAATACCCTGAAAATGCTCCAAAATAGCAAAAAAGGAAAAACACATCAGAGAGTGAGGTCCCTAAAGCAAAAGCAATACCAATACAAGTACACCACTCCAAGCAGATGAAAATCAAATTTTTACAAGTTATGTTAAAAAAGAAACAAACTACAAAAAATTACAGAAATTACAAAAAATTGTAGAAATTACAGAAACTCGCTACAACACAAGAAATAGCACCCCTTGCACCATCCAATGATGAAAAAAGAGAAAAAAAATAGGTTTTAACAACATCTGGTTCAAATTTTTCTAGGATGCATGAGGGCATGCATCAGGTCAAGTTGGGGGGATGATGAGGCCCATAAATACCTCATTTTTGTCATGTTTTGAACATTAAAATACTACCATAAAAACCAAATATGATATTATTTTATGTCAAATGTGTGATTAGAATGCATTATTTGTTATTTATTTGCATGATTTAATGTGTAGAGCATTGTACCCCTGTTTTTGACTATTTTTTAGCATTTTTACTCTATTTTATGCATGATTAGTTAGTGAAAAATGCATAATAAAATTGGTAGCCAATAAGGAGTGCTGATATTTATGGTTGCATGAGATAATTTGAATATTTTACCACTTTAAAAATAACTGGTAAGATGATTTGGCACCAAAATCCACTATTCTATTGAAAAACAGGACAGTTTAGCTACAACCGCAATCCCATACAATTTCCAGCCACCTGTCATAATAAAGTGAGGTATCGAAATTATGAACAAAAGCAAAAGAAAACGATGGAAAACTATTGAGAAAAACTAGGGAAGACTCCTGATCCACCTGGTAGCACTTCCACGCAGTCCAAATAAGAGCAACAAGACATAAAGGAGAAAATGCAGGATAGTTGCACATAACATATAAATTCCAGCCACCTGTCACAATAAAGGAGGGCATGGAAATATTTAAAAGTAGTAAGTAAAACCAATAGGAATGCACCTAATGATATCATAAAAGACTTATTATCCACTTGGAGGTGTTCCCACATAGTTTGGTTGATAACAACAATAAAAATCATATTTTATGCTTGATATTTTAGAATGACGGATAGAAATGGACTGTTTCAACTAGAATAGACATAACTGCACCCAATTTGTGATGAGGAAGATATATGGATAAAATTATAGGTGTAAGAGATATATTCCAACCATTCCCAACTCCTTCCCAGTGGATTGGAAGTATGGACAAGCAAATGGACAAATACTGCAACAAATTATGTCCTGAAATAGATTGAGTTTGCTGAGGCAAACAAGCAAATCATGAATGAAAAGAATGAATATATAAATGTAGAACAAGTGTAATAAACATTATAAATAGTATGCTCCCTCATTGGTTGATCTCGTAGGACATAGTGGAGTAGAAGTTAAGTACTTAGTCAAAAGCAAATAGGAAATAGTCAGAAAGTGCTCTTGTGACCATTGTAATATGAATTGACAGTCTGAATAAAAGTGTAGTTTTCATGTGTTAATTTTGTGAGTTGTGAGTGATTAGTTTTTAGTTCTTAGGAGTGTTTTTACATTCTTCTAGATTGGAGAGCAAGGGCCCACTCTCAGGCCTAGAGGAAGGAGCTAATTTAGCAGGTTTCATGACATTTTCTTACTGTAGCATTTTCTTATCAGATTCTTGCTCAAGATTGTTTAAGTAGAACTAACCCCTGTTTTAGCATAATAATTTCTAAATGTTTTAAAGTGTGATTTATGTGTAAATTTTGTAGTCATATGACCCCTGTGATGTGTTTCCATTTCCCCTATTTTTTGCATTTTGATTTCAGTAACTTTTTTTATCAGTTTATTGCATCAGATTCTTGACAACTTTCTGTAGCAGTTTTTTGATAACTTTTTGCAAGTTTCAAATTGGCATGAATTAAATTCAGTTGATTTCAATTAAAGCATCTTTCCATTTCAGTCATTTCAAATTAGCAAGCGTAATATAGATTCCATTTTCAACAAGTTTCAATTCTGCATTTTCAATTTCCTACAACTGTAGTTAATTGTCAATTTTATGTCTTAGAAGTAGTTTTCAATTTTGCAATTTAATTTAGTTTCAATTTATGCACATTAGGATTAGTGTGACCTTAAAACCACCCAACAAACATTGGTTTCATCGAATAAATGCTTGTGAACTAAATTCCTGAACTGTAACTAGCAAAACCATTCTATCACAGATAGCCTTGGACACCACCTTGGATTTGACAAATATAAAAATAAATGATGACAATAATGACACTCATCATTTTTGGAACTGATTTTTAGGGAACATAGGTGTTTTTAGAAGATAAAATAGTCAAACAATTGTTGGTTGTGCTAAGTTGTGAACTTTAGAGTAAAAACCTAAACATAGCAACTTGCATGAAACATAGTTGTGAAATTGATAGTTGCAATTCAGAAAGTTAGAAACACAAGCATAGAAAAGTTTTAGAAACCACAGGAAGAAAAATTTCATGGTAAGAGGTTGAAACTATGCCAAAGTCATCTAAATTTATGATTCTCAAAAATGTTAAATTTTTTAGAGAATCACAATCATCTACTTCAAGAAGTGTAGGATTCCTTGAGAAATCATTACAAGGAGGAAAAATTAGTAGTTCAACACCACCTTCTTTTGACAAATCCATACAATCAGGATAATTTAATAAGATTTATAATTGTTGTTGGGAACCCATGATGGTAGGCTCACAAGAGAATCTAGGGAGAGCCAGTAATGTGCTCCACCCTAGTGCATCTAGTACACCTACCAAATTTTTTCAAAACCCCATTCAATTAGATCCTAATCAAAACTCTCCCATGAAAGTCATTTCACCCTTTGTGTTACCAAATTTTAAGGGAGTAACATCTGAAGATCCTGATATATTTTTATTTGAGTTTAAGATTGTATGTCAAGCTCATGATTACACTAATGACAATCAAAAACTCAAATTATTTCCTTCCACTCTTAAAGAATCAACCCTACGATGGTTTATAACCTTAGCACCTAATTCAATTCGAACTTGGGATGAGATGGAAAATATATTTTTGGAGAGATACCAAGAATATTGTCAAGTCAAGAATCAAAATAATGAATTGCTTAGAATGAAACAAGAGAAAGATGAAATTTTAGAAGACTATCTAGATAGATTTTCTTTTGTTCATAAGAGATGTGGGGGTGTTGAAACTGAACTTACCAAAGCCATATTCTTGAGAGGACTACAAGATGAATCAAGAGATGTATTGGATATTATGGGAAAAGGAGATGCAAATACACTTGAATTTTAGGAAATCATTGAACTTTGTAAAAATTATTCTCGTTCAAGGCATAGAAAACACAAAATTGGTAGCAATAGAAATGATTTGAAAGAATTCATGAAAGAAGTTGCTAATCTAAAAGATGATATTTTAGAACATCTTGACACAACATTAGATGAAATAAACACAAAGAATGAATCCACTGAACCTTTAGCCATCTATTGTTCAATATGTAAGAAGAAGCACTCTCTTCATGAATGTCCTTTGAACAAAACATTTATATCTGCTACATGTAGCATTTGTGAAAAAGGACACCCCACAAAACAATGTGATTTGTTACCAGGACTCAAAAGTGTCTTTGAAAAACAATCTCAACCTATGAAAGAACTCAATTTTATAGGACAAAGACAAGGGGGTAATTTTCTTAAGTTTCCATATCAAAATTCTTCTCAATTTCCTAAACATTGGGGAAATAATCCTTGGTATATGCCATGGTCTACTTCAGGTCCACTTCAACCACATTGGAGTCAACCACCATGGGCATATTCCCAAGAGTGGTCTCAACCTAGATGGATGAATCAACAATCAAATCAACAACATCCACCATGGTTGCAACCAAAAATGTAGGGACAACAATGGGTACAACAAAAACAAGAAAAACAACCTCCACTTTTAGTTCAACCTATGGCCAATCCAAATAATGTTAAACAAGTAACCCCTATCTCTATGGCTGAATCAAAAAATACAACCATAATAAATGTTAGTGATTGTGACAACACTCAATTGTGTTCAATAAAACCACTTCTTGAATCTATTCCACTTATCAATGTAGAAATATAATCTAAATAAAAGAAAAATGAAAACCCATCTACATTGAAACAACAAAAAGAACATAAAAAAGAAAAACAAAACCTCTCTCAAAGTGATTTAATGAAGAAAGTATCATATCTTGAACAATTTGAGATATCAAAAATAACATCTTCAAACTTAGATGTGGTAAAAGAATTAAAATATTTATATGTTACAATACCTTTACTACAAGCTATTAAATATGTACCAATCATTAATAATATTGTTCAAGAAATGTGTTTTAACAAACCAAGAAAAAAGAAGAAAATATATCCTAAAATCATACAAGTAGGTGGAAAATTAGTAGACTTGCTTGTAGGAAAACTTACTCCACCTAAGTATGATTGTCTAGGAAGCCCATGGTTTCTTGAATCAAATAAGGAAAATAAAAAGAACATTTCAACTTTGGCCTCCATAGTTGTAAAGGATAATGTAGAAGAGTTGGATTCATCCAAAAGGTTTATGTTTGATGAAAATGTTCTAATCAACAAATTTAGAGTTTAAAGATGAACCAATTACTGTCCAACAATTACTATGGAATGAAGAACAAGAACTTAAATATTTGTCACCCATTCCAATACAAGATAATTCTTTTTATTTACCACATGGATGGCATCATCATATTTTCTCATATTTTCATTTCCATCTATCAAATTTAATTCCTTCAAGAATTATTTTTGATAAAGATACACAAATCTTCCATTCTCTTGTATCACACCATTGCTCTCTTAATTCATTAATGCATAATTTTCAAAGAATCAATTCAATACATCCTGGTACAAAATAAATTGAAACACAACCAAAATAGCCTTTGAATATTAGTAGTTGGTTGACTAATGACCAGGAAGTAAAATTATTTAATGCATTGATCCAACATCCTAATGCTTTACTAACACTTCATACATCTTTAGAAGTTGGCATTGAGTTGTTGTAGGTACAAAACAAGAGAATTTTGTAGTTGAATGCATTGGATGAACTTTGGTTGGAAGAACTTCACCAAATAAATTTCATTCAAAAACAATGAAGAATGTGGCATGATGATCACATTAGAAGCAAGAAGGATGAACTAGAAGTGTTTGAGAATGAATTTGTTCAATTTTCTTTAGTTGATAATTTAAGGAGGACATTAGTGGTGAATGCACATCAATTACAATGGTACCATAAGCCAATACCAAAGGTGGAATTTGCTCAATATTTCTCATAGTCAAAACTTGCATATGATAGAAGAGGCTTCCTCTTCTGACAGATATTCCGAATGATCATATCTTTGAATCATGAAAAAAAAAATGAGAAAAAAAAAGAAAAAAAGGAAGAGAGAAAAGAAAAAGAAAAAAAGAGAGAAAAAAAAGAGAGAAAAAAAATTGTAGCATAAGGCATGTCCCACAAAATGCAGATGTATGAGGACATGCATCAATTTCAGTAGGAAGAAGGAAAAATGAAGTCAATACTTTATTTTCAGCAATAAGGAGGAAATGATGACATGAGAAGATTCTTATTGCTCATATGAAAAGAAAGGATGATGCTTCATTGTTGTTGTTTTCTTGCAAAAAAATAGATGTGTTTTTGTAGAATAAGGATTGTTCTTATCCAAATAAAAATGAGAGACATTCTCTCTCATTAAAGCCTCATGAGAGACATTCTCTCTCATTGAAGCACCTAAAAAAAAAGATAAAATTTGGTTAAAAACCAGAAATGGCAGCCTCTTCTAATGAAAAAAAGATATGAAAAAAATAAAAGATATGAAACAAAGATGAAAAAAAAAGAATAATTAAATAGTGAAAACCTTTTCAAAGGTGCTATTGAATTAAGACTTACATGAAAACCAGTTTTCGGTATGTTTATCTTTTTGATCTATCCATCATTGTTCCACCATTGTACAAATCTCACCAACTACACATGTGTTTTGTTTTTTATTTTAGATACTCAGCTAACGATCATCAAAAGCAACAATTTGTAAAGTGTATGATAAATTTTCAGGACAACTAGGTATGTGTTTCTTGCATTTTATCATAGTAGGCATTTAGCATGTATTGTATGATAATTTGTGTTTGGCATAAATAATTTATAAACCTGGCAAGTAAAAATGGATATTCTCTCCAAAATATCAAAAATTACTCTATTCTGCCCTTGGTCGAATGAGAAATTCAAGTTCAGTTGCAATAAAATGGAAAAAAGAAAATAGAGCTCTAGAATGAACAACTCTGGAATGAAAATATAATTATGGGTGTATATATGCAAAAAAATATAGAGCTCCAGAATGAAACAGAGCTCCGAAATGAAATTGCATGTTCTATCGTTTGTATACAAGGAAATAACACAAAGCTCTAGAATGAAATAGAGCTCTAGAATGAAATTGCATGTTCTACTATTTATATGTAGGGAAATAATACAGAGCTCCATAATGACATAATGCTTCGAAACAAAGTTTGAATATTCAAAATTGTGTTGTAGCACAAAAATTCAAATCCAGTTGGCGTGCACATGCGGGATAATAATAAAAAAACCACATGATGCAGGCTATAACCTCTGTGAACTCGGGCATGCCTTTCCAGACAAACACATGGCAGCCATCGAGTAGGTATATTCTGAAATAGTTTGAAAAAAATGAGCAACATGCATAAAGATGAAAATGCATGGGGCATGCATAAATTTAAAAATATGGCATGCATAAATTTAAAAAAATATGCAGGGCAAAAAAAATTGAAAATGCACGAAATGTGCGTTTAAGGAAAAAAATAGTGTACCCTGCATTTGCTGTTTTGACATTGTGCCTGTATGCTTGAGTTTTGAAAATAGTTTAGCAAACCCAGCTGGAGTAGAATTGGGAAGGGTGACCATCCTGGGAAGTCCTAGTTGATGTATTTGCTATTTTACTATTTTTCCCATATTTTTGAATTTTAAAAATAATTAAGCAAGACCAACATGGATTAGAACTAGGAAGGGTGACCAGCCTTGGAAGTCCCATTGGGTGCATAGTTGAAGTACATTTTTTTCCTGAGTGTAGTGGCCTTACCAAAAAAATAGAAGTTGAAAAAAATGACGACAAGAGAGCAACAGTAGTTGGTGCACTGTTTTCAGCCAGCTATCAAAAATAGGACACAAAGAAAGAAAAAAACTGAAGGCAACCCTGCAAAATAGCCAAAATCCAAGAAAGTCACTTTTAGTGAAGAGGTTACTACTCAGGCATAAACATCTGCACAATATGAATGCTCAAATTCTGCAATAACTAGGTCTCTAGCTGAAGTAGCAGTTTCATCAAAGGAAGAAAAACTTGATTCTAATTTTTTTTAGTAAAATATGCAAGAAAAACATATGTAGGAATGAAGAAGCTAAGGGATCAACAGGGACACAACGACTAAGGAGGTTCACAAGGCTACAAAAAACTTTGTTATAGAGGATCTGGCTGAAGCAGAAGAAAAAAAATCTAAAACACAAACACAACCATCTTCACCCCTCCTCTAAGAAGAATTTTAAGGAGGATTCAACATGATACAGGTGCAAACACTAAAATAACATCTCCTGCACCATTCATATGAATAAAAAGAGAAACTTGATAATACATAAGCAGTAATTAAAGAAAATAAATTATCAATTGTTACAAGAAATAGAAGAATTGAAAATAATACTGGCACCATTTGAGGCACTGCCCACAATTTTAGATTTTGGCAAGGAGGTGGCATAAATTCTACTTGAATTAGTAGGGCAGGTTCCAGAAGAAGAAATGCAAGTTGATACCCACAACTACCTCAAATATCTAAGGAGGATAATCTGGAAAATACACCTAAAATTTCTATTTTAATTACTGTTATAGTAAAACAACAACATACAGAACAAGAAACAACATCTGAACAAAGGGATGGAGAGGGGATTACTAATGTCTTGGAAGGATCACATACCTTGGAGATGAGCCAACAAAAAAGTTTATAGCAAAATTTTGAAAAATAGGTCATGCCAACACTTTCATACACAACTCCTGAACATCTTGGATCAACTTCGAAACTTCTTGTAAAAACACAGTCTCATTACGGAGCAGCTTCGAAACATCTATAAATTATGCCATAATGCATTGAAAAATCTCTAGAACAACAAAAATGGCAAAGCACATTAGAGAGTGAGATCCCTGAAGCACAAGAAATCCCAATACAAATAAGTACACCACTCCAAGCAGTTCAAAATCATTTTTTTACAAGTTATATTAAAAAAGAAACAAACTGCAGAAAATTACAGAAATTACAAAAAATTACAGAAATTATAGAAACTACTACAACACAAGAAATAGCACCCCTTGCACCATCCAATGATAAAAAAAGATAAAAAAGATGTTTTAACAACATTTGGTTCAAATTTTTCTAGGATGCATGAGGGCATGCATCAGGTCAAGTTGGGGGGATGATGAGGCCTAGAAATACCTCATTTTTGTTATGTTTTGAACACTAAAATACTACAATAAAAACAAAATATGATATTATTTTATTCCAAATGTGTGATTAGAATGCATTATTTGTTATTTGTTTGCATGATTTAATATGTAGAGCACTATACCCCTATTTTTTATTGTTTTGTAGCATTTTTACTCTATTTTTTACATGATTAGTTAGTAAAAATGCATAATAAAATTGGTAGCCAATAAGGATTGTTGAGATTTATGGTTGCATGATATAATTTGAATATTTTCCCACTTTGAAAACAACTGGTAAGATGATTTGGCATCAAAATTCAATATTCTACTGAAAAATAGGACTATTTAGCTACAGCCGTAGTCCCATACAATTTCCAACCACCTGTCATAATAAAGTGAGGCATGTAAATTATCAACAAAAGCAAAAGGAAACGATGGGAAATTGTTGAGGAAAACTAGGAAAGACTCTTGATCCACCTAACAAAACTTCAATGCGGTCCAAATAAGAGTAGCAAGACATAAAGGAGAAAATGCAGGATAGTTGCGCACAACATATAAATTCCATCCACTTGTCACAATAAAGGAGGGCATAGAAATATTCAAAGGTAGCAAGTAAAACTAATGGGAATGCATATAATGAGATCATAAAAGACTTATTATCCACTTGGAGGTATTATAACGTAGTTTGGTTGATAGCAATAATAAAAATCATATGTTCTACCTAATATTATGGAATGACAGACATAAATGGACTATTTCAACAAGAATAGATACAACTGCACCCAATTCACAAGGAGAAATATATATGGATGAAAAGACAAGTTTAAGATACATATTAAAATCATTCCTAGCTCCTTCCCATCTAATTGTAAGCATGGAAAAGCAAATGGACAACTGCTGCAGTAGATTCTATCCTGAAATAAACTAAATATGTTGCAACCAAACAAGCAAATCACGAATAAACAAAAGAATAGTTGAATCTGTAAATGCAGCGTGAGTGTAATAAACATTATAAATAGAATTCTTCCTCAATGTTTGAGCTAGTAGGAAGTAGTGGAGTATAAGTTAAGTACTTAATCAGAAGAAAATAGAAAATAGTCAAAAAATGCTCTTGTGACCGTTGTAATATGAATTGACAATCTGAATAAAAGTGCAGTTTTCATGTGTTAATTTTGTGAGTTGTGAGTGATTAGTTTTTAGTTCTTAGGAGTGTTTTTACATTCTTCTAGATTGGAGAGCAAGGGCCCACTCTCAGGCCTAGAGGAAGGAGCTAATTTAGCAGGTTTCATGACATTTTCTTACTGTAGTGACAGTCTGAATAAAAGTGCAATTTTTATGTGTTAATTTTGTGAGTTGTGAGTGATTAGTTTTTAGTTCTTAGGAGTGTTTTTACATTCTTCTAGATTGGAGAGCAAGGGCCCACTCTCAGGCCTAGAGGAAGGAGCTAATTTAGCAGGTTTCATGACATTTTCTTACTGTAGCATTTTCTTATCAGATTCTTGCTCAAGATTGTTTAAGTAGAACTAACCCCTGTTTTAGCATAATGATTTCTAAATGTTTTAAAGTATGATTTATGTGCAAATTTTGTAGTCAACTAACCCCTATGATGTGTTTCCATTTCCCCTATTTTTTGCATTTTTATTTTAGCAACTTTTTCTATCAGTTTATTGCAACAGATTCTTGACAACTTTCTACAACAGTTTTCTGACAACTTTTTACAAGTTTCAAATTGACATGAATTAAATCCAGTTGATTTCAATTAAATAATATTTCTATTTTAGTCATTTCAAATTAGCAAGCGTAATATAGGTTTCATTTTAAGCAAGTTTCAATTCTACATTTTTAATTTCCTACAAGTGTAGTTAATTGTCAATTTTATGTATTAGAAGTAGTTTTTAATTTTTCAATTAAATTTAGTTTCAATTTATGTACATTAGGATTAGTGTGATCTTAAAACCACCCAAAAAACATCAGTTTCACCGAAAAAATACTTGTAAATTGAATGCCTGAACTAAAACTAGCCAAAGCCTTCTATCGCAGACAGCCTTGGACATTGCCCTGGATTTGACAAATATAAAATTAAATGATGAAAATAATGACACTCATCACCATTCAAGTTAAAAATTGAAGGAGTTATATCAGGTTGTACTGCAGGGTTTCTAAAGCACTAAGAAGCTAAGTAGTATTAGTTATTAAATATTATATTTGCTTGGCTATTTCTCTCATATAAGTCTATTATTTTTTGGTATTGTTCCTATGACTATCTACCTAGTAAGACAAATATTACCAAAGGGTTTTCATGTATGCAACTAATTTTAGACATGAGGATGGGTATTGGATTTATGGAAACTCCATTCTACCTGTGCCATTTATAGACATGATTGTTTTACTACAATCACCATATTTAGATACTATCTTGTGCTTTTCACAATCACCTCATTAAGGGGTGATATCGGTTCAACATATTTATCAACATTGTCTAATATGGATGCTTCTAATTCTCTTTGAGACCCTATGGTAGATCTATAAGTTTCATCAAAGTCAACATTGGGGTCCTTTTCTTCTTCAAAATTATAATCTTTATCTATCCAATCCCTAATTTGAAGTTCATGATCACAATTAAGCATAAGAGAATGAACAATATAATCTTCATGGTGAATAGAGTATGCAAGTTCCTCTTCTATTTCTAACAATTTAGAAAAAAAATTCTTCTTAGACCTAGTAGTCATTCCAACACCCTTGGAAGAAGCAAGAGGATCCAAAGGGCACACAAGAAACCTACTCAAGGGCAACTAGATTTTTACTAATTTTTTTATCCTTAAGAAATAAAACTATAAAAAACCCTCACAACAAATAAAATTAGATTTTCAAGGTATCCCTAAGAGAAAAGAGAAAAACTATTGTAGGATTATTAAGATTTTATCTAACAATAGATACTAAAATAAAACCCATGACAAAAACCTACTAAATCCTATGGGTAAAAAATAGAAGAAAACAAACACCTCCAAAGGCATATTCATGTTGCCAAAATATTTGCAGGAAAAGGGGATATCTTACACAATAATACAAATTAATACAAGATAAACCAAATTGCTTAAACTAAGATAATATAGTAGTAAACTAACAATCAAAGCTAAAAACTATCTTAATCTAAGCATAAATTATGTAGAGCATTTTATATTAAACCATAATAAAATTATTGGTAAAAAAAATGCTTGGATTAATGCTAATGTAGTGAAAATAATTTACTTGACACTTAGGGCATAAAGGACCAGATCATATCATAATAAGTATAGTAAAATACTTATTTTCATTATTGATTACTTACAACGTCACCATAGTAACTAAGGAGAGATCATACTTTGGTGACGTTGTAAGTAATCAATAGAAAGTAGTCCATGAATGGTAATTAGTGACCTTTTGCTACAAATCCTGGTAGAGAGAGAGAGCTAAGAGCAGTGTTAGTAAAAGCATAAGAATTCTAGTAGAATGTATTGCATATATTTGATGAGAAAATAAGGAGATCAAACAGGTATTTACAGTGGATGAAATAAAAAACTTTCCTTCTAGAGCACATGTCTGATTCTCACCCTTTTTAAGGTCATAAAATTTAAACCATTGGTCCAAATAATGCATTGTTGAACCTTAGGTGTAAAAGCATGCTAGAATCATGATTGTAGGCCAAAACCTCTAAAATTCATTTGATGAATAATTTTTTTTCTAAAATTGGTATTCTTGGTACCATTGCTTTGTAGGACACATGCTTTCATAGACACGTGTCAAAACATCCCTTAATTATGATTCTATCTTTTTTTTGGGGGACGGGTTTAAAAAAGTTAGCAAGTAAAAACATTAAGGAAAAATGAAAAACATGACAAATGATAAAAGAAAGGAAACCAAAGCCACCATCCAACATGGCTCACTCTCATCCTACCCAAGGACTAACAAAGTTAGTCTACCCCTATCACGTATATAAGAGAACAAGACTCTCAACCACCAACAAAGTCAATTGTTAGTGTTTTTTTTACAAATACACTCATGAATATTAGTCATTAAATTTTTTATTTTGGAAAAAAAACTAAGGTTGACAACTCATATATGAAATATCCTTTTCAAACTACTTGTTGAAAAAATGTAAGTGCATCCCCTCTCTACTTTGTTTAATTTGTTCTTCTCGTTATTCATATTTAACCAATATATTTTGTAAAATGATGTAAAAGAGTAGACTTTTTAAATGTTTAGAATAATAAGGCAACAAGATTACACATAACTTTAATCCTCACACAACATAATACTCCTATCTATTTTTTTAGGAATTTCTATTTTATGTCTAGAGACAAATATTTTGTTAATAGACAAATATTTTGTTAATAAACATAAACTATTTTTTAATATATTTTCTCATCATTTTTTGGGAGACATTGAATCTAAGCTAAAAGTTACAAGGAATTTTAGATTATATTTACATATTTTATTCTTAACTTATTCTAGTGTTTCATATGTTTAGGCATAGTGTAATCAAACTAATTTTTCTCTATCTATATAATGTACCAAATAACTAAGATACTAGAAACTTGTCCATATATTCATGTCTATTTATTCTAGGTCATTAGTGAAGTATAAAAGCTTATATGAATTTTGAAAATGATTTAATTAGCTTATTAGACTTTGCTTTGATATGATTTTATTGTTTCGATGTAGTTTTGATAGTAATTTTATAAACACTACCGAGGAAAAAAATCTAGGAAATTTTCTTATTTATCATCTATTCCAAAAAAATAATGGTATCCTCTTATATGAAAAAATCCTTGCTAAGATTTAAATTTTATTACTTCATTATGCCTCTTTATGACCAGTAACATTATATTTTGAAAATGATAACTTTATTTGCCATTTTCTAGTTTCACACAAACCTATTAAAATTGTGCCTTTAATATGGGCCATTCATGAGAATTGACTAGGAATGTGCCTCAAGGAGTATGGATCAAGGAAAGTAACAAATGTATTATATGGTTGGAACAAAGAACTCAGTGTGTTGATTTGATTGTATTTGATTATTACACTAATCTTGAAGTAGAACATTACCTACTATTGAATTTGTTTTATTGAAAATGATGCAAGTTGTATGCTAACCAACTACATTTGGGATGGATAGAATAATATTTTTCTAAATTCCTTGTAACTATGTTTGCTAGAAAATTAATTATTATACTCTAAAACTGAGATTTTTTTATTGTTCTTAACTCCCCTATTGAAAAATTGAAGGTCAAATTTTTCATGGTTGCCTAGAAGAGAGAGGAAATACAAAAACTTGGTTTTGATGTGGTAGATTTTATAATTATGGTTATGCGAATTACATTCCTCTAAAAAGGAGTCTGGTTGGAGTATATACTCATATTCTAGGAATGTGGGAAGTAGAAAAGGTGTGAGGTTAAAACTTTATATTTATGAGTGGAAACTCTAGTAACTATGGCATAGGTTTATATGTTAGAAAATGAATTCTAATAATTTAGAATTTTGTGGAGTTGGATGTGATGGGCCTAAGTTTTTCACTTTAATTGTCAAACCAGGATTACAAGTTTAAAATAAATATTGCTATATATGAGCCAATGAAAAGAGTTTAGAGTGGTTCTATTTTGCCATGACTACAACTAAAATCTAGGAATTGAAAATTACTAAAGAAACTTCTACAACTATTGTAGAAAGAAACAAAACCTACCTACAACCTAATTCCTAATTTAGCAGGGACAAAAATTCAAGATAGTCTATTGAAATAAGGTGGGCCTTACCTAGAGAACCTAGATCTGAATTTTTCCCTTAAAATAATTACTAATTAACTACAAAATTTAATTTAGCAATTAAAGGAAATAATATTATCAACATAAAAACAGGAACAACAATTTTAATCAAAATAACACTTTATTTATACTAGCATTTTTTAGGAAGAAATACCTTACAATGGACATTGTCTAAAAATAAATAAATTAATTACCTATTTTTATGGTTTAGAAAAATTCCCCTTATTACAATATAGGATGTCTAATTTATAGAAAATCCCTTATTTCTACCTTCTACAACTTCTAACCTACACCAAAATAGATTACGTTCTAAAAACAAATCTAACAAGTTTAACCTTAGAATGGAAGTCAACCTTGCTATTTCTTTGGTACAAGAGGGATTCTAGCAACTACTTCCTTATTTGGCATGAGACACTTATGTCCTACCTGAAATCCAAAAATTTGCACCATATAAAATAATATAAAGCGAAACCGAATGAATACACAACGATAGAACAATGTAAAATAAGACAAATCCTTTTATATTTTTATATTGTCTTTCAAAGTGTTATAATAAGAATCCCATATTAGGGAATGCTACCAAATCGATACAATTATTTACAACATCATGAATAAAGTCTCTTGGTACAATAGAAGAATCTCCTTGCTAACGTAGTTCGTGAGGGAGCAAATTTTTTAGGATCAATGTGTGTGTTGTATCTTGAGTCTTTCATTATCTTCGAACCTGTAACTTGCACACAATGGAATGGAAGCAAATCAGTAGCATGTGCGGGGCCTACTAAAGTTGGACCCGTGTTCAATTGGAAGATTAATGAAATGAAGAAAAAGTAGGTGTCTGTATGCGATAAAAGAAATCTTAACTATTGCAAACCAGTAACATAAGCATATCTATCCTAAAAATAAAAATAAACTATAAAACAGATCACTTGACCATGACCGTCTCGAGTCGAAACAATTTCATCTACGGATCATCTCGAAGAAAGACATTCATTGTCACAGGCCTGTGTTTCTTTGTCGCCAAGCTTGAGAGGTGTTTGGGGTAACCTGGAGAGTATTGTTGACAAATTTTCACTATGGGGAGGTGAGTTTAATGAACTCAAATGGTTATCATAGTGAGGGTTGTTGGTTATGCGAGGTAACAAAGCTCAATGTTCAATCCTTTGTAGCAGTCCAGTAGCATGATCTTAGCAGTGAGAAAAACTTGTGGATTGATTTTGGTAGCACTTTGTTGCACAAATTCAAAAGCTTCTCACTTGACCATAGGCTAGGGCACTCTGCATAAAAAAGTAAAGGGACAGTTTGCATTGTACAAATAGATGCATGTCCCATAATAGTTGATTGCATGAAAATTAATTCAAAATTATCTCATGCATGGCATCTAAAATTGGTGCAAGATCATGCGTGGCACTAAAAATCAATTTCAACTACCAATTATTATTTTTATTGTTGAGCAAGGTGCAGGAACAGTATTGTCATTGTTGTCAACACAGTCAGACAGATCGGTTGATGCAGTGGACAGGAGTTAAGAGGTTATTCAGAGTATGTATAGTGATTCCCCAAAAGATAGAAGTGGCCCATACGCTAAAAATTAAAAGAAAATCACAAGGAAGAAAACTGTTGCGATATCGCGACATGTTGAGAAGAAAGCAAAAATGTTGCGATTTTGTGACATGTTCAGAGAGAAAGCGCAAGCAAGCAAAACTGTCGTGATATCGTGACATGTTCGGAGAGAAAGCGCAAGCAAGCAAAACTGTTGCGATATCGCGACATGTTCGGAGAGAAAGCACAAGCAAGCAAAACTGTCGCGATTTCACGACATGTTTGGAGAGAAAGCGCAAGCAAGCAAAACTGTCGTGATTTCACGACATGTTGGAAGAGAGAAAGCGCAAGTAGAAAAAGTGTCATGATTTTGCGACATGTTGGAAGAGAGATAGTACGAAAGAAAAAGTGTCACGATTTCATGACATATTACAGGAGAGAGAGTCCGAGAGAAAAAGTGTCGTGATTTCGCAACATATTGCAGGAGAGAGATTTCGAAAGAAAAAGTGTCACGATTTCACGACATATTGCAAGAGAGATAGTACAAAAGAAAAAGTGTCACGATTTCACGACATATTGCTGGAGAGAGAGTCCGAAAGAAAAAGTGTTGCGATTTTGCGGCATATTGTAGGAGAGAGAGTTCGAAAGAAAAAGTGTCACGATTTTGCGACATATTCTAGGAGAGAGAGTCCGAAAGAAAAAGTGTTGCGATTTTGCGACATATTGTAGGAGAGAGAGTTCGAAAGAAAAAGTGTCACGATTTTGCGACATATTCTAGGAGAGAGAGTCCGAAAGAAAAAGTGTCACAATATCGCGACATGTTGGGTTTTTCGTCACCCGAAGGCAAGAGAGAGAGTCCAGGAGAAAAAGTGTCGCGATATCGTGACATGTTGGGTTTTCGTGACCCAAAGGCAAGAGAGAGAGTCCAGGAGAAAAAGTGTCGTGATATCATGACATGTCGGGTTTTCGCGACCCGAAGGCAAGAGAGAGAGTCCAGGAGAAAAAGTGTTGCGATATCGCGACATGTCGGGTTTTTGCGACCCGAAGGAAAGACAAAGAGCTAATGAGAAACAGTGTCGCGATATCGCGACATGTCGGGTTTTCGTGACTCGAAGGCAAGAGAAAGAGTTAAGGAGAAACAGTGTCGTGATATCGCGACATGTCGAGTTTTCATGAATCGAAGGCAAGAGAAAGATCAAAGGAGAGAAAGTGTCACGATTTCGTGACATGTCGCATTTTCACAACTAAAGGAGAGAGAAAGTAAGAAGGCATAAGTGTCACGATATCACGACAAAAGTAAAGAGGAAGAGTACGAAGGTGAAAGTGTCGTGATATCACGACATGTTGTGTTTTTGTGGATACAAGCAAACAAAAGAAGCAAGGAGGCAAAAGTGTTGCGATATCACGACATGTTGTATTTTCGTGGGTATAAGCAAACAAAAGAAGCAAGGAGGCGAAAGTGTCGTGATATCGCGACATGTGTTTTCGCGAGCAAAAGCCGAGAAGAAGACAAAGAGGTAGAAGTGTCACGATTTTGTGACAGGTCGTTTTGGCGCGAGCTAAGAAGAGAACCCAATCGAAATAAGATATGTGACAGTTAACTGAAGTTATACGGCAGTTACAGGTGCAGTTACAGAGAAAAATCATGCAGCTAGAATAAGAAGAGTTAACTGAAGTCAGTACGTCAGTTACAGGTGCAGTTACAGAGAAAAATCATGCAGCTAAAATAAGAATAGTGAACTGAATTCAGAACGACAGTTACAAGGCCATTTACGGAGTGAAAGCATCAAGCGGCGATTAAACTGAAAGTCATCAGTCGAAGACCAAACAAAGAGCCGTAACTATTAATAGGATGCATGAGAGAATATTATGTGATAAAGGAGTTACATATAGAAGTTTCTATTAATAAGTTGCATGCAAAAATATGGAAGTTAAAAATAGAATCAGAACTTTGTTATAAAAGAAGGTTTGCGTGGAGAATTAAAGTGTTGCTGAAGAGAGTGAAAGTGCTGCTGAAATAGAGGGAAAGTGCTACAAAAGGAGGGTTGGAAGAGTGTCGTAAGAGAGCATTAAGCAGATCCGTGAGAGCCGAAAGAGTGCAGTAAGAAGCGCAGCAAGAGGGCTGTAATAGAGCCGTAAAAGTGCAGTAAGCAGAGCCATAAGAGTGTGTGTTATTTTGGTGAATAGCGAGAGAGGTTGGGTTAGTAATAGACCAGTCAGGGTCTTGTATAAGAGAAGGCATCTTTATGTCAAACTTATATTTCAAAATTGTAGTCCAAGTTGGTGTTTGGAATTAGGGGTTGGTGCTCCTTTCTATTGGTGTAGATAAATTAGGGGTTGGTGCTCCTTTCTGTTGGTGCAGATAAATTAGGGGTTGGTGCTCCTTTCTGTTGGTGCAGATAAATTAGGGGTTGGTGCTCCTTCCAGTGGGTGCTGGTAAATTGATTGTAAAATTGATATTTTACAAAGGTTGGATTTGGACGGGAGTCCAAGCAGTCATTTTTTAGGAGTAACCAAAACTGGTGAACCTCATTACATCTTGTGTTGTGTGATGCTCTCTTGTTATATTTGCTTTATGTGGTTTTAAGCTTTCATTGTTTTGGCTTTAAGAGTTGAAGTTTTTAAGTTTTAAAGAGCCACACTGATTCACCCTCCCTATCAATGTCATTGTGAGACTAACAATTGGTATCAAAGCCAAGTTCCTGAATAAAGCTTAACCAGCTAGGGTGATCTTGGATTAGTACACAATGGTAGGTGGTGAAGGCTTCTCATCAAACAAAGCACTATTGTTGGACGAAACTAATTACTCATTTTGGAAACTCAGGATGCAGACATGTCTTTGTGCTTTGGGATACGACATTTGGGATTCAGTAAATAGTGGATACACAATACCCACCACTCCTCCAACCGATGCTACCGATAAGAAACTGTTTGAGAATAACTCTAAAGCAAAGAATGCTATCATGTGCGATTTAGTGGATAGTGAACTGATAAATATTATGAGTTGTAAAATGACAAAAGACATGTGGGACAAAATAAGGAGCATTCATGAAGGATACGACAAGATCAAGGAGGCCAAGTTACAAACACATCGAGCTCAGTTTGAAGCATTAAAGATGAATGACGATGAGAACATAGAGATATACATGCTGAGAGTTAATGGAATCATTAATGCGATTAGAGGACTCGACAAGGAAATGGAAGATGCAGTCGTCATGAAAAAGGTACTAAGATCTCTTCTCCAAATATTTGATTCTAAAGTTTCAGCAATAGAAGAATCTAAAGATCTAAATACTTTTAGTATGGATGAGATGCATGGTTCTTTGACTACATATGAGATGAGAATAGGAAAAACTAAACCCACAGATAGAGAAGTTGCTTTTAAAGCACATAAAAATATAAAAGCAAAACAAGAATCCGAGGAAGAAGAGACATCAAATGAAACGGAAGCAAACTTTGTTTGGAAACTAATAAGAGGAAAAGGAAAATATAGAAAAAAGCTACCACTTAAATGTTTCAACTGTGGAGGCGTTGGGCATTTTGCGACTAACTGTCCACTTAATGAGAAGAACAAAAATGATGAAGGATCGCACCAAGAAAGAAGTGACTGGAAGAAGAAAACAAATTTCAGAAAATGCAACTTCAAGAAGAAAAGTTTCATCTCCAAGAATGTCAACTCATCAGAAGACAAGCTGCAGTGAGGATTCTGAAGAGGAAACAGGTGAAGCTCTTTTCATGGCATTTGAAGAAGTAAAACTAGAAAAGGTTGAAGAAGTGAATTCTGAAGTATATGATGAAAACCTTGAGGTTGAAGTAGATCTAGAAGGTGAGTTGATCGTTGCACTTGAAGAGTTGGGTATAGAAAGGAAAAAAACAAAAGACTGTCCAAGAAGTTGGAAAAATATGAGGATAATATTGAAGATCTCTTCTTACAAATTCATAAAGCCAAGAAAATAGAAGAAGCCTTGAAGTCACAGATCAATGAGAAAAATATTGTTTGTTGCAAACAAGAAGAGGAGATTGTTTTATTGAGGAAACAACTAGAAGAGGCCAATACAAATCTCAAATTTGAGAAGAGCACATAGTTGCTAGATAAAATGATAAGGCAACAAAAAAGCCCCATATGTAAGCTTGGTCTTGGATATGAAGCTGGACAACCTTCATCTTCTAAATATGTAGAGAAGAAGAAATCCACTACTGAAGGATCAAAGCAAGAAAATCTTGAAGCTGAATCCTCAAAAGGAAGAAAATCTCAAAGGAGATCTACAACAAAGCAACCACAACAAAAGAGGTTCTATCACTCTCACTTTATTCATAATAATGCTTTTAATGGCTATTGTTTTAGATGCAACCATTATGGTCACAAGGCAATTTATTGTGGATTGAATAATAGATCAAAGAGTTATCTTGGTAGAAATACATCCGTTATTCCGGTTGAACACCATGTGCAATGTTTTAAATGTAATGGTCATGGGCACATAACAAGGTCTTGTCCAAGAACTTTTGCATCTAATTTAAGGCAAGACAATAGATTTCATCAGACGTAAAGAGTGCAACACAGACAGGGAAGAAATCATGTGCATCAAAGAAAGGAGAATAATCATCCATCAAGGATGTACAAGAGACAACCACCCAAGAGAAATGTTCAAGTTCACAAAAAGGTTCAAAATAGGGATGCAGTTGAAAACCTTCAGCCTAAGTTCAAGAAATATTGGAGAAAGAAATAAGAGAGGAAATCGTGTCTCCTTGGACTAAAGGCGATTACTCCTCTATTGCACTAAGCAGCTCCAGGTAGCACATCCTCAGGGGAAGCAATGTTAAATTTTTATTTTAATGCTCCTATGTATTTGTGTGGTTATTTGAGGATGAAAGGAAAGTAGTCGAGGAGTTGTCGTATAGTTGTCAAAATGTGTTTTTAGTTCATGTAGATGTTTGTGGAGATAGTGTCAAATTGATGTGCTTCAGCAGAACAACATGGTGAACAGTTAGGTTTTTGATGCAGTAGCTGATAGGCATTATCTGAGATAGAACATGCAGCACAAGTCGACGTGTCATGGAAGCATAAGTTGGAAGGTGCTGGTTTTGAAGCCTGTAACATTCCCAATCTACAAATAAAATAGAATTTGTGTTGTGAGTGGCAAGGCCTGCGTTTCTTAACCAAAAATACAACACATCATTTGGTATAAGAGAGCATTAATTTTCTCTAAAGAAGTAGCAGTTGTCAAAGATATGGCAGTCAAAATGCTGAAGAAATTACGCGTAGGCTACCTGGAGAGTCGATCATTTTTGATTTGGGAATAACTTTTGTGCAGCTGAAAGTTGAGTGTTGATCATACTATACTAAATAAGTAAAAGCAAGGTACAATAAGAATTCTAATATGATGAGCAGAGATTAGAGTTTTTATCCAAGAAGACTTTATGACAAAAAGAGAACCAGTGGAGGTGCATTCTATCTTGGAGACAGGTTGGTTGCGTGGACCAATAAGAAACAAGAGTCAATCTACTTATCCACAACAGAGACATAATATATTGTAGCGACAACGTGTTGTACGTAGGAGAAAGTTGCAGAAAGTGAGGTTAAGTTGAATTTTTATTCCAACATATTATGGAGTGGTCACTTTTCCCAAGAATTGACTAGCTATCAAGATCACATTCTCAAGGGGAGCATTTATATATTTGATTATCTTTTTGCTTATGTTTGTAATTTTTGCTAACTGTATTAATTTATGCCTGAGAATGTTGTGCATGGACTCAAGGGGAGTCTGTAGCAGCCCTTTGGTATTATTTTCAAATGGGGAGAAGAATCACAGGAAATTGCACGTGTGTTGCCAACAATTCCAAAGGGGGAGATTGTTGAGCAAGGTGCAGGAACAGTATTGTCATTGTTGTCAACACAGTCAAACAGATTAGTTGATGGAGTGGAAAGGAGTTAAGAGGTTCTTTAGAGTATGTATAGTGATTCTCCAAAAGATAGAAGTGGCCTGTATGCTAAAAATCAAAAGAAAATCACAAGGAAGAAAACTATCACGATATCGCGACATGTTGAGAAGAAAGCAAAACTGTCATGATTTCGTGACATGTTCGGAGAGAAAGCGCAAGCAAGAAAAACTGTCGTGATATCGCGACATGTTTGGAGAGAAAGCACAAGCAAGCAAAACTGTCGTGATATCGCGACATGTTCGGAGAGAAAGTGCAAGCAAGCAAATCTGTCACGATTTCGAGACATGTTCGGAGAGAAAGCGCAAGTAAGAAAAACTGTCATGATTTCACGATATGTTGGAAGAGAGAAAGCACAAGTAGAAAAAGTGTCACGATTTCGCGACATGTTGGAAGAGAGATAGTACGAAGAAAAAGTGTCACGATTTCATGACATATTGTAGGAGAGAGAGTCCAAGAGAAAAAGTGTCACAATTTCGCAACATATTGTAGGAGAGAGAGTCCAAAAGAAAAAGTGTCGCGATTTCGCAACATATTGCAAGAGAGATAGTACGGAAGAAAAAGTGTCGCGATTTCACGACATATTGTAGGAGAGAGAGTCTAAAAGAAAAAGTGTCGTGATTTCACGACATATTGCAGGAGAGAGAGTCCGAAAGAAAAAGTGTCACGATTTCACGACATATTGCAGGAGAGAGAGTCCGAAAGAAAAAGTGTCACGATATCGCGACATGTCGGGTTTTCGTGACCCGAAGGCAAGAGAGAGAGTCTAGGAGAAAAAGTGTCGCGATATCGTGACATGTCAGGTTTTCGTGACCCGAAGGCAAGAGAGAGAGTCCAGGAGAAAAAGTGTTGCGATATCGCGACATGTCGGGTTTTCACGACCCGAAGGCAAGAGAGAGTCCAAGAGAAAAAGTGTCACGATATCGCGACATGTCAGGTTTTCGCCACCCGAAGGAAAGAGAAAGAGCTAATGAGAAACAGTGTCACGATATCACGACATGTCAGGTTTTCGTGACTCAAAGGCAAGAGAAAGAGCTAAGGAGAAAAAGTGTCACGATATCGCGACATGTCGGGTTTTCGCAAATCGAAGGCAAGAGAAAGAGCAAAGGAGAGAAAGTGTCACGATTTCGTGACATGTCACATTTTTGCGACTAAAGGAGGAGAGAGAAAGTAAGAAGGCAAAAGTGTTGTGATATTGCGACAAAAGCAAAGAGGAAGAGTATAGAGATGAAAGTGTCGCAATATCGTGACATGTGTTTTCGCAGGTACAAGCAAACAAAAGAAGCAAGGAGGCGAAAGTGTCGCGATATCGTGACATGTGTTTTCACGGGTACAAGCAAACAAAAGAAGCAAGGAGGTAAAAGTGTCGCGATATCACAACATGTTGTGTTTTTGTGGGCGAAAGCCGAGAAGAAGACAAAGAGGCAAAAGTGTCATGATTTCATGACAGGTCGTTTTGGTGCAAGCTAAGAAGAGAACCCAGCTGAAATAAGATATGTGACAGTTAACTAAAGTTATATGGCAGTTACAGGTGCAGTTACAGAGAAAAATCATGCAGCTAGAATAAGAAGAGTTAACTGAAGTCAGTACGTCAGTTACAGGTGCAGATTCTGAGAGAAAAATCATGCAGCTAAAATAAGAATAGTGAACTGAATTCAGAACGATAGTTACAAGGCCATTTACGGAGTGAAATCATCAAGCGACGGTTAAACTGAAAGTCATTAGTCGAAGACCAAACAAATAGCCGTAACTATTAATAGGATGCATAAGATAATATTATGTGATAAAGGAGTTACATATAGAATTTTCTATTAATAAGTTGCATGCAAAAATATGGAAGTTAAAAATAGAATCTGAACTTTGTTATAAAAGAAGGTCTACGTGGAGAATTAAAGTGCTGCTGAAGAGAGTGAAAGTGCTACTGAAATAGAGGGAAAGTGCTGCAAAATGAGGGTTGGAAGAGTGTCGTAAGAGAGCATTAAGAAGATCCGTGAGAGCCAAAAGAGTGCAGTAAGAAGAGCAGTAAGAGGGCTGTAAGAGGGCCATAAAAGTGTAGTAAGCAGAGCCATAAGAGTGTGTGTTGTTTTGGTGAATAGCGAGAGAGGTTGGGTTAGCAATAGACCAGTCAGGGTCTTGTATAAGAGAAGGCATCTTTATGTCAAACTTATAGTTTCAAAATTGTAGTCCAAGTTGGTGCTTGGAATTAGGGGTTGGTGCTCCTTTCTGTTGGTGCAGATAAATTAGGGGTTGGTGCTCCTTTTCGTTGGTGTAGATAAATTAGGGGTTGGTGCTCCTTTCTATTGGTGCAGATAAATTAGGGGTTGGTGCTCCTTTCTATTGGTGTAGATAAATTAGGGGTTGGTGCTCCTTTCTGTTGGTGCAGATTAATCAGGGGTTGGTGCTCCTTCTAATGGGTGCTAGTAAATTGATTGTAAAATTGATATTTTGCAAAGGCTAGATTTGGACGGGAGTCCAAGCAATCATTTTTTAGGAGTAGCCAAAACTAGTGAACCTCGTTACATCTTGTGTTGTGTGATGCTCTCTTGTTATATTTGCTTTATGTGGTTTTAAGATTTCATTGTTTTGGCTTTAAGAGTTGAAGTTTTTAAGTTTTAAAGAGCCACACTGATTCACCCCCCCTCACAGTGTCATTGTGAGACTAACATTTATTATTTTTATTTTTGAATATTTGTGACCATATTAGGTCATGATGGTCGTAGTCCTGAGATCATGTCGGGTCGATATGGTTAGGTAGCTTATAGGAAACGTTTCCCAATGTTGGTAAAAACCATCAAATTAGCCCTAAGTATGCCCAAGGTGGACTGTGGGGGGTAGAAAGGAGATCTTTTGGTGAGTCTCCTTAAGAGAATGCATTTTAGGTGTTTATAGATGCCCCTTTTTGGGATGCTTTGTGTGTAAGCACAATGCGAAGCAAAAATAGATAATAAAAAATGGTTGCATTGATTATGCATGATGTTTATTAAACAATTCAACGTGAGATGCCCCAATTATGGAAAGGGTGCACATCTTTGAGTCATTGCTTCCAACACATTGATGGACTTAGGTTTGATCTTGGTGACCTTTTCAACCATTGGTAGACATTAAGAGTCTACATAGCTAGGTTTTAGGTATACCACTGATCTAATATTGATATAATTTTATCCATTGATGGACATTAGGTGTTTAAGGGGCTAGGACTTAAGTATACCAAGGATTTGTTTTATTAAGCTTTTTGCTTTTACCCCAATAAGGAGGGTATATGATCATTTTTGGTAATGATTCTTGGACGAACGCTATTTTCACTTTTGAGTGTTTGATTATTGATTTGATTTTTGAAAGATGAATTTTGCATTTATATGACTACCCCCTCAAGTAGTGAGTTAAGAGAGGAGATGTAAAATTTTTATAGCGATGAGTTGCTTGACTAGAATGAAGTTATCAATTGGATGCCTTTGGAAATTGATGGAATTTTATGTTTTTGTTATCGTATCGACCTACGATGGTGGTAGGTTAACTGTGTTATTTATTTATTTTTTTAAATCATGATCGTACCAGATTACTGCATGTCATCATGTGACTATCTTGGATAGTTATGGTCGCGATGGGCTATAAATAGCCAATTTCATGATTTTAGGGTCATTTTGACAGTGCAAGACAAGGATAAAATGAGACGGGGAGGAGGAGAGTGAGTTTGTGAAGTGATCCCAAAAACTCAAATGACCAACATGACTGATCCATCAGGCACATCGACAAGTGAGGAGTCGGTGCTAGGAAGGTAAGGACTATAATCCTGATTTGTCATCGTTGTTTTTGTTTTAGTAAAATAAACCCAAAGTAAGATTAATGGTAAATGAATGGGTGGGATGGGTAGCCTAGGCGAATGAAAAGATGGGTAGATAGATTTTAATTCTTTTTCCTTCTCCTTTTACTCTTGGTTTTCTTGTGATGTTTGCTTTTGTTTATTTTATTTTTATTTGATTAATTTTATTTATAATTATTTTTTGAATGCTTGTTTATGTGCTTTGTGGAACATCTCGGGTTGAGGTTGAGACAGTCCCTCTTTGAGACTATCTCGGGTTGAGACAGTCCCTCTGTGAGATTGTCTCGTCCAAGGTGGTCATCCATCTCAATCTGAAATGGTCAACTTCAGGGATCACCTTGGGTAGAGATGGTTGTGGTCGGATACCGTCTCAGCTTGATATGGTCCTTCTAAGGAATTTTTTTTTGGAAATGGTTGTTTTCTTTGTTTATTTTTTTATGTTTTTTTATCAAGTTTTTGCTCTTGTAGCAACTTATTAGAGCTCGATATTGCTTCACGAATGTCTTTAGGGAGACTTGTACGATGGTGCTGGGAAATGAGGATGATTGGACATGGCTGAGGAACTTGGTCCTACTATATACTATTCATCTAGAGTCTATTCATGTTGATCAAACCTATTTGATGACCTTGATAGATATATGGGATCCACAGATGACCATATTCATTTTGTTGACCGAGGAGATTATTGTGACTTTGGAGGATGTTTACCAAATATTTTAGGTCCCTATTAAGGGAGAGCCCATTGTGACTGCCCCAATTGGCCAACAAGAGGCAATATTGCGATGAGTCTATGAATATCAGTGGATACATGTAGAATACAACTTGGATAGCGATGGGGTGAGGGTCAGTGTTGGATACACCACCAGATTGCTAACAATAAGGCATGTAGTGCTCATATCATTGATATTAAACTTTATTTTTCCAGATTCTTCCAATGTGAGGTTCACTTAGAACCTATTGGATCTTATGTAGGATTTGGTAGAGCAGCCTAGGATCATGACCTAGGGTACTACACTGCTAGGATAGCTCTATAGGGAGTTTTATGAGATCCAAGAGAGATAACAACTAGGATTGGGATGTAGCTTCCTTCTATATGTGTGGGGATGGAAATAATTTAGTTTTGACCATACACTAAGAACATCTAGTGGGTGATGACTTTGATGTGCCATTGAAAAATGATGCAGAGGATCCAAGTACCATTGTTGAGTATGATGCTTGGCTTGCTGCCCAAATTTTTTAGGGAGACGCAACAACTAGAGAGGCAGTGATTGGAGGTTTTGAGGTCTATTCTTCACAGTGATGAGTGCACCACCATGTGGATATATATATGGAGGCAATAATAGCATAGAGAGGTAGTGGTGGTTCAAATACTCCTGTGGAGAGTGATAGGAGAGGTGGTGCAAATGAGGATGATCTCCAAGAGTAGATTGCCACCTTGTGATAGTAGGTGTGTATCCTCCAATGTTAGATGACTTATAGGGAATTTACCCATGCTAAAAATCAAATCTAGTGGGACACTGATAGGGAGAGATGGCAAGGTTGGTCAGAGAAGAGAGACACCTTATGGGTATATATGGCAAGTTTGTAGGATGAGCTCAATATAGTGACGGTAGAGTGAGATGCTCTACAAAATTAGATGGTAGGGTAGGTAATCGAGTAGGGCTAGTCATTGTCAGGTGGGCAATCGATAGATGAGGTTGCCAAACTACGGGTAGAGAATGTCCAATTATAGGTCAAGGTATCCAAATACCTCTCATAGCACCAAGAAAATAAGGAGTACATGGAGCGACTAGAGGATATTATTTTCAACCTTGGAGGGGTACTTCCCTCATGAGCTTCCTCATCTCTGTCCCATCAAAGCCAACACAATGAAGCCTTAGTAGAACCATATGTGAGATCGCATGTTCCATGGTTTTCAAAGTTAGGTGCATCCCACAGGTTAGGGGCTAGTGGATCTAGGTAGCCTCGTAGAGATGAGGTTAAGGGCAGTAGTGAGAGTGGTGGTATAGGGCCAGCCTGAGCATGGGTCTCTATGTATTAGCTTCTTATTTTTGGATGTGAGGTCTGAGGACTCACTACTGATGTGCCATTTTCATGATATATATATATATATTTATATGATATGACTTTTATTGTGGTCTATCATGTGTTTATTTTTGTTATGTAATGATGTGTAATTGTAGATGCATAGATGTATGATAGATGCTTATAGATGTATGCCTAGATGATATATTTTGTTAAATGGATGGATGCTTTTGATATGATGATGCATAGAACTAGGTATGCCTATGATGTACTAATGATTTATGATAACTTAATTAATGCACATTGTGGATGTATGCTTAACTAATGAAACATAATGAATGATTTTATGATGTAATAACACACTAAGTATATGCATTATAAAAATGTACTAGAGTCACAAATCAAGATGTAAACAACCTCATCAAGAGCATACACCTGAATGGGAATCCAACGAGAAATGATATGCAATGAATGATAATGATGGATTCTGAATAGTGAGAGGTCACAAGGGAACAATAAGGTTTTTCATGAGACTCAAACACCCTAGTTGACCAATCAAAAACCATATATTGGCCATGTAAGAATCTAAAAGATAACAATTTTCTAGGAAGACCATGATACTCAATATCCTTATGTGTGCATAGTGAAGTTCATTACCTCGACTTTGGACTTGGTTGGACTTAACTACTCTGAATGCAAGCCATCAACAAGCTAGCTCAACCACAAGCTGACATTGGTCTGTACAAAAGAAGGTCACTAATGTGATAGACATATCACCATGTGTAAGGCTACTCCACTACTAGGCCAATGTCTATAGCCCATTGTTGGCGATGGAGATCACCCCATGGTTTTTAAAAACTAAGAATTCTAGGGATTCAAGCTCTTTTTCTTCTTCTTTTTTTTTGGATTTTTGCTTTGTAGAATTTTGGGGATACTTGCTCATTTTGTGGAAGAGCAAAGGATTTTATTGCTTTGTGATGCTTTTTGGGATACTTGCTCATTTTGTGGAAGAGCAAGGGATTTATTTTTTTTTTTGGGATACTTGCTCATTTTGTAGAGGAGCAAGGGGATTTTTTTTTTGAGGGGGAATGAGCTTGTCCTTTTGTCAATTCTTAGATTTTTAGACCATGCACATAATAGGATGAGCAAGGAAAATTTTCACTTTTGAGGCAAAACTTACATTGTAGTGTCATATTTCCTTGTCCAAAATCATATTTAATATTTTGAGAATGTGTTTGGGATTTTGAAATAAACAAAGTATGACCAAAGCAAGATCCTATCATCAAACATCAATATGGTTGTACAATGAAATCTGAAAGACCAACTAGGGATGGTTGAATGATCGAAAGACCCTATTGGACACCTTGTAACCACTACTTGGGATCAAGTAATGGGTGGATGGACATCATGGATATGTGGATGTATGATCAATGCATTGGGGTGTATGCCCAAGATAAAAGATATTACATCAAGGCAAGTGACTCTGGTACAAAATATGATGTTATATGAAATGCATAATGCAAGACTAGATGTATGCATCTATGGTGAATATAATACCTAATGCAATGGAATAAAACATGCAATTAGCCAAAACTATGATTAATATTAAATGCAAGGTATTATGTATGATGGTATGTAATGCAATTATGATGTGAAATGCAAAATTATTTTTGTTCTTTTTGTAATTTTATATTATTTTTGTTTTTATTATATATTTATGCATAAAATACTCGTAGGTGGAGAATATTGAGTGGTTTAGGTTCCTCAACACCCTCAAGTGAAGCTAAATGATAAGTTCTAGGACCCAACTTCTATGTTATGATGAATGGGCCTAACCAGTTTATCATGAATTTGTCATGCAAATGTGGTGGCAAGTTAGAATTTTGCTGGTTTTATTTTAACACAAGATCATCAACTTTGAACTCCCTAGGATAAACCCTTGTATCATAGGCTCACTTAATATGATCTTGATAAACATGAAGATGCTCAAGAGCATTAATGCATCATTCATCAAGAAGTGTAAGTTGATCTAGGTGAGCCTATCATGTAGTATCATCATCGATGAACTCTTGTAAGGAGATGCACAATGAAGGAATCTCAAGCTCCAAAGGCATGATGGCCTCAATACCATATACAAGCAAAAATGGAGTTGCCCTAGTTGGTGTTCGAATGCTAGTTCTATAAGCCCAAAGTGCAAGAGGTAATTGAAGGTGCCAATCCTTGTGATTATTGTTTACTATTTTCTTAAGAATGGTAATGATCATTTTATTCTATGGCCCAACCTACGCATTATCTTGTGGATATTAGGGAATTGAAAAGCTATGTTGGATATGATACTTGTTGCACAAAGCTCTAACATCCTTATTTTTAAATGGTGGCCCATTATCTAAAATGATCTTGGATGGAATACCAAAATGACATATGATGTTATGGAGTATGAACTCCATAATGCATGCACCTATCATAGTGGTAAGGGGAATAGCTTCCACCCATTTTTTGAAGTACTCAATGGTCGTTAGAATGAACATGTGTCAACCTAAATATGGGGGTAAAATTTTACCAATTAGATCAAAGCCCCATTGTGAAAAAGGCCATAATGAATGTATCGGTTGTAAGGCCTATGAAGGTACATGTGATAGATTAGCATGATGCTGACACTTAATGCACCTTTTGACATAAGCACAATAGTCCTTCTCCATTGTAGGCCAATAATAGCCCATTCTAAGGACAATCGTGAGCTTGGGAAATTGCCCAAGTAGATTCTTGGGGCTCTAAGAAATGAAGGAGAAGACCATCATAGCTTCGATGATACAGTATATCTCCTAGCAAGACATATTTTATCACCTTTTTTTTAAATGTATATTTGGCGATATGCGATAATCTCGAAGGAAGATTTCCAAGTTTCAAGAAATATCTGAGTTGTGAGAACCAGTCTTGATATGCCTCAGTTTGGACTAGATGAATAACTTGCTCCTCTCTAGAATCATCTCACACAAATGTGGATTGAGAGAGAACCTTAAGATAAATGGTTGTGCCATTATCAAAAGGTGTTTGTGGGACTAAGGATTCCCAGGAAGCAAGTTTCAAAAAGTCTTGAATTTGAGAGAACCAATCTTGGTATGGTTCAATCTATACCATGTGGATGCTTTGCTCTTCTTTAGAATTATCTCATGATATTATGGATTGCGAGAGTATTTTGACATGAATGGTGGTGATATTATCTGATGGGTTCTACAGGATTAAGGATCCTAAGGAAGCCATTGTATCTACAAAATGATTAGAGGAATGAGGGACAACCTCGATGTCATACCATTCAAATTTAGCAAGAAGTTTATCCACAAGGGCCTTGTAAGATTTCAAGACTAGGCATTTGCATTGATATATTTCCTTGACTTGGTTTATGATGAGCAAGGAATCACCAAAGATATTAAGCTTCTTGATATTCATGGTGAGGGTTATTTGAAGACCCAAAAGGAGGGCTTCATATTCAACATTGTTGTTGGTGCATGGAAAGTCAAGTTTGAATGAAAGGGGTATAGGAGCCCCTTGTGGTATGAAAAACACAATTCCTACACCACCCCCTTGCTCACATTTGGAACCATCAAAGAACAATGTTAGATCAACTTTGTTCTCTAGTTCTTCTGGTTCTCTTGAGTTTGATAATGCAAAAATTGCATCATCAGGTAACTCAATGGTAAGAGGCTTATCATCGAGAAGAGGTGCCTCTACTAATTGATCTATGATGACCTATCCTTTAATAGATTTTTGACTTATGAATTCTAGGTCAAACTCTATTAAAAGCATGATCCACTTTGTGGTATGACTATTATGATATGTGTGACTCATCATATACCACAAGGGGTTTTCTTTAGATATGATATACGTGGTCTGATTGATCATGTAATGATGCAATTTCTTGGTGGTAAAGACCATCGCTAAGTATAGCTTCTTGATGTAAGTATACTTAATCTCATAGCTGACCAAGGTGTGACTAATGTAGTAAATGACTTGCTCCTTATTTACCTCATTATTTTGGGCCAACATGGTCCCTAAGGCAAAGTTAGTGGCTAAAATGTATAATAAAAATGGTACACCTGGTCGAGGAGGAGCTAATACTAGTGGAGAGGCCAAGTATTATTTTATGTCCTCGAATACCTTTTGGTATTCTTGATTCCAATCAAAGGTGACCCCCTTTTGTAGAAGATGATTGAGTGGTCGACATTTATCTGAGAGTTGCGCTATGAAGCATCGAATGGCCTGAATCTTCCCTTGTAAGTTATGAAGCTACTTAAGGTTGGTTGGGGGAGGCATTTCCATGATTACCTTGACCTTGTTTGGATCTACTTCAATGCCTCATTTAGAAATGATATAACCTAAAATTTTCCTAGAAGTTACTTTAAAAACACACTTTTTAGGATTTAATCATACATTGTGCTCTAAGAGGTGATCGAAGACCTTACGTAATACATCAAGATGCTCAATACACTATAAATATTTAGCCAACAAATCATCGACATAGTCTTCAAGAATCTTGTTCATATAGTCATGAAAGATATACGTCATTGCCCATTGATAAGTAGCACCAACATTTTTGAGTCCAAAAGGCATGACTTTGTAATAGAAAGTCCCCCATGGCATTGTAAAGGCCATTTTGGGTTGATCCTTAGGATTAACATGAATTTGATTATAACCTAAGAAACCATCCATAAGGGAAAGCATTTCATGACCTATAAGTTGCATCTACTAGCACATCGATGTTAGGGAGGGGAAATTCATCCTTAGGACTCACTTTATTGAGATATTTAAAGTCTGTGCAAATGTGAATCCTCCCATTCGATTTCTTGATAGGTACCATGTTGGACACCCATTCAGGATAGTCGATGGGTTGGATGAATCCTACATCCAACAATTTTTGTAGTTCATATTTGACCATTAATGCTATTGTTGGATGCATCTTTCTAAGCTTCTACTTGATCGACTTGATTGTTGGATTGAGCATTAAGTTATGAACAACTAAGTTGGGGTCAAGACCTAACATGTCTTTGTATGACCAAGAAAAATCTCTCTTATATTCTATTAAGAAAGTGGTGAAATCAGCATATTTTATGGTTGAGAGGCTTTGTCCCAATTTGATGATCTGAGGATTTTTAGAATCAGTGTTGATATCAACATCAATTGTTTCTTCAATTGACATATGGGATCCCTCTTCCAATTGATGAGGAGTAGGGATCAAATGAATGTCATCAGCTAGATTAGGAGAATCAAATATATCATTAGGCTCTATCTCAGCTTGAAGAACATCTTCGGATGGACCTGAGGAAAAGTGAAATGGTTGTAACATTTCCTCATAGGGTAGGAACTCATAGGGTGATGGTAGACATGCAATGCGATCAAAATCAATGGCCTCAAGGTTGAGGTGCAAAGATTTTGAAGGGTTTCCTAGATAATGGAGTGGTGTGGTGAGGTCAATGGAGATCATATTGATGGATTGTGGATGAACTCCATGCTCGGGTGATAGTGATGGTTGATGATTGGTAGGCACAAATACGTAGGAGGTGGCTAGGGTGGAATTGGGATGATTAGATGGGCATGAGGTGGAAAAAAATTCATCTACCCTCATAAGTAGAATAATGGGAGAGGACTCCTCCTCTAAACTATCTAAAGTGATGGATAGAGTTTCAATGAAATTGACTTCATACTCCTCATCTGATGAGTCAATGAGATCATCTTCATACTCATCTAGATGAAATGAAATCATTTTCGTAATCATCATCTGATGAATCAGAATGATCCATCGATAGCATAGCGATCTAAAAATGATCACTAAGAAAATGAGCATAGCTTGGAGCAACATACTCATTAATGTCGATATCCCCCCAAAGCCTAGGGTAAGGTATTGGAGAGAATCTACAAGTAGCTCATCAGGCATTCTTACAGAATATCCTAATCCAAATTTATCCATAGGTAGCTGATAGCATGGCTCTAAAGGGGTCTAGAGACCTTGTTCATATCGACCTAGGCCATTCCCTCGCCAATGGTAATGATCAAAGTATCATAAAGCAAAGGATGGGTTTGACATATAGTTGATATTTACTTGAAATGGTTCATCCTCTTCTAGTAGGAGAGGTGCATCTGTGGAAACATCAATACCCCCATAAATAAAATTTGTTTGGTTTGGGGGAATCCCAAGGGGAATGATGGTGCCAATAGGTAATGATATGTTGTGAGGTCGACCCAAGTCTCTAACTAACTCGATAAGGGGGTAAATGTGATATTTTGTACTAGATACTCATCGAGTCCTAGGTTGGTCATGTGGACATTGACTTGTGGAGGGGTGGATGATGATGATGATGGAATGTAGGTTGTGATGGAGGATTTGTGATGAATGGTGGTGCTTCTCCTATAGGGGAGTTATTGATAGATGTGGTAGTGATTGTTGAGATTGAAGGTGTAGGAGGAGGCCTTGGTGATTGTGATGTGGATGTGATGGTGAGTTGTGTCTTGAGGTGACATCATAGGTGCCTTTGATGGGTTTTAAATTGGGATATCTGATTCAATGGATTGAGATGGAAATTTTAAGGAAATCGATGATGAGGGTTGGGATGGAGTTGGTGGTGATGAAATGATGGATGATGGTGGTAAATTTAGAGATTGGATGGGGTCATTGGGTCGAATATCTAGATGGGTGGAAGGCAAGGTGTGGTCCTGTGAATGTTGAACCATATTGTAAAACTTGAAGGGCTCTAAGTCTATTGGGATGTAATGAACTTGGCCTTCATGTATATACTTGATGCATTGATGCAATATGGAAGGCACACATTTCATGTCTCGAATCCAAGGCCTACCAAGTAATAGGTTATATTGCATAGCACCTTCCAAGATATGGCACAATGTATGAATAGTCTTTAGTCCAACCTGAATAGGGAGGATGATTGTGCCAATGGTAGAACACAATGCATCATTGAAGGTATGAAGGGTAAAAGTGGAAGATGCAATGTGTGATGGTGGTAGATTGAGATGTTGGAGTGCCATAGTGGTGATGATATTAATTGAGGAGCCTGTATCTATCAAGACACATTTGTAAGGGATCCTATCCACACTAGCGATGATATGCAATGGTGGATCAACTATTTTGATAGGTATCATCTTGATTTTATGATCATGGAATGTAATCATGGGCTCTTTGCACGTTTGAACATGCCCCACAAAGTTGATGAAAGAATTGGGATCTTGGGGTTGTAGTTCAATCGATTTTAAAATCTCCATCAAAGCTTCTTGATGTGGGGTTGATTGTTGTATAAGCTCATATATGGAGAGTTTCATCGATGCCATTTTAAGACTTTGAGTAAGTCTACTTTGTAGTGTAAGCATTGGGTGAGGTGGATGAGGTATGATTGGCATTGGTTGTGGTGGTGCTTATGACGTTGAAGGCATATTGGAGGGGCCCATAGTTTGTGTGGGTTGCATTGGATACCTTCTATTTCTCATCACTATGCTAATCATCCCCACAAAACCTTGGTTAGGTGGGGTGACATGAACCTGATTGACTAGTTTTGGTTGCTCTACTGTAGTGGTCGATGCTATGTTTGGTTCACGTTGAGGTAGGGGGTCTTGATAGACCCCCATGTTTTGATTATTTGTGGCAAGAGGATTATCGATTTGAATTTCTTACCTTTCAATCATGTCTTGCACTAGGTTTTTGAAGTTGTAGCATGATTGAATGTCATGCCCTTTTTGCCTATGGTAGATGTAATATTGATCCTCCTTGTAATATTTAGGTTTAGGATGATTTGGGTCCAATGGGTGAATCTCAGGAAGGGTTATTGCTTGTGCCCCACACAATTGATGAAATATTATTGCCAAAGGTTCTAGAAATGGTGTATATTGGCATGGTGGATGCCTCTATTGAGTGGGTTGTTGATTTTTTTGGGGTTGTTGTGCTTGTTGAGTGTGATATTGCATAGGTGGTGGTTGGGCTTGATAATTTGGTGGTTGAGGTGGGTTTTGATTTGAGGGTCTAGGGACACTCAAAATGATTTGGTTTACTAGAGCTACTTATTTTTGGGTTTGGTTTTGGCCCCCTTTAGTATTTTTTCTAGACCATTCTTTCTTTTGGAGCTTAATTTCTCCTTCTTGGACCTTAATATCCTCAATTACTTTGGCTTGGGCTAGGGCTTCCTCGAAAGTCCTATATTGTTGGAGTTGCAATAAAAGTGATATCTATTTCGAGCAACTCCTAGTGAACATTCGAGTAAGCTCTATGATGGGTAAGGTGAAGGGTAATTTTGACATAATCATTCTCCACCTATTGCCATATTCCATGACTGGCTCATCTTCAAATTGATGAAGGTTAGACAAGTCAGTCAAGTTCACCTTTTTCCTAATGCTAAAGGTAAAGCGTTCTAAAAATGCATCCGCTAATTGCTCAAAGGTGTATATGCTATGGCATGGTAGATGATTATACCATTCCAAAGCACCCCCAACCAATGTTATAAGGAATGTTCTTAACATTAAGGAGTCATTGTCTTGAAGATGAAAGCACATATTGATGAAGCTTGTCATGTGCTCTTATGCATCTTCATCACCTTTGAAATTTTTGAGTTTAGGCATCTCAAAATATGGTGGGTATGGTGGTGATGACACTGATGGATGGAGAGGTTGAATGTTAAGCTACCTTAGTGTGGGTTTTTGGTAACCTAAGCTTTGAGATTATTTTTCTAATGAATTTATTTGGTCAGTAAAAAATTTGTACGCCTCCAACAATATTATATAATACACCCACCTTAATACTTTATTAGGTGGAGGTGGAAGATTTTGATGTTGAGGTGGTGGGTGATAATTGTGATCAATAGGCACCTCACCATAATTTGATTCAAGATAGGTATCAACTTGTTCTTGATATTCTTGTTGGGGTTCTTCATAGAGTTCATCCTCCTATTGATATTGGTATTGTTGAGGTGTAGGAGGTTCTTGATAATGAATAGTTGGAGGCCTCTAATGTTGGGTATGAGAGGGATTTAGGAATGGATGAGGGGAAGGTTTTGATTTGGTCATGGAGGAATATTATGATATTGAGTTTGGTGTTCTAGATGATGTTGAATTTGTTGCCTTTGATGTGTAGGCATTGGTAATATTTGTTGCATCATCCTCTACAACTATTGTTGGTACTCAAGGTTTGGCCTAGGTACTTGATGAGATCTATTCACCTATTTTGCTATGTAAGCATGTGTATTGGTAGTGTGGATAGGTGTGGCTTGCTCTTTAGCTTTGGAAATATCAATGACTTGCTTTCCATGATCCTGAGAGGTGGCATTAACTTGATATTGATGTTGTAGGGTAGGCTTTATGTAATCAGGAGGTATCAAAGCACATCATCCTTGCCCATACTATCTATCATAAGGTGTAATGGGAGGATCAAAGTCACCATCCTTAGGCCCATGAGTTATCATGATAAATGCATGAGCTGATGTGGTAGTTTTGTTATGACCTTGAGTGATGTACATATTCATATAATCATACTTATAGCTCATCCATGGGTGATCAGCTAGGGTGGCTTGAACATCCATGTCTTATTGGGGAATATACTCTTGGTCTTGATCTAGGGGAGTTATAGGTTGAGTTAGGATTTTAATGTATGGTAGGGACTTCCTAGATGTTTTTTCTTGAATGTAATTGTCCCTATACATGGCATGCAAGGTTTCTTGATCTGGATAATCTATATCTTGATCGTAGTTAGGACCTGTAGGTTGATTCTGAGTAATGACTCTCGACATGTCGAGGTAGTAGGATGATTAGCGATATTTGAGCCCTGGGGGTCACATTGCCACTCAGGTATTATAAGGTCTTATGGATTAACTTGAAAGTGATCCATATTTTCTTGTGTTGATTTAGTAGTGTTCACTCATGATTGAGCTTGATGTCTCCACCATAAGTTAAGCAAATGGTGTGTTCATTCTAAACTACATAAACAATGCAAACAAAACAAACAAGTGATTTTGTTTTTAATTTTTATTTTTTTTTTATTTTAATGTTTTTGTTTTTTTTTGTTTTTTATTTTTGTGTGTTTTGATGAATCTAATCCTAGAACTATAGATGGGATGATGAAATGGAAACTAACTGGGTGTGTTGATGTCCACCTCTATGATGAAGGGTGATAACAATGAACAATAATAGGCTTCCTAGGTGGATGTGTAAATTAGGGAAAAATACCCCTAAAAGAGGTATATCTAGTCCTTATGCATGGGTTTTGCTTCACTCTTGTGAGCTTGGATATAAATAATGTATCCATAAATTATTAAGCCCCATGGTATGAAGGGTATCTAAACCTATCCTACTTTGGGATGCACCCAAAATTAGGGGAATTTTTAGTGATGAAGTTCGAAAAGCCACTCAGGGGCTACTAAGGTGTGTAGGGGGCCAATCCATGGTGGGAGATGAATGCCCATGTCATGTGATTGTTATCGATCATTGGTGATGAAATCCAACTAACCAATGTTTTAGATACCTCATGAGTGTGTGTGTAGGTTCCTTTTAATTTTTCCAAAAATAAAATCAAACAACAATCGATGATCTTTCACTAATGCAAATTTTAACCCTAGAATGTAGTATTTCCTAGATAATGATCAACCTTTTAGCAGGCAACAACATAAGCAAACCAAAAAACTGTATATAGAGACCATCTCTCACTGAGATGGTTGTAGATAGGGGACCATATCGACCTGATATGGTCATAGATAGAGATCATCTTGACCTAAGATGGTTGTTGTTTGACTAACTTAAAATTGAAAGCTTTTCAAGTATGCTATAAATAGATATTTTTCTACCTTTCTTTATAGAAATTAGAAAGAAAAATATAGAAAGCTAACCTTGAAAGCCTAAGTTCGATGGAGTTATGTAGATCTACTACTGTTTAACCTCTGATCAGAGACCATATTGACCTGAGATGGTTGTGAAATAGGGACCATATCGACCCGAGATGGTTACATTTGAGTACCTACAAATCATAGAAATAACAAATCAATCAGTCAGAAAACCTGCATTAAAAAATAGGGACTAGGTCCCACCATGATCACCATCTAAAAGCCAGAAATTTGCACCAAATAAAGTAATATAAAGTAGTAATGAATGAATACACGATGATAGAACAATGTAAAATAAGATGGATCCTTTTATATTTTGTATTGTCTTTCAAGGTGTTACAATCAAAATTCCCTCTTAGGAGATGCTACCAAATCGATACAATGATTTACAACATCATGAATAAGGTCTCTTGGTGCAGTAGAAGAATCTCCATGCCAACATAGTTTGTGAGGGAGCGAGGTTTTTGGGACCATTGTGGTGAGTGTTGTATCTAAAGTCTTTCACTATCCTTGTACCTGTAACCTGCACACAATGGAATAACAACAAATCAATAGCATGTGCGGGGCCCACCAAAGTTGGACCCATGTTCAATATGAAGATAAATAAAATGAATGAAAAAATAGGTGCATGTATGCGATAAAAGAAATCTAAACTAATGCAGAACAGTGAAATAAGTAGATCTAACCTAAAATGCAATAATAAATTAAAATAGATCACCTGATCATGATCGTCTCGGGTCGAGATGGTTTCATCTACGGACCATCTTGGGGCGAGATGGTCACTATCGTAGGCCTGCATTTCTTTGTCACCAAGCTCGAGCGACGTTTGGGGTGACCTGGAGAGTATTGTCGATGGATTTTCATTATGGGAAGGTGAGTTTAATGAACTCGAACAGTCACCGCAGTGAGGGTTGTTGGTTATATGAGTTAACAAAGCACAATGTTCAATCCTTTGTGGTAGTCCAATAACATGGTCTTGGCAGTAGAAAAACCTTACGGATTGATTTTGGTAGCACTTCATTGCACAAATTCAAAAGCTTCGGATCTTCAAAACTGAGGGGTGAGTGCCATTTTATAGATCTCTTGACCAAAGCTAGGGCACTCTACATGAAAAAGCAAAGGGGTAGTTTGCATTGGAAAAATAGATGCATGCCCCAAAATAGCTGATTGCATGAAATTAATTCAAAATTATCTCATGCAAGGCATCTAAAATTGGTGCAAGATCATGCGTGGCACTAACAATTAGTTTTTGTTGTCAGTTTTTATTTTTATTTTTGAATTTTTATGACCATCTCGGGTCGAGATGATCATGGTCCTGAGATCATCTCGGGTCGAGACGGTTAGGCAACTTATAGGAAAAGTTGCCCAATGTTGGTAAAAACCATCAAGTTAGCCCTAGGGCTGCCCAAGGTGGACTGTGGGGGTAGGAAGGAGGCCTTTTGGTGAGTCTCCTTAAAAGAACGCATTTTAGGTGTCTACACTATATTTTCAGCTTTCAACTCCTACTTACAAGGGATTAGGCTTGGTTAGCATTCTAGGTTTGAGAAATATTGATTGGAGTTTTCAAGTCTTCTTTGCCATATGTCAGTCCATACATTGCCAGATTTCACTCTGTCATCTACCAAATATCCATTAGGAACTATTGGCTAGACACATTTATATTCTTCTTCAATAACTGTGTCACCCTTTTGTAGTATTTTTAGAAATGTATTTTTGCAGTACTAGGCAACAACTTAACCAAAATAGATAGATATGCTCAACAAGAATCAAATATTATTTTAGCATTTCTCTTTTTTTAGTAAAACACATGATTACTCACATTTAAAACAAGAAGTAACATCTTATTTCTATTCTTAATCAAACTTTATTTACTCATATATACACAAAACATACTTATAAATTTGCATAAGGCTATAAAATATAATCAATTTAGGTGTGAATTAAGAGAAAAAGGATGATAAATGATGGTTAATATTATATCCCATCATTTTATCCCCTAACTGAACATATTGCATGTCCCTATGCAACCAAAATTGGATAACGCTATTGATGATGTTGATCTTTTACTTGTCTTTTGTGCAAAACCCTTTGAAGTAAGTTTTCTCCATCTTATCATAACTGGCTTGTTTTATTGGATCATCAAACTTTGGATGCACAATGTGTTTTGGCCTTTTTTTAACACCTATCGAAGTGGACTGACCCTATACCTTTTCCTTGTGCTTCTTAGAAGTGGATGTTGGAGTAGAATATCCCTTATGTCTTTTTCTTGTCATTTATTTTTGAAGTTTCCTCTTCCTTAATAGCCACGAGTTTGGTTCTAAGTTTGACTCTTTTTGGTATAAAGGCTTCCTAAGAATATTGTTGTGCTTCTTTTCATTTTTCTTTTTAGTCTTTTCATTTGTAGATTTTGATAGTTTATCTTGGGGCATGTGTTAGAGAGTAGCAACTACCTCAAGTTCATTTATATGCTTCTCTATTACAGATAACTCATCATTTATCAGGATTATTGTATCCTTTACTACTTGTACCCTCTCTTTGATACGTTTACTAACAAAGTTATTGTATTCATTGGAGGTGAAGGAGTCTAAACTCCTTCAATGGAATATTTTGTAGTAGCATCCTTTGTAGCTTTTGTTTTAGGAGTCTAAAATTCTATAGTAGCACCCTCCACAACTTCTGCTATAGAAATCTAAAATTTTGTAGTAGCAGCTTCTATAGCTTTTGTTGTAGGAACCTAAAATCCTATAGTAACATCCCCTTGCACCTTGTATATGATTGTGAAATTTTGTAGATCCTTGAGGTGAGTCTTCTTCATTGGATACCTCAACAAATTTTTGCTTCCTCTACTTAACAATAGATGATTATTCTTGAACTTCTTTGCCCTTTTTCTTAGTTGAGGCATGCGTTACAGGTATGAAATTATAGTGGCTCTAGATTTTTTAATTATGCATGTAGTCAACTATCACCTATCAAAACATATCGCCCAACCAATTGTATACCACTTTAAGTTATCAAATCATGTGTGACACATCATCTAACCATGTGGCATGTCACCTGGTAACATTGTTTTGACTCATAATTTTTTAATATCATAATTACCTTGTTGGAATCTACAACAAACTAACTATAGAATACTTTGAGGATGTTATTCGATGTACACCTTGTTTTATCCAAAACATGCAACATATACAAGCAACTAAAAAAAAATTAACAACAAAACAAATGGACTATAGGCCACTAAAAAAAATATTTTGGCAGCAAAAATAGTATATCCCCCAACTGAAGGGTTTTCACATCCTGTGAAAAATAAAGATATGGAAAAAGGGAAAGGAAAACTACATAATGTAGGTTTAAAAATATAGTATACATATATATAAATAAAATAAAAATTATTCAAAACAAGAAAATAAATAAATAGTACCCTAGTTTTAATAGCAAGTAGTTTTATTGTAGAGTGGTATGAATAAGTGAGGTGATATCTAGGCTCCAACAACTATCAGTAGCAACTTGCTAGATTTTGAAACACTATGATTAGGTAAGTTACAATGGTCAACAACAATAAGAAATAAGTTTTTAGATTTTTTAAGGCTATATATGTTATAAACAAATGAGGAACTATAAAAGAATAGAGAAATTAGATCAAGTTCATCATCATTTTTTTTTTTTTAATGTAGAATACTTCTACCAGAAAATTGCTTTTCAGAAGTGTTATGTCCATTTGTGCTTCCAAAGGAGGTTTTCACAATTGAAAATATTTTGCAAGGGTGGAAAACCATAAATTTAGTTTTCTTTTTCATCCTTGGCTTTGTAGTGCCAATGAAGGTTTTCACTACAAAACATTATTTCTAACTTTTATAGAGTTAAAGGAAAGGTCAATGAGTTGTCAAATAAGGCAACTCTTAAATGAGCTACAACTCTACTTGCTTGATGACCTGCTGATAAAATCTATTTTTGAAAGTGGTTTGAGATACAACTTTAGGCGATGTTTTTTAACCATTAAGCCTCGAGTGGAGTCATCAATGGTTTTCATCTTAAATACACTATTTTAAAAAACTTTCTCTATTTTGTATGGATCTAACCACCTTATACAAAGTTTACCTTTGGAATCCTAAAACTTGTAGGCATAGAGTAATGCCCAATCTCTTGGTTCATCTTCTTTGTATCTCATTCTAAAGAGCTCATCCTTTGGTCACGTACTCTAATAGTTATTATATTTTGCCAAAAAAACTTTTTTCATTCTATCATTGCCATCCTATGGAGTAATAGATTCTTTTGATAAGCCTATAAAGCATCTTAAGGTAGCATATTTTAATGTGGATGAGAATAATTTGAGCTTTTGTACATCTATCATATCATAAGTGGAATAGAGTACTTCAAACTCAAAAAGAAAAGCATCTAGATCTTCAATTATTAGTCCATAGAAGATAGGAAGAATTGAAGGAGAGATATTCTTTATTTACCCATCGTCATTAACATCATCTCTTGGAGTATGGATTGGAAAACTAAACATAGTTTGTCCTTCTTGTTCTAGTTCATTAGCCATCTTGTTGACCCATAGATTCCACTAGGATCTGAAGGTTTGTGTTGAAGTTGATGTTGTAACATGAATTGATGGATACCTCTTGGTAGATGATGAGGTAGAAGTTGATGATGACTTAGCTTGATTCTATAACTCTCTCTTTAGTTTTAAGAATTGAAAAATATCTGATTGATTATTGTTTAACTAAGATATAACCTCCCTCCCTAGTAAAGGAGAAAGCTACCAATAAATGATCATTTTTTTCATTGTTTGACTTACATAAATACATCTTGTTAGACCATTTCAACTCCTCTCCTATAATACCTCCCATGTTAGAACCCTATTTTTCATAGCAAGCCATAGGAATAGTCTTGTCTTCAATGGAACTATCTACTTAGAAAGTGACTTCCACCACCATATTGAATCATCATTTGTATCTTCCAATATAGTCTTCTACCCCAACTTTGGAGTGTACTCCCCCGTAGCTTCATTCTTTGTCTAAACCAATTGATCGGTTTTCTCTCACAACTTGATGTCTAGTTTTAAGTCTCCCCACATAGTGTGCCTCTTGGCCCTAAAACCCTAACATCGATGTTTCCTTCCATCCCTATGTCTAATTTGTAGATGATTTTCGGTTAGTTGTTTGTGCTAGAGTTTCAATCCCTTAAGCTCTTAGGGTCTAAATTAAATTATTTGGTAGTCTATGCATACCACCACAATCAATCCAAGGGTTTAAGCCTAGTCTTATCCTTGAACCATCCCCTATTTTCCAGGCAAGCCAATTATCTACAATATAAAAAGTCTAAATCATTGACTTCCAATAGATTGAAATATTATGGGTTTGCTTCACTAGGACCTTTACCTACAATATAATAGGTTTAAATCATTGACTTCCAATAGATTGAAATATCATGTGTTTGCTTCACTAGGACCCTCACTGACTTCCAATAGATTGAAATATTATGGGTTTGCTTCACTGGGACCCTTATCCACTCCTCCACTGTGAGTGACACTAAATAATTTTCTTGTATGATCTTATTCCATAAGCCTTCCTTTGATATTATCTTCCAAACACACTTGATTGCTAGAGTCTTGCTAAATAGATACATATTCTTAAATCCCCATCCTCCATTTTCCTTGGACTTGAAGAAAGATTTCCATTTAACTAGGGGAATACCTTCCCTTTCCCTTTTTTCTATCTATACAAATCTATAGCTTTAACTATCTACCTATCCCCAAAAGAGAGAACTTTCATTGATTACCTAGGTCTAGCATCATCTCTGCTCTAAAAATACCATTAGAGACGATAATGAACATCAACATACTACTCTCACGCATGAAACTTTAGACTTTATTTTAACTTTGAAAAAGGAAAATCAATATGATAAAAACATTAAGCATTTTGCCTTATGAAATCAATTTCATTGGTAAAAACTGTCAAATAAAGCCCAATTCCTTTGTATTCTCTTTTCTCCAAGAGCTAATAAAGAGAATACACTCGTTTAACTTCCAATCTACTTTAAAAAAAATTATAATTAACAAATTTTCACTGCTAGAGAGGAGTAAAATTAATGTCTTACTCGACTGCCATTTAAACACTTACAGCTATTCTATGCTAAATGGGCCCACTGTGGCCCTTTATCCTTCGAATTTCAAGCCTCAATTAAAAGGAGGGGTTAATAACCCTCTATCGTTAATTGATTACATGCCTTGCGTATGTTATGCTCTTGTCATTTCTCTTCGGTTTCTTCAATTGAAGTCTAACTCCGATTCCTTCGCATCCTTTTTGCCTCAATAGAATCTTGGATATCTTCATAGCATAATGAAATCCTTGATTCCAGTGTATATGCTCACTCTACCCCATATTGGGTTGCAACATGACTCTCTACTATTCTTCCCTTGTTCTGTTTCGGACTTTCAGGAGTCTCTCTCGTTAATTGCGTGCTGGGCTTACAAGCTTTGAAATGCGCCAAACTACCAAGTTCTTCCACTGCCTCCACCACATGCTCCACCCTCGCCACCACCTCCACCACCAGCCATGCAAATGTGGCCAACGGAAGTGCCTCTGCATATTCCACACTCTGCCTGGGTTTCGCGTTAGCGGAGATCTGGGCATGGCTCTGCATCTTCTGTGTGTGGCTCTTTTCGTGATCTGGTTGTTGATCTTGAAACGACACCACTCTTCTGAACAGATTTGTTTTTGAGTCCCCCTTAGGGACAACCTCTTCCTTAGTCAACTGATCTTCTGGCCTTTCGATCTCGCTTCCGTTTTCTTCAATGTGCCATATGCGGGAGTCGACGAAAAGTTTTGGCTGGGCACGAAAAGCAGTGTGAAGGTCGTCGACGGCAAGTTTTAGCTGCCTCATCATGGACTCTGAGTTGCATCGACGCATGTGTCTGATGCTGCCCGACAGCTCTCGCAGTAATTTTGCGGCTTCCTGGCTAACCTTGGTGCATGGCTTCTTCAACACCGAACGAACCGAATGTGGCGTCTGTTTTTAAAAGAGGACTCTATATGTCACTGAGCAAACATGGCTAGTTGTGTTGAAACATTGAACTAACATTTGTTACTTAGAATTTATGAATACGAACCTGAATTTCAGATTGCAGAGATCCGTGTAAGGCTACGATAGCATATGCCAAATGACGAAGCTTGGCTCCCATTTTGACATACTGCTTCCATGGATGTCTATGCCGAAATCGGCCATGCCTCGGCTCCCAGCTCGCGAAGGTAGCCTGCGTTTTCAAGGATGGGTCAATATGCTCTAAATTCATAATTATAAGAAATCGTGCGGATATTACATAGTGATTAAGAGTTTAATCTACCGTAGACTCGTCGATGGCCTTCGAATCCAAGACAGGTTTGTATTCCTCGTATATTGAATCATCTTCTAATTCTCTGTCTATTTCATCTTCGTCTATCCTGTTGGATCCATCAAAATACTTTTGGACGCATACTGAAAGCATAAATAAATGCAAAAGTTAAGTTTGGTTGAATTTGTCCGACCTTAATTCCTGTACATAGTCTCAGTGAAAAAGGCGCCTACCACCTACAGCAATCTTAAAAGTTCAAGAGAGTAATTCAAACCAATTAAACTAATTCAATACCTATTACATTGCTGACGGACGGGGTTGCAATAAAAATATAAATTTAAAATGATTGTTTATATTTGCCTTCCTCAAATTTAGCTGAAATTATTTTACCTTCAAGAGATGTAGCCAGACCTTCAAATTTGTTAGCAGTGGAATTGTGAAGATCCTCCCCAGCCCAAACGGGGTAAACAAGCAGACTGGTGATGAGACACACACCGCATCCTATGGCGATTGTGTAGAGGCGCTGGTGTGCCATGCGGAATATGTCGTCCACGCGGTACCAGGAGACTATTATTAAATTGAATGTTAGAAGAAATATTACAACTCCATAGTCGTACCTTCTCTTGATAACTGGGAAGAACCGAGAGAAGGAAGCAGCTGCGCCTGCAAGATCAGAACAGAGTAAAGCATCTATTAGAACAGGGTATTAGAGTGGAATACAATTATAAACAAAAAGAATAAAATTTGAAACGATCAATGTAAGAAGAGAAGAGAGAAACAACCTAGAGCGAAAACTGTGAAACCTATGAGAACAGCCTCGCCCGGTTCACCTGCTTGTTCTGACAAGTAACTTACAGCAATGGCTAATGAACCTGCCACCAGAGTCCCAAATCCCCTGTTCAATCCTTTACTCAACGTAGCCCCTGCGTAAAGATAAGCCCCCAGAATGAATCTCTCTGCTCACCCAAATCGTAAAGACCCTGTGGTCGATTGAAAACTAAAGACCCTGTGGTCGATTGAAAACCAAAAGACCCAATTTTATTTAAAATAAGCAGCTAATCCATACCTGCTGTGAATTCATGAACCACCACTACTGTCATTACAGCCCAAATCGCATTGTCACCGACTCCATTGAACAAAGGATCGATCAGAAACAACAGAGAAACCAGAGACAGTGCCAGCCCAACTTTCACAGAATGTATAACCCTTCTCGAGTCCTCTTTCCCTAACTTCCATACTTTCCTTATAAAAGCCACAATATAAGACCTTATATTTACAGCCCATAATTCCTCTTTTCTCACATATTGTCTATTTCGAGACTCATCGCCACCAGCACAAATATTCAGTTTACACTCGCCATTCAAATCGAGCGCCATTGTACAACCACCTTCTGAAATAGAATGTAACAAACAAGTACATTGCCATTCACTTAAATCCCTAATCCAAATGAAATCTCAAAAGCAATAAACATTGACAAAATATTCAACTAGCTTTCCACTTAAGAAACCAGAAACCCTATGGATTCCTTGCTGCTTCAGCATGCAGGTGTTTCTTATAATATTTAACCTCGGAAAAATCACGGAAACATCATGTGGATTCCAGTTAACTAAGGGACTAAATCCCACAAGTAAAAGCGTGCCCCGCGTAGCCACAACACAAAGGAATAATGGGCCGCCATTGTCAGTACCTGACAGCCTTTTTAATTCATGGAAATTTCACAACACAAAGGAAGTTGCAACTCTGCTTCCAACACGATAAAAATACTCATGAAAACTCTGAGCACCGGCCGGTCTTCCCTTAAGGAATCCAATGTGTCTGCCCCACACTGAAAACTACAACCACCTGCAAATACGGTGCAATCTTAATTGGGCTCAAGGTCGATCTAATTTTTTATAAACAAAATCGTTGGGCTCAAGGTGTCGATTAATTATAAAATTATAAGCAGCTTCAGTCTCATATATCATCATAGATATTCAGTGTATACTTGTCAAAATTTCTGTTGTGGAGAGAGCAATTTCGCTTTCCTTACACGATAGGTTTCGTTGGACGCCAACCTTAAAAAACAATCCAACAAGTCACTGTCCAGAAGGCATCAAAAAACCACACTATCAAAAACATGAAATTCTAGCCCATTGAAAGAGTAGGTGGAGTTTGTTCAACCATAAAGTATATGCGTCAAAGTTATCTCCCAACTTCATGCATTGCACGCTGTATTTCCACCAGTTATGGACACTTTTACTTACTCTCCCTTTTGTTCAAAGCAGGGGTTAGGCGTTGGTAATTTAAATTTCCATGCTATGTCCTATGTATCACGCTTCAATACCTTGAATGGGATACAATGTTATTTTGTTATGGAGGATGGCAATCATTACTATAAGAGTATTTCTTTTAAAATTGGAAAAAAACTTTCTATGGTAGGCATTGTATGCTTTATTTCTAGACATACAAAGACGTGGATATCTTATTAGACATCTGGACCACCCTTCAAACTTATTAATCTAATCATAGACATCTGGACCACCCTTCAGACAATCTCGGACAAATGGAGGCGAGAGGCCGTAAAATTTGTACCACTAATAATCATTAATTAGCAAATAACTCCCCAGTCTCAAAACGTTAGTCCGGAAACATAATTGCATGCAGAGTGGCTGTAACCACTCCCCTATGTAACCCAAAAAAAACATAATTGCATGCGGGGTTTAAATTTTCGCTTGTCATAATGGTATACATGTTATTTTTCATATTGATTTCCTGAACACAAAGCTTTTATGATATTAATAAATTAAATTTGAGAGTTATGATTGCGAGAATAATATAGAAGATGGGAGGTACGATGGTTTGCTAGAGTTTTTTTGGCGGCATGTTGTTGTTTGTGTGCACTTTCATCAACCGTCATACAGTACAGTACTTTTACAGGTTTTAAGCGCATTTGCTACGCTATAGTGAAGTGGTCGCTGAGAGCCATGGCACCAATGAAATGATCCAGAAAGTTTGTCAGAAGGTTTTTATTGATGTAATTTTCCTACATATAGTCTTGTTTATATAGGATTTTGATAAAGCTTGCAATTGGCTTGAGAGTCACACCCTCGTTGGGTATTTTTACGGGGAATTCGTTAATCTATCAATAGATTCAACAAGTCTGGCAACCGGTTGGTTTAAGGGTTTTTTTCATTTCATGTTTGTCCAACTGCAACATGTCATTGTGGTTGAGCAAAGGTCCTTGGTATGTTAAAAATAACTCTTTTAATTCTTCATCCATGGCATCGTAATTTTATGGTTTCTGCTAATGTTTCCCTATGTCTCCTCGTTTGGATAGAATTCACGAGTCTCCCTTTGCCCATCTAAGAGTTCCTATTACAACTTGTTGGACCCATTGGCAATTTTATGTGCATGGAGCCACTAAAATTCTATGTTGTGCGACCTCAAGGATTCTATTGATATTCAGGTTGGTGAGACTCATTTCCAACAACGAATAGTTTATATCAATCTCTCCAACATTTGTTATCATTGTTAGTTTGCAGCTCACAACACAAAAGACTACCCTGTTATGGAGGGTTGGTTTAAAAATTGAGCTCCAAGAGAGGCATCAACGCCTTCGGTCGTAGTTCAATTTTCCCTCCCACTAATGGAGGGGAGGAATGGACATTTATCACCAGGAAGAATGGTAAACGCAACCTATCATAGCCTTCTATGAGAGCTAGTAAAAAGGAGTCTCAACCGAGATCTCATTGAGGGAGTTGTCATGTAGTCACTACAGAAGGAACTTTTGTTTCTCCTGCTATAGGTACCTCTAGTTGTAATACCCAAAAAGTCTCCTTGACTCTTCAAGGCTCCCAGATAGCTAAGTTGTTGGCTATGCTAGAGTCTGTCCCCTCAAGCAGATGTCTTGTCTCTCCACCTAGTATGTCTAATAAATTTCCTTCTTAGAACCCTTGTCGCTTTCGCAGTCTAGCTAGGGAGTCCTTAGGCATCCTTCTAACGAAACAACGACTAACAAAATTTTTCCATAAAAACCATAATAGGTTTCTCACAAATACCTTTGAATATTTTTCAAATTTCGAAGATTCTAAGGTCATAAAAGGAAATATGGTCCTTGATTGTGTCTCATGAAGTGTGTCTTAGAATATCAAGGGTTTGACAGATCCTATGTGCAAGTACATTATGCATTAAGGTTTAGATGACTTCAAGGTCAGATTCGATAATATTGATATTTTGTGCCTTTAGGAAGTCAAAGTCAATACTTCATTCTATCGAGTACTTGTTCCTTTCTCTAGCCTTGAGGCCACACCTTTCATACTATGCATGACATAGGTAAAGGAGGGGTAGTCATCTACCTTTTAAAAACCTATCATTCCAAAATGATCTCTTGGGGATGTGACCCTTCCAATCATGTTGTCTGGGTTATGATGGAGATTGATGGTCATCTTCTTGATGTGCTCAACATCTATGCACTCTAACAATGTTAATGATTGTTGTGTGCTTTGGTAGTGAGCGAGGCTTTATCTTCCCCCCGTTGTCTGGTTGCTCTACAGAGACTTCAATATGATTGAATTCCTGCATGACAAGGTGGGTCTTCTTCCCATGAGGTGGACCATTGAGGAAAGAGAAGCGTGGCTTTTCATGAAAGAAAATTTAGGGCTCTCTGAACCCAATAGCTGCTTCTTACCCTCTTTATTCCATGCTAATGCCTGGTTCATGTGGTCTAATAGTCAACAGGGTAAGATTCATATTGTAAAAGGAATGGATAGAGCCATGCTCTTAGATTCTAATATTTTCTATTTTGAGTGGCCCTTATCTTATTCTCCCTTTGTCTCTATCCACCTCGAGCTCTACTTGTCTCACCATTCTCCTATTTCCTTTCCCATCCTAGTTTCTTTCATCCCTCCTCTTTCTCGATCGTAATTCTACCTTAATACATCTATTCTACACCACCCATGTTAAGGGCCTATATCATCAAAATTTGAAACTTGGTCCCCAGATCAAAAGGGGCTTTGGGTTGAATTGATTGGTGGAGTGTTGCTATCTAGTGCACTACTAGCTTCTTATGCTCGCTAAGGCACAAGATTACTAAGCTTTGTCATTCCTCTAATGTTGCTCTCAAGCAGGAGTTGGAGGTGGCCTCAACTTAGCTTTAGTCCAATCCTTTCAATGAGGATCTTCAGAGGTACCTCGTGGTGGTCAAACATTAGATTCTGATGGTGAAACACTATGATGTCAAAGGGGTGTAGATCAAGATAAGGTTGCACTGGCTTAAAATTGGTGACATGGTGACCAAGGAGTTCTTTTAGTGCTTGCATCCTCACAATCAATTTTTGGGCATTAAAGCCCATAACATCAACAAAGAACATGTTTTAGATCTTCCTAGTATTCTCTCTACTTATGAAGAGCACTATCAAACTGTGTTTGTGGCTTAGGCCTACTCCCCTCAACATGACTAGGATCTTAACTCCTCCTTTTTTGGTCTCAAAGCAGCTTTCTAAGTCTTAAAGAGCTACTTGTGAAAAACCCTCTCTTTTAAGGATTTAGAGGAAGTTCTTTCTCATATGGTTGACGATAAGTCCCCTAGACTTGATGGCTTCCCCTGTGAGTTCTAAAAGTCCCTTTGGAATATTGTTGGGTTTGATCTTCTCAAAGTCTATCAGGAGGCCTTCTCTAGGGGTTCTCTAGACCCTATTATTAATCAAGGGATTATTAAATTTATCCCCAAGGATGGTGATAAAAAAACCATCACCAATTGGAGGCCTATTACTCTCCTTAATGTTTTCTATAAGATCATTACCAAATCCCTTACTTTATGCATCTACCATCTCCTTTCTATTATCATGCACCTAGAGCAAACTGGCTTCATTCAAGGTAGGTTCATCCTTGACAATATTATTATTGTCTGGGAAGACATGGAGTGGGCTCACAATTCCGTGTTGAGCAAGCTGCAGCAAAAGTATTGTCAATGTTGTCAACACAGACAGATTGATGCAGTTGATGCAGTGCACAGGTCAGTAAGAACATGTACAGTGAATTTCTAAGAAGAAAGAAGTGGCCCAGATTCAGAAAAATTGCAAAAAAAGACAAGTAAGAAAACTGTCGTGATATCGCGACATGTTTTCTATCGCGATTTCGTGACATAACGGAGGAGAGAGAAGACGCAGCCAAAAATGTCGCGATTTCGTGACATGTTGGAAGGAAAGAAGCAAAGTTGAAAAACTATCGCGATTTCGCGACATGTTTGGAGTAAAGGTGCAGGCAATGAAAAGTGTCGCGATTTCGTGACAAGTTCGGTGAAGAAGCGCCAAGGATGAAAAGTGTCGCGATTTCGCGACAGGTTCGAAGAGAAAGTGCTAAGTCGAAAAAGTGTAGCGATTTCGCTACATGTTGGATTTTCGCTGGTCGAAGCAAAGAGAAAGTGCTAAGTCAAAAAAGTGTAGCGATTTCGCTACATGTTGGATTTTCGTTGGTCGAAGCAAAGAGAAAGTGCTAAGTCAAAAAGTTGTAGCGATTTCGCTACATGTTGGATTTTTGTTGGTCGAAGCAAAGAGAAAGTTCTAAGTCGAAAAGTTGTAGCGATTTCGCTACATGTTGGATTTTCACTAGTTGAAGCAAAGAGAAAGTGCTAAGTCAAAAAGTTGTAGCGATTTTGCTACATGTTGGTTTTTTGGTCAAAGCAAAGAGAAAGTGCTAAGTCGAAAAGTTGTAGCGATTTCGCTACATGTTGGATTTTCGGAGGCCGTAGCAAAAGAAATTGCAAAGGGAAAAAGGTGTAGCGATTTCGCTACATGTCTTGATTTCGCTAGTGCATGAAGAGAGAGTTGTACGGATGCGAAAGATGTCACGATTTCGTGACATGTTGCATTTTCGCGGGCAAAAGGCAAAGAATAGCGCTAAGGCAGAAAAGCGTCGCGATTTCGTGACATGTTTCGATTTCGCTGAGGCATGCGGAGAAAAGTGTACGACAGCAAAAAGTGTCGCGATTTCGTGACATGTCCCATTTTCGTGGGCAAGAGGCAGAAAAGAGCTAGAGGCAGCGAATGCGTCACGATTTCGTGACATGTCCCATTTTCGCGGGCAGGAGACAAAAAAGAGCTAGAGGCAGCGAATGCGTCGCGATTTCGTGACATGTTCTATTTTCGCGGTTGCATGCCGAAAAGAGAACAAGAAGGCGGAGAATGTCGCGATATCGCGACATGTCTTGTTTTCACGGTCAACTGTCCAGAAAAGGTCAAATGGGCAGAAATGTCACGATATCACGACATGTCTTAGTTGCGCAGGTAAAAGTCGAGAAGCATACATAGTGACAGTTGTCGGGGAAAGTGCAAAAGAAAATCATGCAGCCAGTTATGTAAGAGTTAACTAGAGTCAAAACTAAAGTTACAGGTGGCAGAATAGTGCATTAAAGACAAGAACGGTTGTTACAGGGCCGTGATGTTGCAAGGCTATCAAAAGTGCAGATATACCGAGAATCCCGATAAACGAGAAATCCTCTCGAAGGTTGCGTGTGTCAGAAATGGCAGTTGCGGGCAGAAGAAGAAAGTTTGACTCAGAATTGAAAAGAGTGCCATCGAAAAGAGTAAAGGTGCCGAGAGGGCAGTTGCGTAAAGGATAGAAGATAAGAATGACAGAGCATCGAAATACGTAGAAAATGTTGTCAGAATGCACAAAAAAAGCTATCAGAATGAGCAGAGAAGACTGTCAGAATGAGTCAGAAAGAAAGCGGCTAAAAGACAGAGCACGTCAGAGAGGGTGTGATAGATTGAACGTAGCCGAGAATGCATGAAAAATTGGAGGGAAAAATAGAGCCGTTTTGAAAGAGCCGTTCGAGTAAGCCAAGTATAAAGAATCAAAAAGGCGCAGTAAGTGAGGTTACTGCAACCGTGTTTTTATCTTGAAAAACTAAAAGTGAGGTTGGGTAGAGTGTTGTAAAAAAGCATAGAAAGTGTGATGCAGGAAAAACAACAATAGAACTGAAACCTGGTTTTATTCTTGAAAAATTGAAAGAGAGGTTTTAGTAAGCAATAGAAGATATTGAGTTTCTAACAATTCTCCTTATGCTTCTATGAGATTGATTTGAATGAGCAATAGACCAGTGAGGGTCTTGTAAAAGAGAAGGCATTTTTATGTCAATCTATTATTCAAAATAGAAATCCAAGTTGGTGCTTGGTATAAGGGGTTGGTGCTCCTATCTATTGTTGCTGATAAATCAGGGGTTGGTGCTCCTTCCAGTGGGTGTTGGTAAACTATTTGTAAAGATTGAATCCTTGCAAAGGCTGGATTTGGATTGTAGTCCAAACAGTCATTATTTGAGGAGTAGCCAAATCGGTGAACCTCGTTAAATCTTGTGTTGTGTGATGCTCTTTTGTTATACTTGCTATATCTATTTTTAAGCTTGCATTTTTAAGCATTAAGAGTTGCAAATTCAAATTTTTAAATAGTTACACTGATTCACCCCCCCTCTCAGTGTCATTGTGAGAATATCAATTGGTATCAGAGCAAGGTACCTGAACAAGCTTAATCAGCTAAGGTGATATTGGAAGATACACAATGGTCGGTGGTGAAGGATTTTCATCCAACAAAGCTCCTTTGTTCGATGGAACAAATTACTCTTTTTGGAGACTCAGGATGCAGACATATCTGTGTGCATTGGGATATGACATTTGGGAGTCTGTTGAAAATGGATACACAATACCCTCTACTCCTCCAACAGATGCTGCTGAGAAGAAAAAGTTTGAGAACAACTCTAAAGCTAAGAATGCTATTATGTGTGGGTTAGTAGACAGTGAATTGATAAGGATCATGAGCTGTAAATCGGCAAAAGACATATGGGACAAACTGCAGAGCATTCATGAAGGAGATGGCAAGATCAAGGAAGCCAAGCTACAAACACATCGAGCCTAGTTCGAAGCATTAAAGATGAATGATGATGAGAACATAGAGGCCTATATGCTGAGAGTAAATGGAATCATTAATGCGATTAGAGGACTCGATGAGGAAATAGAAGATGCAGTTGTTGTGAAAAAGGTACTAAGAACTCTCCATAAAAGATTTGATGCTAAAGTTTTTGCTATAGAAGAAGCTAAAGATCTAAATACTTTTAGCATGGATGAAATGCATGGTTCTTTAACAACATATGAAATGAGAATAGGACAAACTAAGCCCTCAGACAGAGAAGCGGCTTTTCAAGCACAAAAAAATATAAAAGCTAAACAAGAATCTGAGGAAGAAGAATCTTCAGATGAAACTGAAGCAAACTTTGTTAGGAAACTAATAAAGGGAAAAGGAAAGTACAGAGGTAAGTTACCGTTTAAGTGTTTCAACTATGGAGGCATCGGGCACTTTGCAGCTAAATGCCCAATGAATGAGAAAAACAAAAGTGATGAAGGGACACACCAAGAAAGAAGTGACTGGAAGAAGAAACCACATTTTAGAAAAAGGAACTTCAAGAAGAAAAGTTTCATTTCCAAGAATGTCACCTCTTCGAAGACAACTCCGGTGAGGATTCTGAAGAAGAAACTGGTGAAGCCTTGTTCATGGCTTTTGAAGAAGAAAGAACAGAGGAAACCCAGGAGTGTGATGAAAAATTAGAGGATGAGGCTGAGGTAGATCTGGAAGGTGAGTTGGTTGCTGCACTTAAAGAGTTAAGTACAAAAAGGAAAAAGAATAAAAAGGTTTCAAGAAAACTTGAGGATGCCAATGAAATAATTATCAGCTTGAAAATACAGACTGAAGAGTTTAAGAAAAAGTCTGAAGATCTTGAAGCACAATTAACCGTGAAAATAGATGAGTGCAACAAACTGGAAGAAGAGATTGTTGGCTTAAGAATGCAGCTAGAAGAAAAGAGTCAAAAACTGAGTTGCTACCACAAACTTGAAGGAAGTTCTATGAAGCTTGATGAGATTATAAATAACCAAAAGCCTACAGGCATTAAATTTGGATTAGGCTTCGTAGAAGAAGAATCATCAATGGAATCAAAGGCCATAACTATAGAACCAATAAAGAATAAAGATAAGATCAGGGTTGATCAAGAAAAACCGAATCATGCAAAAGAAAACAATAAGGCCAAGCATGAAAGGAGTACTGCCAATGATGGATTCACCAAAGTCACATATCAAAGAAGAAGAAGACCCATGGCTCCTACTACAACATGGCAAAAACCATTACCTAGGTACACTCGTTCCTTTTCTGGTTATTGTTTTAAATGCAATGCTTATGGTCATAAAATTTCAAATTGTAGATATAATGTAGGACAAAGGAATTTCACTAGTAGAAATGTTTTTTCACCTTTGATAGATTATGCCGTAGAATGTTATAACTGTCATAACTTTGGACATATTGCAAGAAATTGTCGTAGCTCTTTTGCAGGAAATAAATATCAGGGAAGAAAGTATCAACCAACTGGATTGAAACAAAACAAAAAATTTCTCGAAAAACAGGCACAAGCCAATGAAAGGGAGAAGGCAAAACAAGTGACCAAATCTGCTATCAAATCAGAGTGGAAAGAAAAGGAGCAACCTAAGAAAGATAAGGAATCCTTGATCGTTCAAACAACTCTCAAAGCCCAGAACAAATCTGCACCATGGATTCTGGATAGTGGATGCTCCAGTCATATGACAGGAGATAAACAAAAGTTTGATAAGTTACAGACATACGAAGGTGGTTCTGTAAAATTTGGAAATAATGATGGAGCCAAGATAGTGGGTAAAGGATCAGTCAAATTAAGTGACAAAAAAATCAACTCTAAAGAAGTCCTATTTGTGGTTGGTCTGAAGCATAACTTATCGAGTGTAAGTCAAATTTGTGACAGAGGTCATGAAGTAATTTTCAAGAAGCAGGGTCGTGAAGTAAGAAAGACAAAAAATGGGAAGTTGATAGCTACTGGACTGAGAACTTCTGAAAATCTGTATACTCTCTCAGAGACTTCAGAAGGAGCTTGCTTGGTTGGACAGGAAGAAGAAAATTGGTTGTGGCACAAGAGACTCGGTCATATAAGCTTTGACAATCTGGTAAAAATTAGCTCAAAAAGGGCAGTAAGAGACATACCCACTATTGGCAAACCTTCAAATAGCATTTGTGCTTCATGCCAAAAGGGGAAGCAAACCAGAGCCACTTTCAAAGCAAAAGAGTACTTCACGAGCAAGCCGTTAGAACTAATACACACTGATTTATGTGGACCCATGAGAACGAAAAGCATAAATGGCTACAAATATTTTATGCTGTGTATAGATGACTATTCCAGAATGACATGGGTACTATTTTTGAAGCTTAAATCAGAAGCCTTTGAGATGTTCAAAACTTTCAAAAATCATGTTGAGAATCAATCAGAAAAAGAATTAAATGTTTAAGATCAGATAGAGGAGGAGAGTTTATTTCAGAGGAGTTTGCAGAATACTATGAAAAACATGGGATTAGAAGACAGTTTTGTAGCAAGAACAAAGGGGTAGAAAGAAGAAAGAAAGAAAAGGGAAGGAGGGGAGAGAAAAGTTGGAGAGGGTTTAAAAAAGGGTGTGGGGAGGGAGAAAAAAAAACTATTGTGGGAAGGGAAAAAAAAAAAGGGTTGGGGGAAGTGTTACATTAAACGAACTGAAGACAATCTTGGCAAGTTCGAAGATAGAGCTGATGAAGGTATTTTTCTTGGTTACTCAACAAAAAGCAAAGCCTACACATGCTACAACAAAAGACTAAAGAAAATTGTGGAGAGTGCGGATGTTAAGGTTGATGAAGGTAGGGAACAAGAAATCAGCCATAAAGAAAACTACCCGACTTATGAAGAATTTATTGAAGAGGATGAAGATCAAGAAAAAGAAGAGAGACAGAAATCAGATTCAGATGATTTAGAAATAGAAGAAAACAGGAAATCCAAAACAGGCAGCTGGCAGAAAAATCATCCCAGAGAGCAAATTATTGGGGACCCCACAGTTGGTATTCAAACAAGAAGAAGAGTAGTAAACAACTACTCTCTATTATCCAGCATTGAGCCCAAAAATATTATTGAAGCAAGCACAGATGAAAGTTGGATGGAGGCGATAAATGAAGAACTAGATCAAATTGAGAAAAACAAAACCTGGGAGTTAGTACCAAGGCCTGTAAATAAAAACATAATCGGTACTAAATGGATATTTCGAAACAAATTGAATGAAGACGGACAGGTTGTAAGGAATAAAGCAAGATTGGTCTATAAAGGATATGCTCAAGTTGAAGGGATTGATTTTGAAGAAACTTTTGCACCAAGTGGCCAGACTTGAAGCAATCAGACTATTTCTGGCTTTAGCAGTTCATAGGAATTTCAAAGTTTATCAGATGGATGTGAAATCAGCATTTCTAAATGGAAATCTTGAAGAAGAAGTTTATATTGAACAGCTTGATGGTTTTCAACTCTGTGATAATCCTAACTTTGTTTGCAAGTTGAAGAAAGCATTGTATGGCTTGAAACAAGCACCTAGAGCTTGGTATGCAAGATTGGACAGCTATCTCACTCAGAAAGGATTCAAGAAAGGTATGGTGGATAGCAATTTATATATCAAAACTGAGAATGGCAATCTCATTGTCCTTGTTGTTTATGTAGATGATATAATATTTGGCAACAGCAATGATGAGTCATGTAAAGACATAGCAAATAAAATGCAGAAAGAATTTGAAATGTCTATGATTGGTGAGCTTTCATATTTCCTCGGACTGCAAGTTAATCAAACTGAAAAGGGCATTTTTATTTCTCAAGTTAAATATGTGAAAGAAATGCTAAAAAAGTTCACTATGGAGGATAGTAAGCCTATTAGCACTCCCATGACAACAGGCTGTAAGTTGAGCAAGGATGAAAAATCTCCAGATGTTGATCAAACAATGTACAGATCTATGATTGGGAGCCTGATGTATTTGACAACCACCAGACCGGATATCTTACAGGCAGTTTGCATGGTTGCAAGATTTCAGGCTAGTCCCAAAGAGACTCATGTGACAGCTGTGAAAAGGATTTTTAGGTACCTCAAGGGTACTATGGAGTATGGGCTATGGTATCCAAAAGGAAAAGACTTCACTCTTTTTGCATATTCTGATGCAGATTGGGCAGGATGTATTGATGACAGAAAGAGTACCAGTGGAGGAGCATTTTATCTTGGAGATAAGCTGGTAGCATGGCACAACAAGAAACAAGAATCAGTCTCTCTATCCACAGCAGAGGCAGAATACATTGCAGCAACAACATGCTGTACACAGATATTATGGATGAGACAAACACTGAAAGATCTTGGTATTCACTTCAATGAGCCAATTTCAGTTAAATGTGATAACACTAGTGCAATCAACATCTCAAAGAATCCGGTTATGCATTCCCGCACCAAACATATTGCAATCCGGTATCACTTTTTGAAGGATAAAGTTGTAGAAGGAGAGGTCAAATTGGAGTTTGTTCCAACCACAGAGCAAGTAGCAGATATATTCACAAAACCATTGCCCAAGGAAGTTTTTGAGTACCTTCGGAGTAAGCTGGGAGTGGTCACACTACCCAAGCACTGATTAGCTATGGGGAACACATTCTCAGGGGGAGCATTAAATTATTTATGCCTGAGAATGTTGTGCATAGACTCAGGGGGAGTCTGCAGCAGCCCTTTGGTATTATTGGCAAAGGGGGAGAAGAATTACTATAGGAAATTGAAATTGCACATGTGTTGCCAACAATTCCAAAGGGGGAGATTGTTGAGCAAGGTGCAGCAAAAGTATTGTCATTGTTGTCAACACAGACAGATTGATGCAGTTGATGCAGTTCAGAGGTCAGTCAGAACATGTACAGTGAATTTCCAAGAAGAAAGAAGTGGCCCAGATTCAGAAAAATTGAAGAAAAAGACAAGTAAGAAAACTGTCGCGATATCGCGACATGTTTTCTGTCACGATTTCGCGACATAACGGAGGAGAGAGAAGACGCAGCCAAAAATGTCATGATTTCGTGACATATCGAAGGAGAGAGAAAAAGCTGGAGAAACTGTCGCGATTTTGCGACATGCTGGAAGGAAAGAAGCAAAGTTGAAAAACTATCGCGATTTCGTGACATGTTTGGAGTAAAGGCGCAGGATGAAAAGTGTCACGATTTCGCGACAAGTTCGGAGAAGAAGCGCCAAGGATGAAAAGTGTCACGATTTCGTGACATGTTCGAAGAGAAAGCGCTAAGGCAAAAAAGTGTCACGATTTCGCGACATGTTTGGAGAAGAAAGAGAAAATGCTAAGTAAAAAGTGTAGCGATTTCGCGACATGTTGGATTGTGAAGCAAAGAGAAAGTGCTAAGTAGAAAAGTTGTAACGATTTTAATGTTGATTTTCGAAAAGAGAAAGCGCTAAGGGTCGAAAAGTGTCGCGATTTCGCGACATGTTGAGAGAAGAAGCGCTAAGTCGAAAAAGTGTAGCAGATTTCGCTACATGTTATAGAAAGAGAAAGTGTAGAGTCAAAAAGTGTCGCGATTTCGCTACATGTTGGATTTAAGGAGAGAAAAGAAGATTGCAAAGGGAAAAAGGTGTCGCGATTTCGCTACATGTCTTGATTTCGCTAGTGCATGAAGAGAGAGTTGTATGAATGCGAAAGATGTCACGATTTCGATGACATGTTCATTTTCGTAGTGCATGCAAAGAAAGAGCTAGAGGCAAAAAAGCGTCGTGATTTCGTGACATGTCCTGATTTCTGAGGCATGCAGAGAAAAGTGTACGGCAGCGAAAAGTGTCGCGATTTTGCGACATGTCCCGTTTTCGGGAGACAGAAAAGAGCTAGAGGCAGTGAATGCGTCGTGATTTCGTGACATGTCCCATTTTCGTGGGTAGGAGACAAAAAAGAGCTAGAGGCAGTGAATGCGTCACGATTTCATGACATGTTCTATTTTTGCGGTTGCATGCCGAAAAGAGAACAAGAAGGCGAAGAATGTCGCGATATCGTGACATGTCTTGTTTTCATGGTCAACTGTCTAGAAAAGGTCAAATGGGCAGAAATGTCGTGATATCGCGACATGTCTTAGTTGCGTAGGTAAAAGCCGAGAAGCTTACACAGTGACAGTTGTCGGGGAAAGTGTAGAAGAAAATCATGCAGCCAGTTATGTAAGAGTTAACTGGAGTCAGAACTAAAGTTACAGGTGGCAGAATAGTGCATTAAAGACAAGAACGGTTGTTATAGGGCCGTGATGCTGCAAGGCTATCAAAAGTGTAGATATACCGAGAATCCCGATAAACGAGAAATCCTCTCGAAGGTTGCATGTGTCAGAAATGGCAGTTGCGGGCAGAAGAAAAAGTTTGGCTCATAATTGAAAAGAGTGCCATCGAAAAGAGTAAAGGTGTCGAGAGGGCAATTGCGTAAAGGATAGAAGATAAGAATGACAGAGCATCGAAACACGTAGAAAAGGCTGTCAGGCACAGAAAAAGCTGTCAGAGTGAGCAAAGAAGACTGTCAAAATGAGTCAGAAAGAAAGCGGCTAAAAGACAGAGCGCGTCAGAGAGGGTGTGACAGATTGAACGTAGCCGAGAATGCATGAAAAATTGGAGGGAAAAATAGAGCCATTTTGAAAGAGCCGTTCGAGTAAGCCAAGTATAAAGAATCGAAAAGGCGCAGTAAGTGAGGTTACTGCAACCGTGTTTTTATCTTGAAAAACTAAAAGTGAGGTTGGGTAGAGTGTTGTAAGAAGCATAGAAAGTGTGCTGCAAGAACAACAACAGAAGAACTGAAACCTGGTTTTATTCTTGAAAAATTGAAAGAGAGGTTTTAGTAAGCAATAGAAGATATTGAGTTTCTAACAATTCTCCTTATGCTTCTATGAGATTGATTTGAATGAGCAATAGACCAGTGAGGGTCTTGTAAAAGAGAAGGCATTTTTATGTCAATCTATTATTCAAAATAGAAATCCAAGTTGGTGCTTGGTATAAGGGGTTGGTGCTCCTATCTGTTGTTGCAGATAAATCAGGGGTTGGTGCTCCTTCCAGTGGGTGCTGGTAAACTATTTGTAAAGATTGAATCCTTGCAAAGGCTGGATTTGGATTGTAGTCCAAACAGTCATTATTTGAGGAGTAGCCAAATCGGTGAACCTCGTTAAATCTTGTGTTGTGTGATGCTCTTTTGTTATACTTGCTATATCTATTTTTAAGCTTGCATTTTTAAGCATTAAGAGTTGCAGATTCAAGTTTTAAATAGTTACACTGATTCACCCCCCCTCTCAGTGTCATTGTGAGAATATCAATTGGTATCGAGCAAGGTACCTGAACAAGCTTAATCAGCTAAGGTGATCTTGGAAGATACACAATGGCCGGTGGTGAAGGATTTTCATCCAACAAAGCTCCTTTGTTTGATGGAACAAATTACTCTTTCTGGAGACTCAGGATGCAGACATATCTGTGTGCATTGGGATATGACATTTGGGAGTCTGTTGAAAATGGATACACAATACCCTCTACTCCTCCAACAGATGCTGCTGAGAAGAAAAAGTTTGAGAACAACTCTAAAGCTAAGAATGCTATTATGTGTGGGTTAGTAGACAGTGAATTGATAAGGATCATGAGCTGTAAATCGGCAAAAGACATATGGGACAAACTACAAAGCATTCATGAAGGAGATGGCAAGATCAAGGAAGCCAAGCTACAAACACATCGAGCCCAGTTCGAAGCATTAAAGATGAATGATGATGAGAACATAGAGGCCTATATGCTGAGAGTAAATGGAATCATTAATGCGATTAGAGGACTCGGTGAGGAAATAGAAGATGCAGTTGTTGTGAAAAAGGTACTAAGAACTCTCCATAAAAGATTTGATGCTAAAGTTTCTGCTATAGAAGAAGCTAAAGATCTAAATACTTTTAGCATGGATGAAATGCATGGTTCTTTAACTACATATGAAATGAGAATAGGACAAACTAAGCCCTCAGACAGAGAAGCTGCTTTTCAAGCATAGAAAAATATAAAAGCTAAACAAGAATCTGAGGAAGAAGAATCTTCAGATGAAACTGAAGCAAACTTTGTTAGGAAACTAATAAAGGGAAAAGGAAAGTACAGAGGTAAGTTACCGTTTAAGTGTTTCAACTATGGAGGCATCGGGCACTTTGCAGCTAAATGCCCAATGAATGAGAAAAACAAAAGTGATGAAGGGACACACCAAGAAAGAAGTGATTGGAAGAAGAAACCACATTTTAGAAAAAGGAACTTCAAGAAGAAAAGTTTCATTTCCAAGAATGTCACCTCTTCTGAAGACAGCTCCGGTGAGGATTCTGAAGAAGAAACAGGTGAAGCCTTGTTCATGGCTTTTGAAGAAGAAAGAACAGAGGAAACCCAGGAGTGTGATGAAAAATTAGAGGATGAGGTTGAGGTAGATCTGGAAGGTGAGTTGGTTGCTGCACTTAAAGAGTTAAGTACAGAAAGGAAAAAGTATAAAAAGGTTTCAAGAAAACTTGAGGATGCCAATGAAATAATTATCAGCTTGAAAATACAGACTGAAGAGTTTAAGAAAAAGTCTGAAGATCTTGAAGCACAATTAACCATGAAAATAGATGAGTGCAACAAACTGGAAGAAGAGATTGTTGGCTTAAGAATGCAGCTAGAAGAAAAGAGTCAAAAGCTGAGTTGCTACCACAAACTTGAAGGAAGTTCTGTGAAGCTTGATGAGATTATAAATAACCAAAAGCCTACAGGCATTAAATTTGGATTAGGCTTCGTAGAAGAAGAATCATCAATGGAATCAAAGGCCATAACTGTAGAACCAATAAAGAATAAAGATAAGATCAGGGTTGATCAAGAAAAACCGAATCATGCAAAAGAAAACAATAAGGCCAAGCATGAAAGGAGTACTGCCAATGATGGATTCACCAAAGTCACATATCAAAGAAGAAGAAGACCCATGGCTCCTACTACAACATGGCAAAAACCATTACCCAGGTACACTCGTTCCTTTTCTGGTTATTGTTTTAAATGCAATGCTTATGGTCATAAAATTTCAAATTGTAGATATAATGTAGGACAAAGGAATTTCACTAGTAGAAATGTTTTTTCACCTTTGATAGATTATGCTGTAGAATGTTATAACTGTCATAACTTTGGACATATTGCAAGAAATTGTCGTAGCTCTTTTGCAGGAAATAAATATCAGGGAAGAAAGTATCAACCAACTGGATTGAAACAAAACAAAAAATTTCTCAAAAAACAGGCACAAGCCAATGAAAGGGAGAAGGCAAAACAAGTGACCAAATCTACTATCAAATCAGAGTGGAAAGAAAAGGAGCAACCTAAGAAAGATAAGGAATCCTTGATCGTTCAAACAGCTCTCAAAGCCCGGAACAAATCTGCACCATGGATTCTGGATAGTGGATGCTCCGAGTCATATGACAGGAGATAAACAAAAGTTTGATAAGTTACAGACATACGAAGGTGGTTCTGTAAAATTTGGAAATAATGATGGAGCCAAGATAGTGGGTAAAGGATCAGTCAAATTAAGTGACGAAAAAATCAACTCTAAAGAAGTCCTATTTGTGGTTGGTCTGAAGCATAACTTACTGAGTGTAAGTCAAATTTGTGACAGAGGTCATGAAGTAATTTTCAAGAAGCAAGGTTGTGAAGTAAGAAAGACAAAAAATGGGAAGTTGATAGCTACTGGACTGAGAACTTCTAGAAATCTGTATACTCTCTCAGAGACTTCAGAAGGAGCTTGCTTGGTTGGACAGGAAGAAGAAAATTGGCTGTGGCACAAGAGACTCGGTCATATAAGCTTTGACAATCTGGTAAAAATCAGCTCAAAAAGGGCAATAAGAGATATACCCACTATTGGCAAACCTTCAAATAGCATTTGTGCTTCATGCCAAAAGGGGAAGCAAACCAGAGCCACATTCAAAGCAAAAGAGTACTTCACGAGCAAGTCGTTAGAACTAATACACACTGATTTATGTGGACCCATGAGAACGGAAAGCATAAATGGCTACAAATATTTTATGTTGTGTATAGATGACTATTCCAGAATGACATGGGTACTATTTTTGAAGCTTAAATCGAAGCCTTTGAGATGTTCAAAACTTTCAAAAACATTGTTGAGAATCAATCAGGAAAAATAATTAAATGCTTAAGATCAGATAGAGGAGGAGAGTTTATCTCAGAGGAGTTTGCAGAATACTGTGAAAAACATGGGATTAGAAGACAGTTTTCGGCAAGGGGGGGGAAGAAAAGGGGGGGGGGGGGGGGGGGGGGGGGGGGGGGGCAAGTGTTACATTAAACGGACTGAAGACAATCTTGGCAAGTTCGAAGATAGAGCTGATGAAGGTATTTTTCTTGGTTACTCAACAAAAAGCAAAGCCTACACATGCTACAACAAAAGACTAAAGAAAATTGTGGAGAGTGCGGATGTTAAGGTTGATGAAGGTAGGGAACAAGAAATCAGCCATAAAGAAAACTACCCGACTTATGAAGAATTTATTGAAGAGGATGAAGATCAAGAAAAAGAAGAGAGACAGAAATTGGATTCAGATGATTTAGAAATAGAAGAAAACAGGAAATCCAAAACAGGCAGCTGGCAGAAAAATCATCCCAGAGAGCAAATTATTGGGGACCCCACGAGTTGGTATTCAAACAAGAAGAAGAGTAGTAAACAACTACTCTCTGTTATCCAGCATTGAGCCCAAAAATATTATTGAAGCAAGCACAGATGAAAGCTGGATGGAGGCGATAAATGAAGAACTAGATCAAATTGAGAAAAACAAAACCTGGGAGTTAGTACCAAGGCCTAAAAATAAAAACATAATCGGTACTAAATGGATATTTCGAAACAAATTGAATGAAGACGGACAGGTTGTAAGGAATAAAGCAAGATTGGTCTGTAAAGGATATGCTCAAGTTGAAGGGATTGATTTTGAAGAAACTTTTGCACTAGTGGCCAGACTTGAAGCAATCAGACTGTTTCTGGCTTTAGCAGTTCATAGGAATTTCAAAGTTTATCAGATGGATGTGAAATCAGCATTTCTAAATGGAAATCTTGAAGAAGAAGTTTATATTGAACAGACTCGATGGTTTTCAACTCTGTGATAATCCTAACTTTGTTTGCAAGTGAAGAAAGCATTGTATGGCTTGAAACAAGCACCTAGAGCTTGGTATGCAAGATTGGACAGCTATCTCACTAAGCAAGGATTCAAGAAAGGTATGGTGGATAGCAATTTATATATCAAAACTGAGAATGGCAATCTCATTGTCCTTGTTGTTTATGTAGATGATATAATATTTGGCAACGAGCAATGATGAGTCATGTAAAGACATAGCAAATAAAATGCAGAAAGAATTTGAAATGTCTATGATTGGTGAGCTTTCATATTTCCTCGGACTGCAAGTTAATCAAACTGAAAAGGGCATTTTTATTTCTCAAGTTAAATATGTGAAAGAAATGCTAAAAAAGTTCACTATGGAGGATAGTAAGCCTGTTAGCACTCCCATGACAACAGGCTGTAAGTTGAGCAAGGATGACAAATCTCCGGATGTTGATCAAACAATGTACAGATCTATGATTGGGAGCTGCTTGTATTTGACGGCCACCAGACCGGATATCTTACAGGCAGTTTGCATGGTTGCAAGATTTCAGGCTAGTCCCAAAGAGACTCATGTGACAGTTGTGAAAAGGATTTTTAGGTACCTCAAGGGTACTATGGAGTATGGGCTATGGTATCCAAAAGGAAAAGACTTCACTCTTTTTGCATATTCTGATGCAGATTGGGCAGGATGTATTGATGACAGAAAGAGTACCAGTGGAGGAGCATTTTATCTTGGAGATAAACTGGTAGCATGGCACAACAAGAAACAAGAATCAGTCTCTCTATCCACAATAGAGGCAGAATACATTGCAGCAACAACATGCTGTACATAGATATTATGGATGAGACAAACACTGAAAGATCTTGGTATTCACTTCAATGAGCCAATTTCAATTAAATGTGATAACACTAGTGCAATCAACATCTCAAAGAATCCGGTTATGCATTCCCGCACCAAACATATTGCAATCCGATATCACTTTTTGAAGGATAAAGTTGCAGAAGGAGAGGTCAAATTGGAGTTTGTTCCAACTACAGAGCAAGTAGCAGATATATTCACAAAACCATTGCCCAAGGAAGTTTTTGAGTACCTTCGGAGTAAGCTGGGAGTGGTCACACTACCCAAGCACTGATTAGCTATGGGGAACACATTCTCAGGGGGAGCATTAAATTATTTATGCCTGAGAATGTTGTGCATAGACTCAGGGGGAGTCTGCAGCAGCCCTTTGGTATTATTGTCAAAGGGGGAGAAGAATTACTACAGGAAATTGAAATTGCACGTGTTGCCAACAATTCCAAAGGGGGAGATTGTTGAGCAAGGTGCAGCAAAAGTATTGTCATTGTTGTCAACACGGACAGATTGTTGCAGTTGATGCAGTTCAGAGGTCAGTCATAACATGTACAGTGAATTTCCAAGAAGAAAGAAGTGGCCCAGATTCAGAAAAATTGCAAAAAAAGACAAGTAAGAAAACTATCGCGATATCGCGACATGTTTTCTGTCACGATTTCACGACATAACGGAGGAGAGAGAAGATGCAACCAAAAATGTCACGATTTCGTGACATATCGAAGGAGAGAGAAAAAGTGGAGAAACTGTCATGATTTCACGACATGTTGGAAGAAAAGAAGCAAAGTTGAAAAATTGTCGCGATTTCATGACATGTTTGGAGAAAAGGCATAGGCAATGAAAAGTGTCACGATTTCACGACAAGTTCGATGAAGAAGCGCCAAGGATGAAAAGTGTCACGATTTCACGACATGTTCGAAGAAGAAGTGCAAAGTCAAAAAGTTGTAGCAATTTCGCTACATGTTGAAAGAAAGAGAAAAGCTAAGGAAAAAGTGTCGCGATTTCGTATATGTTGGATTGGTGAAAAAGAGAAAGTGCTAAGTCGAAAATTGTAGCGATTTCGCTACATGTTTAAGAAAGAGAAAGTTAAGTCGAGAAGTGTCGCGATTTCGCGACATGTTTTTTTTGTGGTGAAGCAAAGAGAAAGCGCTAAGTTAGAAAGTTGTAGCGATTTCGCGACATGTTGTAAGAAGAGAAAGTGCTAAGGTGAAAAGTTGTCACGATTTCGCGACATGTTGGATTTTCGGAGGCCGTAGAAAAGAAATTGCAAAGGGAAAAAGGTGTCGCGATTTCGCTACATGTCTTGATTTTGCTAGTGCATGAAGAGAGAGTTGTACGAATGCGAAAGATATCACGATTTCGCGACATGTTCCATTTTCACGGGTGAAAGGCAAAGAAAAGAGCTAAGGCAGAAAAGCATCGCGATTTCGTGACATGTTTCGATTTCGCTGAGGCATGCGGAGAAAAGTGTACGACAGCGAAAAGTGTCGTGATTTCATGACATGTCCCGTTTTCACGGGCAAGAGACGAAAAAGAGCTAGAGGCAGCGAATGCGTCACGATTTCGTGACATGTCCCATTTTCATGGGCAGGAGACAGAAAAGAGCTAGAGGCAGCGAATGCGTCGCGATTTCGTGACATGTTCTATTTTCGCGGTTGCATGTCGAAAAGAGGACAAGGAGGCGGAGAATGTCGCGATATCGTGACATGTCTTGTTTTCGTGGTCAACTGTCTAGAAAAGGTCAAATGGGCAAAAATGTCGCGATATCGCGACATGTCTTAGTTGCACAGGTAAAAGCCGAGAAGCTTACACAGTGACAGTTATCGGGGAAAGTGCAGAAGAAAATCATGCAGCCAGTTATGTTAGAGTTAGCTGGAGTCAGAACTAAAGTTACAGGTGGCAGAACAGTGCATTAAAGACAAGAACGGCTGTTACAGGGTCGTGATGCTGCAAGGCTGTCAAAAGTGCAGATATATCGAGGATCTCGATAAACGAGAAATCCTCTTGAAGGTTGCGTGTGTCAAAAATGGCAGTTGCTGGCAGAAGAGAAAGTTTGACTCAGAATTGAAAAGAGTGCCATCGAAAAGTGTAAAGGTGTCGAGAGGGCAGTTACGTAAAGGATAGAAGATAAGAATGACAGAGCATCGAAATACGTAGAAAAGGTTGTCAGGTTGCATAGAAAAAGTCGTCGAGTGAGCGAGAGAAGACCGTCGAAATGAGTCAGAAAGAAAGCGGCTAAAAGACAGAGCGCGTCAGAGAGGGTGTGACAGATTGAACGTAGCCGAGAATGCATGAAAAATTGGAGGGAAAAATAGAGCCATTTTTGAAAGAGCCATTCGAGTAAGCCAAGTATAAAGAATCGAAAAGGCATAGTAAGTGAGGTAACTGCAACCGTGTTTTTATCTTGAAAAACTAAAAGTGAGGTTGGGTAGAGTGCTGTAAGAAGCATAGAAAGTGTGCTGCAAGAAAAACAACAATAGAACTGAAACCTGGTTTTATTCTTGAAAAATTGAAAGAGAGGTTTTAGTAAGCAATAGAAGATATTGAGTTTCTAACAATTCTCCTTATGCTTCTATGAGATTGATTTGAATGAGCAATAGACCAGTGAGGGTCTTGTAAAAGAGAAGGCATTTTTATGTCAATCTATTATTCAAAATAGAAATCCAAGTTGGTGCTTGGTATAAGGGGTTGGTGCTCCTATCTCGTTGTTGCAGATAAATCAGGGGTTGGTGCTCCTTCCAGTGGGTGCTAGTAAACTATTTGTAAAGATTGAATCCTTGCAAAGGCTGGATTTGGATTGTAGTCCAAACAGTCATTATTTGAGGAGTAGCCAAATCGGTGAACCTCGTTAAATCTTGTGTTGTGTGATGCTCTTTTGTTATACTTGCTATATCTATTTTTAAGCTTGCATTTTTAAGCATTAAGAGTTGCAGATTCAAGTTTTAAATAGTTACACTGATTCACCCCCCCTCTCAGTGTCATTGTGAGAATATCATTCCGACCAACTATCCATGCTCATAAAAATTGACTTTGAGAAAGCCTATGATAGGATCGATTGGTCATTCATTTTAGCCATGCTTAAAGATCTTGGTTTTGGGTCCTCCTTCATTACCTCTATGGATATGTTCGTTGAGGTTTTGATGGTTTTTTCCATTAACAGACACAAGTCCTTGGCCATTGGGCTCTTTTGATCCATTATACAAGGTTTCCCATTGATTTTGTCCTTGTATGTCCTCATCACTAAGGGGTTTGGCTATTTACTAGCTCACCATGTTTCTTAGGGTTATATTCAGGGAATTTATCTCCCTAGGGATGAGAATTGGTTGATCAATGGTCATTTTGTTGATGACTCTTTCATCATGCTTATTGAGGAAGGTGTCATTCAACAGACTATTGCCTACTTGGACACTTTTTTTTTGGCTTTCAGATTCTCCATTCAATGGAGAAAGACTCAATGTTATAGGCAATATCCTAACCTGATGCCCCACTATCTTAGTCAATATCAGTGGAAGATCATCTAAGAGGAGGAAATATTTTATTTTTTAGGTATTCCTTTTGTATTTAATAGTTTGGTTCTAGAGCTATGGTAGTATGTCATTAACAGGGTGGAATAAAAACTTACTTACCGATCCACCAATAAGCTCTCCCTTGCTGGTAAATTTCAAATTTGCTTAAAAATTCTTGTAGCCACCCATGTCTATTATTCTTCTTGTTGGATCCCATCCAAGAACTACTATAAGAATCTTAATAAGATTCTATGGGACTTTTTATGGTCCTTTTCCATTAATGGTTCGATATTCCACCATTTTGCCTAGGAGTATTGTTATCTTCCTAAAAGCCATGGTGGGCTTGGCATTATCAATACCTAACATCAAGGTTGGGTCCTCTGTGTTAAGTGGGTCATTAGAGCCCTAATAGGAAATGATGCCTAGAATATTATCATTTGGAACTGTATCAATGAAGGTTCCCATTTTGGCCGTAAGATATGGAGGGGTATGGGGTTTCCTTCCCTCCTTGTTGCTCTTGTGTCTATCAAAGTGTCAAGATCATTCATCATCATGAGCAATTGGAAAGCCTGGGAGAGTGTTAAGCCTTGGCTTAGATGAAATGGCCATAGGTTCTGGCATCATATCTCCATCAACTAGATGAATGTCTAGTGGTCACCTATCATCATCTACCAAGGTTCCTCTCTTATGTAGGTTCCCTAGGTTCATGTGCTTAGATTCTTTTGCAAAGGTGTGTGCTACATCATTGATTTCTTTTCTTGTTGTACTAGGGATTGGATCCCTTGGGATGAATTTAGAGCTAAATTTAGGCTTATTCACTCTAACAGGGATACTTTTAAGGTCATCAAGGCTGCTCTCTTTAACTCCATGTTACAAAAAAAAATTATTCTTTTATAGTGACCTTGGTGGAAGGACTAGAAGTGGTATCTAGACACTTTGCTATAAAATTACAAGGCTCGTTTGGGGTATGGATGGATCTCTCCTTGCCTCCCCATGATTGATAAGCTCAATCAATGATGGAATATCTCCTCACCTTGGTCTATTTGGATGCATAGGTTCCAGATCACTTTGGCTCCTTTCTTGGAGCCCAAACTTTCATATTTTTCCTGGAGTCTTCTCCACCAAGTGCTTCTTGTTGGGGAGCATCTTCAACATTTTGGAATTCCTAGTCCTTCTTGCCCTTTTTATATTTAGTTTGAATACTTTGTCCATATTTTTTGGGTCTGTTCTCATGCTCATTCCCTTTGGGAGTGTTTTTTTCATTTTTTAGACCCTATTCCTATGCCACGTTTGAGTGAAAGTATATCATCTAGGAGACCCCCCCACCCTTGCCAACTATTTTATTTGAAGTGTGGTACTTGTTTTTTATGATAGCCATGTACAACATATGGAAATCTAGAAATGATTATATCTTTGGTAATTTTTCTCCCTCTCTACACATCTATGCTTTTGAGAAGTCTAATATTATTTTGTCTATGTATTTTTAGATTGTGATTCAGACCAATAAGGTAGCCATGGAGCTCACTCATCTTCAAGAGCTTATTGATCATTGGGGGAATGGACCGTGCATAGTCATCTAGGTTCCTCTTGAGAAGGATACTCATTGAAGCTAGTCTAGGTCCAAGCAATGTTGTCACTTGACACCAAATCACACTCCTACCCTAGCTCAAGGTCCTCCTCCTTATAGAGTTGGCCTTGGCTACCTAGCTATTCCTTTATTTCCCTTAACTCCTCAAATCAATGCCTAGGACAAGTCAGGAGCTTCGATGGTTACTACCAGAGAAGAGTCAGTTGCTCATGGCTGAGAAGATGTTCCCGATACTTCTTTTGGATAGGGGTGGGGATCGACACCAAAGTATCTTGATGTTAATGTTGGGTGGGAATCGATACCAATGGTGGCTAAACCCATGTAATGGATCCTCATCATTATCGGTATTCTTTTTTTTTTTGCTCTTGTCATTATGTAATAATTCCATTCTATTAGCAAGTTGGTTGTGTTTGTACACCAGTTCTGTAAGGGGGTTTTAATTAGCTATTAGTTGTTTGCTTGGGTTCCCAATTTGTATTGATGATGATGGTTTTTTGATTGATGGCGTTGGCCATGTGGAGTGTGTATTCGCCTTATTTTGTTTTTTTTGTAAAAATGTATTCTATTAATTCTTTAATATAATTCTTTTTTACATCAAAACTTTGAGAGTTACTATTGAATTTTTAAAAAAATTGATAACTTAAGTGTTTATAATTCTGGTTTTAATGATAGTTGGGTGGAATACTTTATGACATATTTCAACATCTAGATTTAAATTGGCTCCCTACTATCCTTGCTAAATTCTAGTTTAATCTAATCTAACTACATGGAAATAAGGTTTGGAAAATAAATGTAGAAATCAAAATGCACGAAAAACAAATTTGTAAGTGTAGACTGAGAGGAATTAAAAGTAAATATGACCACATCTATAGTAAGAAAAGTGTGTGATCAATCAATATGTGAGAAATCTGAATAACAACAATGTTCCCATTTAACTAATATAAAATTGTGATAAGAATCATTGTCCATTCCATAATCAAGGAGAGTCATGCCATTGATGGATTGGTATAAGAGTACAATGTGGATTTCATAGAACATAGCTACAAATTTATCATAGCCAAAAGATATTTATAATGGAGTCCATGGATCCTATTTATAGGAAGAGTTTATGCTTGAGTTACTTGAGGTGAGAAACTATTACTCTAGTAAAATCAAAAATTTGAGGTCATTTTTAACAAAATGATTAACCTGCAAATGTTATATGCCTCTAAAAGTCTTATAAGGCTTCTAAAATGAGTTATGGCACCACTACATGCCAAAATGATGCTTTCCAAAGATATTCCTTGGGATATATGCTTGTACTTTTACCGTTTGCTTATCTATGAGTAATTCACTCCAAGAAGTGATTGAATTGCTCCACTTTGCTACTAGTTATCCAACATTCTCTAACATTCAGCTCATATCAATAACTTCACTCTACTAATGAATTACTTCTAGAAAAATCATCTCTTATAGAGCGAACCGACACTTGTATTTGATTTAGGCCAAATTTGAGGGTTTTGAAAGGCATTTATAAAATGATTTTATTGTTTTGTAACCTTCCAAAAATATGATTTCAAAGGTAATGATTTGACATTATATTCATGGTGACTTTATAGAGCATAAAAATCAATTAGTGAGAGATCATATATCCTACCTTATCCTTGGGCATATAGTATTTAAAATTAGAATCCTTGTTACAAACTTTTAAATCTATGGCTCTCTTGTTTTACCTTTATGGTAGTAGCCCTAATAGCTTTTGTCATTCTTCATTTGCTGGAAGCTATATGGTGGCTAGGTCCTCTACCTCTCCTATTAGATCCTCATGTGAGTTTTTTGATAACCCGTCCTACTTGTGTATCAATAGTTGGCATAAAATGGTTTCAACTTCTTGTATAATTCAATCATATCTTTAAATTTATCATGATCCTTCTCCTATTTTAATTTTGCATCAATGATATCATCATTAAAGAGCTTCCTCTAAGAGTCAAAGATGTGTAGTAGTCCAGTAATGATGATCTCCTATATTTTGTTTGTAATTTCTTATATTGGAGCTCTTAGAGAGGCTAATGTATCCTTGTAGATCTATAAGTCTCTTTGAGCATTAGGGATCTTATTTAGTTTCTTGATAATATCATTTAAATCTATCCCTAATGTTTGTGGCTATGATGCTAACACTATATATAGAATTTTGAGTACCTATTAGAACCTCTTCTTTGTAGCCAATTAGTATTTAGTTTGCTTAATGGTTTCTATAACTTTATTCAAGTTGTGTTTTTGCATATGTTACAAAATAGACATACCTTTTCACATTCATCACTTCTACCTTGATGTTGTCCCAAAGAGACTTAACTCTTTAAATATTGAACGCTTTTCTTGATTTATAATTGTTTCTCTCTTTTTAGCATATCCGCTTCTTTCTAGAGCCCATCAATATTTTGATCCCTCACTTGTTGAGCCCCTTCTAGGTATTTCACTTGGCCTTCGAGCTGGGATTTTTCTTGTTCACTCTACTTCCTCAATTAGTCTTGCCCTTATGTAAGTTGTGAGATATTCTCTCATTATCATTTTTTTCTTCTAAGCCTTGTCAAGCTAGTATTTGAGGTCCTCAACTTGCTTATTTAACTAATATTTCTTGGTGATGTCTTTATTTAAGGCTTCATTTTGTTATCAAAATTGCTCCTTGTCAACCTTTAATTTTGTGACTTCTACTTCAAGCTCTTTATTTTTCTTCTTCTATTCCTCATATTTCACTACTAGTTCACCAAAATGCTGGGCTACACCAATTAAAAGTTGGTTCATGAGCTATATCATTTGGTATGGGTCTATTTGGCCTAGTTCTAGTTCAAATATCCTAGTAGTAGAGTTAGTAGGGAATGCAACAATATTGAAAGGGATATTATTGTTTGCTTCCATGATAAGGATTTTATTCCCTTTAGACACCAACTATGATTGTGTTAGTATTGGAGCCTAGGAGGTTTTATCTCTCACCTATTTATACTTTTTTCTTTATCTCCTTTTTTAAGCTACATGAATATCAAATATATTTTGGATATTTGTTTTCTTGGGATCACATGCAACATAAAGAACAAAGAATTGATTAGGTATAATAATTGTACTAGCTTTTGGAGTTAATTTTGTAAGCTCAATTATAAAATTTGACATGGGTGATGTTGTTGCTACAATAGGAATAGCCTAGATTGGAATGGGGCACAATAAGTGACTTGAGATATTGTATGGATTAAGTTGTATGGATATGGGAGTAAATTATGTAGATGTGGAAGGGTTTTCTCTTAATGTTAGTTATGATAGTGATTTTTCTAGTAGAGAGACTAATGGAAAATGGGTTGATGAGTATGAAACTAATAGCCATATGATGGACAATTATATGGAGGGAAATAGAAATGAGGTGATGAGTGTCATGACAAGCCTGAAGGTGGTAGCTAGAGGTGGGGTGATTCTAGGAGAATCATGGGCTACAATGGCAAATGGGAAGGGAAGTATGATAAAAGAAGGGGTGGGAGAAGAGAAAGAAGCAAAAGTAGAAGTGGAAAAGCAGAATGAAGTTGAAGCAGTAGAGAGTGGAAAGGAAGTGGAAATAAATGTACTAGTGGTCATTCCTAACTTAGAATTTCTCTTTAGGATATTTCCTCCTTCTTGAGCTAAGGTGTTTGTTTTTGTTGTTGTGTTTCCATCACTTTCTCAAACATGGAACCATAAGCATCCCCTTTTAATTGTTATTGTCTTATTTTTGTTTCTTGCACCATATAGCTAACAACTACTAACATGGTTGGTGAAATACATATGATAATATCAAGCTTAGGGGAATGAGGTGGATTTGGTAAATCTGAAGGAAATTCTGGTATTTTTTATGTTGTTCTCAATATCTTTACACTCCTTGAATACCTATGATCACTAATGGAAGATAATTATTCATCAAATGGGTTATCCTATGTTGACCTCTTTTCTGTCCCTATATCATAGCTCATCTTCTAGCATATGAGGATTTTTTATTAAAGTATCCTAATTTTTTAACTATCCTAGTTTTTGGTGATTTATCTTGAAATCTAGGTTGAAGTTGTTCTTTAATTTGATATAGAAGGGATGCCACTCTAATGAATTATTATATCAACCTTGTATTTTTATCTTCATATCCACATGCACTTCCCAAGGTGTCTAGGGCTAGTTATTCACTAGGGTTTACCTCCTTTTCTATATAATACCTCTTCTCATACATGAAGAAGGTGTTCAAATCCTTGAACTTCAATTTATTTTTAAAGTATTTGAATGGGTCCTAAGACCATATATATTGGATTTTCTCTAGCCACATATCCCACAATTTCTCTTTAAAAATATTGTGAAACCCTTGTAGCTTATCTTCATGATTGGTTTCTTGAGTGGGTAGGTATGGGTCTTATTTTACCTTCTAAAATATCTTAGAGTACATAATTTAGTTTCTTGGCATATTCAAGGTCAAACATATATTTTGGCATACATAAATGCTATTAACTCAAAGGGTGTGATTGAAAGGCCATATAAATAGATGAAAAAGCTTGAGATCCACAAGTAGAAATTGTCATTCAAAAAATATTTTGACTTCAATAGTTGCCTAGCCTCCTCTTACAACATTGGATCCCTCCCCTTCACCTTATCCAATATCACATTATAAAATTTATCATAAAGGTGGTATGATATTTTATCTACTTCTTGAAAAGGTACATTGATGTAATACACTATTGAAAGAGGATTCTTGTCTACTCCCATATGATTTAGGTGCAAGGTTGGATACTAGTCTTTATTCTAATACAAGATCAACTAGACTAGATAGAAGGTGTATATATTTTTTCTCTCCTGAAACTTGAGTTTATTGTCCATATATTCATCAATGTTTTTACAACTATCAATTATTTGGGAGTGCCTTGGATATGTCTCAATCACATAGAGGAGGGTAATGTGCTCTTCATAAACCTTGGTATTTATTTTTCCCAAACATAGCTTTAATCCCTATAAAAATTATTTGGACATTGTCATTGAATAGGTACAACTATAGCAAGATGGTAAAGTTGATCATTGCATTTAGGTTCTTAAGACGAGAAATATTGAAATCCCATCAGTAGTTTGAGTGACACCTATACTAGAATTTTTTTTGCATATTTGGGTTATAAATGACCCACATTGTCAAATCATTGACCATCTTGACAATTTCCCATATGTATCTCTTTCCTATATAGAAGGATTTCTCCACCCACTAAGGTGGTTTGATGCTCTTGCCTATGTGATCATACCTTTTAATATAGTATTATACCCTTTTAGGATAATTTCATACTTAGGGGATTAGGTTCATAGCAAGGCCCAAGTTCCATATTATATTAATTCTCCAAAATTCTATCTACAGGCCCAAGATGAACCTTGTAAGTGTAGAGACCAAAAACATGTCATTTTGTATCTCCTAAAAATCCAAATTTTTATTGACATTGCAATTTTTCAATTTCTTCTAATTTTCTCCCAAAACCCTAAAAATCCCTAATTCTCTCTAATTTCTTCCAATTCCTATCCAATTTCTCCAAATTCTTCTAATTTCCCTTCAAAGTCTCTAAATTCCTCTAACTTCCTCTAATTTATTTCTAATTTCTCCAATTGCTCTCAATTTCTTTCTAATTTCCAATAATGCTTCTAATTCCATATTAATTCGTTTACCCTCTCTCTAAAGTCCCCTAAGCACCCTAAAAATTTCTCCTTAATTCCTTTAACTATTCAAATTTCTCAAAATCCTTATAAATTCCTCTAAATTCATTCTAATTTTCTATAATTCCATTTTAATCCTTTCTAATTCATTTAATTCGCCTAATTCTTGTTAAAAATCCTCTAATCCCTATTTAATTCCAATAATCTCCATGAATTTCTCCCTAATTCCAATGTCCTCAATATTCCCCATAATCCCACTTAGCCTAATTAATACCTAATTAAATGCTATAATTTTGCCCTAATACTAATCCCAAATCCCAAATTAGGTGCACAATAAATCCACATCTCATCCCTAAAAATCCTAAACAATTTACAATTCCTTAAAATTTCCCATAATTTCCATTTAACCTAATCACACCCCCCCATTAAGTACCTAATCCCATTCTTAATCCCTTTTGGAAAATCCCTAAGCAAAGGCATTTAATTTATAATATCCCAAGGTAAATCCCAAAGAAATTCAAATCTTCTCCCAATCTCCATGAAGTGTCCTAGAAACTCCCACTATTTAATGCCTAAACCCTCCTAAACTTTTCCTTCCCTTTTTTAAAGATATTAAAAATTCACTTTAAAGGCCAAGTCAACCCTTTTATAACTAAAATTATTTAATTCCATATGTACACCCTCCTTCCACCTCACTTTTTTGGTAATTTTAAATTACCCTACACTTTATCCAAGGTGCATTCAAAAGGAATTTTAAATTCATTTTGCTTCCCCCAAGGACTCTCCACCCAAGACCATCTATGAAGGAGGATGCACAATTCTTCACATGAGATTTCCCAAAATTTTCTACCCACCTACCCCTACCACCTAGATGCCACATAGTGCCAAGTCATTGCCTTGTTATCCTCCCCCTCTCCCTTGCAAATTTCTATAAATCCTGCCCTCCTTTCCTCATTTTATGAACATAAGCTTGACTATAATCAGATGTTGCCAAAATTATTCTAGATCCAAGTATGCATTCTAATTTTTTGTTCTTTTTAAATGCATTAATAGTTTCTACTAAACATTTTTGTGTTGCTTGTGTGTATGCATTGAGAGACTCTACTCAACCAATAGTGGTCACTAAATATCCACCCAACATTTGATCATGGCATAGGAAACAAGATTGCACCATAGTTAATTTGTAAAAAGGGTCACTCCTTTCTTTGAAAGTATCATTTGTAAAAACCACAAAAGGGTTTATTGTACTAAAAAATATTTTATTTGTAATATCATATTTTCATTTCCTTTTATGCATGGTGATTTTCTATATCTACAAAATGGCACGCTCGGTGGAACCCTATCCTTAACACACTTATAATTCTATGATTTACATAGTCTTTGAAGATGGTTAACTTTTATTCTTAGCATAGTATGTTAGGTGTGTTTTACTTATAGTTTTATATTTCTCTTTGTTTGTGTTTCCCATCCTCCTAAGCTTGCTACTTTCTACCTATATTACAAGTCTTCAATAGCATAAGGAGATTCCACACCATCCAAACCAAAGTTTACCTAGTCACCCTGGTTCACTCCTAGTTGCATCTATCGATTGCTAGTCATCTCTACAAGTTGCTGCCAATTGTCAACTCCCTATCTATTAAGAATATTGAGGGTGTCTAAAGTCTAGAAGAAACCTACAACTACTTTGCACTTCATCAACATTGTAGTCTTATAGGTTAGGGTTTTTCATCACCCATCTTAGTGTGATTCATCATCACCATTGCTCTATTTGTTGTTATTTGCTTGTCAAATCATAGGGTAGTTGCTTTCCCCTTTAGCTTAGCATAGGAGTTTAATACTATAGCTTAGCATAGGTTTATTATTCCTTAGCTTCTCATAGATTTTCATTTCTTAGCGTAGTTGCTTGTCAATTTCTTTAAGATAGTGATTTGTTATTGTATTAGGTAGTTTGGTCTGTTTTCCTTTGTAGCTTAGACATTGTCCTTTGCCTTTAGTTTAGTTGTTTTTATCTTCCTAGAATAGTTGATGTATTTGTATTAGTTGCTTTATAATAGGTGTTTTTGATAGCAAATTTCTTTTTCATTTTCTAGTATAGGTTGTTTTATTTTTCTTATAATAGTTCCTTTAATTTTTTTTTAGCATAGTTACCTTAACTGTCCTAGCATAGTCATAGTTTTTACCTTCATAGGATTGCTTGCTTTCCATTATCTTAGTTTAGTTGATTTCTTTAGCATAGTGCTTTCATTTGCTCAGTTTAATTGTCTTTACTTTCTTAGACTAGTTATTTCTTTCTATAGCATAGTTGTTGTTTTCATTTTCTTAGTTTAGTTGTTTTTACTTCACTAACATAGTTTTGATTTCAATTCATAGAATAGATATTTTTAATTTCAATAGTTTAGTTCTTTTTCTTTTTATAGATTAGTTGTCGTTATATTTTATTTAGAATAGTTGTTTGCTAGTCCTAGATTAGTTGTTTTTCTTTTTATATAATAGTTTCTTGTATTTTTTTACCTTAACCAAATTATTAAGCCCAAGCTCCACCACCCCCATACCAAAATCCCTATTTGCCTTCTAAACCTTCCTCTTGCCCCTATCACATTAATAAGACTCCTAAAAAATTCACCCCTTTACCTGAGACCTTGTCAACCATATTACAAAGACTTTGTAAGGCCCAAGCAATCTCCCTACCTAAAATAAAACTAAAAGATCCTAATAATCCCAGATCTAAGTCATATAAGGAGCATCTCTATTATGTTTATCACCATCAAAAGGTCCATGATGTTAATGATTGCATACAATTTAAACATCTAGTATAAAATATTATTGATAGGGGGAGATCCAAATTGATAACCCTCTTATACCTCCTAACCAATACCTTAGGATATACCCAAATCCTTTACTGCAAAATGGGACATCACAACCCTAAAATGGAGTATCAACTTTAACCACCCCTCCAAATAATGTTAATCACATAAATAATGTCCCATACAACTAAGGTTTTGTTGCAATTATTCATATTATTACTAGAAGCCAATACTATATTGATAGGAAATCACAACCAAATAGCCCTTCCAATGCTCCATTCCCTTTAGCCATGCCACCTCCACTAGTCCTAGTTGCACGTTCCTCACCAAGGCTAGTCATCCAACTCAAGAGTCGACTCACCCACAACCTTAAAATGACATCGGCCAGATTTTTGATCTATGAGCGTATATAACAATCTCCCCCACATAAGGAGGAATTAATGGATATCCTCAAAACCATAGAATTATAAGATCAAGATCCTAATGCTTTTTCCAACTTTATGGGCAACATACAGGTCTATGTAGAGCTTAATATCACATTTTATGACCATAGAATAAAAACCATGTCAATGGAAGCTTCAAACCTACCCATGCATATAGTGACTCATGTGGATAGAATCACCTTTAGATGAATCTTGGTTGGCATGGGCTCATCCATCAATATCATCACCTCAACTGCCCGTAAACTTCTTAATATTACCCCTTACCCCATTGTCACTTCCACTTTTATTCTATGGGCCATAAATGATGCTTAATGTTCAACACTTGACAAAGTAGGGTTCCATACTATCCATACTTTATGCCATATCCTTGAAGGCAAGATGCAATATCACTTACTTCTCGAGCAACCATGGATTTGATACATGCAGTGCATGCCCTCAATATTACACTATTATCATAAATATATTTATGAGGGTCGTGTTCACTACATTATTATTGATGATGAGCCATTCAAATATTACAATATGGTCACTAACTCAGATGAGTTACCTTTTCCATCTACCCATTTTTATCTCACACCTACCCAAACTCCTTAGCCTACCCAACCAACACCACCTCAACAAAATTCCCCTATATTTTCCTCACTTTATTTCCCTCCCACTTATACTCATCCTCTACTTGCTACTCACCCTTACCCTAATTTTCAACCTCCTACTACTTTGGTGCAACATCATCATCCCCCTTCTCATTATACGTCATAGTGTAGACACCTAAAATATGTTATCTCGAGGAGACTCCCAAAAATCCTTTGTTCTAACCCATGCAATCCACTTTGGGCAACTTCAGGGCTAATTCCATGGATTTATCTAGCAATAGATAACTTTATTTATGAGAGATGTAACCATATCGACCCAATATAGTCTCATATTTTCCACCATATTGGCCTGATATGATTGCACAAAACTGAAAATAAAAAAAATAACTAGTCAAACTACTTGTCAATATAGTGCCTAACTTTGTGCTAATGCCAATCAATCTATAGGCAGTAATTTCACCTGCCACTTACATTCATCTACTAGAAGCTAATTAGGCTACCCTTGATTTCCACCTTCCTCATTTACCTCTTTCCAAGAGGTCTATAAAATGACACCCCCATTGTAACTAGGATCCATGAAATTCAAATTTACTCATCATGAAGTGCTACCAAATTAATCCGACAGTCCCTCTTGTTGCAAAACTGATATTGCTAGATCACCACTTAGGATTTGAAGCTACACTTTTCTCTCTCACATGATCACTTGTGTTGCTTTGTTGATCTCTTAAATTTGCTCACTTGCCTTCACACTCATAAACCTACCATTGAAAACATAATGTATTATTCCAAACATCTTGAAGACCTGGTTGCGCAAAAATGCAAATTTGCGATAATGACTGTCTCACCCCGAGATGGTTCGTAGATGAAACTATCTTGACCTGAGATGGTCATAATCAGGTGATAAGTTTTTAAGTTTTAATCACATTTTAGCCTAGATCTTGCATGTTTGTTGTATTCTAGATCAATATTTACATTCCATGCATCATTTTTCTTATTTCTTTTATTTAAGCATAACTTGATTTGATATGGGTCCCACTTCTGGTGGACCCTACATATGCTACTAATTCACTATCACTTCCTTTGTGTGTAGGTTACAAGATTTGAGGACAACGAAAGGCTCTAGATCTCATCTTACATGGAGGTCACAGAAAAACCCACTCTCCAAGCGATGTGCTGGCATGGAAATATCAAGATTGCACCTATTTGGTTGAGAAAAAAAAGGGGAATCACACCCTTATTTGTAATATTGTATCATTGGTGAAATCCTCTCAAAGGGGATTCTTTTGTAACACATTGAAATATCAATACAAATATATAAATTCATTTTATTGATTCAACATTGTGTTTCATTCTATTTTATGGTGCAAATTTTTATCCTTCAAATGGTGATCATGGTGGGACCTTTGGGTCCCCCTTTTTCATCATGTTGTTGTTTTGTTATATCTACAAAATGACTAATTTCTATTTATTTTTGTGATTACAAGTTTTAGGGATCAACCATATCTACCAGAGATGGTCCCTATTTTGAAACCATCTCACCTTGAGATAGTCCCTGACCGGAGGCTTAGAACTAGTTGTATTATTGCATTTCTACATCAAACTTTGTAGGCTATCAAGGTTGGGATTCTTACATTTTTCTTTCTATTTTACATGTTTTTGAAGATAAAATAAATAGGAATAAAAATAAATAAAAATATAGTTGCATGCATTTATTTTAGTTTCTTTTAAATCTATCAGACTATGACCATCTCAGGTCGAGATGGTCTCCTATCTGCAACCATCTCAAGTCGAGATAGTCTCTTGTTTGCAATCATCTAAGATAGAGATGGTATTTTCATGTATTTTTGTTTTCTTTGCATGGCTACTTATTAGAAAATATAGGATCATATAAGGAAAATATTGCATTTAGTTTCATATTTTGCATCATTAAAATCATTGTGTGCTCTGTGATTCACTTTTGCAATAAAAGGAACTCACACACTCATGCAACATTTAAACATCGACAAGTTGGATTTCATCACCAACTATTGATAGCAATCATGTGATATGGGCCTTCATCTCCCACCATGGATTGGCCCCCTAAAAGCCATAGTAGCCCCCATGAGTGGTTTTTTAGATTTCATCATCAAGAAGCCCCCTACTCTTGGGTACATCCTAGAGTGGGTTAGGTTTAAATGCCCTTTAACCATAGGGCTTAATAATCAATGGAACACAATTATCATTCTTATCCAAGCCTACCTGAGGGTGAAGCAAAAGCTTGACTAGGCAAGTAGTAGGATTTAGATAGTATGACCCCTTCTTTGGGGGGTATTTTATTCCTATAAGGATACCTATCACCTATCTATCATCCTAGGAAGCTATATTGATTATTTGTGTCACATTCCTCGATAGGGGTTGTGCACAAACTACCTTTTTGTAGCATTCATTCCATCCACCTTAGTCATTTTAGGAATAGGATTTCAAATAAGCACATCAAAAACACAAAATAAAAATAAAAAAATCAAAATTAAAAATAAAAACAAAAGAAAATATTTCACAAACAAACAACAACATTAACGATAAAACAAAATTGCTTGTTTGCTTTGCTTGCTTTGTTTGTGTAGATTAAAAAGTGCACTCCATTTTCCTAGCTTATGGTCATGACACGTAGTCAAGCTCAATCATGAGCAAACACTCCTAATCCATCACCAAGAGTCATGGATCATTTTCAATAGGACCAACAAGATGATTGGCCTAATGCATCCTCTTACCAAGATCTTGATCCACCTGAGGGACAACATGTCCAATATGATTCACATACCACCTATCATCCCATTGACCCCAACATATCGAGCATCACCATTCAGAATCTACCCATAGGCCTTGATGTTGATCATGATATCAACTATCCAGACCATGCCACCCTACATGCCCTCTATAAGGACACTTATCTCTACACTGAAGCACCTAGGAAGCTGTTACCATGTATTCACATTTTAACTCATCCTACAACACCATTAGATCAAGAACAGAGGTATACTCCACACCAAGATAGGGATGCCCAAGTTACTATAACTAAGCACCCCTGGATGGGCCATGAATATGATTTTTTGGATGCATATATTGATCAAAATCATGAAAAATCTTCCACATCTACCCAAGTCCATTGTGCTTCAGCACCACCTACCTACACAAAGCAAATCATTCACCCTCAACATCAAGTTAATGCAGCCTCGCATGGTCCTAGGAAATAAATTATTGACCCTTCTAGGGTCGAGGCACAATGCACACCCATTCACATCACTGAGATATGCATGAATCACCCTCATACAATTGACCTAATAAATCACTTTCATCAGACAGCCAAACCAAATTTTGGTCATCAAAAACAATTACAATGAATAATCCACCAATGGCTACCCATGCCTATGCATCAAATTCATCAATTCCAACATCACCAAGAGCACCCAATGCAATAACACAATCTTCCACCATGCTTGAATCAAAATCTTCCACCCCATACACATCCAATTCCACTTCATCCCCAACACCATAGACCACCACCCACTCATTATCAAGAACCAATTCCTCTCAAACAACATCAACTACACCCCTATCAACAGGAATACGAAACCTATGAGGAATTTCAACTAGAGTATCAAGATCAAATCGATACATGTCCTGACATACCTTATGGTGAAATTCTCATTGATAACACACATCCACCACCACATCAACACCAAAATCTACCACCTCCACTTCATCAAAATCAAAGGTGAGCAACCAACATAATCTCACTAGAAGCCTATAAATTGTTGATCGATCAAATCAATTCATTGGAAAAATAAGCCTCTAGTATGGGTTACCAAAAACCCACATTAAGGTAGCTCAACAATCAACCCATTCATCCATCTATTCCATCACCTCCATATCCACCTCATTTTGAGATGCCCAAACTGGACAAGTTCAAAGGTGAAGAAGATGCACAAGAGCATGTAAGCAACTTTATAAATGTCTACTTCTATCTTCAAGATAGTGACCCCCTAATGCTTAAAATATTTCTTATAACACTTGTTGGGGGTGCTTTGGAGTGGTATAATCATTTGCCACATCATAGCATTTACACCTTTGAACAATTGGCCAATACATTTTTGGAATGCTTCTCCTTTAGCATCAAGAAAAAGGCTACCTTGACTGACTTATACAACCTTCACCAATTTGAAGATGAGCTAGTCATGGATTATGGTAATAGATGGAGAGTAGTCATCACAAAATTACCCTTCACCTTACCCATTATGGATCTCACTCGCATGTTCACTAGAAGTTGCTCAAAATAAATCTCACTCTTACTACAACTTCAACAATATCAAACTTTTGAGGAAGCCCTAGCCCAAGCAAAGGTCATTGAGGATATCAAAATCCAAGAAGGAGATATCAAACTCTGAAAGAAGGAATGGCCTAACAAGAATGCTAAGGGCAACCAAACCCAACAAAAGGTATCTCCTATGAATCAAGTCATTTTGAGTGCCCTTGGGCCCTCGAATCGAACTCCACCACAACCACCTAACTATCAGGCTCAACCTCCACCTACTCAATATCATCCTCAACCAACTCATCAACCATTACAAAATCAACCTCCAACTCAACCACATCATCCACCTCACCAATACACACCACTATCGAAACCCTTGGTGATAATATTTCATCGATTGTGTGAGGCACAAGCAATTTCCCTCCCTAAGATTCACCCACTAGATCCAAATCAATCAAAATCAAAATCTTATAGGGAGGATCACTACTACATCTATCATAGATAGAAGGGTCATGATATCCAATCATGTTACTCATTCAAGAACTTAGTGTAGGACATGATCGAATGATAGGAAATTCAAATTGATAACCCTCTTGCCTCTTCCAACCAAAACATTGGCATCTACCAAGACCCATTACCTCAATGTGGAGCAACCACAATACCTACCATTACAATGGAACAACCCAAGTAGGTCAATCAGGTACACACAGCTCCACATAACCAAGGTTTTGTTGGAATGATAAACATTGTGACAAGGAATCAAAGATATCCAAATCAACCCACCCAATTGATGGATCCATCAAATATCCCTTCAATATCATAGGCACCTCCATGATCAAATCCAATCACACCTCCACCTCACCCAATACTTATACTGAGAAATAGACTTACTCAAAGTCTCAAAATGGCATCAACAAAACTCTCCATTTATGAGCTAATACAACAATCGACTCCACATCGTGAAGCTCTAATGGAGATTCTAAAATCTATTGAATTGCAACCACAAGATTCCAATACTTTCACCAACTTTGTGGGACACATTCAAAATTGCAAAGAACCTATAATAACATTTCATGATCATGAAATCAAGATAATACCTATCGAAATACCTGATCCACCACTACATATCATGGCTAGTGTGGATGGGATTACTTATAAATGTGTCTTGATTGATACAGGCTCTTCCATCAATATCATCACCACCTCTACCCTCAAACATCTCAATCTTCCACCATCACACATTGCATCATCCACCTTCACCCTTCATGCCTTTAATGATACCTTGTGTTCCACTATTGGGATAGTGGTCCTCCCTATTCAGGTTGGACTAAAAATCATTCACACACTCTATCATGTCTTGGAAGGTGCCATGCAATATAATTTGTTGCTTGGTCAACCTTGGATCAGAGATATGAAGTGTGTACCTTCCATATTGCACCAAAGCATCAAATATGTGCATGAAGGTCAAGTTCATTGCATCCCCACAGATTTGGAACCATTCAAATTTTACCATATGGTTTCACATCCATATGAGTCCACCTTACCATCCACTCATTTGGACATTCAACCTAATCACCCCATCAAACACTCAAATCATCCACCAAAAACCTCCATTCCTTCATCATCACAACCCCCATCATAGCCACAATCATCAACTTCCATGGGAATCCCTCTTGATCCATCAGATCCTCCCATGAGGAACCCATCAAAAGCACCAATGCCATCCCCATCACATGAACCCTCACCACCTACTACATCCACATCTCACTCATCCATTCCACCTCCCACACCTTCAATCTCAACCATCTCCACAACATCCACCCACACTTCTCCTATTCTTGAGGAACCACCCTCTACCATACATATCCCATCATAGTCCACAATTCCATCTTCATCTACCCCTCCTCCACAAGTCACAATCCATATGACTAATCTGAGCCTTGGGGAATATTTAGTGCAAGATGTTACATTCACCCCTCTCATTGAGTCAATCAGAGACTTTGGTCAACCTCGTAATGCATCACTACCCATGGGTACCATCATCCCCCTTGGGTCTTTTCCAAATCAAATAAATTTTATCTATGGAGGTATTGATGCCTCTACTGACACACCTCTTATACTAGAAGAGGAAGAGTCATTTCTCATGAATATTGACTATCTATCAAACCTATCCTTTTCTCTATGATACTTTTATCACTACCATTGGCACAAAAATGGCCTAGGTCACTATGAGCAAGGTCCTCAAACCCCTCTGGAACCATATTATCAATTATCGATAGATAAGTCAGGATTAGGATACTCCATATGTATGCCTGATGAACTTCTTGTAGATTCCCTTCAATACCTTAACCTAGGCCTTGAGGAGGACATAGATGACAATGAGTATGTTGATCCTAGCCATACTCATTTGCTTAGCGATCATCTTCAAATCACCATGTTATCAATGGATAATTTTGACTCATCTGATGAGGAGTCTGAAGATAATTTTGATGCACTATCCATTACTTCAGATAGCTTAAAGGAGGATTCCTCCCCCATTGTCCCTATCATGAATGTAGATGAGTTTTATCTTCACCTATTCCCTAGGTAGCTCCCCATTTGGTGATAACTTCTTCCACTAGAGGATCCTATCATCCCCATTCCACCTCGATCACACCCTATCATCCCAATTCCACCTCAACCACATCCTATGCATTTTTTCCCCCATAGCATTAATCATCTCCTTCCACCCAAGAATGAAGGTCATCCACCATCCATCAACATGATCTCCATTGATCTCACCACTCCACTTTTCTATCTAGGCAACCCTTCATAATATTTACCCCTCGATATTGAGGCTATCGATTTTGATCATATTGCTCTTCCACCATCACCTTCTAAGTTTCTTCCTTCTGAGAATATGCTACAATCATATCATTTTTTATCACAACCACCCTTAGCTATTCTCCAAGCTGAGATAGATTCGAATGACACATCTGACTCCTTTAATCTAGTTGATGATATTCACCTGATCCCCACTCCCCATCAATTGGAAGAGGGATCTCACATGTTAATTGAAGAGACCATTGATATTGACATCAACACTGATCTTGAACATCCTCAGATTCTTAAATTGGGAAAAGGTCTCTCAGATATGAAATATGCTGCATTCACCACTCTTCTAATAGAGTATAAGCAAGTTTTTGCTTGGTCATACAAAGACATGCCTGGTCTGGACCCAAACTTAGTGGTCCACAATTTGATGCTCAATCCAGTGATCAAGCTTATCAAGTAGAAACTTCAAAAATTGCACACAATTATAGCTCTAATTATAAAATATGAATTACAAAAATTATTGGACACGGGCTTCATCCAACCCATCGACTATCCTGAATGGGTTTCCAACATGGTACCTATTGGGAAGTTGAATGGGGGGTTCGCATATGCACAAATTTTAGGGATCTTAACAAAGTGAGCCCTAAGGATGAATTTCCACTCCCTAGCATCGATACACTCATAGACGTAATTGTAGGTCATGAAATGCTTTCCCTCATGGATGGTTTCTCGAGCTATAATCAAATTTGATTCAATCCTGATGATCATCCCAAAATAACTTTTACCACACCATGGGGGACTTTTTGCTACAAATTCATACCTTTTGGTCTCAAAAATGTTGGTGCTACTTATCAATGGGCAATGACATACATTTTTCATGACTACATGCATAAGATTATCGAAGACTATGTCGATGATCTACTAGAAAAGTATTTATTGCATCATTGACCATATCGATGTTCTATGTAAGGTCTTTGATCACCTCTTGGAGCATAATGTTCGATTGAATCCTAAGAAGTGTGTTTTTGGTGTAACATCTAGAAAAATTTTAGGCTTCATCATTTCTAAATGAGGCATCAAAGTTGACCCAAACAAGGTCAAGGTAATCTTAAACATACCTCCCCCACCAATATTAAGCAGCTTCATAACTTACAAGGGAAGATATAGGCCATCCGATATTTCATCATGCAACTATCGGATAAATGTTAGCTGCTTAATCATCTTCTACAAAAGGGGGTAACTTTCCATTGGAATCAAGATTGTCAAAAGGTCTTTGAGGATATAAAGCAATACTTGGTTTCTACACCAGTATTATCTCCTCCTCGACCTGGTGCACCTTTTCTATTGTATATCTCAACCATTGACTTTGCCTTAGGGACTATGTTGGCCCAAAATAATGAGGCTAATAAGGAGTAGGCCATCTATTACATTAGTCACACCTTAGTCAGTTACGAATTCAAGTATGCTTATATTGAGAAGCTCTGCTTAGCAGTGGTTTTTACCACTAAAAAATTTCATCATTACATGATCAATCAAACAACTTATGTTATCTCCAAAGAGAACCCCTTGCGGTATATGATGAGTCATACATATCATAATAGTCACACTACAAAGTGGATCATGCTTTTGATAGAGTTTGACCTTGAATTCATTGGACAAAAATCTATCAAGGGTTAGGTCATCATCGACCAATTAGCAGAAGCTCCTCTTCTTGATGATAAGCCTCTTACTATCGAACTACTTGATGATGTAGTCTTTGCATTATCTGACTTGGAAGAACCAGATGAGCTAAAAAATAAAGTTGATCTCACATTATTCTTTGATGGTTCTAAGTGTGAACAAGGGGGTGGTGCTAGAATCATGTTCTTCACACCACAAGGGACTCCTATCCCCCTTTCATTTAAGCTTGATTTCCCATGTACCAACAACAATGTAGAGTATGAAGCCCTCCTTTTGGGTCTCCAAATAGCTCTTGCCATGGGTATCAAGTGACTTAGCATCTTTGGTGATTTTGAGCTCATCATCAACCAAGTCAAAGGGATTTATCAATGCAAGTGCCCAGTCTTAAAGAAATACAAGACCCTTGTGGATAAATCGCTCACCAAATTTGAATGGTATGACATCGAGGCTATCCCTCACTTCTCCAACCATTTTGTGGATACAATGGCTTCCTTAGGATCCCTAATTCTATAAAACCCTTTCGATAATGTCACAACCATCTATGCTAAAACTCTCAATCAATCCACACTTTTGTGAGATATTTCTATAAGAGAGCAAGATGTCCACCTGGTACAAGCAGAACCATATCAAGATTGGTTCTCTCAAATACAAGATTTCTTGAAACTTGGTAATCCTCCCTTCTGGATTTTTGCATACCACCAAATGCACATTTAAGCAAAAAATGACTCGATATGTTTTTCTAGGAGATATACTGTACCATCAAAGCTATGATGGTCTTCTTCTTCATTGCTTAGAACCCCAAGAATCTACTTGGATCATTTCTCAAGCTCATGATGGTACTTGTGGTGGCCACTTCAATGGCATGGCTATCATGAAGTGCATCCTTCGAATGGGCTATTACTGGCCTACCATGGAATAAGATTGTTGTGCTTATGTCAAAAGGTGCATCAAGTGTTAGCATCATGCTAATCTATCTCACATACCTTCATAAGATTTACAACCAATTCATTCATTGTGGCCTTTCTCATAATGGGGCTTTGATTTAATTGGTAAAATTTCACCCCCATATTTAAGCTACCACACATTCATCATCATGACAACTGAATACTTCACCAAATGGGTTGAGGCTATTCCCCTTACCACTATGATAGGATCACACATCATGGAGTTTCTACTTCATAACATCATTTATCATTTTGGTATTCCATCTAAGATCATTTTGGATAATGGGCCACCTTTTAAAAATAAGGATGTTCAAGCTTTGTGTACCAAGTATCATATCAAGCATAACTTTTTGACTCCTTACTATCCATAGAGTAATGGGTAGGTTGAGGCCTCGAACAAGATGATTATCACCATCCTTAAGAAAATAGTTAATGATCATCATAAGGATTGGCATCTTCAATTACCTCTAGCACTGTGGGCTTATAGAACAAGCATTCGAACACCTATAGGGGCAACCCCATTTTCATTAGTCTATGGCACTGAGGCCATCATGCCCTTGGAGCTTGAAATTCCCTCATTGTGCATCTCATTACAAGAGTTCATCGATGATGACACCACATGATAGGCTCACCTTGATCAACTCACTCTTCTTGATGAATGATGCATTAATGCTCTTGAACATCTTCGTCATTTATCAATATTGCATTAAACGAGCCTACAATACAAAGGTACATCTTAGAGAATTTTAAGTCTGTGATCTAGTGTTAAAGGAGAACCAACAAAATTCTAACTTGCCTAGCCATTTGCGTGACAAATTCATGATAAATTGGATAGGCCCATTCATCATCACACACAAGCTAGGACTGGAGAACTTATCGATTAGCTACACTTGAGGGTGTCGAGGAACCTGAACCCCTTAATATTCTCCACCTACAGGCATTTTATGCATTAAAAAAAAATAAAAAAAAAAATAACAAAAACATAAAAATATAACACATAGTTTCTTTGCCATCCACCACATTTTCATTACACACCATTCATGCATTGCATATCACCATGTATTACACTTTGCATTTGATCATCTTCGCTTATTCATGCATCTCATATCATCTAGTCACATGTTTTATCACATTGCATTAGGCATTTTGTTCGCCATACTTGCATTCATCTCGTCTTTCGTTCAACACTATGTGTAGCATCACGTTTGTATGAGGGTCACTTATCTTGATGTAATCTCTTTTATCTTGGGCATACACCCCATTTCATTGTTCATACACATTCACATTTCCATGTTGTTTACCCACCTCTTGCTCACTCCTAAGTAGTTGTTGTAAGGTGTCTAATGTGGTCTTTCGGTCACTCAGCCATTCCCAGTTTTTCTTTCAGATTTTGTTGCACACCATCTTGATATCTAGTGATAGGATCTTGTTGGGGGAAATTACTGCATCCTTAATAGATTTGTCACACTACAAGACTTACCTGATCTAATAAGAACTATAGACTCTAGTGGATCCACCTATCTAACTCAAAAAAATATTATCCTAAGACTCTAGACAAACCGAGTAGGGTAAGAAAACCCTGAAGGTGATCCTACAATATTTCTTCTATGCTCATGCTCATCCAAATTTATAAAAAATGAAAATAATTGGAATATAAAATTTGACCAAGTTTGAAAGTAACTCCTAGCTAGTGATTCAAGTTGTATATTGGTTCCTTATCCATTAGGCAATTATAGCCAGACTTAAAATATGATGAAGATAGAAGGGGGAGAAGATAAAACTGAGTCAATCACATCCATTCAAATAATGTAACATAAATGATTCAACATGCCAGCAAAATAATATACCATCTACACATTCAAATTATGTAACATGTAAATGGGAGAACACATAAAATTACACATAGAACTACTAAAAGGAGGAAATAGGATTACATTAAACAACAAATCATTGTAATGGGAGTCTGATCAGAATAACCAAATCTCACTGAACTAGTACAAACAAATTCTCCATTCAAATGATGCAATAGAGAACTACAACTCTTTGTTAAAATTATGTAACAAAGAGCATCCTATATTCTATCCTCAGCCACTATAAATGATATCTATAAATTGGGCATCTCCTCAGCAAAACTTACACAATAATGAGGAAGAAATACGGGTGACTAGACAAGACACACAAAGGAAAATACAACTGACAAGGATAGGCACATTGGTATACCTCTTGCAAAATTATTGTGTAAAAAATTGATACATTTTTATATTGTAGTAACTCTCTCATATAACCTAAAAATTGGTTCTCATTCAAAGCTTGATGATGGTCCATAATTACAAAAACTACAACTCTTTTGATGATGGCCCATAACTACAATTGTCTTCATGATGGCCCATATTATTAATTGTGCTTGTAGTGGTTCTTATTTGTAGTGTGGTAGTGATATAAGTTGGTCAAAAATACTTGTTACATAAATCTTGATAATAATAATATTTTATAACTGCAATTACTAGAGTTGAACGATGGCCTCTCACTATCTCTTAATTGAATCTCAAAAATGACCCTTAATAGCCTATCTTTCAGAGGGCATAACTTTTGGTCCAAATTTTGAATCGACTTGAAATTTTATGTGGAGCTAGATAAATATGAGTAAAATATCATGGTAAGGTTTCTATAGAAGACTTGAATATTTTCTAGTGTGTTATCGAGCCCTAATTCCTTCATATAGTGCCTCGAAAATGGGATTTAGTATTTTTTTAGAAAAATCGGAAGAAAGAATATTTAGAATTTAATGACTTTTAGACATGGATAGGTGTTGATATTTTCTAGGAGGTCTAATATGGGAAATTCAATAATGTGTATTAATTTAGGGGGCTATCCAAGATTTTTTGGTGACTTACTAAAAATAGGGTAGCTTTTGGCCAAAAATAACAAATTGCCCAAAAATAGTATTTTTTTTAAAGGGGGGAAACTAAAGTTGGATTTTGAGGATCCAACATAGGCTTTGACTGGGATAGGTGATGAAAATACTTTTGACAATGAATCACATAATAATTTTATAATCTCCAGCAAACCACAAAAACTCAAAAACTCAAAAACTTGCCTAATCACCTAAAAATGACTTCTTAATCTCCTAAAAAATGAAACCTTAATCACCTAAAATGGACTCCTTAATCACCTAAAAATTGAAACATTAATAGCCTAAAAATAACAATAATGAAACATACTTTTTTTGTGGCTTCTCAAGCGCTCAGTGCTATATGATACAATTTCAAATTTTGGCCATTGATAGGAATTCAAAATTCTGCACCATCCAGTGTTTGAAATTTGTAAGTATGCTAGCCTACATTATAGAGGATTTGATAGGGACCAAGCCATTTAGGCTCTCATTTATATTTTCATCATGCTTATAATTTTTGGGTCCTAGTACAAAACTATATCTCCTCCCTGAAAGGGTTTACCTCTGGCTTTCTTACTGAACAACTGCATTGTTTTGTGAGCTTGTTCAATCATATTCATTAATGCATCCTTTTTGTCTTCCTACAACTTTGAAATTTGATCAAGTCTTCTCTATAAGACATTTGGATTTTCATGATCCTAAAGAAGTAAAGCTAAAGCATGACTTTCCACTTGAGGGGGTAGTAGAGCATTCTCACTATATACTAGTTCATAGGGAGACTTTTCTGTTCTTCTTTTAATAGATATTTTGTTAGCCCATAAAGCATACTTTAGCTTACCATCCCATCTTAATTTATTTGTACCTAATGCTCTTCTAATTATTGTGATCAAATTCTTATTTGAGGATTCTGCTAAACCATTCCCTTGAGGATAGTAATTTGTAGAATGAGAAAGCTCTATGTTGTACCTAGCACAAAATTAAATCATCTCAAAAGAAGTGAAGTAGTTACTATTATCTGTGACTATATTCCTAGGAATCCCAAATATTATCAATATGTGCTCTTCTAAAAACTTTATCACTTCTGTAGTGTATTTCTTGAGAGGTGTTGCTTCTACCCACTTGGTAAAATAGTATGGTACTATAATAATCCATCTATGACCTCTAGAAGAATTGAGGTTAATATCACCTATGATATATATTCCCCATTGAGTAAAAGGAGATTCCACAATCACTGGCTTTAGGGGCATGGCTAGAAAATTCTTCTTTTCAAAAAAATCTAACAGTTATGATAACTTCTAACAAACTGGCAAACATCCATAAACAAAGAGGACCAATAATAACCAGCTCTCATGATCTTGTGAGTAGTAGCCTTTGGAGCAAATTTTTGAAGGTAAAATATAATTTCATTATACCACCTGCAATCAAAATTATCAACTTCTCTTGCTTATTGTTGTTCATCTACTACAATAGTGTTATTCATAGCCTCCCCTTCTTTGTTAGCTAGATTTCACCAATCTCTATCCTCTAACAATTTGTACTACTTTGAATTCCATATCATACTGCAATAATTTAGCCATCCACCTTACATGACTACCTAAAGGTTTAATTTGAGTGAAAACATCTTTAAAAACAATGTAAGAGATACAACCTATTATCTTATTGGACCCAAAAATACACTTGAAATGATCCAATACTCTGATTAATGCATAAGCCTATTTTTCTAGCAAATAGTATTTTAGTTTAGCACCCTTCAATGATGATCTCGTAAAGGCTATGGGCCTTTCATTTTTTTCTTCATCTTCTTGAGCTAGAACTGCAACAATAGTGTGTTCTGAAGCAAATGAGTAGATTTTGAAATCTTTGAAGTAACTGGGTATTTCAGTACTGGAGCCTTAGTAATTGCATATTTGATATTTTGAAAAGATGCAATATTTTCCTCTATCCATCTTATTTCTCCATTTTCTTGATCATGTCATTTATTGGCGTGGCAATCTGAGCAAAATTAGGGATAAATATCATAATGAAGTTAATCTTCCCAAAGAATGATCTAACTCCCTTAATATTTTTAGGAGGGAGAATTTTAGCGATTGCCTCTATTCTTCGTGGATCAATGTTAATTCCATCATTTGAAACAATATGCCCAAGTTGTTTACCTTGTGTGGCCCCAAACACACATTTTATAGGATTTAAGTATATGCCAAAATCCTTGCACATTTCAAACACTTGAGTTAGATGTGCAAAATGATATTCAAGATTTTTGAAAAAAATTTAATGTCATCAAGATATACTGCTACTATCTTGAACATCAACGCGTTAAATGCAACATCTATCACTCTTTGAAATGTTGCCCCTGCATTCATTAACCCAAAGGGCATTCTAAGATATTCAAATGTTCCCCATGGTGTGGTGAAAGTTGTTTTTTGTCTATATTTTGGATTCACTACAATTTTATTAAGCCATCCAATAAAGACATTCTTGATGACCCAGCCATTGCTTGAAGTAACTATTCCATATTTGAAAGTGGGTAGTTGTCTTTAGGAGAGATTTTATTCAAATTATTAAAATCTACACAAAGCCTAATATCACCATTCTTATTTCTAACTAGAACACAATTTTCCAACCAAGAAGAAAATCTCACCTTCCTAATTATCTTGGTATCCAGTAACTTTTGCACTTCTTTTTGCATAATTGGATACAAAGTGGGATTGAAATTTATTTGTTTATGCCTTAAAGTATTGGTATCCTTATGAAGGGATATTATGTGAGTCATTACATTTGTATTGAAGGTATTTAGATCTTCATAACTCCAAGCAAAATAATCCATGTTATTTTTCAAGAATTTGATATACTACTGCTTCTCTTTTCCTGCAAAGCTTTATTGATCCTAACAATCTTGGGCTCTTCCTCTATTCCAATATTAACTTCATAAATCTTAGATTCCTGAACCAGAGGTTTATATGCTCAATAAAAGTCATAAAAAAGGCTCTTCAAAGATACCAACCCCCTGGGGATCCTATTGGTATTTAGTTGTATGACTTCTATGGGTTCTTCAATAACATGCTTCAGTTTTTATTCATCATTTTCATCATAAATAACATTAGAAAATTCATTCTACATAGTCATAAAATCATTAATGTATATATCATCATGAAAAAAATGTAAATATACACATTATCAGGGATAGATGGCTTATAAACAGATATGGTTGGGAACCTTTCCATAAACTTAGTGTCTATATCAAGGTTTTTTGCTCTAGAAGCATTAATGACTAAAATATTAGAATTGTGATTCTATGCTCTAGGAATAAATTGTAGATCAAAAGCCAAGAATATATCTATTTCATCCAACACTACTTGCTTATATTGCTTTAATATAGGGTGATTTATTTGATATTTCCCTTTGATTTGTTGAATTATCAGCTCAACATCCCCACTAACTTTGAGGTAATTATTACCCAATTCTTAGGCTTTTATTAGCCTTAACAATAAAGCTTCATATTCTACAACATTAGTTGTACAAGAAAATTCTAACCCGTATGGTATACCAAGATAGCTACCATTGATATTTGTCAACAATACTCCAGCTCTTGCTCATGCTTTAGATTTTATCCCATCAAAGGTCATAGTCCATAACTTTGAAGTCAAAATTTTATCAGTTTTTGCATCCACTTCATCCTTCAGTTTTGGATCCATATTCTTAGCATCAGGTACTTCTAGCAAGAAAGGAGAATGCCAAATAGAGTAAAACCCCATGTCCTTTTCCTCAAAAAAAATTATGATATTAACCATATTATCATTAGGATCTCTAAATTCAACTAAACACCTATTGAAGGGTTCTATGTTTTTAATATCACTTTTTCCTTACCCTGCATTGGGATAGTGGCACATGACCAATCCAACTAAATAGTGCCACCTAGCTACTCTTCCTAATGCCTAGAGAGTAATATGTAAAATAAAGGGTCCACATATACAACTACAACATCCATACCACACCCTTTTTAGGATATTGTTCAAGATGGACAAGAAGTTCGATGATAATGCCTACACAAGGTACTTTCCTATTATCCAATACAAAAATAGGAGGATGCTCTTTTTGATAAATCAAGCCTAACTGAACAACTACTTGTTTTGACATCACATTCATGGAAGCACCACTATCAAGCATATAGTTATGAATAACATATTGGTCCCCATAGCCTAATGTGTATCTTAGTGATATATAAAATGGATTAGCTAAATATAGGGCTATGACTGTATTATTCACAAGGCCTATGGGCTTTTGAGTTTTTCATCTTGATTGATCAACTAATTTGAAGGCTCTACATACCTAATACTAATACTTTGTAATAGTAATTAATTTATGCTGACATTCTACTTGGCAACTTCTATACCCAGATCAAACTGATCTTTCTTATTGTAAAGGGAGAAAAATGCCATACTACATACAATTCCAAAACAAAAAGGTTGGATCCACAAGGAGGAAAATATTTTGTGGGGTGAACCACGGGGGTATGTTGTACTCTACACTCGGTGCTAGGGGGAAGGGTTCACTAGGAATGATTTAAGGACTCACTCCAAGTCCTCAGGATATTCAGGATTGTTTGACATATTTAGTTTCAAGCAATCACCTAAATTTGGCCTTTCTATATCTAATCTAGAAAATATAAATGACAATACAGAAAATAGAATAATACAATTGAAAAAAAAATATAGGCATACAAGAGCTATCCTAGAATTATTCTTTCTTTTGAATGCTCACTAACCTAGGTTTTATTTTAGAAAACCTTTAAAGTAGAAATATGCAAGAGTAAATACACAAAAATTATCCCTAGATGCAATCTAGATGCTTTTCACTTTCATATGCCTAGGAATTAACAATAAAACCAAATTCTCAACCAATAAGAGTGATAGAGCACTTATCTAGATCGGTGGTTGATTTAGCCTTTTTCTGCCTCTTGTCCAATGATATCAAAGATTCTTGTTCCTGCAAGATCACTTATGAAACACTGAAAAATGGAATTAGTATTAGGGGGCCTGCATAGGCCACTGTATGACAGATCTATAAGCAATCAAGTCCCCTAGGTACTTTTATATGACCTTGTAATACAAAAGCCAAAATTGAACTTTGGCTATTTAATCATAAATAAAAAAGACAACAAAAAATAGAAAGAAAAGTACAACAGTATGATCTAGAGATAGAATATAATGTAATAGTGAAAGTAGAATCTAAAAATTTCCTTCGATGTGCCCTAGTGTAAAATCATGCCTCACTTGGAATGTGCACGATATCACAGTAGAAAAGTTGTGTCCTGCCTGGATGGGGCACAATTTGTGCTTCTATGAATAAATTTACCCTAATTAGGGTAAGCAAAGTCGTGCCTTGCCAATGCCAGGAACGATTTCACTATAGAATAAATAAAAATAAGAAGCGAAAGCAGAAGATAAAATAAATGCAAAAAAAATGTAATCAAACCCTAATGGACATCATAGAAGCTGGTAAAATAGAACCAAGTATCCATATGGGTACTCTATCTCTCCAAACTATGCCACGGATCCACCAAGTCACACAACAAATCAATCCAATCCACATAATAGAATATCAATATGAAATTCGCACTTCAAGGGTTTGCTTGCAGTAGATAAAGTAAATTAGAATGATCTCTAAATATTTCACATATAGATCACACAAAAATTTCACATATCACACTTGCACTTAAACTTTGCATGTCTCTTATTTGGCAAGAACATCCTTCCTTTTATAGACAATCAGAAGAAGAAAAGTGAGCACAAATAAATTCATAGCCAATGCTAAAACACGTGAGGAGGTTTAAAACTGGGTCTATAATGAAGTCGTACCCCGTATTGAAACGACACGATATTATTGGCGTGAAGTCGCGCCTCATAAAGACAGGGTGCGATTTCGCTAAAAGGTAAACAAATTAAAAAGGGGAGGGACAAAGGCTTTCCCTTGCACTTGGCAAGGGTTGAGGGCCTCTTAACGGTACTAAGGAAGATTTCCCACTAAAATTAGGTAAATTTTCTATGTCTACACTTATCATCAATTCCTTTTCTAGATTTTTGATTAGCTAAGTTATTTTGATACTTTTGGATAATTTCTTCTACATAAGGCTCTTCAAGAATCATTTTCAGCTTCATTTGATATACTTTTTTTGTGAAATAACTCTTGTAGCTTTCTCCTTTTATGTAGGCCCTTCATCAACTTTGTCCTCCATTGTTCTATTCTTGATATTGATAACATGTATCCTTTCTAAAGACTCAACCTCTTATGATGTAGTACAAGTTTCCCCTGCTTCATTCTATCAAATATAGTATTAGAAGGCTCACTTGAGGTTCATCCCTCTACATAGACTAAGGCTCTTTGCTCAAAATTACTGGCACATATGTCCATGTCTCTTTCAAATTCATGTTCTCTAGTTTCATCCTCCTAAGTTCAGCATACATTAATTCTAATATCTTCATCTTTAGATTCAACATTTAAATCAACATTAGAATGCATACTTAGATAAATACCACAATCAACAGGATTATGTGGTGCATCATAGGTAGAGAAATAAAATGGATGATATAATGCTATATTATTTGATAACATGGGATTTGGAACATAATCTATATCTCTCTCTATTTATTTTTTTCCAATTTCCATTTCGATTCCTATTTCCCTCTTCATTTCCATTGTTATTCTAGTTTTTATTGAAATTTCTCCTGAAAGGAGGGTTGTGATCTTCCTGTTGTCTATTATTACCTTGTGAATTTTTTGCAATGCTATCCTTACATTTTTTTAGTCTAGCCAACCTGTTATTCAAATTAGTAAACATCTCACTCAACTGATTAGCTATTTTGTTCATAATATTCTTATCTATTTTCTTAGGGACAGAGAACTCAACCTTCTTGGACATCCTTTCAGGTTGATTGGACTCCAAAGAGTATGCTTTCATATTACCACTATCAATCATGTGTCTCTATATTTCAATAGACCTTTCTATACATATATCAATGGTGGTTGTTGCTTGTTGTCTCAGCTCATAATTGAAATATCCAAGGAAAGTATTTTTGTAGAAACAAATGGACTAATCATCATTTGGTCTTAATGCTACCAAAATATTATTTCTACTATTAAAGAATATTCTATTGAAATATTCCACTAATTCATTTTATTTCTTTTTATGGTACCGAACTTTGTTACCAAGGACCGTTTATTCTTCCTCTCTCCGTATTTTCTAAGGAAAGTGTTCTCTAGCTCTTGAAAATTATGGATAATACCAGCTCCAAGGCTGTTAAACCATTCTCAAGCATCTTTCTCTAAAGTTTGAAATCTTAGGACAACATCATTGTCTACCTCAATACTATCCATGGCATACAAAAAATATCTAATGTGATTTTCACTGATAAAAACATTGTTTCCTTAGAATTTAGGCATGTAATTATGAGCTTTACCAAGAAGAGGAATAAGATTTGTAGGTAAAAGAAAATCTCTATATCTATTGGTCCTCCATTGATTAGCATTAGCATTGGAATTTTGATTGAAATTTTTACTGACATTGATATTTTGATTTGAAGTAGGAGTTACCATACTCACTATAGGTTGATTCACTATAGGTAATTGGTTTACAACAGGAGAAGACTGATTCAAACCAATATTTGGGCTGGAAACAAAAATAATATGAATTGGAATTGAAGATTTTCTATGAGACTTGAAGAATACCTTAGGATTCGACACTATAGCAAGCACTTTTTTACCACTTATTGTGGATGCCAGATCCAACTTCTCCTTTTATTTTTAAAATTATGAATTTATTCGGAGTCACCAGCACAAATGTGCAAAGAACGAGCAAGATCTTTGACAATACTTGGGCCAAGATTCCTTACCCTGATATGCACTCAACTCTCATAAATTTAAATCTAAGAGAGAATAAGAAACATAAAACACACAATAATACTAAGATACAAAAAACTATTAGCTGACTGCTACCACCTAAAAATGTTTAGAATCGTCCTCGATAATGATGTCAAAAATTGTTGGGAGAAATTCCTGCACCCTTAATAGATTTGTCATGTTGCAAGACCTTCTTAATCTAATCTGCACTATGAACTCTAGTGGATCCACCTCTTTAACTTAGGAAAATATTATACTAATACTCTAGACAGATCGAGTAGGGTAAGGAAACCTCGGAGGTGAGCCTACAATATTTCTTATATGCTCATGCTCATCCAAATTTGCAAAAATAAAATAAAATTACAACATAAAATTTGACCAAGTTTGAAAGTAACTCCTAGCTAGTACTTCAAGTTGTAGACCGATGCCTTATCCATTGGGTAATTATATCCATAATTAAAATATGATGAAGATAAAAGGGGGAGAAGATAAAACTGAGTCAATCACATCCATTCAAATAATGTAACATAAATAATTCAACATGCCAGCGAAAGAAGATGCCATCTACACATTCAAATTATGTAACATGTAAATGGGATAACATATAAAATTGCACATGAACTTCTAAAAGGATGAAAAAAGATTGCATTAAACAATAAATCATTGCAATGGGAGTCTAATCAGAATAACCAAATCTCACTAAACCAATACAAATAAATTCTTCATTCAAATGATGCAATAGAGAACTGCAACTCTTTATTAAAATTATGTAAGAAAGATCCTCCTAGCTTCCATGGATATGTGTTGCGATTTTATAGGAGGCATAATATGGAAAATTCAATAATGTGTATTAATTTAGGGGGTTATCTGGGTTTTTTTGGTGACTTATTAAAAATAGGGCAGCTTTTGGCAAAAAATAATAGATTGCCCAAAAATAGTATTTTTTTTAAAAATGGGGGCAAACTAAATTTGGATTTTGAGGATCCAAAAGGTCTCAATTTGGTTGTAATTTGTTTATATCAAAACCCCAACACATTCTCACAATATTAATTATGATTTTAAACAAGGAAAGATGACACTACAAAGTAAGTCTTACCTCTTAAGTAAACAGTTTCCCTTGGTCCTCCTATCATGTACATGGCCTAAAAATTTGAGAATTGATAAAAGGAAAAGCTTCTCCTTCCCACCCCACAAAAAAAAATCTCATTGCTCCTCTACAAAATGAGCAAAAATCCCAAAAAGCAAAAAAAACAATCCCTTTGATCCTCTACAAAATGAGCAAAAATATCAAAGAAAAAAAAATCCCTTTGCTCCTCTACAAAACAAGCAAAAAAGGAAAGAAAATAAAAGAAAGATCTTGAATCCTTGGAATTCTTAGTTTTTGACAACCATGGGGCAATCTCCATTGGGGCTACAGATTCATAACTAGCATTGGAGTAGCCTTACACGTGGCGATATTTCTATCATATTAGCGACCTTCTTTTGTACATACCAATGTTAGCTTGTGGTTGAGCTAGATTTTGATGGCTTGCATACAAAGTAGTTAAGTCCAACTGCATACAAAATTGGGATAATGAACTTCACTATGCACACATAGGGATATTGAATATCTTGGTCTTCCTAAAAAAATTTATCTTTCAAATTCTTGCATGGTTAGTATACAAATTTTGATTGATCAAATAGGGTGTTTAAGTCTCCTAAAAGCCTTGTTATTCCCTTGTAACTTCTCGTTGCTCATCATCCACTCCTTGCATGCATTTTCATTCCATATCCATCCTTGCTTGGCTTCCATTTCAGTGTATGCCATTGATAAAATTGTTTAAATTTTGATTTGTGAATAGTATACAATCTTTAGTGCCTACACTTAGTTTTTCATTACATTTTAGATGCATTTATTATATTTCATTACACAAGAATACAACCACACTTTACATTATTTAACTTTGTTATGTGTCATTAGTGCATCACATACATACCTACTATGCAAACATAATAGCTCTATCATATCACATCATTCATTCATCTAACATACATACATCATCATATCTATAAGTCTAGCTATACATCTATACTCATCTATCATTACACTAATTCATCCATTTCATCCATACACATATGCACAATAAAACCATAATAAACACAATAAGATCATCTCATATATATACAACATGATAAGTACATTAGTGGTACAAAATTCTTGTAGGCTACAATATTATGGATCCTTAGACCTCACATACAAAAATAAGCTAATAATAAGGGTCTCTCCTTATATTGGCCTTGCACCTTTGCTCTCTCCACTACCCTTAACCTCATCTCTATGGGTCTGCCTCACTTTTCTAGCCTATGACATTTGATAAGTGCTTGACAGTGCAAAATGCAGAATAAGTAGTGACATTGTCAAATCCCCTAAAGCCCCACTCTATTAGATCCACTAGGATTAAAATGATGATGGTTGTGATGGTAGCACCCCACCTAACCTATCTGTCTCATCCTATAGTTGCATCACATACTCCTACTTTGTCTGATAGCAGGTGTGGTATGTGGTCACCCTAGCCTATAATCGTACAATCTCTCCTTGTAGCTAGGTCACCTCCTCTATGAACTATCTGCTTGTATATGGTTGAGCTTTCTCAACTATCAAGGAAGATACTTGAGTCCACAAAACATATTTATATATCGTAAGCCTATCCCTCTCCTCTTGGAGGTTCTAAAATTGGGCCTATAAGGTGTCTCTCTCCTCCTCCTAACCCTGCTATGACTACTTTTCAACTATCCAACAACTCTATTATGTGGTAGGGGTTATGTCCCTCTTGGTACATTAACCCTCTATAATGTGCATCTACTCTCATAAAGCTATAATTTACTCTTGAGGGTCCTCATCATCCCCATAATCACCTCCACTGCCCCTCATAGGTGCATCCACATCCTCTGTACCTCCTTGTGAGCCACCACATCCCTCTCCACTTGATGATGCACTCATCACTATAGTGGCCCCTCTATTGCTTTGGCCTCTTCCTCATGTTTGATGACTACCCCACCCTATAACTATCAAGTGATACACCAAGCATCATAATTTGGTGTAGTACATGGATCCTCGATGTCTATCCCTATCACTACCTCATTCAACTCCTCTCTTAGTGGATCCAGTCATGGCTATTCTAATTGGGCCTTGAAGACCCTTCATCTGTACACAACTATAGCCTTTGGTACCCCTTATATCACTCCAAACTATAGGGTCACTCATGATTACTAGAAGTACTCATGCTCTCTCCTATACCACTTTATTAGCCATTTTCTATGCTATACTCATCTCAAGTGCATGGCATCCTTGACCCATGTTAGTTCGCCTCTTGAGGGTCTCCATATGACATCCCCTGGTCATAATCCAACCCATGGCTCAACATAGTGCAAAAGGATACCCTTATATGGGTGATTCTTACCTTGCTATCGATCATAGTCCCATTGTATATCATAGGGGACCTCCTGATCCATATCCATGTGTGCCTCCCAAGGGAACCCAGCTGGTCTATCCACCTGAAAGTGCTCCCATCCCCAAATCTATAAAAGGAAGTTGTAACCTAAGCCCAATCAACCTTATTGGTGAATCTCATACAACTCATTATACAACTATGCGAACAGAGTGGAGCCCCACACCATGATCTTGGAATCCTATACCAAGTCCATCGCTAGATCCAAGAGGTTCCAATGGAACCTCATACCTAATGAGTCAGGCATAATGAAGTTAGACATCAGTGATATTAGCACTATCTATCTAGCAGTAACTAAACTTGTCTTAAAACCAATGTTCACCCTCACACTTCTGCTCTCCATATCATAATCAACATAGTACCAGTGCTCTTGATAGACTCTCTAAATAATAGCCTCTCGCTCATTGGTCACTATGATCACTATCTGCTCTCCCTCTATTGGGACTCATAGAATGCAATACACATCCTCTAAAGTGATGATGATCTCATTAGTCAGTAGGTCGAAGGTGTTAGTCTGGTTGTCCCACCTATCTATCAGGGTTGTCAAGTGGGCCTAATTTCCATGCATCATCTCTAATCAAGTTGTGTGCTATAGCTTGAGGGATTTAAGCCAACCCTAATCATCCTCTAATAAAACATCATATACCATTTTAAACATGCACGTAAATGAATGTCAGGATTTCACAAGCTACCAACACACAAATAACCAAATTCTAAAAAAAATCAATCAATCAAAACCATCTTGACTAGAGACGATCACAACCAAAACCATCTTGATGAAAAATGGTCACAAGAAAAAACAACAATTAAAACAAAATCATCTTGACTAGATATGGTTGTAGGTAAAATCATCTTGGTAAGAGATGATCACAAAGTCAGAACTGTCTCAACTCAAGACGGTCCCATGCGACCATCCCAAGTTGAGATGCCTATCGTTGAACATAAATAAAAATAAAAATGCAAAATAAGAAGAAGAAGAAGATAATAAAATAAGAAAAAGCAAAATCTAGGATCTACACAACATCCACCCCACATTTACAATTTACTAACACTATTATATTTTTTTACCCATCCTGCCCAATCATTTCATTTAAAATTTCCATTTTAAATAAAGCAAAAAGTTAAGGTTTATGCGCTTAAATTTCTTGCACCCCCTCCATTGCTCATGGACATGCTCATAGGGTCCATTGTGTTGTTATCTTCATCCATTGATAACACTTCATTGCATAAAATCGCTCTCCTCCTTCCCGTCTCACTTATCTCGTATCACATGGTGAAAATGACTCTTTCTTTGCAAAATCCACCTTTTATAATTTTTGGTAGGTGCGACCATCTGAGACGGTTTTGCAAAGTGGTATGATTGTCCAAGATGGTCCTTTTTGTTAAAAAATAATAATTTTAAGGAACTATCTTGGGTTGAGACGATCTCAAAATTTTACATTTTCTCATCAACTTACTAGCCATCCTAAATTTTTTCAAGCGCTTCATCACTATCATAATTTTACCTTACCTCCACTAAATCATCGCTTGAGGGGGTAGTCAATACCTATAAATTTTTATCTCAAATTAAGTCAATAATCAAACACTCAAAAGTGAAAATTACATTTGTCCAAGAATAATTGCCAAAAACTATCATACACCCTCCTTGCTGGGGCAAAATCAGAAATATCAATCAAACAAATGTCTAAATCCTAAAGCCTAAATCTTAGAGACTAACAACATCTATCTACGACTAAAATTTTACCAAGATTAAATCAAGTCCATCAATTTATTGGAAGCAATGATTCAATGATGTGTGTCCTTTCCATGATTTGAGCATCACATTTGATTTCTATTTTAAACCATCTCATATTACCCTCTTCAAGATCATTTTCTTTTAATTAACATCATCATCGTCGAGTCAACTATTTTAGATCATCTATTTTTGCTCTTCATTGTGCTTATGCACAAAGTGTTCCAAAAATGGGCATTTGTAGACACCTAAAATGTGTTATCTCGAGGAGACTCCCAAAAAGCCTCCTTTCCAACCCATGCAATCCACTTTGGGCAACCTCAGGGTAAATTCCATGGATTTATATAGCAATAGGTAGCTTTCTTCATGAGATATGTAACCATATCGACCTAAGATATTCTCATATTCATGCAAAAATAAAAATAAAAATAATAGATAGTCAAACTGCATGTCAACGCCATGCCTAACTTCATGTCAGTGCCAATAAACATGTAGGTAAAAATTTTACCTACCACCTATAGTCATCTGCTAGCAGCTAATCAAGTTGCCCTTGATTGCCACCTTCCTCATTTACCTCTTGCTAGGAGGTCTATGAAATTCAAATTTACTTGCCATGAAGTCCTACCAAATTAATCTGCTAGGTCATCTTACTATAAAATCGATGTTTTTGCATCACCACTCAGGATTTGATGCTACACTCTCCTCTCTTGCATGATCACTCGTTTTGCTTCACTGATATCTTGCACCCACTCACTCACCTTCATGCTCACAAACCTACCATTGAAAACATAACACATTACCCCAAATGCCTTTAGGACCTGGTTGCAGAAAAATGTAGACCCATGACAATAACCATCTTGCCTCGAGATGGTCCAAAGATGAAACCATCTTGACCTAAGATGATCACAGTTAGGCAATAGGTTTTCAAGTTTTAATTGCATTTTAGCCTAGATCTTGCATGTTTGTGGCATTCTAGATCAATATTTACAATCCATGCATCACTTTCTTGTTAATTTTATTTAAGCATAACTTGATTCGATACATGTCCCACTTTTGGTGGACCTTGCATATGCTACTAATTCATTGTCATCTCCTTTTTATGCAGGTTACAATATTTAAGGATTGTAAAATGCTCTAGATATCATATTACCTGATAGTCGTAAAAAACCTACTCTCCAAGCAACGTGCTAGCATAGAAATGTTAAAATTACACCCATTTATTGAGAAAAATATAAATCGCTCCCCTATTGTAATATTGTATCATTGTTGAAATCCTCTTAGAGGGGATTCCCTTGTAACACATTGAAATATCAATAAAAATATATATAATTTATTTTTATTAATTCAACATTATGTTTCATTCTATTTTATGGTGCAAATTTCCATCCTTCACATAACCTTCTCACTGTACCATTCCTTCTACCTAGCCATATCCCCCACAAGTCACCCCTCTTTGTTCTTCCTTACCTTTGTCCTTTGTGGTTGTTGTTTGTGCTTCCTCCCCTAATGTCCCTTTTTTTACTACTCCTCCTTATCCTCCATTTCATCCTCCTTCCATTTTCGTTGTTTGTACATCTAAGCCAAAACCCTCACACCCACATCTCCCTACCACTTCTAACCCTTCAACCCCCACATATCACTCATCCACACATAGTCCTACTTCATCTATCAAATCTTGTCCTACTTCCATCATCCTCGTTTCAACACCTACCATCCTAGATACTTCCCAATATTCTTCACCCATTTCCCCATCTTTGCAATATGACTCGACATCCTCATCAGATACCTCACCTTATTTTCCTCCTATTCTTGAGCATGCACAAGTCACCCCCACATCCTCATTCTCTCCTTAGCCTCTGCATCCACCTTCCTATTTGGACCAGACCATTCCTTCATCATCTTCTAATATTGTTGATCCCTCATCATCCTCTACCCAATCACCTATCCATGTTGATGTCCATATAACCAATGCTAGTATAGGGGAATACCTTGTACATAATGTGACATTCACTTCCCTTCTTAGGATAGAATTGGCTCAAAATTTTGGTCACCCTCGTAATTCCTGTTTGACCATTGGTGTCATTGTTCCCCTTAGTTCCTCTATCAGACCAAATTTATGTATGGAGGACTCAATACGTTTTCTAAACAAGCTCCTCCCTAAGAGTCTGAGCCTCATTTTAGTGCCAAAATTGAGTATTTGTCCAATCTATCCTTCACCTTGTGCTACTTTCAACACTTCCATTAGTGAAACTATGGCCTAGGAAGATATGAGCAAGGCATAAAAATCCTTGTTGAGCCTAATTGTGAGTTGCCTAGTAATAAATCAGGGTTAGAATATGATAGGATTTCTTCTTTTGAACTCCTCGAAGATGACCTTAAGAACATCACTTTAGATCTTGAGGAGGATGACAAAGATTATGAATACATTGACCTTGAATATTGTCACCTGTTGCTTGATGATTTTTTCCAAGCAGCCACCAGCTGTGCTAGCCAATATGAAACCTTAGAGGATGAAATCAAAGAATACCTTGATCAAATTTCCATTGATTTTGATATTTTGAAAGAGTTATCATCCCCCATTATCCCTACAATCGATCCCTTACATTATGATAGCTTTTGTCTTCATCTATTCCCTATTCCACTTCCTATCCTTCTTGATATCCTCCCTCCCAATTTCCCTAACCTTTTTGTTCAAACCCCACCTCAAACCTTACCACCTCAACCTGATCCTCATCCCCATATTCTCGTCTAGATCCTCCCCTATGAGGTTTCACCTAAAAATCTATCCTCTAGAGATCCTTTCCCTTCATATCATCAGGTCAACATGATCTCCATTGACCTATTTTCTTCCTTTTGTCATCCGACTGATCCATCTTGCCCTATCTACATCAACCTGAATGCCATTGAATTTGACCATATTTCTTCTCTTCCTATGATTGATTTCTTTCCTTTTGATCAATTACTCATAGATTCAAATGCTTACATGTATCCTCATTTTTCTTTCGCTTCTATCTATCAAGCTAAATTTGGTGATGACAAGTCCCCTCTTCCCACAAATATTGCAGATGATATTCATCTCATTCCTACACCTCACCAACTAGAGGATGGTTCCCACATGCTTGTGGAGTAAATCATAGATATCAATCTTAGCTTCGATCCTAATAACCCTCAAATTATTAAGCTTGAAAAGATTCTCTTGCTTTAAGAGCACAAAATATTCATGGCCCTTTTGATAAAATATAAGCAAGTTTTTGCATGGTGCTACAATGATATGCTTGACCTTGATCCTAATATTGTTGTCCATAATATTATTCTTTATCCTAATGCTAATCCAGTAAAGCAAAATATTAGGAAGCTTCATATTACCATCACCGTCATGGTTAAATAAGATCTACAAAATTTTCTATATTTGGGCTTCATCCAACCCATCGACTATACTGAATGGGTTTCAAATATGGTACCTATTGGTAAACCCAATGGGAGGATTTGCAAATGCACTGGTTTTTATGATCTCAACAAAGCATATCCCAAGGATGATTTCCCTCTTCCAAACATCAATACACTCATGGATGCTACTGTTGGCAATGAAATATTATCCCTCATGGATGGTTTCTCGAGATACAACCAAATTCATGTTAATCCTAATAATCAACACAAGATATATTTCATGACACCATGGAGAATATTTTGTTACAATATAATGCCATTTGGACTCAAAAATGCAGGTGCAACTTATTAATAGGCTATGATGTATATCTTCCATGACTATATGCATAAGATTATAAAATATTATAAGGACAACCTTTTAACCAAATTCAAACAAAGACACGAGCATATCAATGTCCTTTGAAAAGTTTTTGATTATATTCTTAAGAAAAATATGAGGTTAAACCCTATGAATTATGTCTTTGATGTCACTTCGAGAAAAATCTTAGGATTCACTATCACCAAGAGAGGCATCGAAGTGGACCCTAACAAAGTCAAGGCCATTTTGGAATTTTCACCCTTGATAAACCTTAAAGAGGTTCATAGCTTATAGGAAAAATTTAGGCAATCCATTATTTCATTACCTAATTATATGACAAAGGCAAGCCCTTCAATCACCTTTTGTAAAACGGGGTCACCTTTAAATGAACCATCGAGTTTTAGGTGACTTTTGATTCCATCAAATTTTACCTTGTATCCCTGCCTATTTTTATCTTCTCCTAAACTAGGCATTCCTTTCCTTCTATACATTTTTGCCACTGATTTGGCTCTAGGAACCATGTTGACACAAAATAATGAAGCCAACAAAGAGTAGGTCATTTATTATATCAGTCATACCTTTGTGACTTATGAGGCTAAATATGCATATGTGAAGAAGCTATGCTTGGCTATTTTTTTTGCCACAAAAAATCATTACATGCTTAATCACACCACATATATCATTGCTAAAGAAAATCCATTGAGTTATATGATGAGTCACACTTACACAAATAGTCAAACTACAAAATAAATTATGCATTTAACATAATTTGATTTTGATTTCATTATTCAAAAATCCATAAAGGATTGGGTCATTGCTGATCAACTTGTGGAATCTCCTTTCTAATATGAAAAACGTCTCATAGTTGAGCTTCCCAATGACTTTATATTCACTCTCTTTGATGAAGAAGAGCATGTCAAACCTAAAAATAAGGTAGACCTCACCCTATTTTTTAATGGTTTCAAGTACAAACAAAGGGATAGTGTGGGATTCATTCTATTTACACCACAAGGGGCCCCTATCCCTTTCTCATTCAAACTTGAATTCTCTTGCACCAACAACAATGCAGAATATGAAGCCCTCATTCTTGGACTCTAAACCATAATTTTCATGTGCATCAAGTGCATTAAAAGCATTGGCAAATCCATCCTCATTGTTAATCCAATCAAGGAGGCCTATCAATGCAAATTACTAGTCTTGAAGTCCTATAGGGAGATTGTTGACAAGTTTCTATATTGTTAAAAAGTTGCTAGCACACTTTGATTGGTATGATATTGAAGCCTATCCAAGGTTGTCGAATTGTTTTGTAGATACAAATGCATCTCTTGGTTCCCTCATTATGCAAAATCCTTTTGATAATGTCACTAACATACATATCAAAACACTTTCTTAGTAAGCTATTTTCCATGAATATTTCAAGGATAAACAAGATATCCATTTTGTCTAGGCATAGTCCAAGTTTAAAAAGAAATTTTATAAGAAAGGCCAAAAACCCAATAATGCTAAAACCCCTTCACAAAAGCCACAAAGCCCCATTCTAGCAATTAAGGACGAAGAGCAGAAGATGAAAAGAAACAAGAACCCAAGGATGGATGCTATAATTTTTGAGGGGTACACTTTGCTAACTAGTACCCATATCGACCAGGGCCAAGCACACCTAGCACTAAAGGAAAGGAACCAATGCATAAGATATATGCTGCTACTGGGAGTTAGAAATTTGAAGGGCAGACCACTCCACTCATTATAAAAGGTAATATCTTTGACAAGAAAGTAAATATATTAATAGATAGTGGAGCTACTAATAGTTTCATTTCTTGTAAGTTAGCCAAATATATGCCAAAGGGACCAGGGTATTTGGCTCATGGATGGAAGGTTAAGTATAGATCTGGGTAGACCCACTCTGTAAACCAATGTTTTATAATGATGGAAATTACCTTAACCAGTGGAACTATAGAAGGATGTTTATATGTAGCCCCACTTCATGCCTTCAATGTAATTTTGAGAATGGATTGGCTATAGGCCCATAAATTCGTAGTCAACTTCGAATATATATGGATCAAGTATTCTGAGGGAGGTGAGGTAAGATGATGAATTTATAGTAGACAAGGGGTATTTACACCCTAGATGTTGTCAGCTATGCAATTAAAGAAAGCCCTCAAGAAAGGAGGGATTGCCTATGTTAAAAATAACCTGAAGGGAGAAATGTCTGAGACTTACCTAATTTTGCAAGAATTCTAAGATGTGTTTCTTGAGGATCTGCCTGGCCTCCATCCAATACAAGAATTTGACTTCACCATTGATATTATACGAGGAGCGAAACCAATTCACCGATCTCTGTATAGGATGTCGCCCATTGAGATGCAAGAGTTGAAAGTACAATTTGAAGGATTATTAGAGAAGGGGCTGATAAAACTAAGTGTATCACCTTGGGGTGCACCTATTTTATTTATAAAAATAATGATGGGTCTTTAAGATTGTGTATTGACTACAAAATTTTAAATAAAGATACAATCAAGAACTTATACCCCATGCCTAGGATCAAAGATTTATTTGACCAACTAAGAGATGCCATGATATTTACCAAGATAGACTTAAGGTAAGGATATCACCAATTGAGGATACATGAGGAGGACACTCACAAAACGGTATTTAAGACAAGGCATGGACATTATGAGTTCATTGTCCTACATTTTGGGCTAACTAATGCCCCCGTTGTCTTCATGAATTTAAGGAACAATGTGTTCAGAAGGCATCTGGACCATTTTGTCCTTGTGTTATTGGATGATATCCTAATATATTCTCAAATCAAGGAAGAGCACGACAAGCATCTCAAGGTCATGTTATAAATTTTGAGGGAGAATCAAATCTATGGGAATTTAGCCAAAAGTGAGTTCTATGTTTTAGAGGTGCGCTATTTAGGGCACAACATATTATTAGAAGGAATTGTAGTAGACCCAAAAAAGATAAAAGCCATGTTAAACTGGTCACATCCTACCAATGTTACAGAATTAAAGAGCTTCATGGGCTTAGCAAGCTATTACTGACGTCACATAAAAGATTTCTCAAATATTGCTTCGGCAATAACGAACCTTTAAAAGAAAGGAAAGGAATTCAAATGAATGGAAAAGTGTGAAGCTGCTTTTGCATTATTGAAGTAAAAACTCACTACTACACCAATACTAAATAATCTAGACCCCTAAGAAGATTTTACAGTGTGCACGGATGCATCGTTGGAAGGATTAGGGGGAGTACTCATGCAAAGGGAGTCCGTAGTAGCTTATACTTCAAGGAAGCTTAAGAAGCATGAAGTCAACTATGCTACTCATGATTTGGAATTAGCCACTATAGTGCATGCTTTGAAGGTCTGGTGCCACTATCTAGTAGGAAGACCCTTTGAATTAAAAATAGATCATCAAAGCCTTAAGTACATATTCACCCAACCAATACTCAATGCAAGGCAAAGAAGGTGGGTTGAGTTTCTCATTGAGTATGACTTTGAAATTGAGTACATAAAAGGGAAAGAAAATAAGGTGGCAGATGCTCTAAGTAGAAGAAGATACATAGCAGCCCTAACCAGGAGTCATGTATAGCTCATGGACCAAGTAAGGCATGAGCAAAAACAGGATGAGTATTTCCAAGAAATTCGAGCGAGAATGAGCAAAGATCCTGAGACCAATAAAGAGTTTGGGGTGATAGATGACCTTATGTGCTACAAAGGAAGAGTCATCATACCAAATTTAGGATATTCAAAGAGGCTAATAATGCAAGAATCCCATAGATATCCTTATATAGCTCACCTTAGAGGGGTAAAAATGAGGGAAAATCTAAAGAGGACCTTCTTTTGGGTAGGAATGAAGAAGGATATTATAGATTTTGTAGCTCAATGCCTTGAATTTCAGAAGGTCAAAGCGGAATGCAAGCATCCCACAGGATATTTGTACCCTCATAGTATACCTACTCAGAAATGGTAGGTCATATCAATGGACTTCATAGTGGGTCTACCAAAAACCAAGTACCAACATGATGCAATTTTTGTGGTGGTTGATAAATTGACCAAGGTCACACACTTCATACCTGGGAGCACCAATGATGATGCTCAAATAATGGCTAACATATTTGTTAATAAATTGTTCCGATTTCATGGATTTCCATAAGTAATCAAATAAAATAGGGATTCCAAGTTTACTTTTTAATTTTGGAGAGCCCTTCATCAGGCAATAGGCACAAAATTGCACGAGTTTAGAATATCACCCTAAAATGGATGGTTAGACAAAGTGGGTAAACCAAGTATTAGAAGATATGCTTCACATGTATTGCATGGACCACAAGGCTCGATGGGAATATTTTATACCATTGGTAGAATTTGCCTATAATAATGGATATCACTCTTCCCTAGGGATGGCACCCTTCGATGCTTTGTACAGATGAAAGTGTAGAACACAATTGTCTTGGGACAACCCTAAATATAGAACTATGATTGGGTCAAAAATGGTCAAGGAAATGGAAGAACAAATTAGGGTAATCAAAAAAAGGCTAAAGGAAGCTTCTGATAGACAAACGAGTTATGTTGATCTAAAGAGGACTCCCCGAGAGTACTCGAAGGGAGATAAAGTGTTCCTAAGAGTCAAAACAATGAAAAGTGTAATCAAATCCATAAAATTGGATCCACAATTTGTAGGACCCTTTGAGATCATTAAGAAAATTAGTCTGGTTGCATACCGACTCACCTTGCCTCCTAATTTGTCAAAAATCCATGACACTTTCCACATATCTTTACTTAGAAAATATGTTGCTAACCCTGACCATGTATGGGATGTTTCTAATTTACAGATGGTAAACCCAAAAGTAATTGAAGTGATGCCAGTAAGAATTCTCAAATTTCATTTTAAGGCTATGCGAAATCGAACCCTTGAGTAGTGTAAGGTCCAGTGGGACCATTTCTCTGAAATAAATGCCACTTGGGAAAAGGTGGTAAATATGAAAAAACATTTTCCTTTTCTGTTTGATGAACTCTAAAGTCAATTTTCTTTTTTTGTAATAATTTGTGCCTTGGCTACAATTACCTATGTTAAAAAAAAAACAACAACACCGAGGATGGTGTTAGTCCTAGTGGGGGAGGATGTCATGACCCTCCCAAATGGACTTTTGAAATGAAGAAACAATGTATTTAAGAGTGATGCTTCAATACTTGGTTTTTGTGCAATAAAGCAGTTATGCAATATTACTAGATAATGAATAATATGTTACTGCTAACAAATTGCCAATGTGTAGGATCAGGTGCACTCGTAAGTGGAATAAGTTGAGTCCTCCACCGAATATGAGGGTACTTGAGGTTGGGGGAAATTATGATATGACAACTCAAAGGTAACAAGGATAGATACCTTCATATAGGCATGCATTCGGTTAGGGATAATCATCAATAAATAGCCACCTTGAGCCCCAGACTAATGGCCTAGTAGCTATCGTAAGTTCTCGAGGTAGAGACAGGTGACTAAATTGATGGAAATATCTCCCTCTTTGTTTGTGCTCATATTTAATTATCTTTTACTTCAGCACTTCACCTCAGCAATGTGGAAATTTGGAATGATCGAACTGTCTTCATAGCTTTATGGATAAAAAGAATATCTTGTTCTAGATAGCTATTCATTTAAATAAATGGTGGATTTATTTTAAAAAAAATGCTTTATTCTAGATAGCTATTCATTTAAATAAATGGTGGATTTATTTAAAAAAATGCTTTATTCTAGATAGCTATTCATTTAAATAAATGGTAAATTTAATTAAATGATAAATAGATTTATTCTTGGAAATAAAGAATACCTTATTTTAGGTAGCCATTCATTTGAATAAATGGTAAATTTAAGTTAAATGATAAATGGACATATTCTTAAATAAAAAGAATGTCCCACTTTAAATAACCATTCCTTTGGGTAGTCGGTGGATTATCCTTAATATATGAGTTTTTGAGTTTTTTTTTTTTTTTTGATTTTTTTGAATTTACATGGTGGAATCGCGAATCCGGGAGGCTGTTCGGGCCGTCCCCTATAACCACCATGCCACAATCATTTTAAACCTTTTACGTCGCTAAAAGCACCAGGAAAGGGACAAGCGTTCAGTCCGGCGAGTGAGTTTTCAAGTTTAAAAGAAAGGAAAATAAGTAATATAAAATCTATTTTGCTTACCTCGAATTGGGTGGGCCACCCAGAGCAAAGTCTAGCTGGAACGAAGGTATGGCTCTATTAATACAAGAATGGCTCTGCCAAATTGAGGGGATGGTTTCCTCTACGTGAAGAGAAAAGACTTCAATGCTGGTCACACTGTGAAAATATGGGAGAAAGGGACGTCTCCTCTACCACTTGATAAAGGGGTGCAAAATTAATGGTAGTGGTTGGCGGATGAAAGTCGAGGAGAAATGGAGGGGTGCAAAGGCAAGGAAAGAAGATAACTAGAGATATAAGCAAGGGGAGATGAAAGCAAAGCAAATAAAAGAAGGCATTGGATGAATGATAAGGAGTGGTGCTCAGACTCGGCCTGGGTGACCAACAAAAACCAATGGAATGAGCGACCAGGTTGGTATTACTTTCTTGTTCCCCTATGTGGTAATCAAGCGTAGCTCACTATTGTTTTCCTTATAACTGAGTGTAGATTGTTGTTGTTTGCCTTAGCTGAGTATAGCTCGTTGTTGTTTACATTATATATGAGCATAGCTCATTGTTTTTTGCCTTATAGCCGAGCGTAGCTCACTATTATTTACCTTATAGCCAAGAATAGCTCGCTGCCTTGTTATGGTTGAGTGTAGCTTACTGTCTCATTATGATTGAGCGAAGCTCGCTGCCTTGTTATGGTCGATCGTAGCTCATTGCCTTGTTGTTTTCCTTATGGATGAGTGTAGATCGCTACCTTGTTATGACCGAGCATAGATCACTACCATGGTGTAGCTCTGTTATGGCCGAGTGAAACTCGATATCACTGTTATGGCCGAGTGTAGGTCACTATCTTGTTATAGCTCTGTTATGGCTGAGTGAAGCTCAATGCATTATTATGGTCGAGCGTAGCTCGCTATCTTGTTGTAGCTCTATTATGGTTGAGCGAAGCTCACTACTGCTATTATGGCCGAACATAGCTCACTACCTTATTGTATCTCTATTATGGTTGAGCGAAGCTTGCTACTACTGTTATGGCTGAGTGTAGCTCACTGCCTTGTTGTAGCTCTGTTATGGTTGAGTGAAGCTCATTGTTATTGTTATGGTTGAGCATAGCTCACTACCTCTGTTATGGTCGAGCATAGCTCACTATCTTGTCATAGCTGTTATGGTTGAGCATAGCTCACTTCCTTGTTATAGTCGAGTGTAGCTCATCGCTGAGCGTAGCTCGCTATTGTTGTGCACTCAAAGTGAAGGATTGTTTGCATAGCATAGAAGGTTAGAAGCACCATCTTGGGATACCATAGGGTGGTAGGTAAAAAATCCCTTGCTGGCTCTAGTCGAGTAGGAAGCTCATTTTAAGGGAGAAGGCCCCTTAGTGGTAGATTTCTAATTTGGAATTTGTATTATGTTATGGTTCATTTTGTAAAATGAGGGTATGGGACCTTGCTTTATGAAATGGAATGGAATTTGTATTATGTTATGGTTCATTTTGTAAAATGAGGGTATGGGACCTTGATTTATGAAATGGAATGGAAAATATATTATGTTATGGTTTATTTTGTAAAATGAGGATATGGGACCTTGCTTTATGAAATGGAATGGAATTTGTATTATGTTATGGTTCATTTTGTAAAATGGGGGTATGGGACTTTGATTTATGAAATGGAATGGAAAATATATTATGTTATGGTTCATTTTGTAAAATGAGGGTATGGGACCTTACTTTATGAAATGGAATGGAATTTGTATTATGTTATGGTTCATTTTGTAAAATGAGGGTATGGGACCTTGCTTTATGAAATGGAATGGAATTTGTATTATGTTATGGTTCATTTGTAAAATGAGGGTATGGGACCTTGCTTTATGAAATGGAATGGAAAATATATTATGTTATGGTTTATTTTGTAAAATGAGGGTATGGGACCTTGCTTTATGAAATGGAATGGAATTTGTATTATGTTATGGTTAATTTTGTAAAATGAGGGTATGGGACCTTGCTTTATGAAATGGAATGGAAAATATATTATGTTATGGTTCATTTTATAAAATGAGGGTATGGGACCTTGCTTTATGAAATGGAATGGAATTTGTATTATGTTATGGTTCATTTTGTAAAATGAGGGTATGGGACCTTGCTTTATGAAATGGAATGGAAAATATATTATGTTATGGTTCATTTTGTAAAATGAGGGTATGGGACCTTGCTTTATGAAATGGAATGGAATTTGTATTATGTTATGGTTCATTTTGTAAAATGGGGGTATGGGACCTTGCTTTATGAAATGGAATGAAAATATATTATGTTATGGTTCATTTTGTAAAATGAGGGAATGGGACCTTGCTTTATGAAATGGAATGGAATTTGTATGTATGCTATGGTTCATTTTGTAAAATGAGGGTATGGGACCTTGCTTTATGAAATGGAATAGAAAATATACTATGTTATGGTTCATTTTGTAAAATAAGGGTATGGGACCTTGCTTTATAAAATGGAATGGAAAATATATTATGTTATGGTTCATTTTGTAAAATGAGGGTATGGGACCTTGCTTTATGAAATGGAATGGAAAATATATTATGTTATGGTTCATTTTGTAAAATAAGGGTATGGGACCTTGCTTTATGAAATGGAATGGAAAATATATTATGTTATGGTTCATTTTGTAAAATGAGGGTATGGGACCTTGCTTTATGAAATTGAATGGAAAATATATTATGTTATGGTTCATTTTGTAAAATGAGGGTATGGGGCCTTATTTTATGAAATGATGAGAAATGTTTGTGGTACAAACTAAAAGCTGGTTGCTTGATTTAAATAAGATGAAATAACCTAGTGCTTTAAATAGTTAAGGGTATGTTGCTTTAATTTTTAAGAGAGTGTTAGATTATTTATTGTGAATACAACATAATGTGGGATGCATGGTAGGATGACTCTCATAAGTGAGTGAGAGGGGTCATAGAGAGGGAATATCTCTGATAATATCTATGCATTAGAAAGTTGAATTGGTTGGGTTAATTTTATAGTTACAATTTGGAAAATAAACGAGTAAATACATTAGAAGCATGTCTATCCAAATCCATGAGTGTCCTGATCCCCTAATATCCTCACTTGATCAATGGAAGAGCGGGAGGACCAAATTTAGGAGATGGACTACTTCGCAAGTTTGCTCTCTACCTTATTTCTTGCTTGATTATGCAGTAGATTAGATTTATAGGGAGATTTCCCCAAGGGATTAAATGAGCGTTGTTTATTATTATATTTTGTTATCCTTTTTGATTGAAATGTTATTTAATTATTATCGCATGTTTTCCCTTTAATGAATGTTTCATGCTTGTTTAAATTCGCTCATTTTGTTAGATTTAGTATCTAGATTTCTCCTTGATATTCTTATGAGTTTCTGAAAAAATAATAATTAAAAGTTGTAAGTTCTAGGTGAAATTAGATGATGACCTAAGGGCTTAAGACCCTCTTAGAGAGATAGGTTATCTAGGTTTAGAAGTTCGTACCAGGAGTTAAGTAGCTTGTTAGAGGATGAGATTGATAGCTTCACTCATAATGCATGTAGCATACCCACACATAATGGTTTGTTTGTAGTATGGAGATGCATGTATACCTTCCAATGATTAAGGGTGGTAATTCTAGCTCATCAAGAATGGTGAGATGGATGGACTTACGTGAATGACATGAGATAGGCCTACGTAGAATGAAATTGCATGAGGGGAATCTCATGTGGTATGGTTATTGAGAAACTTAGGGGATGTCAAACATTAAGTTGGTCTAAGGTTGGGTATGGATTTATGAATCCTTCTTCTTGATCAAAATAATAATAATATATATAAACCTTTTTCTTTCTGTTTGTATGTTTTCTTATTTTCTTGTTTTCGAGAAGTTACAATATTACATGTGACCTTTAGGTCTAGGATAAAGAATTGACCTTAAGGTTTATTGATAAAATATTACAATAAACCCACCTATACAAGGTATACAAAGGCTTGAAGAGCTATACACAAATATTATATAAAAATTGGTCATGGTCTTAAGTGAAGCTTAACAACACATATTCCAAAATTAATATTTCCTTATATTTCATCACTATAAATGTGGGAGGCATCAAGGGTTTGTTTGTCATTCATGGTATGGAACAACTCCATGAATATGATCCATCAAAAGAAAGATCATTTTAAAAAATCATTTTTTTTTGTCCAATATGTACAGTAAAAATGTGGATTACTAAACTAAAAGTTTATTCTCTTGTATTTTTGTTCTTTCCCATTCATTTTTATAATCGACTCCATTGTCCATATTTTTTATGAAACATTGACATAGACCTTCAAAAACTAACATCCTTCTATCTTAAAAATATGGATATCCAAATCAACAAATCACCAAATGAAATAAGAGTTATATAAATGATGATAAGATTAAAAAATGTTCTTGTTTTCATCGAATATATTTTTTAAATTCTCCATAAACTCAAGATCAAAACTACTCAATTTTAATATGACATACTACATTTATTGACAAGATAGTAAGCAAAAATTTTGGATAATACAATGTAACATAACATGAGGAAATTTCTTTATTTTTTCCTAGAGTTCTATTATAATATTTCTTGTTCGTTTCCAAATGACTACTACACTATTCTATATTTTTTACGGGAACCAATGATTATATTAAATAAAAGAGGTTACAATAAAAAAGGAGTTGGAGAGATCATAGCTTGGGACCCAAGACCACCCACACAATCAAAACCCTAAATAAGGCACCAAAACCAAAGTTTGAGAACAACCAAAGAAACTAGAATACGAGGCCCAAGGCCAAATACAAAACTAACCCTTAAAAGGGTGAACAAACAACATAACTAAGCATAAGGAGTTACTCTTAAAGGAGGAGGAGGATCATTCTTTGGCCCAAAATATCCCAAACCATGAGGATTGTCTATAGGTAGATCGATAGACCAAGAGTTATCAAGAGCAATAGTGTTCATCAAAGGAACCATAATACCCCAACCAGGGGAGTAGAATTGATCAAAGCTGAAGGCAACAATGGAGTAGAATGAGTAGGAGTAGGAGGAGAAGTAACCAGTTGAGGAGACAAGCTAGGGACCCAACTAGTACCATGATCAATTGAGTGATGCATAAGACTCCAACCACGATGTAGAGAGCATGAGCATGAAGGATACCTACTATGAGATATGGGAGGATATTGAGCCCTACTATGAGCATTATAATAATGGCCCAAGGCTATAGAACGCCACTCCCTCGACCTACTATATTGACACCTTAGAGAAACTAAGGGACCTTGAGACAAAGGGAGTTTAGATGGAACCTTGCTGATAGTGCATGGAGCCTCCTACCAATAATTGATAAGATTCATCAAATGCACCAGATGGTGCACCACCTTGGAAGCCTACAAAGGGATATGAATGGTAAGAAAAGAAAGCACTATAATCTTTTCATTTATAGAAAATTATAAAGAAATTAAATCTCTATAATAGATAGTAAGCCAATAGCTAAAAAAAAATAATCACATGAAAGAAATTCCATAGAGCAACAATATAAATAGGCCAACAACTATTATCACAAAAAAAAATCATCTTCCATATGAAGAACTCGGGATGAAAAGGTTTAAAAACGAGTGAATCCAAGCCCATGCAGACTAAGCATGAGGGTAGAACCAAAACAAATGTTTAAATGTTTCAAAATGACCACAAGTAGGACACTTAGGATTAGGAAAACCAACCCTACTAAGCCTCTCTCATATGAAGACCTTGATAAATAAGAGACCAAAGAAAAAGGTGATCTTAGGTTTAAGATTAAAATGCCAAATATGGTTCAAATGAGCAATCTAAGTATAGGAGGTAGAGTGAGTCCTCCATCTCTCATTAAGCTTATCAATACCAAAGGAAAAATGACTAAGAAGCTGATAAAGTAAGGAAGAAGAATAGTTCTTAAAAGGAGTATCTACATTCCAATGTCAATCCCTCCACGAGGCACGCAGGGGATGAAGGCCAAGCGTATGTAGCATGGCATCAGGCATAAGCTCATAGATATTAAGAATAAAGAGAAGATTATAATTTTAAAGATTAAATTTATGCTTAAGGTCAGGCCAAGAAATCCAATCCCGAGAATGCACTAAATCTTTAATAAAACAATTCAATGTTTTATAAATTTAAATCTATAAAAATATAAATATTTTTACCTTGGTTTTTCCACTAACTTGTCTTGATTGGATTCAATATTGTCCACTATAATGCTATTTTTAAGTTAATCTCTTTTAACTCTTACATCTATTCTGTTTCATTCTGCAAGCGCAAATAGATGTATCTATATAATAAAATACATAAAATCATATGGATTCAACACCATGTATAAAGTAACATGTTAAGAACTTTTAGAGCTAAATTAAACTTATATTTATAAAAATATATAAATAAATTTAATTTAGAATTACATTTCCTAAAACTTTAAATTAACATCGTATAAAGTTCAAAAAAATAAATATTTTATAATTTAATTAAAATGTTAATTTTTTGAATCATATTAAGTAAAAAAATACTCTTTTGTTTACAATATTATATTAAAATATATTTATTATAATATCATTAATTTTATTTTTTATTTAATAAAATATTAATTATACTTTTATTAATAAAGAAATTTAAATTGTCATATGTATTTTAAAAAAATAGCAGAGACGTCCAGCAGAATTGAAATCAAAGCTAGAATCTTTCTCTTGCACTGATTAAGGAAAATAGCAGAGACGTTTTTCACAGGACTGCCCAAACCGCTGAACTCGTTTCGGTCATATCTCACTCATCCGGACTCGGATTGAGCTGAAATTTTGAGGGTAGATGCCTGAAAAACCCTAGAACGTCTCCACCAATTTTCATATCATTTGGAGCAACACAGATCCTAGCGCATCCCTATGTGTGAACGACATATTTGGCAAGCGGCTATGCGAGGGTTTCATCTGGGTTGAGTGCAAGCAGCTCCAGAGGTTGGTTTTTAGGGCCTTCGGGCCCTAGCGGCCAATATTTTTGTGGTTTATTCTCAATATTTTAGCAGGAAATGTTGCGGGGGATACAAGATGGGTTAGAAATTTATCTTTCAATAGATCATACTGTGAACTTGAGTGACAACGACTTCCAATTTGCTTGCACAAAAGAAAAGTGAAAACCATACCTTTCCACGGCGTCTAGGGCAAGGATTAAAGAGATCACGAAACAAGTTTCAAGGAGTTGATCAAAAAATGGCTCATATCTCAAGTGAATCTGGTGCTAAGGTGCACCCACAAAATAATTCTACTATGAAAACCCCTATCAAGGGTAAGAATTTTGAAGACTCAGTCCCAAAAATGAATTTTAGGGATGCCCTTCGTGGTGGACAGCCTCGGCCCAATGCTAATATCAATATTAGGGCTTCCCATAAACCTCTAAGAATGCCTAAGATTGATCCCAGGAAAACGGAGTCGGGATGTCTTAAAGCGGTGATGGAACTCCTATTGTTAAGCTTGATATGGATAACATTCAGGCGGCATTGAAGATTTGGAAAAAAGAGGACTAATTTGTCGGTTCGTGGGTTTTCATCAGAGTCTATCTGCTTTCAAAGTCTGGGCTACAAAAAGCTGGAAAACTAAAGGTGAGTTACAAATCTCTATTTATCCAAATGGTTATTTTCTTGTTTTATTTGCTAATAATGAAGATAGAGAGAAAACTTTTCAAGGGGGTCCTTGGTTTTTTGGAAGGGGAGGGCTTTTCATGAAGCCCTGGCATACTAAATTTAAAGCCGAAGAAGAGATGCCTTCTATTGCTCCCGTGTGGGTTAGACTCTTTGGCCTCCCTATTGAATTTTGGAATCCTACTATTTTTTCTTCAATTGGAAACTCTTTAGGAACTTTTATGATGATCGTTGATTGTACTCAAAATTTTGAACATATTATTTATGCTCGGATTTGTGTTTTAATGGATTTTGACAAACCCCTACCTAAAAATATCACATTACAATTTGGGGAAGACACTTGGGAGCAAGTAGTGGACTATGAGAACATTCCTTTTCGTTGTAGAATTTGCCATGAATATGGTCATTTGGCGGTGCTTGCCCAAATAAAATTCTTGATCAAAAGAAAGAAGATATAAACTTAGCAGATTTCCAAATACCTAAGAAGAAGAACACTCAGAAAAAACCAGGTATGAAGGATCAATCAAAGTCATCTACTAATATGTTTGAAATCCTTTCCACAAATGATGTCCCAAGTGAGGAAGAGGAAATAATGGAAAGCTGAAATCTTAGAAACACAATTTAAATATGAAGGGAAGAACTCAGAGACAAACCAACAAATCAAAGGTTTTCAACAGAAAAAAAGGAGAAAATTTACACAAGAAAAACAATATTTCAAATGTCAAAACTTCAAATAATGCAGGTCCCAATATAGACTCTGTTGAACCATCTAGTAAAATTTTGGTTGTGTACGAGCATTCTTCAAGGTTAGAAGCCATCTCAGATTCAATTGGAATAAGTCAAGAAACGAGGAAAAAAAATTGAAGATGGATTCTAATAAAAAAGTAGGTCGCAAGACCAATCAATATCATATGGTAAAAGAAGGTGAAAAGCTTGTAGAGGAAGGTAAGATTAATGCCCTTCCCAACTTTTTTAGCCCCGGTATTAATGAAGATCATCACTTGGAATATTAGAGGACTCAAAGGGAGTCTTTCAAAACAAAATGAAATTAGAAGAATGATTCAGGTAAATCATCCACATCTTGTTTTCCTTCAAGAAACTAAGATGTCAATGGAGGATATGGACTTAATTGCCAATAAAATTTGGCCAGCTAGAAAAGTGGTTTCCCTCGGTTCCCAAGGGACTTCGGGTGGCATTGCTTGTCTTTGGGATCCAAAAGAGGTAGTTATTCACCATATGGTTGGCGGTTGGGGTTTGTTGGCTATAGCTATTCAAAGTAGACATTCCAACCAGATTATGCTCTGCATTACTTGTTTATGCTCCGACTTCTTTGGAGGAAAAAAGAAGACAGTGGAAGGATATTACTCATATTATCTCTCATTTTCCTAAAGCTTGGATCTTGATCGGAGGAGATTTCAATACCATCCTCTCTCTGGATGAGAAAATGGGGGGAAATAGAAATTTGGACAAAAGCACTGACCTCATGAGCGAATATATTGCAAATCTCCATCTTGTGGATATCCAACTGAGATAATGGCCTTATGACTTGGTCTAACGAGAAGGCAAGGCTTAGCTTGTATAATGGAGAGATTGGATAGGTTTTTGCTCTCTAAAAATTTCTTAATCCATGGTCACATTCCTAAAGTGAAGACTCTTAATAATGCTGGTTCGGATCATTGGCCGAGTCATGGTGGAAATGTGGAAAACCAATGTGAGTTTCTCTCCTTTTCGTTTTCAATTAATGTGGCTTAGAGACATTTCCTTCGAGACCTCATGTGCAACAATGGTGGAAGGAAGGTAAACCTAGGCATGGGACTAAGATGTTCTATTTTTCCAAAAGACTGCAATACATTAAATCCAAAATCAAGACTTGGAAGCTGGAAAGAGTTTGGGGATGTTCATAAAAAAAAACATGAAGTTATTGCTCATCTTGAAAATTTGAATAAGAAAATCCGTTTAGATGGCCTCACAGAGAAGAGAAGTGCAGATGAAATTAAACTCACAACTCGGTTAGAGGAATGGGAAAAAAGAGAAGAAATCTTATGGAAGCAAAAATCTAGAATTCAATGGCTCAAAGAAGGAGATCGAAACACAAATTTTTTCCACAAATCTCTTCTAGCTCGAAGATCTCACAACTTTATTTCTTCCTTAAAATCAGATTCTGGAGATGTTGTTTATACTTGGGATGGCATGAACTCTATTGTTGTTGATTACTTTTCCAATATTTTTTTTGCTACTCCCCTTGACTCAGCCTCCCAATATAATGTTCTTCAAGCAATCCCTTCTCTTATCACTTTTGAGGAGAACTCTATTTTGACTACTCCTGTTACTACTAATGAGCTTCAACAAGTAGTTTTTAAAATGCAAAAATGGAAAACCCCCAGGTCTCGATGGTTTTCCTATTGAGTTCTACCAAGAGTTCAGGGATATCCTTCATGTTGATTTATTAGAGGTGGTGGAAGAAGCCAGGAAATCCAAAGAAATTTTGAAGGTTATCAATAAAACTTATATTACTCTTGTTCCAAAAGCTCAAGAGGTTGATCATATCTCAGCTTTTAGACCTATTTCTTTATGTAATGTTCTTCTCAAAATCATTACTAAAATCATGGCAGAAAGGTTGAAGCCTCTTTTGCATAAGATTATTTCCCCGAGCAAGGGGGTTATGTGGAAGGACGTCAAATAGTAGATGAGATAGTTCTTGCTCAGGAAGCCATCCATTCCATGGATATGCAAAATTCTCCTTCCATGTTCATTCGGTTAGACTTATCCAAAGCTTATGACAGAGTGGATTGGCACTTCCTTATCAAAGTTTTGAGGCAATTTGGTTTCTCTAAGGATTGGATGGATTGGATTATGGGATGTATCTCTTCGGTTTCCTACTTAGTTCTTATCAATGGCAGGCCTTCTCAGTCTTTCCCAGCTTCCAGAGGTATTAGGCAAGGTGACCCGCTATCCCCTTATTTATTCATCATTCTTGCTTGAATGCTTGGGTAGGACTATAACCAAAAAGAGGGAAAACAAAACCCTTGAGGGAGTTACCATTGCTCATGGAGCTAGACCTATCTCTCATCTTCAATTTGTGGATGACTCTACTATTTTAGGTAAAGCTACGGTTAAGGAAGCTTCTAATATTAAGCAAATCATTAGCTATTTTTCTAAGGCTATCGGGCGAGTTGATCAATGAAGACAAATCTAAAGTTATTTTCTTTCACTGCTCTGCTAGACAGGAATCCATGGTCTTGGATAAGCTAAGATATAAGAAGACCTCTCTTCCAATCACTTATTTAGGTATTCCCATAAATATTCAAAGGCAAAAAAATAAATATTGGAATTGGTTGTTGGACAAAGTCAAGAAGAAAATTGGAAAGTGGACCAACAAGTGGCTTTCTTATGGGGGTAGAATCACCTTGGTAAAATCAGTCCTTCAAGCTATTCCTATTTATGTTTCTTCCGTTTTGAATATCCCAAAGGTTGTTCTTCGAGAATTGGATCAAATCAGTCATCGTTTCCTTTGGAGTGGTACTAAGGAGAAAAGAAAATGGGCCTTGGTGAAATGGGATACTTTATGTCTTCCTAAGAGTGAAGGGGGGTTAGGTTTACGGTCTTCAATTAATAACAACAAAGCTTTAGCTGCTAAATTATATTGGAGGATGTTGCATAACCCCAATGCTCTTTGGGCCAATAATCTTCGTGCTAAATATTTTGAGAACAAAAGTCTTGAAGACCTTGTTCGCTATCAACTTCCTACCAAAGGTTCTCCCATTTTAGCGGTTCTTAAGACTGGTGAGGATTTGATAAAGAAAAAATTATTTTGGATCATTCATAATGGTCAACATGCAAATTTTTGGACAGATTCTTGGGATGGTCACAAGCCTTTGATAACTCAGTTTCCCGATTGGAGGCCTTGGATGGAGGAGCTTCACCGAGCTAATTGGATAAAGGTGGCTAATTATTGTCGGTACCATACTGGTAATTCAAAGGTTGGTAGATATTGGATCCCTATTGAGGGCTGGCCTATTCAAATCCCAGAAAGGCAAAGACAAGATATCCAAGGCATCCTTCATATGAGATCCCTCTCTTGGTCCCATGAAAAATATTGTTTTGGATGGAACAACACTACTAAGGGTGAGTATTCAGTTGCTCAAGGTTATTTGACCTTATGCCATAATAATCCCAACCATTCTTCTGACATATTTTCTCAATTGTGGGCTCAAAAGCTCTGGCCTAAGGTGAGGTTCTTTAATTGGCTTTTATTGCATCGTAGGGTGCTTCTTGGTGAGCAACTTATGAAGCGTGGTTTTCATGGCCCTTTTAGATGTGAAATGTGTGAAGAGAATGTAGAAAATATCAACCATATTTTTATTGAGTGTACTTTAGCCTCTGAGCTGTGGAGGAGAATGGCCACTTTACTTGGCTTACAGTGGTCCAATTTTTTTACTTTTGAACGACTTTGGAGGGATTGGCCTAATCAAGAGGGTGTTGATCATTTTATTAGGCAGTTAGTTTGGATGGGTTCTACCATTCTTCTTTGGAATATTTGGAATGAAAGGAACAACCGAATTTTTAATCAAGATAGGAAGGATATTCACTATATTTGGCAAAAGACCATAGCCAACTTAGTTGAATCGAGTCCATCATCTCCTTAGTCACCCCCAAAACTCCCACCAAATATGGGATCAAGTGATGCAAATATTGAAGATTAAACCTTCTAAGGGCAACCAACTTAAAGGGAATGTGAGTATTAGTAAATTGGATAGGAATAGAAATTGGCAACCTCCTCCTAAGGATTTTGGAAAAGTCAATACTTGATGGAGCCTCTAGAGGGAACCCTGGAAAAGCCAGTGTGGGAGGAATTGGTAGACTTTCAGATGGCTCCCTGGTTTTTACTTTTGCTGAGAATTTGGGTATTCTTTCCAATAACCTTGTTGAGGGGTATGGTATCCTCGAGAGGTCTTCAGGAGGCTACTAAGGTTGGATGGGAAAAGGTGTTAGTTGAGTCTGACTCTCAACTTATGATTAATCTCTTGAAGAATCCTTCTAAGAATCATAAGGTGGATTGGAGAATAAAAAGAATTATTGAGAAGATTCGATTAATCCAGATGGGATTTTTGAAAGTTGATTACAATCATGTGGTCGAGAGATCAAAACAAGAGTGCTTGATGCTTTAGCTAATTGGGCTTTGGACAAAGGTGATCTTACTTGTTATGGCCACCCTCCTATATGGTGGGCTTCTCAAATTAGGGAAGCTCTTCTTTCTATCATTTCTTTGGATGGCTCCAGTTCTAAAGGTACCTAGTTTCTTCTTGTTTTTTTTTTTTCTTCTCTTTGGTTCATTCAGTTTTTTTTAGTTCCCTAGCTCATTCTATTCTTTATTTTGTTTTCTCTGTTGATTCTTGCCTTAATAGTCTTCTAGTCTAGATAGGTCTTTGTTTTGTTCATTTTTTATTCATTTTTTCTTTTTTGTTTTTTTGGTTTAGTTTTTTTAAGGTGGGTGGGTTTTTTAATTTTGTTTTGTTTTTGTGTTCTTTGTGTTGTTTTTTGTTGTTCTTGTGTTTTTGTTGTTTTGTTTTTTTTTATGTTTTTTTGTTATTGTTCTTGTGTTTTTTTCGTTCTTGTTCTTGGGTTTCTCTTTGTTTGTGTTATTTCATGTTTTTATGGGTGAGTGTTTTCTATATTTTTTGTTTTTGTTTATTGTCTGTTGTTGGTTGTTTTTTATTTTTATTTTTGTTTTATTTTTTAATTTTTTAGGTTTTGGTTGTGTTTATTTTTCTTGTTTTTTTTTGGGTTATGTCTTTGTAGTGTTCTGTTGTTTTTGTCTTGTTTGTGTTTTGTTATGTGTTTCTTGTGTTTTTCTATGTGGTTTGTGTTGTGGTTTCTTTTATCTTATTGTGCGTGTTTGGTTGTGCTTTTGTTTTTGACACACTCAAGGAGCATGTTTTTTATTTTATTTTATTATTTTTGTTGTTATTTACTTATTTTTAATTGGGTTTGTGTGCTTGTTTGCTCCTTGAGTGTGTCAAAGGTGGTAGGCCAGGTCCGAGTCCTGGGCGTTTTTGGCGAAATGGATACCCATGCCTCCTTGGGTCTTACCCGAAAGTGGCATCCCTTTTGGGATGTTTTCCACAAAAAAAAAAAAACATAAACAACATAAATATTTCATTTATTAATAATAATTATAATTATTAATAAATAAATTTATTAATAATTTCTTTTTTAAAGAAATTTAAATGTCATCCATCTTTGTAGCACAAGTGGTGAGGAGAAGGTGAGCTTGACCTTGTTGAACATGAGGTTCACGCTTCGAACCTCAGTGATACAAAGGGGGATATAGGTTGGATTAAACTCCAAAGAAAAACTCCTAGTGGAGTTGTTGTAACAGGTTGGGGGATTCTTGGTCAAAACCCCCACTTCTTAATATTAGATAAATTTTATTCGCCTTTGTAGTGCAAGTGGTGAGGAGAAGGTGAGCTTGACCCTGTTGAACAGGAGGTCCATGGTTTGAATCTTGACGATACAAAGGGGGATATACGATTGGATTAAAACCCAAAGAAAACTCCTTGGTGGAGTTGTTGTAACAGGTTGGGGGATTTCTCAAAACCCCCACTTCTTAATATTAGATAAATTTGGCACGTGGGGGTGCAATGCAATGATTTGGGCTTTGGCTCTTCTTCGGGAGGTCCAAGGTTCAAACCGTGGCATGGGTGAGTGTGTGAAGGGGTGGGTGTGTGTCTTCCTGGTGAAGTTGTTGTAACAGGTTTGGGGATTCCTCGTCAAAACCCCCCCATATCTTAATATTACAACAAAAATAAAGAAATTTAAGTGTCTCACATGTATTCATAAAAACATAGATGACATAAATATTTAGAAATAGATTATCATCCACATGTATTTTCAAAGATAATATAATTAATAATTAAATTTTTATATTATTTAGTTTAAACATAAAATTATTTACAAAATAAATTATATAAACAAAAATATCTATATTTTATTTATATTTATATTTATTTATTATTATTTTTTGATTAGTGTGAGAAACCCTTATGATAAATACATAAGGTTGAGCAGGTTTCTTCCAACCATGAACATCTATATTTTAAACTTTAAGGTCAATCAACATTTTTAGTTAAAGAATATTTTAAAATATTTCAAATAATTAAATAGGTTAATAATTATTATAAGAATAATGAATCAATTGGATCTTATAACCTTATCTATCTATTAAATTAAAAGTAAAGGTAAAATAATTTTAATGAGAAAAATCTCAGATAATGTTATTTTTTTTATACATAGAGGAATCGACAAATACCTTTCCTTTTTGAACAACTGGTCACAGGGTCAAGTTGTAATGCCTCAAATTATAGCATCAAATCATGGTGCTACCACTATAAACCCTATCTTACCTTGGTAAACATGACCCAGAGTGAGAGATACCCTTGATGGCTCATGGTGCTACCACTATAACCCATATCTCACCTTGGTAAACATGACCTAGAGTGAGGGATACCCTCGATGGCTCGAGGTTGGTATTGTTATCATCAAGTTGATGCACACTCAGTGGACTTAGGTCAAACTACTACCTTTCCCCAAAATTAGGTATATCATTGAGGTTTGAACCTAGGTCTCCTCTTGGTAAGTGCACAACGTCTTACCAGTCCACCTAGCCCTTGGGGACATAGATAATGTTATTTACCTAATATATGTTTATCTACCTAAAATATGGTTACCAAAGTATGGTATACAACTCTATTATTTATTGGATTTGAACCTTAAACCTTTTATTTAGAGTTCCAAAATCTTACCATTACGCCTATTCAACTTGTACAAAATATGAGCATATGCGATCAACTCAATATTCAACAATATTCTTCACAAATTTTTTGCATGCACATATAGATTGAAAATAATGTCTTATTAAATTGTACAGGTAAAATAATTTTAATAATATGAACCTCATAGATTATTTTATTTACCAAATATATATTTATCTACCCAAAATCTAGTTACTAAAGTATAGTATACAACTCTATTTTTTATTGGCCTTGATCCTTGAACCTCATATTTAGAGTTCCAAAATATTACCAATAAACCTATTCAATTTGTACAAAATATGAGCAAATGTCCAATCAATTCAATATTCAACAATCTTCAAGCACATACTATTAATGCTACCCAAAACACCTCCAATCATTTAACAAAAATAAAGTAGTTTTTAATGTCCACTAAGTCATAAGTCATATAGGTCAATCCCAATCAAACAAGGGTTACAATAGCATGATATATAACCGTACTTCACGTTCAAATCTTGAACCTCCTATTTAAAGTTCATGAGAGAATGAATAATACTTTATATTTACACAAATTCCATCATATCTTCGTGAACCTCCTATTTTTTTTTAATAAGTAACATTTATATACAAAAGTGGGTTTTTCTAGAGGATCCCAAAAACCTTATTACAAAAATGGGATGAACCCATTACAACCACGAGGTTGAGGTCTCAAAGCGGGCCTCAGACTTGAACAGAAAGACAGGAAAAAGAAGCTGCCATAGCATAGAAAAAAGAAGCTGCTCTAGCTCAAAAACCCAACCGGCCTGGAAGCGCCAGCACCCTTAATTGGCAGTAGGATTCTCCGGGATCCCAGAGGGTCCTTCAAAATGCGCCTTGAGATTGCGGAGGCAGAGGATTGCCGAATCAGCAGCCCTAGAGATGTTTCCCATAGCGTCGATGGCCAGATCGATGAGCATGCTCAGGGGAACTTTCTCCTGCTCCTTCTGCACCGACTCAGAATCCGAGCTCAGGTGGAGAGGAGACTCGTTCTCAACTTTGGCCTTGGCTCTCTTGAGCCGCCTGGAGGATCTGCCACTCGGAGGAGTAGCCTTGGCCCGCCTGCGACAACGACTGCGGCTGGGGGTAGCCTGGTCGGGAGACTCGGCCTTGGGAGCATCTGCGTCCGGGGAAGCAGGCGGGTTGGAAGAGAGGGGAGGGACAATCTGGGGGGGCCCTGTTAGAGAGACAATGGCAGAAAATAATGCCCATAAGCCCCTGGTGCCGCGGCTTGGCCTTGTTCTTCCGAGCGGCCTCGATGGAACACCCGAGGGAGTAGTTGAGGAAGTCCGGGAAGCACAGCTTCTTGGACGCCCGCAAGTGGTTCACGAGAGTGATGTGGTAGCTGCGAAGAGGCTTATCCGGATCGTCGCAGCAAATGAACTGCATCAACGGCTTTAAAGCCCAGCTCCACGGTTCTTCCAGCTCCTCTCTGAAGAGGGAGGACTTGTCCCAGCCCAAGCTTTTCCCTTTGTCCAGAAACTGGTCCAATTCCTCCTGCCAGTTGTGCTTGTCCCGCCGGATGAAACGCCCAGTGGCCGGCATTCCAGTAATCTCGACCAAGAGATCAAAGGTGACCTTCAGGTGGACACCTTTCACCCGGACCTCCCCATCTTGCCAAGTCTCCATGAAATCGGACGTGATTTCATCATCCGGGCCCTGAAACTTGCTGAGGAAAGGGATTAGCCCGAGGGCTTTCATGAAGATTTTCTCCTCCTCATACAGGGAGGAGAGTTCTGGCTCAATGTATGGAACATCCATGGGAGGAGCCATGGGAGGAGCAGGGGATCTACAGAAGAGGGCCTGAAGGCAAGAGAACGCTGCGGTAAAAAAACCCGTATCACCACCCTGGAATAAAAATATAGGGAGCTTGCGTCGAAAGGACGACGGATCGCGGAAGTCGCATGCATGGGAAACAGGTGAAAAGAGGGGAGCCATCGGATAGGAAGAAGATAGGCTCGCGCGGTCCCGAAGACTAAAGAAAAACATGCCTAGCAAAGCGTTAGGAATGGAAAAAGAGCTGATTGCCAACTTGGGACTGCCGCCCACGTCAGGGGTGCTGACGGGTATGCCGGGGAAAGACTCACCGCAGGCAGTAATTGGATGCCGCAAGAAAACCAAACGCCAACTATCCACCTTTCCAAGAAAGCTTGACGTGTCCCACCAAGCTGATCTGGCGAGACTCATTGAGCTTTTTGGAATTCTGACGCAGCCACGTCAGCAACATCTTGAGGGATTTCAAGATCCCACGTGGTGAGTCTGCCGGAGGAGGATCCTCCGTTGGCTAGGAGGTCAGCCAAAGAATTTCCTTCCCTGAAGATGTGCTGGCATCTGTGGGTCCTGCTGCGGAGAATCCTTCGAATTTCTTCGATGGTGTTGTGGACCCTCCAGGCAGGGGTCTTATCCTTGTTCAAGTAGTTTATGATATTCATGGAGTCACCTTCAATGATGATAGCTCTGGGGTCCTCCGAAATGAGGACTAAACCTCTCCAAAGGGCTCTGGCTTCCGCGACATGGTTGGTCTGAACCCCAAGATCTTCAGAGAAAGCGAGGATGACCATGCCCCGATGGTCCCTGACCGCGCCACCAGCCCCGCTGCTCCTGGGTTCCCTTTGGAAGCCCCGTCAAAGTTAAGCTTGATCCATCCCGGAGGGGGAGGACTCCACTTAGCAAGGATACGGGGATGAGGTAGAGGGTTCCCCAGGGGGGACAATCAGAAATATTAAGAGAAGAGAGGATACGCCCTTCCCGGGACAGAGGAGAGGGGCTGGGACAGTGAATAAGATTAGCATTTTCGAAAGCGAACGCCATAGCCCTGATGGCCACCGATTGAGGATCCCGGGAAGAGGTTCCAAAGATCCTGCAGTTTCTCTCAAGCCAGACTTGCCATATCAGGTGGTGAAGGCAGATGTCCCAGAGGAAACGAAGCTTAAGATTAGCAAAGGGTTGGGGCCACTGGTAGAAGGCACCACACAAAGACTTGGGAGGAACCCATTGGATCTGAAAGGTAGACAGGGTGAACCCAAACACAGCCGAGGTGAACTCACAGTGGAGGAACAAGTGATCGGTGGATTCCCAGCCGGACAGGCACAGGTAACATCTGTTGGGAAGGGGGATGCCTCTTTTGATGAGGTTCTCAGTGGTGAGGGGTTTGTTTTGGAAGGCAATCCATGAGAAGAAGGCCACTTTCGGAATGAGGTTCTTCTTCCAAACAATATGGGAAGGGGAGACAGGGTGATCCTTCAGGAGGGAGAAGGCAGACTTAACAGTGTACAACCCTTTGTCGAAACCAGCCCAGGCAGGCTTGTCATCTTTCTGCTCAGTGGGAATGGTAGTTGCTTGGAGCAAAATGTTGAGAGCAGCAACCTCAGGAGAGGTGCCCGCGAGGAGCCTCCAACGGGGATGACCATCCTCCCAAACTATGAAGTCAGAAACTTTCATTCCCAACCGAGAGTCCGGGACCGTTTGAAGCATGGCGAGGTCCGCTCTGCCGCTTAGGGGTTCATCCAACAACCATCTGTCGCTCCAAAAATCAATGCTCCGACCGTCCCCCAGAACCCATCTGAGGCCTTTCTGGATGAGCGCTTTGGAATGAGTCACAGCCTTCCAGAAGGCAGATCCATTGGGGTGGTTGCCAGAATCAAGGAAAGATTGGTTTCCCATGTATTTCTTACACACCAGCATGGTCCACTCCGTAGGGTCTTTCGAGATAATCCTCCAAGCCTGCTTACCAAGCAAGGCTGTGTTCATGTCTGATAGTTTTCTAAAACCCAGCCCTCCTTGCTTCTTGCTTCTGCAGACAGTGTCCCAAGCCACCAGGGGAATCTTAGCTTTGTCTTCGGATCCTGACCATAGAAACTTTTTTTGGATGCGTTCAATGAGCTTGCACACTGACTTGGGAAGAGGGAACACTGACATGAAGTAAATGGGGATGCTCTGGAGGGTTGAACTTGATAGGGTTGCTTTTGCCGCTTGGGAGAGAAGTTTACCTTTCCAGGCTGCCAGCTTTCGTTGGAATCTTTCAACAACATTGTTCCACATACTCTCTTTAGGTCTTCCCCAGAAAAAGGGGAGCCCCAGATAGGAGGAAGGGAGAGCACCAGCAGAGCACCCAAGGATCCGCCCAATCCTGCCCTGACGGTCCAGGGGGGTGTGAACGAAAAATAGCTTGCTTTTGGAGAAATTCACCTGCTGCCCAACCGCTTTCTCATAGAGGGAAAGGATATGCTTGATGTTCCTTGCCTGAAAGACAGACGCCTGCGTAGAAAGGATGGTGTCATCAACAAATTGCTGGTGAGTAGTGGGAGTGGAGTTGGACGTCACTGGGATGCCAGAGATCTTCCCCGCCACTCTGGCCGCAGAAAGGGTTCTGCCAAGGGATTCCGCCAGAATGATGAACAAAAGAGGGGATAGAGGGTCTCCTTGACGGAGTCCTCTAACGCTGGGAAAAAAACCAGCAGGGGAGCCATTGACCAACACCGAGAACCAGGCCGAGGAGAAGCAATTATGGATTAGCTGAACCCAACTGGGGTGGAAGCCGAACTTCAAGAGGACGTCCCGGAGAAACTCCCAACTAACCCGATCAAATGCTTTGGTCATATCAAGTTTGAGAAAGAGACCTGCTTTTTTGTTCCGGACCGCAGAATGAAGGGTTTCATGAATGGAAATGACTCCGTCCAGAATGTTTCTGCCTTTGACCGAGCTTCCTTGGCGGGGGTCAATAATGATGGGGAGGATGGGCTTCATCCTGGATGCCATGGCTTTGGAGAGGATCTTGAAGAGAACGTTGCAGAGACTAATGGGCCGGTAATCAGCCATAGACCGGCAATCAGGGGACTTGGGGATCAAAGCAATGAAGGTGGAGTTAACAGCCCGGGGGATGGGGTGAGATTGGAGATCACGAATGGCAGCACAGACGTCCGGTCCTACCAGGTCCCAGCAGGCTTGGTAGAACCGGGGAGGAAATCCGTCCGGCCCGGGAGCTTTATCGGGTTGCATGGAGAAGACCACCTCCTTAATTTCTGAGTCGGAGAAGGGCTTGAGGAGGGAAGAATTGGAGTCGCCAGAAACCAGACTGGGGATGTTCTCCAGAAGGGCGGCCTTGGTAGAGGCAGAGCTTTCTGGGGAGGTTCCTAAGAGGTTTTGAAAGAAAGAGACAGCCTCAGTTCTGATCTCGTTGATATCTTCAGTGCTGGAACCATCGCTGCATTGAATTTTACTAATCTTATTGGAGCCTCTGTGTCTCATGGTTGAAGCATGGAAGAATCTGGTGTTGGAGTCTCCCGCTTTGATCCATAGTTCTCTGGATTTCTGCCTCCATAAGGACTCCTCACTGGCAAGAATGGAGTGGAATTCAGCAAGAAGTTTCCCTTCCTCCTTCCTCACGGCATCCCCGGAATCCCCTTCTTTGATCCTTCTCTCAATGGCTCGGAGTTGATCGAAAATAAGCTTCTTTTGGCTGAAAATGTTGCCAAACACCTCTCTCGTTCCACCTCCGCAAGTTATCCTTGGTGAACTTGAGCTTCTGAGTTATCCTGAAGATGGGAGATCCATGGACATGCTGGCTCCACCACTGACTCATCATTTCACGAAAGTCCTTGTGATTGAGCCACATAGCCTGAAACCGAAAGGGGGTTCGAAACACAGGAGACTTGCCCACCTGGAGGATAATGGGATTATGGTCCGAACCAATCTTGGGGAGAGCCGAAAGGGAAGCATCACCAAAGAGAGGAATAGCTTCCTCGGGAGATCAGAACCTATCCAATTTGACTCGAATCAGGTTACCTCCAATTCTCCTGTTGCTCCACGTATAGCGAGTCCCTTTGAGAGGAATGTCAATGAGCTCGTTTGAATCCACAAAATTCTTTAGATCCTCAGTAGAACGGTGAGTGGCAGCCAACCCTCCCTTTTTCTCCGTTGGATACAGGGGGCTATTGAAATCCCCTGCAGCCACCCAAGGGATATTGCTGAAGGAGTCCCTCATCCGGGAGATGGACTTCCAAAATTCCGTTCTCTCGAGAGGGGAATTTGGAGCGTACAGGTTGGACAGGATCCAAGACTGATTACTGGAGATGCAATGAAAGAGAATATTAATGACTCTGCTGGAGGATGATAGGAGCCTACCTTCCACTTGGGACGGGTCCCAGAAGCAAATAAGTCCACCGCAGGAACCTTGAGCGGGGCTGTGAAGAGCTTCGCCTTGAGACCAGATGGACCCGGCAGCCTTTCCCGGAGGACTTCTCGTCACATTTGGTTTCTTGCATAATGAATATGGAGGGTCTGATATCCTTACGCATATTAGCAACCAGTCTAAGCTTGGCTGCACTGTTGAGCCCTCTCGCATTCCAGGAGAGGATTTTCATCTAGAAGATCTGAGAGGTTTCTTGCCTCCCTTCGCCTGCTGGAAGGGGGGTTTAGACACTTTAGGATCATCGGAGAGGGATGCGTCAGAGTTTAGGAACAGGGTCCACTGGGAGCCGTTAGCTAAGTCATCCTCCGTTGCCCTGATACGTTCGTTCAGTTGTAGAAGGTCGACCTCTTTTTCTCTCGGCTCCGAAATCCATGGTTTGCCCTTTGCTTCTGGTGTTGATAGGACTGAACTTCCCAGACGAAGACTGGTGGGGTAGGAAGTTCTCAATTTCCTGGAGGATGGGGTTTAAGGATTCTGAATTGATGGCAGAGGCTCTGAGGGCTTCTGGGGATGGTTCAAGGTTGGCGCTAGGGTTTGAAGCAGAATCCAGAGATTTGCCTTTGAGAAGCCCCTCCTGGCTCAGACCTTGGATTTCTGAAGGGACGATGGGGGTTTCCCCCTCTGGGACTGGGACTTCCCTGCCACGACTAGGAACATTGAGATACTCGCCTTTACCAAGAGGGCCCTGCGAAGGAGGCTTCGAAACTCGAGCTTGGGGACATTGGTTGATGAGATGCCCTTGGGTATTGCATGCAGAATAGAAAGCGGGTTTGTTTTCATAAACAATGGGCTGCTTTTTGATGAGAATGGAATCCTTGAACAGGTTAACAAAGGAAGGAAGGTCGGTTTCCAGATTGGCATTGACACACAGGCGAGCGTGGATCATGCGGGAGCGTACCTTAGTAGACGAATCTACAGCAACGAGCTCTCCAATCGTGCGGGCAATTCCTCTCAGGACTTCTTCTTGCCAGCAGTGGAAGGGTAGGTTTGGAAGCCGAATCCAAATAGGCGCCACATTGATGTTTTGAGTGTCTGGGTTGAAGTCCTCTCCCCACCTACAGAGGAAAAGGCTTCGCCTACCTAGGAACCAGGGCCCCCCAACAAGGATATTGCATGAATCTTCTACATTATTTAATCTGATCGCAAAAAAACCCTGGACAGGGCTATAAGCTGCAAGCTCCCACTAGTGCGCCATTTGCTGCTCGCCCATTTACGAATTGTTTCCATATCTGGTCTGCCTCCGATGAACTTGCCGATGAGGGTGAATTGGTCTTGAGCCGCATAGCTATCCAACAACGCCCCTGGGATCACCAGGTCGGAGCCGTTGGGAAGCAGGGTTTGAGAGGGAAGAGGGTTTGGGGTCCCTTTAGAAACTGCGTGCGCATACGATCCCTGGGAAGGTGAAGAGGGATCGGGGGGTTTTCGAGGGGGAATTTCCCCTTCCTCAGGTGGATCAGGCTCTGGACCGCCGGGTCCAGAGGTGGATCCCGGAGGGCTCCCAGAGTGCCTCCCGCTTGCGGTCCCGCTTGCGATCCCGCTCTCTGCCATTTTTCCTCTTGGTCTTCCCATTACTCTTGAACCTCCTATTTGAAGTTTCAAGAACCTCACACATAATGTTATTTACCCAATAAATGTTTATCCACCCAAAATCTAGTTACCAAAGTATGGTATACAACTCTATTCTCTATTGAATTCAAACCTTGAAAATCCTATTTGAAGTTCCAAAATCTTACCATTAAATAAATTTAAAAATTTAAAATATGAGCATGTCCAATCAATTCAAAATTTAAAAATATTCTCCACTAGCTTGAAAATAAAGAAATTAATATTAATTTGACACATCATATATTAAAATAAAAACTCCAATCATTTAACAAAAGTAAAGTAGTTTTTAATATCCACTAATTCATAAGTCATATAGGGAAATGCCAATCAAACATAGGTTACCATGGTATGATATATAACCCTATTTCATCATGTTCAAATCTTGAACCTCCTATTCAAAGTTCCAAGAGAATCAATAATACTTTATATTAACACAAATTCCATCATATTCAAACCTTGAATCTCCTATTTGAAGTTCCAAGAACCTCATAGATAATGTTATTTACCCAATATATATTTATCCACCCAAAATTTTATTACCAAAGTATGGTATACAAATTTATTCTCTATTGGATTTGAATCCCTAACCCCCTATTTAGAGTTCCAAAATCTTGTTGATAAGCCCCATCAAGTTTCACAAAATATAAGCATGTTTGATCAACTTGAAATTAAAAAATATTCTTTACATCATGCACACAAATTAAAAAAAAAACACATTATTGTTAATGGGATACATCATATATTAAAAATAAAAATAAAAATAAAAATACCTCAAATATTTTAACAAAGTAAAGTAATTTTGAATTTCCACTAAGTCATAAGTCATATAGGGCAATGTTGGTCAAACATAGGTTACCATGGCATGATATATAACCCTAACCCATATATATATTCGACCTCCTATTTGAGGTTCCAAGAGAATGAATAATACTTTATATTAGCACAAATTGCATCATATTCAAATCTTCATGAACCGCTTATTTGGTATTCCAAGAACCTCATATATAATGTTACTTACCATTATATGTTTATAGATCCAATATCTTGTTATCAAAGTATATTATACAACTCTATTCTCTATTGGATTCAAACATTGAACCTCCTATTAAGAGTTCCAAAATCTTACCATTAAGTCTACTCAAGTTGTACAAAATATAATCATGTCCGATCAATTCAACATTCAACAATATTCTACACTAAATGCACACATAGCTTGAACATAAATATATTAGTATTAATGCAACATATCATATATTTAAGAAAAATTACCTCAATTTTTTAACAAAATTAAATTGGTTTTTAATGTCCACTACATCATAAGTCATATAGGGCAATGGCAATCGAGCATAGGTTACCATATCATTATATATAATCCGACTCCATCATGTTTAAATCTTGAACCTCTTATTTGAAGTCGCAAGAGAATGAAGAGTGCTTTATATTGACAAAAATTCCATCATATTCAAATCTTCTTGAACCTCCTATTTGAAGTTCCAAGAACCTCATAGATATTGTTATTTACCCAATATATGTTTATCCACCCAAAATCAAGTTACCAAAGTATGGAATACAACTCTATTATTTATTGGTTTTAGACCTTGAACCTCCTATTTGGAGTTCCAAAGTCTTATCATTAGGCCTACTCAAATTGTACAAAATATAAGCATGTCCGATCAACTCAAAATTCAAAAATATTCTTCATTACATGCACACATAGCTTGAAAATAAAGACATTACTATTAATACGACACAACATATATATTTTTAAAAATACCTCCAATATTTTAACAAAATACAAGTAGTTTTTAATGTCCAATAAGTCATTAGTCCCATAAGACAATGTCAAAAACATAAGTTATCATAGCATGATATATAACCCTACTCCATCATATTCAAATCTTCAACCTCCGATTTCAAGTTGCAAGAGAATGAATAATACTTTATATTAACACAAATCCATCATATTTAAATCTTCTTGAACCTTCTATTTAAAGTTCCAAGAGAATGAATAATAGTATATGTTAACACAAATTCCATCATACTCAAATCTTCACTGCATGCACACATAGCTTAAAAATAAAGATATTACTATTAATGTGACACATCATATATTTAGAAAAAATACCTCCAATATTTTAACAAATATAGTACTTTATATTGATGCAAATTCCATCATGTTCAAATATTCTTGAATCTCCTATTTGAAGTTCCAAAATCTTACCATAAAGGCTACTCAAATTGTACAAAATATAAGCATGTCCGATCAAATAAAAATTCAACAATCTTCTTCATTACATGCACACATAGCTTGAAAATAAAGACATTACTATTAATACGACACAATATATATATATATATATATATATATATATATATATATATATATATATATATATATATAATATAATATAATATAATATAAATATTTTCCAATATTTTAACAAAATCAAAGTAGTTTTTAATGTCCACTAAGTCATCAGTTCCATAAAATAATGTCAATAAAACACAAGTTATCATAGCATGATATATAACCCTACTCCATCATATTCAAATCTTCAACCTCCTATTTGAAGTTGCAAGAGAATGAATCATACTTTTTATTAACAAAAATTCCATTGTATTTAAATATTTTGAACCTTCTATTTGAAGTTCCAAGAGAATGAATAATAGTTTATATTAACACAAATTCCATCATACTCAAATCTTCTTCATTGCATGCACACATAGCTTGAAAATAAAGATATTACTTTTAATGCGACACATCATATATTTAGATAAAAAAATACCTTCAATATTTTAACAAAAATAGTACTTTATATTGACGCAAATTCCATCATATTCAAATCTTCCTAACCTCCTATTTGAAGTTCCAATAAACTCATAGATAATGTTATTTACCCAATATATGTTTATCAACCCAAAATCAAATTACCAAATTGTGGAATACAACTCTATTCTTTATTGGATTTGAACCTTGAACCTCCTATTTGGAGTTCCAAAATCTTACCATCAAGCCTACTCAAATTGTACAAAATATAAGCATGTCTATTAATACGACAAAACATATATATTTTTAAAAATACCTCCAATATTTTAACAAAAGCAAAGTAGTTTTTAATGTCCACTAACTCATGAGTTCCATAGGACAACGTCAATCAAACATAAGTTATCATAGCATGATATATAACCCTACTCCATCATATTCAAATCTTCAAGCTCCTATTTGAAGTTACAAGAGAATGAATAATACTTTATACTAACACAAATCCATCATATTTAAATCTTCTTGAACCTTCTATTTGAAGTTCCACGAGAATGAATAATACTTTATGTTAATACAAATTCCATCATATTCAAATCTTCTTCACTGCATGCACACATAGCTTGAAAATATAGACATTACTATTAATGCAACACATCATATATTTAGAAAAAAACCCTCTAGTATTTTAACAAAAGTAAAGTAGTTTGTATTATCTACTAAGTCATAAGTCACATAGAGCAATGTCAATCAAACATAGGTTACCACAGCATGATATGTAACTCTACTCCTTCATATTCAAATCTTGAACCTCCTATTTGATGTTCCAAGAGAATGAACATTTTATTAACACAAATTTCATCATATTCAAATCTTCTTGAAGCTCCTATTTGAAGTTCCAAGAGAATGAATAATACTTTATATTAACACAATTTAATATTTTAAATATTAAAAAAAAATACTCCATATAAATACTTTGATATAATTTATTCAAACCTTTTTGAACCTCTATTTAAAGTTTCAAGAGAATGAGTAATACTTTATGTTAACAAAAATTAATATTTAAACTATAAAAATTAAAATAAATAAACATATAACCAACAAACAACATGCTCCATAAATATAATCCCATAAAGTTTTTTTTTTTTTTTTTTTTTTAATTTATAATTATTATAAAGTTGGAAGGGTTACCCTTTTCCTATGAGGATACAAGCTATATAATTTTAAAGGTTTTTTTTTTTTTAAGTAAAGTTGAAAGGGTTATCCTCTCATGGGAGGATAAGAGCTATACACTCTTACTGGAATTTGAACCTTGGTGTATACTACATCACTCTTATGCCTTAATTATTGAATCAAGACCTCATTAACAATCTTGATATTAAAGTTGACAAACTAATTACATTCTCTAATATTTCATAAAATCATAAAACCCCATTCTGTTTTGGGAAAGCGCCACAGTATGGGCTTTGGCTCTTCTTTGGGAGGTTCAAGGTTCAAACAATGACATGGGCGAGTGTGTAAGGGGTAGGTGTATGGTGGCTGTGTGTTAAATTCCCTATTAATAAGCATAGCTCTCCACTTTATGAAAGATCATGATTAAAAAGAGACTCTTCAACCCTGTAACTTAATCCTAAGGATTTATCACATTAACCAAATAAAAAAATAAAACCCTAATCTATACTTTTAATTGAAGACATTAATTATATATATATAACAGTAAACATATTGCATACTTTACGAGGAATTGGATTGGTGCAAATACAGGGAAAACCTTCTAATTGAAATGATAAAATGTTGACCGTTCAATCTATTCAAACTATACATAAAATATAAAGTTTCCAAAGACCACCATATTTCCTACAAACAATTGACTCAAAAGGTACAATTAAACTTCTTATATCCACTTGGGATTTGCTATCAATGTCCAAAACGACGTGTTTTCTAACCTAAACCTTAAAACCCAGTAAAGGATGAAGAAGAATTATTCTTACTGTAACTGTAATCACTCCACCATGACAACAATAGAATTGAGAACAATTGTTACAGGTGTAGACGTAGTTACAAAGTTCCTTCTTTCCATCCTCCAAAGTCATTTTCCTCCTCTTCACTCTTCTCCTGCAACGCCACAAACCAATGTTTCAGCATTATTTCCCCTTACATTTCTATAATATCCCGAAATAGGGAAAGATAAGAGCCTGAGATGCTCAAGGGATGAGGGAGGGTTCCACCTTGGGTGTAAATGTGAGACCCACTTTGATGTGCCCACAGTATGTTTTATCTTGAAGAACAACGTTGTAAGGGCTTGGATGTATGCTCCCTGCCATGAAAACTCCGTCGAGTGGAATTCTGTGCAAGGAAATATATTATATTTAATTATATAAAATTGAAATTGTTTTATTCAAATAATTTTATGATAAGAGAATGTTTTGTAATATACAGAGGCTTAAGTTTAAATTTTGAGATGGTTAGACTTTCTTCTGTAACCCAAGTGTAATTAAAAAAAATCATATATTAAATATAATAATAATATTTGCTCAATATAACTTATAACCTCCAATAAGAACTCTATTATAATTGTAATATTAGTCTGGCCAAATTATCTCTAATAAACTGAAATATCAAGGCACCTATAAAGGTTGAATTCTGGTGTACTCCTTTTCACAGTGGGAACTTTCAAACACTATTACATTTCAGATTATATTGTATTATCTGATGATTAAGGTTGATACATTTATATAAATATAAAGAAAATGGGTAACAGTTTATACTTACTTTGCTTCTCCAACGAAGTCATCGGCGCTAAATTTGTCCTTATCCATTATTTTGAGTGTCAGATCAGAAGTCCCTTCTGATATATTGAAGACAAAGGTCTCATTCCATTCAGGATTGCTGCCTTCACCTGAGGATCGTATTTATCATCCATTTGTCTAAATATATACCTACAAATATAGATATTGAAAAAGATATAGAAATTAAATGAGATGAAAGAAAAAGACATACGGTATCCAACACGGCTCCTGTGCTCCTGGGTGCGGCATTTTAGGATGACATAAGGATCCATCTTAACTGCACGAACGAACCCATTTCGATTTCATTGATAAAATCGGAATAAAAAACATATTTAAAAAATAACGGGTATTGATGGTCACGACCAGACTTACAGAAAAGATCAGCACTGTGAAGGCCCTGGGCATTGACGAGAAGCACCTCCAGAGTTCCCCGAGGCATGTCGATCGCGATTCACAAATCTACTTTCTATTCCCTTCTTCTCCTTCCTTCGAATTTGTGGATCTGCCGATAGGATTAGCAGTACCTTCCTAGTCTTGAAAGGCCGTTTCACGGATCTCCTGCCTAAAAACGGAAGGGGAAAAAGACGATTTCCATGCCGTCCTACCGAACTCGTCTTGTGCTTCTCTTCATTGACTTTTTATATTATTATTTATTTTGGCAGGAACTGTGACACGCAAACCCTATGTATGGGTAATCGTATGTTGAAAAGGATTTAGCAAAGACATACCGAATCTAAAACTATCTAAGGACATTGACATGTAACAAAATGTATGAAGGGAGGATTTTAGGACGATGAAAGGGCACAAAAAAATACCATTTTTTTTGCAGGCAAACTATTTTAAAAACCCACCCCCAAATATTTAACATATAACCATCATACACTCTCTTAAACCCAATTACCAAAATTTTCACACAAACTTGAACTCTAATAAGTATCTATTGAAACCTTGTCTTACTTGTCCACCGCCTCTCCCGTTTAGGTAAACCTTCTTTTACCTTTTTAATATAATTTAAAAGATGCTTAATTTTATTGAGGTTGATATGAAAAATAGTGGATATAAATAAATATTCATATTTAAATATTAATAAAAAATAAATTATTAATATTAAAATATATAATCAAATAATTTTAGTTTAATTAGTTTAATATAAATTTAAATAATGTCTTAGTACATTTATATGGTTTGGTGTGAAAGTTATTTTAAAGTCATTTAATTAATTAAAATAATATTCAAAAGATATTCAACCCAATTTTATTAGATGTAAAGTATTTATCAAAATATGTCTTAGCATATCTTATTCTTAATACAAAAATGGTGAAATGAACTTTTGTTACTTTTTACAAATTATAAAAGAATCATTTGATTAAAAATTGTGTTCATTGTTATTTTATAACATACATATTCTCAAATACCCAAAACAATAGGTTAATTGATAGTTGTTATATGCTCGTCTATGAAGAATAGGTTAAATGATAGCGACTAAATGCTTGTCAATGAGCTACCTTAATTCAATTCCCTCTCAATCACAAACTAAAAATTACAAAAAATCCAACATAGTTTTAAAAAATACACTATCAAATTTCCAATGAATATGTTATACTTATCTTCCTAAAAATTAAAATAGTATCAATAAAAGTCCTAAACTATTGCACAACACTCTTTCAAACACTCTCCTCTATGTTTAACTCGAATGTAACAAACCTCTAATCTTGTCTTCAAGACTTTTAATATTTTATCTTATGATGTTATTTTGTTGAAAATGAAATAGTGAACATGTCTTCTTTATTAGGAGTTGTTCAAAGGTAGAGAAACCTAACTCTTTTTATTTCTTTAAATGTTAGAGAAATCTATGGCATATTTTTTTGTTCCCCTGAAAACACTTATTATACTTTGAGATGGTCCATTCATGTTATATACTATCTTTAAAACCTAAGCCTCCATTTTTTTTTAAATATTTTTTCTTGAAAATAAAGCATGAAAAAAATGAAAGAAAAATAAGTTATAAGATAATATTTAAGAGATAAACTATAATGTAAGAAATTCTAAAGAGATTATGTTAGTGTCAAACCCACATTTTATATTCATTTTTCTAAAAGCACATATTTTAAAAGTAACAACATAAAATGATCATGAACAAAGTTTGTAAGTCTTGAGTAATATAAATGCATATCCAATATAATATGAACTCAAAATTCATGGTAAATTGTTGGCTCTCATACCATATAGAAATTCATAGTAGAGAGGGATGTCCAAATAAAATCATTCCATTACCTAGATTTGTAAATGGGTAGGTTATAGTGTTGTTCTTTACACGAACTTCATAAAAAAAGGATAATGGAATATATAGAAGTGGTATTCATAGGTGTTACTATTGAAAGAGAATAATATAACATTGTTGGCCAAGTTTGACAAATGATGATATAAGATTATGGGAAACTTTGGTGTAAGTCTATAAGTATTGTCTATGTTAGCCTATAGTCAATATTGATATATTCATCCCTAACAAATATGTCACATGGTTTGGGTTTGAACTCCATAAGATTAAAATTAGAAATAAATTTAGATCCAATAAAAATTCAATGTAAAATTCTATAAAAATATTGACATATTAAAATATATAGAATTATTTATAATTAAATATATTTAAATAAAAAATAAATATGACCAAAACTGAATCAACATACATATAATGAAACAACTTACAATAAGTTTGAAAACATGTATAAGTTACTTTTCACATAAATATATTGAAAACCAATATAGATAAATTTAAAACAAATAATAGTGGACGTGGCATAAAATGTTGAAAAATAAGCTTAGAAACCAAATCATTATTGAATTAGAACAAGAAACAATGACAATAATATCAATCTCAAAATAAAAAATATAGTAGAGTGTAGAATTATCTAAATATTCAAAACTTAGAACAAAAATATTACAACATAATTTTTAAACTTGTTGCTCCACTTTTGATGCCCACTTGTTACATCATCAAGCTCCAATTCATGAAGAGCACATGGAGCATTGATAGAATCATGATCATTTCTATCATATTTATGTTCAATGTCCTCATCAACTTGGTTTTGCAAGGTGCATGAAACAAATTCAAATGGTGGGAAATCCAAAATTTTTGAATCTCACGCCACACTGCTTATTGTTAATCTCAAGTTGCATCATATATAGACAAGACCACCAAGTTGAATATATAATAGCATATTTATATTTTTATAGTGGATTTTTTCAAATCTACTCCAACTCCATTCACATTCTAATGCACATGAACATTAACTCAAAACTTGGTTTATAAAATTTTGTAACTTAGGTGCATCTCCACCATAAAAATACACCATACTCCTAGAAGAGTATTTTATCTATACTATTTTATTGCAAATGTCTAAAAATTCCCTTATTCTAATTTGTATGCACTAAACTACCCTCCTAATTTCTTCACAACAACTAGATCTAGATTCAATTTTTCAATGGATTCTTAAAGTCCACTCACATATTTGTCATTGATTCTCTTCAAACCAAATAAACATGGGTCTAAATAACATGTAACACCATGCAATATTAGAATTCACAATATTTTCTAGAAATAATAAAAAGCAATCCATCCACTCAAATATTATACAAAAAGATATGGTAAGGTAGAGGAACCTTAAGCAAAATATCTTTGAATCCTTTCAATAGATATTGACTAGAGTATTTCGACACTTATCTTCTATAGTTGACCTATAAAAATATAGTGGAGAACCTCCAAAATTTTTGGATAAGTGAATAAAAAAATATGTAGAGAATCCTTTTTACCTCTTATGCAAAACTAACAAATGAGATTATAATGAGAGAATCACCATTTTTTTTAGAATAGAAATTAGAAGCTATGAACAACGTTTCTATGTGAACAAGTGAGTTAGCTCCATACTCACTCTAATATCATATTGGAATTTACAATATTTTCAAAATCAAATAGAAGCAATCCATCCACTCAAATATTATACAAAAACTAAAAAGGACAAAAAAACAATAAAGATATGGTGGGTACCTATAAGGACCATAAATAATCACTATATCCAAAGATAAAATTACACAACACTCTAATAATTAAATTAGGAGTGATATGGGGTATTTATACCAATACCAAAACCAGAAATACATAATAAAGTTTAACTTAAGAAGATGTAACAAGAGGACTTTAGATTAATTAAAAGTTAAAAAGTGGATTTAACCATAACAAGGTTAAACATGGCCCATACGACTAACATAAGAAAATAATAAAATAAATTAATATATTGTACAATGAAATTATCTTATGCATATTTAATGCATCATATAATATCATCTTTGGCCATGAATCAACTTACAATTTCAACATGCAAAGGATTATGCAACATCTTCCACCTATAATCAATTATGTCCATAATTATCTATATTCACTTCAACATTATCAAATTTCTTTGCAAATTCTTCCTTGTAGTGGCCTATAAAATTATGGCACACACATAACACTTCACCAAGCCCTCATCTTAATATGGTCATTGTACTTGTTACACACTCTCTACTTGGTGGTGGTATGCTAACATAGAACTATTAAGCACAATAAGATGTTATAAACATATGAAAACTCATAATTGATGGTAATATAATATATGGTAAACTAAAAGCAAAAATAATTTTGTTTGGAATACAAAATACAAAATTACACGAAAGGCTCACTCAATTACATTGTGAGTGGACACAACCCTTATGTTATGGACTTACCCAATTACCATTCTCCACACCCTCACTTTGACAATACAACCCTTATGTTATGGATTTGCCTAATGACCATGCTTCACACCCTCACTTTGACAATATTGGACACCTTGTACAAGGAGACACTCTATCTTAGCTAGCTTGGATTTCTAGCTCTCACTAACACACTTTACATTCTATTACTTCCTTGAGATCATAATTGTTCCACTCAACTTGACTTGACTTCCATGAGGGGTCTCTCCCCTATTTATAGGCTCATGGGAGCTAGATATTACATGCATGGATAACTCTAGATGGACACATGAAAACAATTTCTAGAGATTTCCTTTTTGGAATATTTTAGTAATATCAAGATGTTTGAAATATTTCTTAACCTTTTCTTATGATTTTTTTTTATTACATAATATCACATGTTTCTAGAGATTGTCCTTTTGAACTTTTCTTATAATTACATTATCCTTTCAAAAGCACTTTTGATTCTTGGATTCTTGAGATTTTATTATTTACAACATATATTCTTGTGACAAAGAAAATTTACCATGACCATAACACTTTCATTTTTACTATTCACTTTTTACAATTTACTATGACCTATCCCTATCACAATATTCTTTTTATACTTGTATTGTATAAAAAAAATTATTTAACGATTTTTGCAACCTTCCTAGTGATGTCACTCCATGACAAACATCTCAAACAAGATACCAAGTCATAATATTATCTAACAAGTGATCCCACTATATATTCTATACAAAAACAACCTAAAATATTTTGGTGTCAGCAAGTCTATATATTCATAAACAAAACCCATAGAAGGTTTATTACTATCAAATTTTTTTGAAGCATCTCAAAAATTGACTTATATAGTTTTAAAACCTTGGTAAGACTTTCCTAAGAGGTGGTTTCCAAAAATTTTGTTTGCACATGCTTTACCTTTATACCCTTTTGAAAAAGATTTTTCTCATTCAACACTACAAACAATACTTCTCTATGTTTTTTTTCTTAAAACAATACTTCTCTATGTTGTTTTTCTTAAAATGTTTTTTTTTAAATGATAAAATGTCATAAATATTGTATCACAATGACTCAAGTTCTCTTGATGAATATTTTCTATATATACACTATGTAATTCAATTATTACCATATAATTGGCTATTGTTCGTGCAATTGAATTACTTAATTGATTCATAAGATCTTTTCTAGATCATGAAGCAAAAAATCAATACAATGTGTAGCACATGATTTCCAATAGATTATAGGGAATGTTTCCATAATTAATCTTCTAGCACCCACACAATTTGTGACATTAACTATCATAACTTGGACACCATTTTCTTCTCTAACTTAAATCATTACTTTCTATAATATTTTAGAAATATATTGCGATGTTTTAATGGCATTCATTAAGTCAATAACTTTTAAGAACACTATACTTGGAGGGCATGAAACCAATATATTGATTAGGCGTCCATGAGACATGTCTGACTAGCCATGTGCAATCTATTAGTTTCAAGGATTTCTTGAGTAAATTCAATCTATTTTTTACTCTTATATTTGATCTTTGAAGAAGAGTAGTTCTTAATGTTTCTAAACTAGAAAGCTCATGCCATTTACCAAAATCAGCATACCTTTTAAAAATATTGGTGAAATATGGATTTCTAGCCATATTAAATGAGGTTGCACATGCATAAAATATTTTAGCCACTACTACATTAACATATTGTTTGTCTTGGGATTTTTATAAGTTATTTAATGTTTCAATTTTAGCCACTACTACATTAACATGTTGTTTTTCTTGGGATTTTCATAACTTATTTAATGTTTCAATTTTAGCCACTACTACATTAGCATGTTATTTTTCTTGGGATTTTCATAAGTTATTTAATGTTTTAATTCTAGTTGATCTTGTTGAACCAAAGTTTAAAGATGTTGATATGTGAACATAAGGAGATCTTGAAATCTCATCTCGAATCATGAGTTTCTTAACTAATTTTTTGTCTTTGTTTAGTTTTGATTGTTGGTTATCTTTCTCTATAATTTCTTTCACCTCAAGAAGATATTTTTTGCATCCTTCGATACCAACTCAACTCCTTGACCATTACTAATATGTACTTCCATGCCTTAGCTATTGATTTTTGAGGAACCATTACCAATCTATAACTTCAAGATCATCAATACTTCTTTTCCAATTTTATTTTATTTTGATTAAAACTAGTTAAAATCTAAAACATAAGCTAAAATCTAAAGTTGAAGGGTTGTCCTCTCTCCTCAGGATAAGAGATATATAATCTTAAAGGATTATTTTTATTTTTAATATTAAAAGGGTTACCCTCTCCTATTAGTATAAGAGCTACATATTCTTTTTGGTGTTACTTAGATTTGAAAAACTGCATCACTCTTATGCCTTAACAATTGAACTAAAACCTAATTGATAATCTTAATATTAAAGTTGATACATTCTCTAATATTTCATTAAAAATCATAAAAATATTTCCAAACTATACTTTTAATTGAAGACATTAATTTATATACATAAAGGTGAACATATTACATATTTGATTAGAAATTAAATTAATACAAACAAAAAAATATTATTAAAAAAAATATATTAAAATAAAACCAAATTCCAATATAAAATATTTCAATAAAACATAAAATCTTAATCCCCAATCTATTCAAACAATACATAAAACACAAAGTGTCCAACCACCACCATAAACCATACATAAAATATCAAAGTGTCCAACGACCACTTATTCCCACGACCACTTATTCCCTACAAACTGTTGACCCAAAAGGTACAATTAAACTTATTATGTCCGCATGGGATTTGCTATCAATGTCCAAAACGATTACATGTTTTCTAACCTCAACCTTAAAACCCAGTAAAGGATGAAGCGGAATTTTTCATACTGTAACGGTAATCAGTCCACCATGAAACAATAGAATTGAGAACAATTGTTACAGGCGTAGACGTAGTTACAAAGTTCCTTCTTTCCATCCTCCAAAGTCATTTTCCTCCTCTTCACTCTTCTCCTGCAATGCCACAAACCAACGGTTCCGCATTATTTCCCCTTACATTTCTATAACATCCCGAACTAGGGAAAGAGAATAGCCTGAGATGAGCAAGGAATGACGGAGTGTTCCACCTTCGATGTATATGTGAGACCCACTTTGATGTTCCCACAGTATGTTTTATCTTGAAGAACAACGTTGTAACGGCTTGGATGCACGATCCCTGCCATGAAAACTCCGTCGAGTGGAATACTGTGCAAGGTAATATATTATATTTAATGTATGGATTTGAAATTGTTTTTTCAAATAAAATAATGTTTTGTAAGATATAGTTTGAATAATTTAAGAATAGAGATTTTGGAAGTTTAAATTTGAGTTTTGAGAGGATTAAATTTATATATCAAATTTTGCAATGAAAATATGGTTAAAAATATTTATATTAAATAAAAAATATCTATTTAATATAACTTATAACCTGATAAATGTTAAGAATAAAATCACAAAATTTTTAGTCATGTAGTTGGCACGGTTTAAACTAGGGCTTCCAACACATCTATCCTATCGTTAATGGTAACCTAACGTGAGATGGGGACCGCCAGTCGCATAGAGTTTGTGAAGGGGAGCGCTGGACAAGCAGGAAACAGATCGGGTCATCAGTCAAGTGCAACACGCAGAGGAGTCAGATCGAGTCAGATCAGACCACTGGCTATGTATGAACATAGCCACCTAGACCCACAGACTAAATCTAAATCTTCTCTCAGTAAATGCCCCAACTTACCAATCCACCTAGACCCACAGACTAACAACAAAATTATTTAAACCACCATGGCGATCACAATAAAGTGAAATATCAAGGCACCTATAAAAGTTGAGTTCTGGTGTACCCCTTGTCACAGTGGGAACTTTCAAACGCTATTATATTTCAAAGTTATTTATCAGATTATATTTTATTATATAGAAGAAAATGGGTAGTGTTCTACGCATACTGTGCTTCTCCAACGAAGTCATCGGCGCTAAATTTGTCCTTATCCATTATTCTGATTATCAGATCAGAAGTCCCGTCTGATATATTGAACACAAAGGTCTCATTCCATTCAGGATTGCTGCCTTCACCTGAGGATCGTATTTATCATCCATATGTCAAAATATATACCTACAAATATAGATATTGAAAAAGGATATAGAAATTAAATGAGATGAAAGAAAAAGACTTACTGTATGCAACACGGCTCCTGTGCTCCTGGGTGCGGCATTTTAGGATGACATAAGGATCCATCTTAACTGCATGGACGAACCCATATCGATTTCATTGATAAAATCGGAATAAAAAACATATAGAAAATATAACGGGCATTGATGATCGCAACCAAACTTACAGAGAAAATCAGCATTGTGAAGGCCCTGGGCATTGACAAGAAGCACCTCCAGAGTTCCCCGCGGCATGTCGATCGCGATTCAGAAATCTACCTTCTATTCTCTTCTTCTCCTTCCTTCGAATTTGTGGATCTGCCGATAGGATTAGTAGTACCTACCTAGTCTTGAAAGGCCGTTTCACGGATCTCCTGCTAAAAACGGAAGGGTTAAAAAATGATTTCCATACCGTCCTACCAAACTCGTTTTGTGCTTCTCTGTCATTGACTTTTATTATTATTATTTATTTTGGGAGGAACTGTGACAAGAGAACCCTATGCATGGGTAATCGTAAGTTGATAAGGATTTAGGCCTCAACGCGGAGAAGCCAAAGGCATATTGAATATAAGGACATTACCATGTATAAAGAGAGAATATTAAGAGGATCAAAGGGCACAAAATACATTCAAAGATTTCAGATGTGACTCTTTTCCCACACAAACTTGACCTCTAATAATCTATTATAGATATCTATTGAAACCATAATTTAGTGTAAACTTTGAAATTTTAAATAAGTTTTTTTTTTTAATAGGAATTAACTTTTAATAATTTATTATAGATATTTATTGAAACATTAATTTAATGTAAACCTTGAAATTTTAAAAAAGAATTTTTATACTAATCATTTATATATAAAAAGATTAGAGGATTTTTATTTTTATTTTTTTTAGGAGTTATATATTTCTCAAGGTTTATGTGATTTAATTGATTATTGAATCAATTTGTGGGGAATTTGAAGAGGTTTAAAATGAGTGATCATATAAAGGAATCCGAGCAATATTGAGGAAGATATGATCTTATGAAGTCAGTCATCCAAAACAATGGTAGTGACAATTTTTCAGTCATAAAAAATGAAATTTTAAATATTTGTCAATGATGGGAGGAGCAATGGAGGGCTAGGGCTTTAGTGAGGCTCGGATGATGGGAGGATCAATGGAGGGCTAAGGCTAAAGTGAGGCAAGATATTCTATCTGGGCATAGAATGTTTCAACAAAGTTTCTTTTTCTCTTCTTTATCTTAGAAATTTTGCATGTAAATTATTATAATTTTTTAATCAAATATTATATTTGCTATAGGATATTCTAGTAAATTTTAGAATATTTTGAGTTTTAGTTCCTCCCCATGGACCGATTTATAGCTAAATTCCTATAATCATCTCTAGTAGTAGAGGTTAGTTAGTGCACCACAAAGGATCGATCCTTGTTGCTCAAAGATAGGACGGTTTTTGGTAAATTTAATGAGTATTTGGCTAGGGGTTTCAACATTGAGAAAATGGATTTATGGAAGATGAAAGTATCCATTAGTGAGTCTATCATTTCTTCCCAAAGGTTTCTTCCTAGCCATTTTTGTTCCAGGGAAGAAAGAGATAGAATCCTAAAATGGTTCCTTGGTTTATGGGAAGAGCAAGACTTTTTCTTACCCACTGGTATGAAATATTTTCACCTAAAAATGTAAATCTATCCATAATACCAATCTGGGTTAGGATATATGGGTTATTCATTGAATTTTATAAAATGGATACCTTAAAGGCAATAGGCAAAACTTTGAGAGAATTCCTTGAGATTTTAAAAACTAAAAAAATATGGATTCTTGGTTATTTATGCTTGGATATTGGTCATGATTGATATAAGTAAAGCTTTACTAGAATCAATCATTCTTAAGTATGAGGATGAGATGTGGACCCAAACCATAGATGATAAAAACATATCTTTTAGACGTAGAAGATGTCATAATATGGGGCATGTTGAAATATCATGTCGTAAGAAGAGTCCAACATAATCATATGTAAAAAATTATAAGAGAAACTTACAAATAGATATGAATGACGATGGTTTTCAACTTTCAAAAAATAGATCTGGACAAATAAAATAAAATAAAGAGTGGATACCAATAAGTAAGGATATTGAAATATATACCAACTCTTTTGAGGCTTTAGCATATGAAGAAAAAGTAGATCAAATCTTAGAGGACATAGTACAATAGGTTCAACATATTAACAAGGAACCATCTATTTAGTATGATCCTGATTTAGGGATGAAATTTCTTGACGAACCTAAGGAATATGTCTCATCAAATTGTGAAGACTTTCTTGAAGTACCATGCACCATTCAAGAGAAAAAATTAGCAAAGAAAATGCAATGTTAGATGTTAATACCTCTACCATTAATAAGGAAATACTAGAAAACAATAGATCTAGAAGAGGATAAATTTTTTAAAAAATAAATGTTGTCAAAGAATATTGAGGAATAAAATAATAAGACCTACTCTTGGTACAACCAAGAAAAAGGAGAAAAACCCTCAAATTATCAGGTAAGATCCAAGGAAACAAGAGCAAACATAGAAAAAGAAACACAAACTAAGTTGATCACAATTCTCTTTACAAAACAAAAAAATGATATTGGTAATTTGTAGGTAGGGAGAGTAGCCCCTAATGAGACATGATTATCATCTCATGGAATATAAGGCATGCTAATATCCCCTCAAAGTAGAGGTGTATCATGGACCTCTATTTAAGTAATAAGTGTGATATTCTTTATATCTAGGAAAAAATGACAAAATAAAAAGTTTTCAAAACTATGAAAGTAGTATAGACGAGATGTGAATGGGATGCTATGGACTCTAAAGGAGAAGCAAGGGAAATTCTATCTTGTTATAATCCTATTAGAACCTATTGTGTAACCATTCATAAAACTAGGCATTGGCTAGCCTCTTTAGTCACATACTACTTTGCACATATTCATTTCATCCTTATCAATGTCTATGGACCTACAACACAGTCAGGTAGATTAGAATTTTGGAGTGGGATTGAAGCGTTCATGATAAATAAATATCAAGAAACTTGATTCATGATCATAGGATATTTTAATGCCATAACCAAGATAGATGAAAAATTTAGGAAAATTAGAAAATTAACATAAAATATGAGAGATTTCTCAAATTCCATTCAAAACAATAATCTATGGAGGTTAAATTTGAAGAAGACAACTATACATGAACCAACAATAGGAGAGGCCAAAACCTAATAGTAGAAATTAGATGGATGCATACTCTCAAATCATTGGCTAGATGAAGAGACTTATGTTAGAATTAATATCTTGACAAGGATTGGTTTAGATCACTGGTCAATAAGAGTTAAAATTGTGGTAAGTGAATTTAAACAAGATCATATTTTAAATATGAGCATATGTGGGAAGACCATCTTCAATTTGTTGATATAATAGCACAAACATAGAATATTTAGGAAATTATGGGTTTTATACACTTCCATTATAAATTTAATTCAATGGCATCTAGATTTAAAGAATGAAACAAGAAAAATTTTGGAAATATTTTTTAGAAGAAAGAAGAACTAAAATATTAACTTTCAAAATTCTAAAATGGTGATCATAAAAATTCAAGCTTGAAGGAAAGGGAGTTGCTTAGTGAATATCATAATATTTTAAGTAAGGAAGGTAATTTTTGGAGATTAAAATCAAGGTAGACTTGGTTAAAAGATGGATAAAATACAAAGGTTTTTCATAATATGGCTATAGTACAAAGATAAGCATCTAGAATTAGTACAATTAAATCACTAGAAGGGATTTGCATTGAAGATAAGTGAAACCATAAAGAAGGCAATAATTTTATCAAAATATTCTAGGATCAAGGAGTTTGAAGTTCTTAATGATAAACTTCTACAAGAAGTACCTTTAGTTATAACAAATGAAGACAATAGGAAACTAATGGAGCCTATTACTATGGAATAAGTTAATTTAGCTCTTTTCTCTTTTAATAAGGATAAATCCCTACGTCTAGATAGACTCTATACAACATTTTATTAGCATAATTGGGATATGTGAAGCATTATTTATTGGTGTCAATGGAACAATCTAGGGTAAAATAATACATAGATTATAAAATAAATGCAATATATCTTAATCTAATTCCAAAAAATAAGGATTCATAATTTTTTGATTCATTTACACCCATAAGCCTATGTAATATGGCATACACAATTATCTCCAAAGTGATGGTGAATCAGATAAGACCATTTTTAAACAAAATTATTTCAGAATATCAAGGAGGATTTGTGAAATGGAGACAAATTTTAGACATGATTATAGTAGCTCATGAAATTATACATTCAATAACTTTAAGAAATGAGAAAGCAATGATCTTAAAACTTGATATGAGTAAAGCCTATGAGAGGGTTAAATGGGATTTTATTTTTGCAATGTTCGAAAAGTTTAGCTTTGTAAAGAAATGGGTTAGATGGATTAAAGCTTGCATATCTACATTTTCATATTTATTATTGATCAATGTGTTAGCAATAAAATCATTTAAAGCCAAAATAGATCCTAGATAGGGAGATCCTCTATCACCATATATATTCATTATTATAGTAGAGGTTTTGGGTAGGAACTTGAAGAAGGCTAACAAATGTGGGCTTATAAGTGGACTAAAGGCTAGTAATAAAATTCACAACATAACCCATCAATAGTTTGTAGATGATACAACCCTTTTTTGAAGGGCAGGGATAAACAAGGTCAGAGCTTTGAATAAATTATTAAAGGAATATGAAAAGGCATCATGGCAAAAAATTAATAGGACAATATCCAAAATTTTCTTTCTAAACACCCCAGTTAAAATCAAATTAGGGATATGCAAGATACTTCAAATGGAGGTAAATTTTCCAACAACTTATCTAGGGATGCCCTTATTTGAGGGAAGAATGAGGATAGAATTATGGAATCTAGTTATAAGTAAAGTTTAGAATAAACTACCAGTAGGGAAAGGTAGATGGTTATCATTAGAAAGAAGAGTATAGATAATTAAATTAGTATTACATGTCATTCCAACATATTATATGTCTTTGTATACTATTCCAAAATAAATATAAAATTTTTTAATCTATATTATGTGGTCATTTTTGTGGTCAAGATTACACAATAAAAAGAAATTTTCTTTGGTGAAGTGGAGCATGGTGTGTGATGATAAAACTAGGGGAGGTCTCACTTCAAGATTTTTTATGGATTCAAACTTAACTCTTAGGGGAAAATTAAGTTAGAGTTTATTCAAAGAAAGCCAAAGACAATGGGTAAGAATTCTTCTAAGTATGTTAAGCCCAATGACCCAAGATTAATATTTACTACATTTTCTTTACCAAATGGTTGTACATTATAAATGATTAAAAAATAGATTGATCTCATGATTAAAGGTTTAATATGGGTGGTGGGAACTAGAGAAAATTTTCTACTTGGATGGATATTTGGTATGATAAAAATCCACTCAATCTAGATCTAATTTTGAAACCATAGATGAGATTATGTGAAGATAAATGTGACAATAAGATTTCAAATATTCTTTACAAGGATAATGAAGGGAGATACAAATATAATTTTTTTTTTTTATAGGTATACAAGACATTGGTGCTAGGAGGCAGTTGAGTAGAAAGATAACAATAATTATTATTCGAAGGGGAGCCAAGGTTAAGTTGATTTGGAAGTTGAATGGCTTGGGAGAATACACAACAAGAAGTGGATATAATGTAAAGCACCAATAAAATAGGAATATTGCAAGAATATGGAGAGATATTGGGATAGCCCAAGCATTCTTAAAGTTAAAATGTTTATTTGGCTAGTAGGTCATGGAAGAAATTTATCCTAGAATAACCTTATAAAAAGGGGTTTTCATGTCCCTTCATAATGCGTTCTTTGTAAAAAGGATGAGGAAAATACAGACCATCTCTTAGGACACTACTAAATAGTCTAGAAACTATGGCAAAATATTCTTAATATGTTTGGTAAATGCATGGTAATGAATGGTAGAATTGAAGAATAGTTAAAGTAATGGAAGAGCACTTTTAAAAGTGAGGCTTTATAGACAATCTGGGATATATCAAAAGATACAATACTTTGGACTATATGGCTAGAAAGAAATAGAATAATATTTAAAGGAAAGAAAAGCAATTTAGAGGTAATGAAAAGGAATATTTTTTTAGCCATAGAGGAGTCTAATCCAACCCTAACAACTCATCCAATCCCTAATATAGAAGTAGGTATCCTTGATAGATAGAGTAAAATCATCAAATAGAACTATTTTCGATATAGAAAAAACAAAAAGAAGGTAAATAATATAAAGTGGAAACCACTAAATGTGGATTTGATCAAGTTGAATTTTGATGGAGAATATAAAGGAAATCTAGGACCAACAACAAGAGGAGAAATAATTAGAAATAATAGAGGAGATATTTTGTCTCATTATGCTTTCAATAGTGTATTTTAGACAAATAATGAAGTTGAAGCTTGGGCAGCTTTGGAAGGGTTAAAAATATGCAAACAAATGAAATGGTATAAAGTATGGATGGAAGGTGATTCACTCATAGTAATAAATTCAATTTTTAGGAAAGCAAAGGCTCAATGGAACATACAAGAGATAATTATGAAAATTCAAGACATTGCTATAGAGTTTGAAGTAATCAATTTTACACATACATTAAGGGAAGGAAATAAATGTGTAGATATGATATCCAATAGAGGGGTTTTAATTGAGGAATGTGAAGTTAAATTCTCTTTTACAAGAAAATGTTAACTCTCGAGCTCTAAATAAGAGAGTTGTGATTTTTTAAGTGTGGGGGGCCTAAGTACAACCCCTTGTTCTTACATATATATATATATATATATATATACATTAAAAATATTACATACAAGAGATTAAGACTATATATGATATTGAGACCAAATCAAAGCTAACACTCCCACTCACCTCAACAAATAAACATATTAATTTATAAAACTTTTATTGTTAAAATATATAGATAAATAAATAATAAACAATGCCTTTAGAAACCAATAGGTTGGTTACCCTTAAAATAATTAGTATTATTTAGTATCATCATTTTTGTGTTTGGTTACATAGGAGAGTTGGTTACAACCACACTATTTTTAGTAACTAACAAGCACATGGTTCAAACCATAGGGGTTGCTCCCACCAAACCTATTCCACCTCGTTATTGTTGACCTAATGTGAAGGGGACCTCGGTATTGTTTAATATCATATTACTAACAAGTCTTAAAATTTGATTGACTTTTCATTGAAGAATTTTCTTGATTATCAATTAATATTTTAGAATAATTAATATTATTGTACCAACTAACATATCCTTATTGCTTATTATTTCAAATTTAATTTTAAATTGATGTTTAAATTTTAATATTGTATTTTTAATTTCTATACACACATACATATGAATAAGCTATATGTGGTTTCTATTGGGGTCCACTCCCATTAAAATAAAAAAAATATTATATTTTCTCATTACATTGCTATTAGGTTAATTAAATTATATTCAAATTTCTTTTTTATCAAACACATTTTTATTTGTCTTTCTATCATATATATGTCATTTTCCTCAATTTGTTGTATTTCAATCAACTCATTAATATCATTTTATTAATAAATAAAATCTCACTCAATAAATTCCCTTCTAAAACTTATCATTCCCACCAACACTTTCATATTCATCAATATCTTTAATTTTCCATATTGTTTATAGTGAGACTTATCATATATAGGTTTATCTTGCTCTAAAGAATTCAAAGTCATGGAATAACCTCAAAAGTACTTTATTTTGTAAGATATCTTAGAAACCCTAAAATGCAAGAACTCTCCTCTATAGCAATTACTTTATTTCGATATCCTTAAAATCCTAAATTGCTATGTATTTTCTCCATCTTCATTTCCTTATTACGTTTCTCTTAAAACCCTAAATTGCAAGGTATAACCTCTACACTACTTCCATTTCTATTATTATGAGAGGATTCTATACTACTTGATAAAAAATAAAACAATTTACCTAGAAAAAACTTGACCTCTTCTTTGTCTTTAATTTAAGATTTTCCTCCACATCTTCATTTGCACATTTTGTTCCTTGTAAATTTGAACTTGAACATTATACTTTCTCATAAATTTTGAATTGCATATGAAAATGAACTAGGAGAGAAATTTTGATCAAGAGTCAGACTCTTTTGAGAGTTGAAGAACATAGGCATCATATGAGCTATTAGGTTTAACATCTGTAAAGAGGGAGAACAATTAGCAAGGAAAATATTCATGTATTATGCATCATATTTATTTTTACCACCAAAAGATGCAATATCTACCCTTAAAGCCTTGAATTTCATAATATAGTCCTCAATATATCAAAATCTACTAATTTAAGAGAGGAAATCTCTAATTCCAAGTTATTTACATTAGTAGTATTTACTTTTACAAAATTCTCATGTAGTTTTGACCATATCGTGATAAATTCACTCTCCTCCTTGATGTAGAAAAATAGTTTTGGTTCAATTAATAAGAAAAATAGACCAAAAACCTCTTCTTCTCTTCATGGAAAGTTTCTTTATTAAGATCAATTGCTTTATCCCCTTGAAATATACACCATATATTCTTACTATATCACAAACCAATCATTTAGGTTGACCAAATATTATAATTTCATCCATTAATATGAGTAACTAGGGATTTGTAATCTATCTTACACTATATGATCCCTAACATTACAATAGGTCAATGACCTAATTCCATCAAAGCATAGAGCTTGAAAAATCATGTGCTTTATAAAAATAGATTATAATATTTCCATTTGCAAATGTTATAGCCTCCAAAATTTTGGTCCTAATTAACCCTAACAAATTAAAAATTAAAGCTCCAAACCTTACAAAAATGAGATCCAATTTCTTGTTGCCACTTAGCAGTCTATAATTTATTAGTATCTTCTACTTATTTTTTTCCACATTAGCTCATCTAAACCCATATTACAATGATACTTGTCTCCATTTGATTGGTCAAGATATTATATAATAGTAACAAATGGTTTGACATGGCACAAAAGAAGGCCATGTTTAGTCTTATTTCAATTAAATATTTAATAATGTCCAAAGAGACTTGAAAAGGATCGAACCTTGATCTCCCTTGTGTTAAGAAAAATCTACTAGCCATTTTAGCAACACCATAGATGAGCAGCAAAATGATGGAACAACTTATGGTCTACCACCCTTTCTATTTTTGTTGATAGAAAAGACTAGTGTATGGTTTGAACCTATATTATTAATCTCAAATATGTCTTTTCTATCCATTTAGGAAATCCTTGTAATAGTAAACAAGTGGATGAATCCTCCATAGGATATAATCATAGTTTTATTATATGCAAAAGGGAGAATATAAATGGCTTGATCTTATGTCATGTCCTTTCCAATACAACCTTCATACCACACATCACAACTATATTCAAACAAGGAAAACCATATTTAGATTGACTCTTAGAACTATGAATACCCTTAGTAAATTATATATCCATCGTTACCAAAAATTACTACCATTGTAACTTAAACTTAGGACCTCCAGGCTGGAGAGCTTTTGGACACAATATTCTAGTTGTAATGTCCATTCTTTATGATAGGATGGAATGTATCATTTTCCTATAGGTAAATATAGCATGTGTTCCTTTTAATGAGGTTGTCAAGCCAAGGCTACAGTGTAAAAGGACCATGCTTCAAATTTAAAATTTACACACAAAAAATATGGTAATATAGAGGAATCTTAAACAAAATATCTTTGAATCCTTTCAATAGCCATTGATTGGAGTGTTTTGATTCTTATATTCTAATGTTGACATCTAAAAACATAGTGGAGAACCTCCAAATTTTATGGATAAGTGAGCAAAAAAATATGTAGAGAATCCTTCTTACCTCTTATCCAAAACTAGCAAATGAGATTATCATGAAAGAATCACCCTTTTGTTTAGAAGAGAAATTAGAGGCTATGAAAAATGTTTCTATGTGACCAAGTGAGGTAGCTCCATACTCGCTCTAATACCATGTTGGAATTCACAATATTTTTTAAAATCAAATAGAAGTAATCCATCCACTCAAATCTTATACAAAAAGTAAAAAGGGCAAAAAAACGATATGGTGGGCACTTGTAAGGACCATAAATAATCACTATATCCAAAGATAAAATTATACAACACTGATAATTAAATTAGGATTGATATGGGGTATTTATACCAATACCAAATCCATAAATACATAATAAAGTCTAACCTAATCAGGTATAACAAGAGGAATTAAAAGCTATAAAGTTGGTTTAATCATAACAAGGTTAAACATGGCCCATATGACTAACATAATAAAATAATAATATAAATTAATATATTGTACAATGAAATTTTCTTATGCCTATTTAATGCCATATAATATCATCTTTGGCCATGAATTAGCTTACAATTTCAACATGCAAAGGATTATGAAACATCTTCCACCTATAACCAATTATGTCCATAATTGTCTATATTCACTTCAACATTATCAAATTTATTTGCAATTATTTCCTTGTAGTGGCCTATCAAATTATAACACACACATAACACTTCCCCAAGCCCTCATCTTAATATGGTCATCGCACTTGTTACACATGGAAACACTTTCTAGAGATTTCCTTTTTGGAATATTTTAGTAATATTAAGATGTTTGAAATATTTCTTGGTCTTTTATTATAAACTTTTTTTATTACATTAGATAGTTCAAATATCACATGTTTCTAGAGATTGTCCTTTTGAAATTTTCTTATAATTACATAATACTTTCAAAAGTACTTTTGATTATCTTGGATTTCTAGAGATTTTATTATTTACAACATATATTCTTGTGACAAAGAAAATTTACCATGACCATAACACTTTCATTTTTACTATTCACTTTTTACAATTGACTATGACTTATCCCTATCACAATATTATTTTTATACTCGTTTTGTATATAAAAAAAATTATTTAATTATTTTTGTGACCTTCCTAGTGATGCCACTCCATCACAAGCATCTCAAAAAAGCTACCAAGTCATAATATTATCTAACAAGTCATCCCATTATATATTATATACAAAAACATCCTAAATTTTTTTGGTGTCATTAAGTCTCTATATTCATAAACAAAACCCATAGAAGGTTTGTCACTATCAACTTTTTGAAGCATCTCAACAATTGACTTATATAGTTTTAAAACCTTGGTAGGACTTTCCTAAAAGGTAGTTTCCAAATTTATTTTTGCACATGCTTGCATTTATATCCTTTTGAAAAAGATCTTTCTCATTCAACACTACAAAAAATGCTTCTAAATGTTGTTTTGCTTAAAATATTTTTTTAAAAGTGATAAAATATCATAAATATTATATCACAATGGCTCAAGTTCTCTTGGTGAATGTTTTCTATAGATACACTATGTAATTCAATGATTAACCATGGAATTGGCTATTTTTATTGCCCATTGAATTACTTAATTTATCCATAAGATATTTTCTAGATCATGAAGGAAAAAATCAATACAATGTGTAGCACATGATTTCCAAAATATTATGGAGAATATTTTCATAATCAATCTTCTAGCACCCACACAATTTGTGATATTATCTATCATAACTCAGACAACATTTTCTTCTCTAACTTAAAGCATTGCTTCCTGTAAGATTTTAGAAATATATTGTGATGTTTTAATGACATTCATTATGTCAATAACTTTTAAGAACACTGTACTTTGAGGGCATGAAACCAATATATTGATTAGGCGTCTATGAGCCATTTTTGACTAGCCATTGCTAATGATAGTGCAACCTATTAGTTTCGAGGATTTCTTGATTAAAGAAAATCTATTTTATACTCTTATCTTTTATCTTTGATCTTTGAATAAGAATAGTTCTTAACATTTATAAACTAGAAAGCTCATGCCATTTACCAAAATCAACATCCCTTTTAAAAACATTGGTGAAATATATATTTCTAGCCACATTAAATGAGGTTGCACATGCATAAAATATTTTAGCCACTACACCATTAGCATGTTATTTTTATTGGGATTTTCATAAGTTATTTAATATTTCAATTCTAGTTGATCTTATCGAGCCAAAGTTTAAAGATGTTGATATGTGAACATAAGGGGACCTTGAAATCTCATCTCCAATCATGAGTTTCTTAACTAGTTATTTATCTTTATTTTATTTTGATTTTTGGTTATCTTTCTCTATAATTTTTCACCTCAAGAAGTTATTTTATGTATCCTTCGATGCTAACTCAACTCCTTGACCATTACTAATAAAAAGTAGTTGGTGTACTTCCCTTGTCAAGGTACCTATAAATTTATGTCCACATAAATTATAAATAAATTTATTTGATAAAACCCCTGCTTATGTATGTCCATGCCTTGGTTATTGATTTTTGAGGTACCATTACCAATATACAACTTCAAGATTACCAATACGTATTTTCCAATTTTATCTCCTTTTGATTAAAACTAGTTAAAATCTAAAACATAAAGTAAAAAATTAATATCATAAGAAATCTATAAATCTAAATTTATAAAGTTGAAGGGTTACCATATCTCCTAAGGATAAGAGCTATATAATCTTAAAGGGTTATTTTTATTTTTATTTTTAAAAGGGTTATCCTCTCCTATTAGGTTAAGAGCTACATATTCCTTTTGGTGTTAGTTAGATTTGAACCTTGATATAAACTACATCACTCTTATGCCTCAACCATTGAACTAAAACCTAATTTATAATATTAATATTAAAGTTGATACATTATCTAATATTTCATTAAAAATCATAAAAATATTCTCAATCTATACTTTTAATTGAAGATGTTATTGAAATAGTTTAAAGAGATGATAACAAATTTTGAAGCTAGGGTTTGAGAAGTTTGGAGATGCCTGAGAGGAGATCTGAGGAATCAAACTGGGGTTTCAAAAGCTAGGTCAGAGGTCTATCAATAGTAAGGATCACATCTAATAATGGGAGACATAGGTACTTTGATATCAAATCCTCAAAATGAAGGAATCTCATTCTGAGATAAGCTATGTGGAACCCAAGATAGCTTCAATGACTATCAAACACAAGCAAATAAAATCATAAACACCATGGGGAAGCGAAAAAATGAGGATTCTCTACCTAGGAGGGTGAACGAATGTCTACCACAAGCAAAATAAATACCGGCATTGGAAATATCTAAGGACTGGATAGCTGACAATATTGTTTATAAGTCAAAACACAACCTGATAGGCAAATTCATGGGTTTTAGACTATCTGTGCACTTCTTCCACACGTGGATAAGGAAATAATATCTGGAACGAGAATGCAAAATTCTAACTCTCCCAAATGGGTATTTTTTTATAGAATTCACATCGGTGGTAGATCGATAAAAAGTATTTGAGGGAGGATCGTATCATCATAGGCCAACGAGACTATTCTTGCAGCTATGGAAGATGGGATTCAACCCAAGGATGGAACCAACTGCAGTACCAATATGGGTAATATTATTTGCTTTTTCCATTGAATTTTGGAAAGAGGAGGTACTCGAGGAAATAGGAAACTTACCAAGGCATTATCAAGGCAGATCAAGAGAAACAATTTTAGGAGGATCGATAATGTTTACTAGGGTTTGTGTAGAAATGGACCTCAACAAACCTCTTCCAATATAGATAGACCTAAAAACAAGGAATTTTGTCTAGCACCAACAACTGTATTATGAGGCTATTCCATTTAGATGTTGTATGTACCATGCACATGGACATCTGGCTAGAATGTGTCCAACAGTTAAGGACCATCAATCTAAATAAGAGAGGACAAAAGAAAATATTAACATGGTGGATCAATCTCTTCAACAAAAGGGAAATCAAAAGGAAGGGAAATTCCCAAAAGAATCCGAGGGCTTTCAAAAAGTAATGAGAAGGTCAAACAAAAAAATTAGCACGGTAACCAGAGATAAGGAGAAAGAGCTATAAGAACAAACAATAGATATGAAATATTCAAACAACTAGGAAACTTGGAAACATAAGGAGATTTTCAAATGGAAGGGTTAGAATAGGATACTTAGCAAGTCACACCAGTTGATCAAAAATAATATTCCAATCTAGTGCCAGGGAACAAGCAAGGAGCGAAACTAGACACAACCTCTCTCATGAAAGAGGAGATTCAACCCATGAGAGAGAACATAGGAGGGGAAATAGAGTAGAGGATAATTTTAACACAGGAAATAGAGATGAAATAAGGAAATAAGAACAAAGAAAACCTTACTCTAGGGTTTCATCAAGTGGAGAAGAAAAAAAACCGAACTAATTTGCAAGGAGGAAGTCAAATAAGGAAAAGATAGAGGAATAGGGAAGATATTTGAGCTAGAATAGAAAGGTATAATCGATGGATGATTTTTTCTCTCCTAATTATCAATGATATTAATCATTTGGAATATGAGGGGTTTCGGTAGTCACCCCAAACAAAAGGCAGACAAAAATATTATCATAGATATGAGTCCAGATATAATTTTGTTATAGGAAACCAAAATGCAAGGAGAAGACTTACAAAAAATAAACAATAGGATATGGAAAATAAGGAGACATCCTTACTCAATCGACATAGAGCAAATCATGTGGATTGATCGCTATGTGAAATCACCAACTTTTCCTAGATATAGGGGGAGCCTCTACAAGAGGGGTGTTGATGATTTGATTACAAAATGTGGAAATTCAAAAAAATTAGACTATAGTTAATTTTTATGGAGCACAGACAGTTAGATTACAGAGGGATCAATGGGCAGCCATCCAGAATTTCAAAGAAAACTACCTGAAGGACCAATGGATTGTGGAAGCAGACTTCAATGCAAAGATTAGAATAGAGGAACAACAAGGAGGTAGAGTCATGTTGGAGGAAAATGACTGATTATTTTTAACAAAAACATGTCAAATAAATCTAATAGATATTCCAAATGTGGATAGATCCATGACTTGAACAAACATAAGAAAGGAAGGAGAGACATTGAAATATTGCTTGGATTTTTTCTTCATGAGGGAGGGATTATATTTGCATATAAAGCATCAAGCGAGGGTCATGGATATGCTTTCTTCAGATCATTTTCCTAATATGAAAAATGAGGAAATTTCTTTTAGATCTTTCTCCTAATCATAAAGTTGTGGGAAATTTTAAATTTGAGCTATGGTGGCTAAAATATGAGGAGTTGGGAGATCGTATAAAGGAATGGTGGAAATTAGGGAAACCAAGATTTGGGACAACCCAATTCAAAATCCACAAACAACTAAAATATTTAAGGACCCAACTAAAGAAGTGGAGTAAACAAAAGAAATAAATAGCTAGAATCCAAAAGAACGAAATCAAGGATCAAAAGGAGAATATTGCTCAGGGGATAAGACAAGGAACTATTACAGAAGAACTGTTGCAATGTGAGGTAAAAATTAGTAGGAGAGAGAAAGCTTTAGAGGAACAAGAAGAAATCTATTGGAGATAAAGATCCAAAGTCGTATAGTTAAAGGAGGGGGACCAAAACACAATATTCTTTCAAAAGAAAGCAACAACCAAGAGACAACAAAATAGAATTACAAGTCTTACTGATATGATGGGTCAGGTAAAAACCAATGGAAGTGAAATGAAAATTATAGCAAATTAGTACTTCCATACTCTTTTTAGCAGCAATGAAAATTTGAATACAATATGGCATAAGAAGATACTAGAGGTAATTCTGTAATTAGTCAAACCTGAACACAATAAATTATTAACGGATAAAATATCTTTGGAAGAAACCTTGAAGATCATACAAAAAATGCAAACAGGAAAGACTCTAGGACCAAACAGATTCCCCATTGAAATTTATTAGAATTTTTGGGAAACCGTGGGCCAAGTAGTGGTGGAGGCACTGGAGTAAATCATATAGAGTAAGAAAATGTTAAAAGCCTTGAATTATACTTTTATCACTTTGGTTCCTAAGGGCCCACCTAGTGAGATAATTGATAATTATAGACCTATTTCATTATGTAATGTAGTATACAAGATATTAACAAAGCTTATGGCATAAAGGGTAAAACATTTTTTACCAAATATGATTTCAAGTGAGCAAGGTGGGTTTGTTGAAGGCAGATAAATTCTAGATGGAATAATAGTGGCCCAAGAGGTGATACACACAATATCAAAACAAAAGGACCTAGGTATATTTATTAAATTAGATCTTTCTAAAGCCGATGATAGAGTAGACTGGTCCTTTATGCAAAGGATTTTAGAAAAAATAGAATTTGTAGAGGGGTGGAGAGATTTGGTAAAAGCTTATACACATACTACATAATTCTCAATTATGGTAAATGGCAGTCTCTCTCCCATGTTCACAGTAGAAAGGGAGTTGAGACAAGGGAACCCTCTCTCCCCTTACCTTTTTATCCTTTACGCAGAGGGTCTTGGGAGACTGTTAAAAAAGGGAGACAAGAGGGGAGGATAAGGGGCCTAAAAATAAGTTCTCAAATTGAGATAAATCACCTTTACTTTATGGATGATACTACTCTTATTTGTCAAGCCAATCTCATAGTAGCAAGAAACATAAAAAAAAAACTATATGGGTATACTCAAGCTACTTGGCAAATTTTTTAATGAAAACAAATCTCAAATTGTATTTTCAATACAACAAAGAGGGTGAGAGATAAAAATATGCAATTGTTGAAATTCATAGAAACTCCTTTACCCATATAGAATTTAGGAGTACCTTTATCTACAAATAAAACAAAAATTAAGGAGTGGAAAGGGTTGATGGACAGGCTTCAAGCTAAGCTGAGCAACTAGACTCATAAATGGCTAAGCTTGGGAGGAAGGCTTACAATGATTAAATTTGTGCTACAAGCTCTCCCACTTTATAAATTTTTTGTACTTCAGGCTCCAAAGAGAATTCTAAAAGATATTGACAAACACACAAGAAATTTTTTGTGGCAGGTGTAAGGGAAGAACAAAAAATAGCACTAGTGGATTGGGATAAGATATGCCAACCAAAAATACAATGAGGATTGAGGATAAGATCAGCATCCTACAACAACAAGTTACTAGCTGAGGAGCTATATTAGAGATGGATTACAGCTACAGGAGGTTTATGGAGTAGACTCTTACAAGCCAAATATTACCTAGGAGCGACTGAGAAAACCATTCCAAGACATAGAGTGAAAGGAGAGGGATCTACAGTATGGAGGACAATGTTAGTAGGCCATGATTTAAATAAGCCATACCTATATTGGCAGTTAGGGGATGGAAAGGATTCTCTATTTTGGGAGGATTTATGGAATCAATCTCAACCAATTGTTCAGACATTACCAAAAATGAAGAGTTGGAAAGCAAAGCTCCAAAAATTAGGGTGGTGGAAAGCCTCTTACTATATGAAATCATGGAATCAACATGTACCAGACTTACTACAGTGGAAACATCCTTAAGAATGGCTAGTGAGGGGGACAAAAAAGCTAATAGAAAAACTGTGGAGACATCTCCAAAGACACCTAATTTAGGATGGTTCTAAGAGGGATATACTTGGATAGGGAGGAAGTAAGTTGGGAATTTATAAGACAAAGGAGGGATACAAGATATTTTATGGATATGAGATTACCTCAAAACCAGTTCCATGGAAATTTATTTGGTAAAAGGAAGGATGGCAAAAATTAACATTTTCTCATGGTTGATTAACCATAGAAAGTGCTTGACTTTTGATAATTTAATAAAAAAAGATTTCTTTGGGCCTTCCAAATGTGTTTTGCATGGAAAGGCAGAGGAGACCTTGAATCACCTCTTTTTTGTGTGTTCTTTTGCTAAAGACATATGGATCAATTGGTGGAGGTAGATGAGACAACATTGGGAAGTTTTTGAGAGCCAAGAAAGCTTTTATAAGAAATGGAAACAATGCATTTTTAATACTAAAACAATGAAAATGGCATGGAAACTGGGACCTAGCTTCATATGGTGGTAGTTATGGCTAGAAAATAATGCACGCATATTTAGATCAGAGCACAAAACAAGGGAGTGAGTATGGGAGAGGATTATAAACAAGGTAACAGAAACATTATCTATAAAATTAGATGAGGAAACAAACATAAAAATAGAGGAAGTGATTATTCTATGGAGCCTTGGAATAACTATAATAGAGAAACAACTTAGGAATGGATACACAAGTGAGTTCTCCTTGAATAACTTAGAGTGAAGGCTACCTCCCAAAGAGTGGGTGAAGGCAAACACAAATGGGGCTTCTACTAAAAATCCTAGGAAAGCTATTTTTTGTATTATCATACGAAATTGGAAAGAATAATAGGTGTATTGGAGAGCAGAAGGTATGGGGGAGGCAACAAATAATGAAAAGTAAGGATAGGTGATCTTGTCAACATCAATGATAGCTGCAAATCTATAGTTACGTAAGTTGTGGATGGAGATAGACTCTCAGGTATGGGCTGGAATATTGTATTCGATAAGGCCATTTCAAGTGCTAGGAATTGGAGAGAGACGAAAGGTGGAAGCAGTTCAGAAGATCTGGCAAGTTTTTCAAAGACATTTTTTTACACATATCAAGTGAGAGAGAAATAGGATGGCAGACTATTTAGCAAAATGGGGAAAAGATCTAGAGGAAGGGTAATATGTGGACTCTCAGATGGAAAATTAGATAAGTTGGTGCCAAAGAATCCAAGGGATGGAAAATTAGATAAGTTGGTGAGTCTAATGAATCTATCAAAATTAGGCCACAAAACAACACAACATGAATATAAATGGATGTTTTACAAAATTCAGATAAATTGAATAAATTAAAATTCAACTATAATAGTGCTTAGGTGTACGGCTGCATTATGTAAGGTAATATTTTATAGGTAATTTATAAACCAAGAGGGATTGGATAGGGATTTTCTTTCTCCCTTGTCTATCTAATTCATTTTACCTTGTAATACAACTTCTATAAATATAACATATTTTTTATTTAAAAAAAAAAAATTGAAAACATTAATTTATATACATAAAAGTACATATTTTATTGAAAATTGAATTGATGAAAAAATACCTTTTAATTAAACACAAACATAAAAATGAAAAATTTCAATATAAAAATATATCAATGAAACATAAAATCTTCACCCTCCAATCTATTCAAACTATATATATAAAACATAATGTGTCCAACCACCACCATAAACCATACATAAAATATCAAAGAGTCCAACGACCACATATTCCCTACAAACTGTTGACCCAAAAGGTACAATTAAACTTATTATCTCCCCATAGGATTTGCTATCAATGTCCAAAACGCTGTTGACCCAAAAGGTACAATTAAACTTATTATCTCCACATAGGATTTGTTATCCATGTCCAAAATGACTACATGTTTTGTAACCTTAACCTTAAAACTCTAACCTCAACCTTAAAACCCAGTAAAGGCTGAAGCGGAATTATTCATACTGTAACTGTAATCAGTCCACCATGAAAACAATAGAATTGAGAACAATTGTTACAGGCGTAGACGTAGTTACAAAGTTCCTTCTTTCCATCCTCCAAAGTCATTTTCCTCCTCTTCACTCCTCTCCTGCAATGCCACAAACCAACGTTTCAGCATTATTTCCCCTTACATTTGTATGATATCCCGAAATAGGGAAAGAGAATAGCCTGAGATGCGCAAGGAATGACGGAGTGTTCCACCTTCGATGTAAATGTGAGACCCACTTTGATGTTCCCACAATATGTTTTATCTTGAAGAACAACGTTGTAACGGCTTGGATGCACGATCCCAGCGATGAATACTCCGTCCAGTGGAATACTGTGCAAGGTAATATATTATATTTAATATATGGAATTAGAAATTGTTTTTTTTTCAAATAATTTTATGATAAAAGAATGTTCTGTAAGATACAGGTTTAGTAGTTTAAGAATAGAGATTTTGGAATAAAAAGTTTAAGTTTGAGTCTTCATAACATTAAATTTATATATCAAACTTTTATAATAAAAATAGGGTTTAAAATATCTATATATTAAATAAAAAATACCTATTTAAGAACAATATTAATCTGGCCAAATTATACATAGTATATATATTGAACTCTAATAAAGAATTGAACCACATAGCTATCTCAATAAACTGAACTATCAAGGCACCTATAAAGGTTGAATTCTGGTGTACTCCTTGTCACAGTGGAAATTTTATTGATCAGATATTGTATTATCTGATGAATAAGGTTGATATATATATATATATAGAAGAAAATGGGTAACATTTTATACTTACTTTGCTTCTCCAACGAAGTCATCGGCGCTAAATTTGTCCTTATCCATTATTTTGAGTGTCAGATCAGAAGTCCCTTCTGATATATTGAACACAAAGGTCTCATTCCATTCAGGATTGCTGCCTTCACCTGAGCAGCATCGTATTTATCATCCATCCTGTCAAAAATATATACCTACAAATATAGATATTGAAAAAGGGATATAGAAATTAAATGAGATGAAAGAAAAAGACATACGGTATGCAACACGGCTCCTGTGCTCCTGGGTGCGGCATTTTAGGATGACATAAGGATCCATCTTAACTGCATGGACGAACCCATATCGATTTCATTGATAAAATCGGAATAAAAAACATATAGAAAATATAACGGGCATTGATGATGGCCACCAGACTTACAGAGAAAATCAGTATTGTGAAGGCCCTGGGCATTGACGAGAAGCACCTCCAGAGTTCCCCGCGGCATGTCGATCGCGATTCAGAAATCTACCTTCTATTCTCTTCTTCTTCTTCCTTCGAATTTGTGGATCTGTGGATCTGCCAATAGGATTAGCAGTACCTACCTAGTCTTGAAAGGCCGTTTCACGGATCTCCTGCTAAAAACGGAAGGGTAAAAAAATGATTTCCATGCCGTCTTGTGCTTCTCTGTCATTGACTTTTTATATTATTATCTATTTTGGCAGGAAATGTGACAAGGAAAACCCTATGCATGGGTAATTGTAAGTTGATAAGGATTTAGGCCTCAACGCGGAGAGGCCAAAGGCATACCGAATTTAAGGACATTACCATGTAACCAAGTGTATAAAGAGAGGATATTAGGACGATCAAAGCGCACAAAATACCTTCAAAGATTTCAGATGTGACTCTTTTCCCACACAAACTTGACCTCTCATAATCTATTATAGATATCTATTGAAACCTTAGTTTAATGTAAACCTTCAAATTTTAAATAAGATTTCTTATACGAATCAACCTGTAATAATTTATTATAGATATTTATTGAAACCTTAATTTAATGTTAACCTTGAAATTTTAAATAAATTTTTTTATATGAATCATTTATATATACAAAGATTAAAGGATTTTATTTTTACAAAATTTTAGGAGTTATATTTTTATGAAGGTTTATGTGATTTAATTGATTATTGAATAAATTTATGTTAAAATGAGTGGTCATATGAAGTAATCCAAGCAATATTGAGGAAGATATGATCTTATGAAGTCAACCATCCACAATAATGGTAGTGATCATTTTTCAATCACATAAAATAAAATTTCAAATAATTGCTAGCTGGTTCGGATGGTGGATGATTGGAGGAGCAATGAAGGGCTAGGGCTTTAGTGAGGCAAGACATTCTATCTGGGTATAGAATTTTTCAACAAAGTCTTCTTTATCTTAGAAATTTTGCATGCAAATTATTATAATTTTTTAAACAAATATTATATTTGCTATAGGATATTCTAGTAGATTTTGAGCTTTAGTTTCCTCCCCATGGACCGATTTATAGTTAAATTATTATAATAATATCTAGTAGTAGAGGTTAGTGAGTACACCACAAAGGATCGGTCCTTGTTGCTCAAAGATTGAGTAGTTTTTGGTAAATTTAATGGGTATTGGCTAGGGGCTTCAACCTTGAGAAAATGGATTGATGGAAGATGGAAGTCTCTAGGATTGAGTCTATCATTTCTTCCCAAAGGTTTCTTCCTAGCCATTTTTGTTCTAGGAAATAAAGAGATAGAATCCTAAAAGGGGTCCTTGGTTTATGGGAAGAGCAAGATTTTTTCTTAACCATCGGTATGAAGGATTTTCACCTAAAAATGTAAATCTATCCCTAGTACCAACCTAGGTTAGGATATATGGGTTATCCATTGAATTTTTGGAAATGGATACCTTCAAGGCAATAGGAAACACTTTGGGAGAATTCCCTGATATTTCAAAAACTACAAAAAATGGATTCTTGGTTATTTATGCTTGGATATTGGTCATGATTGATATAAGTAAAGCTTTACCAGAATCAATCATTCTTAAATATGGGGATGAGATGTGATTTCATAACACCAGAATTTGTAATAGATTCTCAAAAAATTGCTCCTGGCAAATCAAATACAACTACTGTTGTATTCTTGATTAAAGGAAAAATAATAATTCGTACAAATTTGCTCACCAATACACTACAGGTGGGCAGGTCCTAAATAGCCTAAGTTCATTGCATCCTCAGGTTCTTTGGATACCTCATTGATAAAATCGGGAGGTTGTTGACTATGGCGAGGATCGAGGTACGCAAGTTCTGTCTCATCCTCATACTCTTCAAATGTATCATTGAGGGAGTCAAGAAGATGGATAGAAACTATGGTAATAGGTAAATGGTCTCCTAATAGATGAAAATAGCCTAGAGCAGCATAATAATTCTCATCGATTTCATCCTTAAAATCCAAGGTTAGGCATTGGAGGGAATCTGCAAGGAGTTCATCTAGCATACGCATGCAGTACCCTAGACTAGATTTATCTATAGGGAGTTGATACTATGGTTGGTAAGGTATCCAAAGACCCTTTTCAAATCGACCAAGACCATTCTCATGCCAATGACAGTGATGAAAGTATTGCAGGTAAAAATCTAGGTTCGAAATATAAGTGACATTCATAGAAAATGGCTCAGCATTGTCTACCACCATAGGTGACAGATTTGTGGATTCAGCAAGGTCCCCATATATAAAGTTTATCTTATTCGAGGGGACCCCCAAGGGTACAATGGTACCAATGGGTAACCACGATGAGTGAGGCCTATCCATTTCTTGCACAGACTCAATGAGTGGACTAAATATAATATTGTATACCAAATACTTAGCGAGTCCAGGATTGGCCAAATGAATTGTGACTTGTGATGGTGTGGAGGATGATGAGGGATGTATGGCTTGATCCGATGCATCCATAGCAAAAAATTATTTTTTTTAGTCCATAGGAGTTGGAGCATATTTTGCTAGAATGGTGGAAATTGAGGGAGGAATCTCCTCGATTGGTCCCTTCAACTTTTTCTTCCTCAAAGGATTCGAGGAGGAAGAAGGGATATCAAGAAAAATCGATGGCAATGTCATGGATGGGGGTAATGGTGGAATGTGGCACCAAATTTGGACTCTTGATGGGATCATTTGGTTTGATATCCAAATGTATGGATGGCAAGATAGACTCTTGCAGGTGATGGACCACATTACAATACTTGAAGGGCTCGATATCGACATGAACCACATGGACTTGCCCCTCATGTATGTATTTGAGATATTGATGCAAAATGGATGGGAAGCATTTCATGTCTCACATCCAAGGCCTTCCCAAAAATATATTATACTGCATTGCACCCTCCAAGACATGGCACAATATCGAAATAGTCTTAAGCCCAACCTGAATAGGAAGAACTATTATGCCAATGGTGGAGCATAAAGCATCATTAAATACTCAAAGGGTGAATGCAGATGCTACAACATGCAAAGTTATGAGGCTAAGGTACTCTAGCACATCAGTTGTTATGATATTGATTGAGGAACTTGTGTTGATAAACACTCGCTTTTAGAGAATCTGATTCACACTAGAAATGATGTATAGTGGGGGATTGGGCCCATTAGTGGGAGTTGCCTTAAACTCATGATCATGAAATGTAATGATAGGCTCTCTAAAATGTTTATTATACCCCATAAAATTAATAAATGATTTGGGATCCTAGGTTTGCAATTCAATAGACTTCAAAATATCCATTAGAGTTTCACGATGTGGCTATGACTGTTGTATTAGCTCATACATGGAAATTCTGGCTAATGTAGTTTGTAGGCTCTGAGTAAGCCTACTTCTAATAGTTACCATTGGATGAGGTGGCAGACTTGGGGCAGGATTTGTTGATAGTATAGGCTGTGACATGGAAGGGATTTTTATTGGAGCTGTAGGTGGTGTAGCCTAAGTTGGATATCTTTGATTTCATGTCATAATATTAATCATCCCTACAAACCCATGCACGGATGGGGCTATATGAATTTTATTGACTTGTGGGATTTAACCTATGGGTACCTCATGTGTAGGCATTAGATCCTTAAAGGGACCCATTTGTTGATTATTGGTGGTGAGAGGATTGGTGATTTGGAGTTCATCCTTGTTGAGCATATCCTGTACTGTATTCTTGAAATTGATACATGATTGAATATCATATCCATTTACCTAATGATAAGCACAATATTGTTCCTTCGATACCACTTTGGTTTGGGTTTGTTAGGATCTAAGTGGAGGATCTCTAGCAAGTTGATAACCTTGGCCTTGCATAATCGGTTAAAAAGTGATGCCAAAGACTCAAGTAATGGCATATAATGGTGATGTGGACAACATTATTGCCTTTGCTCATAATTTTGTTGGGGCTTATTGTACTTCATAGGAGGGGGTTGGGCTTGATAATTTTTTGGTTGTGGTAGATTAGGTTTTGTAGGCCCTAGAACATATAATACAACTTGATTAATCATTGTGGATTTTTGTTGAACTTGCTTAACTTTTAGATTTTTGTTCCATTCCTTCTTTCTAAGTTTGAACTCCCCTTCCTGAATCTTGATATCCTCTATGACCTTGGCCTGAGCTAAAGCTTCCTTGAAGGTCTAATATTGTTGGATTTGTAACAGTTGAAATATGTTTTGAACAACTCTTTGTGAAAAACCGAGTGAGCTCAGTTATAGGTAAGGCAAAATGTAATTTAGACATGACCGCTCATCACCTATTTCCATAGTCCAAGACTGGTTCATCATCAAATTGTCGATAATACAAATCATTCAAGGTAGCTTTCTTCTTAACGTTGAATGCAAATAATTTTGGGAATGCATTGGCAAGATGCTCAAAGCTATGAATTTTGTGCCTTGGGAGGTGATTGAACCACTCCAGGGCTAGGCCCGATAGCATTATCAAGAAGGTTCTTAGTAACAAGGTATCATTATCCTGAAGTTAAAATCATAGGTTCATAAAATTGATGACATGTTCCTTTGCATCATCATACCCTTTAAACTTGTCTAACTTGGGCATTTCAAAATATGCTAGATATGGGGGATATGGGACAGAAGGATGTAGCGGTTTGTTGTATAGTTGGCTTAGTGTGCGTTTCTTGTAACTCGTTCCCAAAGCTTATTTTTTGAGTGACTGAATACGCTCAGTGAGAACCTTGTAAGCTTTGGAGGAGAAAAAATCATCTTCATGCCTTTGCCCTCAAGGAGGCGGAGGTGGAAGATGCCTAGTGGAGTGAGGTGGTTGATCATGGTCATCTACCATATCCTCATAATGCAACTTGGGGTACCCTTGATCTTGGTAATATGACCCTAAGTCCTCATAGGCTACGTGCTCCAATGGAGCATTATTAATTTAATGCTGGAGAGGCCTATTTTGTTGAGGTATGGGGATGATGAGGAAGGTTTTGAATATTTCTAGGTGGTAGGTTTTTCTTATGCACCATGTGTTTTTGTTGCATCTACAACCTATGTGTACGTGGTGTAGGAACCGCCTCTTGCATTTTTGTAATTTTTCTTGGTATATTGCTTCTTAGTACACCTTGTTTTCTTGCAGTCTCTGCTGGCTTACTTGATACTACTCTTAGGGATTTCTCTCATTAGTCAACATTATGGGATGATTACCCTTTGTGTTAATATGAAGAACTTTAGCTTGATTTGTAACTCTAGAATGGTTGGCTATCTATTTTCCATTATCGAGGAAAGCCATGTTGACTTGGTGCTCAAGCTTATAGGTAAGCTCGACATACTCAGGGGACGTAGAGGCACAATGTGCTTGCATGGAATACTCATCTTGAGGAGTTGGGGGATGATCAAAATTCCTTTCTTCCTCAATGATTAGGACTGGGTGAGCTAACATGGGTGTTTGAGGCGAGTGCCATACCTATCTAAAGAGGCATATTATCAACTCATCCCTGGATGGTGAAAAGGAGTGGCATGATCATCCAACCTTGTCCATGTTTTATATTGTTGATCATTCTCTATTTGGTATATACAGCAAGCTGGAATATGGATTCACAATATTGCCCTACTAGGACCTCTATGTTGTAAGGTTTGTCTATGGTGAGCACAAAAGTATCTTGGTAATGGAAGTCATCATTTCGAGAATATTGAGGATTAGTAGATGTATTTGGTATGGGGACTTCCTCTAGGATAGGCTCTGTGTAAAAACTAGGATGCCAAGCAGGAATGACCAAATATTTAGGACTAAAGTGGAGGTGTTCCATGTCTCCTTGGAAATCATTTGTGACACTAGCCCTTAAGTGAGCTTGACCATGTGTAGTAACCATGTGATTATCTCCTTTAAATTTTAGCAACACACAATAAAAAAAAAAAACACCCAATCAAACAATGTGATTATTTCTTTTAAGTTTTAGATGTGAATCCCTAAGTTGTTTGGTGTGTTTTGATTTGTTGTAAATCTGAATTTCACTCTTATCATGTTTGAAAATGGTTGATGTAACTCTCAATTTTTTAAAGGATTTCACATGTATACTTGCAGCGACTAAACCTGGTGATGAAGTCCAAGCATCCATACCCACCAAAATATGGAGATGAAACCCATATCTAGTCAGGAAGCACAAGTTCTACCAGTCCTCACCCATATTGACTGTGGGCAGTGATACACCCTCTGAAGAGGAATGCATGTTATTTTCCATAGCTAAGATGGTTCTTGGAGCTGGCCTTGGCCAAAAATAGGGTTTGAAGATCACAATGCAATCCAAAATAGTGTTAATGACATCCACTGTTGGTCTTGATCAGGTGTTGGGTATGAAGTCCAACTCCCTGATGTTTAAAGTAGGACATGGTGTGTGGGATTTATTTTATGAAAAATAAAATAAAATCAATGAGCAAGCGATGACTTTTATACTAATGCATAAATTACGTTTTACATTCAGAATCCTAAGGAAAATAATTTTTTAATTTCAGAAAGCTAATATGCACTCTACATGAGTAGTCATAAGCAGCAAGCATACAAACTATAAAAAAATAATTTTTTTTATTAATATTTTGTATTTGTGGAATATTTGGCCAACCAAGGCTAGTGGAAAATGACAACTTTGAGGAATTTCGCAAAAATAAAGAGTTAAGACTCAAAAAATTTGTGAGATGTGCAGAAGGGGTTAACTAAGACAACAAAACAAATTTGAAGTTTTTTGGAGTTGTCTAGAGATTTTTGTGACTGTTTTAGTGTTGTTTTCACCTATTTTTGGCTAAAAAATCACTCAAAATAGAGTAATAATAAAACCAAAATAACTTCTTTGTTATAGCTCCGATTTGCATGATTTTCATTTTTTTGGATGCAGAATAAAAAAGTAGCTCTGATTTGCATGATTTTTTTTGGATTTTATAAAGTTTTAAAGTTTAAATTTAAAAACTATTTAAGTTGAAATTTTAAAACTACCTTTTTTTTTTAGAAATTAAAAAAAAAAAATCTATTTTTTTTTTTAAGAAAATTTAAAAAACTAAAAGAAATTAAAGCTTTTTATTTTTCTCTAAAGTTATTTTTTTATTAAATTTTTAGGTGGGGCGGTGCGTGTGCACCCTGCTGCCACTGTGGGCCTCTAGGTTTGCTGATGCGGGCCTACTGTGGTAGGCTTGCTAACATGAACCTACTGTGGTAAGTCTATTACTACATTGTGGGCCTCCAGGTCTACTGATGCAGGCATATTGTGGAAGGTCTGCTAACACATGCCTATTGTGGTAGGTATGTTGCCATAGGAACGAGCCTACTATGGTATGCAAGGGTTTGCAGAAGGGTGGGTGGGGTGTTGGGAGGGGTGTGGGGTGATAGGGAGTGGGATGGGAGGGGGGAGGGTTATGCGGCTAAGGCCGCGCATAGGTGGGGTGAGGGAAGAAAGGGAAAGGTAAGAGGTGGAGTGTTGGGAGGGGAAAGGGGTGTGTGGGTGGGGAGGCAGGCTGAGGAGCCCGTAGAGGGGAGGAAGTGGGTGGGAAGCATGGGCTACACTATGCATCCAATGCAGTGGGGTAGAAGGGAAAGGAGCGCGAGAAGTAGGCTAAGGAGCTCGTAGAGGGAAGGGAAGGAGTGGGTGGGAAGCAAGGGCTACATGGTGCAGCCTTCACATGGGGGAAGGGAAGGGGTGCAGGAAGCATGGGCTGCACTATGTAGCCTATGCGATGGGGGAAGGGGTCGTAGCCTGCAGTTGGACGGTTTTTTTTTTAATTTATTTTTTATTAAAACATGCAATATGTAAAAGCTAATGGTTTTTTTTTTAAATAAATAAAAGCAAATAAAAACAGGAAGATAGAAAAGAGGTTTTTCCTTTTTTCTTTTTTTTTGTTAAAAAAATAAAAGAAACAAGCTTAAAAGAGATCAGGAAGACCTACTTGGATTTCTCGCATGTGAAGGGACCATTAAAATGAGATTTAAAATCCTGCAACAACACCCAAAAGGAAAAATACAAGTTGTTAGAGTTCATGATAAATCATGATTGCCATTTGTAAGCCAAAAAAAAGATAACACCATACACTACAATGAAAATATTTTATTATTTCATAGAATGGATATTTCAGTTAAAATAAGCCCCCTTGCAAAGGGGATTTACAATGCAACACCTAAAAGAAGAGATGATCCCTTTTTTACAATAAAATGGTGTCGTGATCTTCTTCTTGCTACACTCAAAGTGGGAGGTGGGTTTATCATGACCACCACAATGGATGTGTATCTTTGAATATGGAAACTTTGAATTGATGTGATCTTAAACCTGGAATATAGAATCCTCGAATCTAAAACCTACACACATGTAAATAGGTAAAGATATTTAGTAGCACCTATTAAGATAGATCAAACAAAGATAAAATATGCAACTAGAAAATGGTTAATGTGAATAGAAATGGATAAATAGCATTGCATATATGAACAAATATTTGAGCAGCATAACAATAGCCTTTGGGGTAAGGTGAGGGGCTGATGAGGTGTCCCTAGGTTAGGTTAAACCAAGGTAAGATCATGCATGCACTTAAGGTTAACTTGTAGAAGGATGATCATATGGTGACCAGGGGCTTAGTGTAGTAAAGGGCTTGAGTGGCGAAGGGGGCTACAAAGGGAAAAACCCTTATTTAAGTGGTAAAAAACACTATTTTAGGCCTAAGACTGCCTAGAGTGAGTTATATGATCCCAAAAAAGTCGATTTAGGTAGTCTTATCAATATGACATGATTTAGGTGTCTACAAAAACATTTATTTTTTATGTCGATGATGATGAAGAAGTGTCACAATAAGATTTGGGCATCATCCACATGTTGAGGAGTGTCCCAAAGAAAATACCCCTACTACTAGACTACAACAATATTATAGGTCAGTAGATTCATGAATGGCTATATAAATTTAGGAACACTCACACCTTTAAGGATGGCTCATTCTTAGCCCATTAAGTACTATTTCACAATATTTAGTTGTTTGGACATTTGAGCCTAAATACGAAGATGAAGTTATCAAGGGTGTCCTATCCCCTTTTGGATAAAATTTATCTCCTAGGACTTCTCCTATTACCATTTTTGGATGAATTACTGGTACCAAACTTGAGTGCAATTGGAGGAGGGATACTCTAGTGCACCCTAGAAATGAGCACTAGGGACCTACAATTTTAGATCAAAGGAGACTAGTATTTCTTGGAGGATGCCACCATTATATCCCTTTATAAGTTCAACAAACTCATATATTTGTTGCTAAGGTACACAATAGAAATCAAGGTCTCTTTAGAAATATTGAGATAGGTGGACTCAATCAATGCCACCTATGGGAATAGGTAGAGAAAAATATAATTATATAAAGTCCTAGTGCATATGGGAAGTTTTTATATACTAAAGAGGAATGAAAACCCTAAATTAGAAGTCAATATGAAAGGGTTTAGGTTAGAAACTTTGAATTATTTCTATAATTATGATCTGGACAAGAAATTTGCTACATGGTTAACTAGAGTAAAGGTCTCTAGGAAATTCATTCATAAACCCAAGACTGAAATTGAGGTGTATCAAAGTACATAAAAAGGAATTTACCCACCACTCTAGAGGGAATAATTCTTGCCATCATATCCCTAACAAAATATATTTTATAGCTTCTATATAAAGGTGAATGATGTCAACACCAAGTCTCAAATCAACCCAATCAAGAAGAAGCTTCTATAGAAGCTAGGGTGGAGTAGTGACAAGATTAAAGTCTAGTGGAAATTTTACTAGGCAATCAATGATGCCAGGATGTCTTTCAAAGGTTTAGACCTAAATGATATGACACCTTCATCCAGTGCTATAACATAGATAAATCAAAATAAGTCTCCCATAATGCAAAGAAAAACAATGAAGAAACCATGAGCATGCAATCACACCAATCAACTCAAATAGAAGGGATCTCAGCTACAAGATCAGTTTTGATTCCTCACGACACAGATACATCAACACATTCAAATACTTTAAAGGATAAAGTAAATCAAAATGGGTCAAGAAGAGGTGAAATACCTCCAAGGAAGGAAAGGTTGATCCTCAAACTAGAATCACATAATATGGGAGAGAAAATGAGACTCCACCTCAAGGTACCCCTCCACCATGTTTAGTAGTAGTTGTTTAAGATATCATCCCAATACGATAGGAAGTAGTTTTATTAGCTAAAAATATTACCACAACACCACCTATCACTTCTACTCTTACTGTATCATTTTCATATGTCATCCTCATATTTTGCACTTTCTCCACTCTACCATCTCTTGTCACAACCCAACCAATATCGTATGTAGCCTTTGCTACATCGCAAACCTCTATTGAACCTTATTTTACCACCATCACTAACGTAGATTAATTAATTGTCTTGACCTTTTTGATACCCTTGACCATCACCTCATATGGTTGGAAACAACCACCTGGCACTTAGATTATCACATCCATAGAGGAACTGCTACCTCGATTTCAAAATATCCAGGACAAATTGCAATAGTATGAACAACAAGCGATAGAAAAGAGGGCAAAGCAACTTGTGATAACCCAATTTAAAACCATCCTAACATATTCCATATCTAAAGTAGAGGGAGATCCAAATTTAATACTACCAAGTGGATTCTATAGAGCTAAGCCTTAGGGATGCTCGATCAGAGGATAAAATCAAATTCATAGATAAATGGTAGAATGGTAAGTCATGAGTACTTGAGTCATGTGAGGAGGCTAGAAATAAAGTAGAAAGAGATATAGAATATTATACAAACCCTCATATTCTTAGGCTAAGGTCTAGACACTGAGATCCCAGATGGAAAATCTCATGTCTCAATTGGAAGAAATACAAGCTTTAAGGTAGGAGTTAGAAGAACAAATAAGAGAGATTGTTGGGTTGAAGAAAAGGTAGGTGACATAGTGAAAAAATCTAAAATAAATTATATATTTTAGGATAAGTTATTGAAGTAGAGAATGATTTTATTCCAATGCTAGATTTCATCTAGGCTACTACCTCATGAAGAATTGATATCAACAAAACTGCATAGTGGATTTTGGCAAAAACTGGTCCCAAGCTCATTGAGGCACAAGAGTATATGGTTTGGATAACCAACCTAGCTAATTAACAAGGGGTAGCTATGGATATTATCCATAAATAGGAAGTAATAATTCTAATTATGGAAATCCTTGAAGCAGTTCAGATCATATACCAATGTGAGACCTTCGTTGATGCTCTAACATGGTTAGTAGAGAAATAGAAAGGCATGTTACCTTATTAATTCAAAATGGTCTCCCATCCCCCTTGATCATAGAAGATGATATCCTCAAAAAATAAGAGATGTGGAAATTACTAAATCAAATGATATATTTCAATGTGTTACCGAACTCTTCCACCATAGATAAAGTGGCTTAGAAAATTAAGCTAGTGGTCGAGCTCAAGGTACACCTCTAATGGGTTATGGGTAAGGTTGCCCACATCCTATAAGATGACTGATGGGAGCTTGAAATAAATTTTCTAGTTGGATTTTTAGCTAGATTATCATAGGTCCCAATATCTAGGATCTTGAGTAGACTCAAATATTAGAGCAATCAATATATTAAATGGTCAAAATCAATGAATATAACATTAATGAAAATAACAATAATATGGAAAAAAATGATCAATATCAATAACAATATGCATAAGCATAATTACAATGTAATTGCTCAAATATTGTATACAAGCATAAATATTATCATATGATTCTCTAGATACAATGGATTGTATTCAATACAATCTTCTATCGTATGGCATGGAGCTTTATCTCCATAATATAACCTTAGAAAGGTGACTCTTTAGTACTTGACTAGTGCACTCCTCACATATCTAGGAGATGCATCCTTTCATATTCTATACATAAGGAAAATCTCTCATGTACTTACACACTCTATTATATGACACTTGCACACGTCTACGTTCTACACACTTGCACACTTTACTATATGCACTTCACACTTTCTCACTCATGACACTTAAACACATCCTACACATAGAAACATACTTAAGAAAAATAGAAATCACACATCTAATCTATAGACTCACATCCTATTCTAATATTTATAATTGTACCATGAGGTACCCTTGGGGCACATTAGCAAGTACCAAATCATGTAATATTCTCCAAAAATCCTTGTATTACATTATTTGGTTATTTAAGAATTTAGTCTTCAATATTTTTCTTCATATTGTACCTTGTGTTCATCCACTACCTCTGTCTATTGTCCATGCTAGAAAATCTTGGACAGTGTTATATTCATCTTCTTGTTTCCTATAATTTAGAGAAATCAAACAATTCATCATTAATCCTTTCTTGAGGCAAAACATGGTTTAATATTTCTTCTTAAAATACTATTTTCTAAAGCAAATATTTTATTCTTGATGGAACCTGTAGCCTCTATTTTGTATTGTTTCTTTATGACACATTTCTTGTTTCCATTTATATATTTGAATTCCGCTATCCTACCTCTCTGAACCAATTGAGAAACTAAGATAATATTATTTGATAATCTTGAAACATACAAACATCGTCTAGCACAAAATCTAAAAAAGGCATGCTAGGTATAATTTTTTTAAATCATTAAACATAACAAATCTTATCACCTATAATTTTTAGTGGAATATTTAGTCTAATTTCCAAATATTCAGATCAATCCAAATTTCTAGTCATATGATGATTGGAACCTGAATCTATATACCAAGTGTCATTTTTCTTTTGCATATTTTTATGAGATTCAAGTAATATTATTTTACTTTGAATTCATATGATTATCTTGATCCATCCATTTTTCTTTTCCATCTATCCACTAATTCCTTTGGACTAGAATTCCTTATTTCTACAAAGTTTAATTCATAAATCAATTTTAAAATTACTTTGCATCAAATTTCAATTTTATTTAATTTTTTTGGAATAGAAGACTTTATGTCTCCTAAGTTTCAAGTAATCAGTTTTAATTTACAATTATGCTATCAATTTCTTCAACCTTTCAATAATTTAAATTTTCAAACAATTTTCAATTCTTCAATTTATCTTATCCATCCAGTAATTTTCTTTTTCCAAATATTCAACTTTAGTATTAATCAATTTTAAAATTACTAAAGTCCAAATGCACACTCATGAATTGGAAATATGGAGAGAATATTTTGTTACCTTGGCAAATGCAATATATTCTTCTTCAAAAGTGGAAATGGATGTTACTTCCTCTTTTATCATTGTTTTCTTATGATAAGTGAAAACTACTCCTTCTCAGGAAGCGTTACACTCAAACTCCATTCTATTTGAGTGCTTCAAACCTCTCGACCTCACCAATTTGCTTCAGCTCGTTCAAGATGTGTCAATTTTCTCTTCCTCAACAAGTGCTCCAGTTCACTTCAATTCTATCTCTACTCATTTGGTTTTCTCAAATACTTCAATCCCTTCTTCTATCCAAGTGCTCAATATTTTCAAGCATCCTCACCATGCACTCGGTATTTTGGATGTATTCACCAGGTGCTCAATCTTTTAGACGTCTTCATCAAGCACTTAGTCTTTCAAATATTTTTATTGTATTACTTTGGTAGCAATAGATTGCAATTATTTTGGTCCTTTCTTTTCACCAAATTGATTTGGTTTCTTTAATTCTTTTTAACGTATTCTCTGATTTACTTTATACTCCATTGTCTACTTTGGTTTTTTCTAACTCTAGATTGCTAGCCAACATTTATAACAAAAATGTCTCTATTTTAGACTACTATTCAATACTTTATCTCACAACGATCTTTTCATGTTTTTTCACTTTTTCCACAAGCCACTATTTGTTGGCTTATCAATGTTAGACTTTGTCCTATATAGCTCAAATATTTTCCTTCAATGAAGTTTGTTAGGCAACAAACATTCAATATTTTATCAGTCAAATTATCAATAATATATTTTGCCTAATCAAATTTGAATTCACACTAGATTTCTTCTCTAATGCTAGATATTAATCTAAAACTTATCTTCTTCAAATATTCACACCAATTTTTTTTATTCTAGCTTCAAAGACTACTCAAAGTAGCTTTGACACCACTATTAGCCTTTTGGCCAATTTATCACAGGTCCTAATATCCAGGATCTTGAGTAGACTCAATTATTAGAGCAATCAATATGTTAAATGACCAAAATAAATGAATCATTCATGAAAATAATAATAATATGGAATAAAATGTCTAATATCAATAACAATATGCATAAGCACACTTACAATATAATTGTTAAAAATATTTTATACAAGCTTTAATATTCTTAGATGAATACAATCCTCTATCATATTACATGGAGCTTTGTATCCCTAATATAACCTTTGAAATGTGACTCTTCAATACTTGACTATTGCACTCCTCACATATCTAAAAGATGCATCCTTTCATATTCCATACATAAGACAAACATCTCATGTCCTTAAACATTCTATTATATGAAACCGACACACTTTACTATATGACACTTGCACACTTTCTCACTCATGACACTTGTACACATCCTACACATAGATACATACTTAAGGTAAATATAAATCACACATCTCAATTATAGACTCACATCTTATTCTACTATTTACAATTGTACCATGAGGTACCATGGGGTACATTATCATGCACAAAATAACGTAATATTCTCCAACACGCCCTATATTACATTATTTGGTTATTGAAGACTATAGTATTCAATATTTATCTTCATCCTGTCCCTCGTGTTCATCCACTGCCTCTATCTATTGTCCATGCTAGACAATATTGGATTGTGTTAGATCCATCTTGTTTCCTATATTTCAAAGAAATCAAACAATTTATCATTAATCCTTTCTTGAGGTAAAATATGGTTTAATATTTCTTCTAAAAATCCCATTTTATCTAAAGCAAATATTTCATTCTTGATGGAACCTACAGCCTTTGTTTTGTCTTATTTATTTATGATACATTTCCTGTTTCCATTTATATATTTTAATTCCACCATTCTGCCTCTCTCAACCAATTGAGCAACTGATATAAGATTATTAAATGATCCTAAAACATACAAACGTCATCTAGCACAAAATCTGAAAAATGCATGTTAGATATAATTTTTCTGGATCATTGAACATAATAAATCTTATCATCTACTATTTTTAATGGAATATTTAGTCTTATTTCTAAATATTTAAACCAATGCAAATTTCTAATGACATGATGGTTGGCACCTAAATCTATATATCAAGTATCATTTTCCTTTTGCATATTTTGATGAGATTCAAGTGATATTATTTCACATCTTTGATAATATTTTTGAAATTTCTTCTATTATTTTACCCTTTGAATTCATATGATTGTCTTGATGCACCCCTTCTTAATTTACATCTACCCATTAATTCCTTTGGAGTAGAATTTCTTATTTCTCCAAATTTTAATTCATCAATAAATTTTAAAATTACTTTGCATCAAATTTCAATTTTCCTTCAAATTCTTTTGGAATAGAAGACCTCATGTCTCCCAAATTTCAAATAATCAATTTCAATTTGCAATTATGCTATCAATCTCTTCAACCTTTAAATAATTAAAATTAATTCCTTGGAAGTAGAAAACCATATGGCTCCCTATTCTAAATTTTAATCAATTAATTTCTTTAAATTTTTAAATTAATCAAATCTTTAAATCTTTCTATTTTTCAAATTTTCTTTTGGATTAGAAAATCTTATCTGTCCAAAAATTTCAATAATCAATTTTGTAAATTTTGCAATCATCAATCAAAATTTTTTAAATCAATTTTTTTTTAAATCAAGTTTTTGAAATCAATTTTCAATTCTTTAATTTATCTTATCCCTCCAATAATTTTCTTTTTCCAAATATTCAACTTTAGTATTAATCAATTTTTAAATTACTAAAGTCCAAATGTGCACTCACAAATTGGAAGTAGGGAGAGAATATTTTGTTACCTTGATGCATGCAATATATTCTTCTTCAAATATGGCAATGGATGTTACTTCCTCCTTTTTCATCGTTTTCTTATGACGAGTGCAATCTGTTCCTTCTTAGGGAGCGTTACACTCAAACTTCATTCAATATGAGATGCTTCAGACCTCTCAACCTCTCCAATTTTCTTTGGCTCTTTTGAGATGCTTAAATATTCTCTCAATAGGTACTCCAGTCTACTTTAATTATATATTTTCTCACTAGTTTGCTCAAATGCTTCAGTCCCTTCTTCTACCTAGGCGCTCAATATTTTTTGGTATCTTCACAAAGCACTTAGTCTTTTGGATGTTTTCATAGGCATTCAGTATTTCAGACGTCTTAACCAATAACTTAGTCTTTCAAATATCTTTACTATATTACTTTGGGTGCACTAGATTGTAGTTGCTTCAATCCTTTCTTTTCACTAGATTGCTTTGGTTTTCCTTAAGATGCTTAAATTATTTTTAGCATATTCTCTTATTGGCTTTATACTCCTCTATCCACTATGGTATGTTCTAACTCTAGACTACTAGCCAATGTTTCCAACAAGAATATATCTATTTCAAATTGTTATTCAATACTTTATCTCATAGCGATATTTTCATGTTTTTCCACTTTTCTCAAAAGCCACTATTTTGTGGCTTATCAATGCTGGACTTTGTCCTATCCAACTCAAATATTTTCCTTAAATGAAGTATGTTAGGAAACAAACATTCAATTTTTTTATCAATCAAAATATCCATAATCTATTCTGCCTAATCAGATTTAAATTCACACCAAACTTTCCTTTGATGCTAACTTTTGACCTGCAACTTCTTTTATCTTAAAATTTAAATTCACACAATATTTCTTCTTTGATTCTAGCTCTTAATATAAAACTTATATTCTTCAAATTATTTAAATGTTCACCCCATAATTAGATATTACTAAAATTATTTATGATACCATTGTTGGCTTTATAGCTAGATTATCATAGGTTCCAATATCCAGGATCTTGAGTAGACTCAATTACTATAGAAATCAATATATTAATTGACCAAAATAAATGAATATAACATTCATGAAAATAACAATAATATAGAATAAAATATCCAAATACCAATAAAAATATGTATAAGCACACTTACAATGTAATTGCTCAAAATATTGTATACAAGCTTCAAAATAAGTGGATTGTATTCAATACATTCTTTAATCATATTACATGAAACTTTATCTCCATAATATAACCTTATAAATATGACTCTTTAATACTTGACTATTGCAATCACATATTTAGGAGATACATCCTTTCATATTCCATACATAAGAAAAATATCTTATGTCCCTTGGATTTACATCTTACTACTTGTATACATGACTATTAACTCTCTACATACTTGCACACTCTATTATATGACACTTGCACACTCCTACATTCTACACACTTGCACACTTTACTATATGACACTTGAACACTTTCTTACTCATGACACTTGTACACATCCTACATATAGACACATACTTAAGAAAAATATAAATCACACATCTAAACTATAGACTCGCTAATATTTACAATTGTACCATGAGGTACCATGGGGGTACATTAGCATGTACCAAATAATGTAATAGTATTCAACATTTTTTTTACCCAATAGATTAAGGCTACCCTCGAAAGACGAATGAGAGGAAATCCAAACAATGATGAGAAAACTCCAGTAACCCATTCACCATTTTTGGATTTGACATTTTTGACTCTATGCCCAATGAATATGTAATGCCCCAAAATGAGCTACAAGAAAATATATAGAAAATAAAATATTTTTTTTTACTAAGGTGAGGGATTCTCATACCCCTAACCAACCTTTACTTGGTTTATTGTTAAACTCCCCTAAGTTTTCCTGAAGAGCTACATCTCATGAAATACCCTTACACAAATTCATCTATGTAGACATGTTATGTGTTACCGCAAATAATTTTATCTCTCTCATCATCCTCAATGAGCTAAACTTATCACCTTCAGTCCATCAAAGGTATACGTCCATATCCATATCATACACAAGTTAGTCTGTGTAGATATGCTACGTGTATTGTGAGTTAAGCTATCCATATCGTCTACACAATGAGCTATCTTAACTCAGATGTAGTCTTTCCATAACTTAGTTATCAATATCCCTAAGGGGTTCTCAATTCCCTTAGGTCACCTATGTTCACCCTAAAGGGGTCTTAATTCCCTTAGGTCACCTCTAAGTTCACCCTAGAACTTCATACTTAGGTTTTATTGTTTAGCAAGGAAACAAGAATAAATCTAGATACTAAATCTAACAAAAACATAATCATTAAGCATGCAAAAGATACTAGAAAGGAAGCAACATTTAAGGAAAGTAAAAATTAATTGAAAGGAATTTAAATGCAAAAACATAGATAATTCAAGCAGTAATTTAAAGGTACATCTCCCAATAGTTAAACAATTATTACATATAATTAAGCATGATAAATCCTTCATACTCTTAAATAATAATATATTACATCAATTTCATCAGGGAAATCTCCCCATAAATAATCTATTTGAGCATAAGTAAATCATTTTAAGTAGATTCAAACTAACACATTGGTTCCAATTGCCTCCTTTGATCTCCTATGCTTCCATCGATCATTTGAGGATAGTAGAGGATCAGGGTACTCATGGTTCCATGATAGACATGCTTCTAAATGCATCTACTATGCTTATTACCAAATTGCAACTATACAAATCAAATCAAAGTATCTAACCATCTAATGCATAGTTGACATTGTAAAAACCACCATTTTTATTTTCCCTCTCATTATCCCATGAGAGTCTTTCAACAAATGCAACTAGATCACAGGTCTAACTTTAATCAATTCCTTTCCAACCCTTATTCGACAAATTAAAGTCCCATACCTTTAATTCCCAAATAGTTAGGTTCCTTTACTTTCACTAATTAAAGCCCATAAATTTAACTAACAAAAATAAATCATAATCCTTTTACTTTTTCTAATTAAAGCCCCATATATTTAATTAACAAAAATAAACCAAAATCCTTTTACTTTCACTAATTAAAGCCCCATATCTTTAATTAACAAAAATAAACCAAAATCCTTTTACTTTCACTAATTAAAGCCCCATATCTTTAATTAACAAAAATAAACCAAAATCCTTTTACTTTCACTAATTAAAGCCCCATATCTTTAATTAACAAAAATAAATCAAAATCCTTTTACCTTCACTAATTAAAGCCCCATATATTTAATTAAAAAAAATAAACCAAAATCCTTTTACCTTCACTAATTAAAACCCCATATATTTAATTAACAAAAATAAACCAAAATCCTTTTACTTTGACTAATTAAAGCCCCATATCTTTAATTAACAAAAATAAACCAAAATACTTTTACTTTCTCTAAATAAAGCCCTATATATTTAATTAAAAAAAAGAAACCAAAATCCTTTAACCTTCACTAATTAAAGCCCCGTATCTTTAATTAACAAAAATAAACCAAAATCCTTTTCCTTCATTTTATAAATTAGAGTCTCATACCCTTAATTTACAAAACAATCCTTTCATTGATTTACTATATTAAAGCTTCACTACTTCAATTTAAAAATAAACCAATTTTTTTTTTTTTTCATTTTATTAGAGTTCCCTACCTTCTAATTAATAAAATAAAACAAATCTTCACTTACATAAATAATGGAGTAAACTTTAATCATAAATTATATTGTTGCCAGCAACATACATGAGTTAGATGACTACAGGATATTTTATCGCACACAAAAATAGTCGTTTACCCAACAAGAGAGATTTATGTCTTCATATAAGGCAACCAACCCCTAGGATGAACACCTATGAAGACCTGTGAATAGGCTCACGGATACCAACCTAGTGGTCAACTGATCGAGGTAGGATTTCTAGCTAAATAGAGGTCCTGTCATGGCCACAATAACAAGGGTGAGTGACACTGAAGCCACCACTATCCAAGTGGTACTCACAGATTCGTGACAACGTTTCATTATGGTAGTTAATCCTATGGTCTACGTACATATGGTAACATTGACTCATAGGTAATATAGCAAAGGAAATTCTACTATCCCAGCTATCAACTGATGTGAACAACAGAGTCCCCTCCATACAATGAGCGAGGGTTGACTAATCAAGCAAACACCACTCAAAACACTTAAAGAGGAGAAAAGTAATGAAGATTAGGTTTTAGTCTCTAAGTACTCATACAAATATCTTGAGATGTTGCCACAGTCATAGCCAGTGTCAACGTGTGCTAACCTTGGCATAGATCACAACTATACTACCATGTACATAGTGCTAGGCTGACTCGGGGAAAAGATCCTGACTCTACTATATAGGGGTGACCCATTTAAGACTCAAATAAGTATCATAAAAATATGACACACAACAGTGTTCTTGACGAAAGGAAGCATCACATAGGGAAATCAAAAAATTTCCACTCCCTTCCAACCAAGGGTGAATGTCTTACAATGACAAAAAACATCAACTAAAGGGACATAGAACCAACTTGCGAGTCCTTCGTTGATTTATTTCTTGCCTTTAGATGTCACCTTTTCCAATTTGTTTTGTTGGTTCGATTTTTCCTTCTGGATCATTCTTTATCTACCTCTCTCTGCTTGCAAAGGTGTGCATGAGTGATTAACCCTATTCCCTCACTTCACCTCGCCCTTAAACTACAAGCAAGTTCCTTTCCTCCATCTTTAATCTTGTCCTCCATCAATTTTCTAGCTTCCAATACCTTATCCCCTCAAGCTCAAGGATCGAGCTCTTCTTGTTCATGTCTCCTCTGTCAACCACATTTTTGACTACCATTACTCTCTCATCCACTCCATGGAAGAAATCTGATCTTTTTGGGTTTTAAAAGTATTCTTCCCATTTACCAAAATTTTGCCATAATGGAGCTGACAATGAGAAGGTTATCTTCTTAGAACCTTATTTACTTTATATAAAAATATTATTACATAAAATAAATTCAAGTTATCTATACACATATATAATAGCTTCAAATCATTTATTCAAAATAAATTTCTTTTATTGCTTAAAATGATGTTTCTCTAATGTCTTCTAAATAGAACAGTTCAAGGTTAATATTAGGAATCAAGGCAACATCTCTCACTAGGGTTGTTTCTCACCAACAATTCGTTGATGATACCCTTATATTGACTAAGGCATTAGTGGTTGAGGCAAAAATAATTAAATACATCCTGCAACTCTACGAGGACGCTGCTGGTCAAAAATTTAATTTCAGTAAAAGCAAGTTATATTTCTTGATCACCCCCATTCAGAGGCAAGGAAGGATTCCAAAAATTTTAGGGTGTGATATAGCAAACCTCCCCACTTCGTATCTTGGTCTCCCTCTTTTCATTGGTTCTCCGAGAGAGTCAATGTGGGATAGGGTTATTGAAAGAATTCAAAAAAAACTTGTTGGATGGAAATGTCATCTTCTATCTCAAGCAGGAAAGCTGACCCTCACTAAGGCCTCTCTTCAGAGCATTCTAGTCTATTTCCTCTCTGTTTTCAAAGCCCCTATGAAGGTTTTCCAGAAAATTGAGAAACTCCAAAAAGAATTTGTATGGACTAGATCAGAGGAGAAAAAAAGATACACCTTGTAGGATGGACCAAAGTGTGCAGACCCAGGGAAAATGGGGGCTTAGGTCTGAGGAGATTTGCTCATATAAATTTAGCTTTACTAGCTAAGCAGGCGTAGCATCTCATTTCTAGTGAAGAAAATAAATGGACAACTATCATCAAACGAAAGTATCTTCAAAATATGGAATTTCTAAGTGACTCAGTTCCAATCAGAGGTTCTGCTTTTTGGAAAGCAATTCTTAATTGTAAGGAAATCATCAAAAAAGGTTTAATATGGGTTTTAGGCAATGGTGAGAGGATAAATTACTGGAATGATAGGTGGGCTAAGGACAAACCACTGACTCAATATCCTAACTTAGCTCGAATCAAATATATCATAGAAGAACTCATTGGCAGAAAAGTCTTTGATTATATGGTTGAGGACAGAGGTAGAATGAAGTGGAAACAAATAAGAATTCAGGGATTTCAAGCAGAATTAAATGATCTTTGTAACATTCTCAAGCAACAGTTTATCCCCATGAGACCCAAGGAAGATCAAGTGACCTGGAGTCCTATGGAAAAGGGGCAGTTCATTGTTAAATCAGCTTACAAGCTTCAGCTTGATGACAAGGATTTTGTCCTCCAAAAGGACTTAGTTTGGATAAAAATGTTAATTCCAAAAATTGTAGTCTTTTCATGGCTGGTTATCTAAGAAATAATTCTAACCATTGATAATATGATGCGTAAAGGTATTTGTATCACTAATCGTTGTTATCTATGTAGGGCTAATTGGGAGACCATTTATCACATTTTCCTTGAGTACCCATTTTCCTTGACTATCCTAAGTGGGGTTTTTCAGGCCTTCAATATTTCATGGGTTAAACCAGCCATCATACTTGATTTATTTGTCTAGTGTCCTTGCCCCTTTTCAAGCCAAATACTTAGATACATGTGGAAAATTTGTCTCAATCACTATCTTTGGCAGGTGTGGTTAGAAATGAACCATAGATTCTTTAATGATTCTATCCATGATCATCAAACTATCATTACCAGGATCCTATCCTTTGCCAACGAGAATGTGAACCTTATCCCTTTTAATAGTTGTAAATCTCATCCACAGGAGTCCATGATTGCTCAATATATAAGCTTAACCTTGTTATATGAGTCTATGCCTAGGGTAGTCAACCCTAGAGACAATGTTAAGTGGTCCCCACCTCCTATGGGTTGGTTTAAGCTTAATTTTGATGGAGCAACTAAGGACAATCCTGGAAGAGCAGGCACTGGTGGCATTATGCAAGATCATAATGGGAATATGATGCTTGCATTTTTTGAATATTTGGGAATAAGGATGAACGATGAAGCTGAAGCTAGAGCTATGTGGAGAGGCCTTCAAATGACTCAATACTTATAAGGCAATTTGATCGTAGAAGGAGACTCTATGCATGTTATAAATCTCCTAAATAATTGGAAAACACCTCCTTGGAGGATTAAAACAATTTTTGAAGAGGCTAGGATCCTTTTCCAAGGAAGACAGGATAGAAAATCCCAACATGTATTTCGGGAAGCTAACAAAATTGCTAATAAGCTGGCCAATTTGGGTGTCGATGGTGATGGACTTTTCAAATGGGAACACGGTGTCCCAAGTGAATTAGAGGAGCTTATTCAACAAGAATGCCAATAATGATAGTCAAATTTACCAATAGGGAAGGCACTGTAAGTTCGAAGGCTAGAAGTATTCACGTCTCTTTTTTGAATTGGACTCACAATAAAAATTATTTGAGCTGTCAGTCTTCGTGGATGTTGCTTGGAAATACCACAAAGACTAATGGGGACAATCACATGTCAAATAACATGGATCCTAGTCATCTTAGTAATTTGAGGTTGGTTTATAATCACAGGGAAGGAAAGAAACAACAATATAAGACTTTGAACCAAAGCCACGTGGACCACCAGATAGCCACCACCATAAATCTAGCCAGCAGGTTCACTTCTCCAAGGCTGATTGGCCAAGATAGTATGTGGTACCAAAGCATATAATTTATGGAAGAAAGCAATTACCAAAGAAATATTAAGAGTAACTGTCAATACAGATCTTGTGGGAATTTTTTTCAGTACTCTGCTATGTGTGTTTGCAGCTTTTTGTTTCTCCATTGTCTCAAGGAAGGGATCTGTGTCTGTTTCTTTTTTGTAATTATGATGGATGTGTGTTTTCTCGGGGTATACCCAAAATGTTGTATGGGAATTTTATTTTTTATAACATGCTATGTGCCTTAATCGATGTAATGGCTTTGGCGGCATGTAGATTTTACATATATAGGATCCTTAGTAAGGATATGTTCATCAACAACCCTGGGCTGATTTTTGTAAAAGGTTTTGGGTCAACCTGTAAAACCCAGTATTAATGCTATAGTATCTTATCTACCAAAATAAAATAGAAGTTCCATCATTCCATAAAGTTGCCACTAATGGAAATCTATTATTATTTAAAATAAGCCAACAATTATTTTAAAAAATGAAGCTCTAGTATCACTTAAAAATAAAGAAACTATTATTTTAAAAATGAAGCTCTATTATCATTTTAAAAATAAATAAAGCAATTATTTATTTATAAATGAAATTATTTTATTATTTAAAATAAAAAAACTATTTATTTATAAATAAAATTCCTTTATCATTTAAAATAAAACAACTATTTATTTATAAATGAAATTCCTTTATCATTTAAAATAAAACTTCTATTATTCATAAAATAGAGAGTAAGAGGTTTTAAGCAAAATAAGTAGTTTCAAAGGCATGCTTCTTTATTTTCCAAACCATCAATGCAGATAGTGATGAAGTAAAATATAAATCAAATATATGCAATCGAAAAAGAGGCTATCAACTAGAGGTTATGCAATCACCTATATCAACCTGAGAATTTATGATAGCTACTAGGATATCAACTTGAGGCTCAAGGTAGCTAGGTATTGATGATTATCCCATACCAAATGCATGCCTATATGAAGGTATCTAAACATGTTACCCTCAAGTTGCCATAATCATCATTTCCCCAACCTCAAGTACCTCCATTTTTGGTGGATGATTCTATTTCCTCCACTTACGAGTGCTCCTGATCCTGCACACTTAGCAATATGTTAGAAAAATCATGCCCTTCTAAATCAACTAAATATCACATAGTTGGATCAGTTGCTCAAAATAGGTTTTAATGTATCATATATTAATACATTATTTCTTTGTGCCAAAAAACCCACTAGGATGGGTCATAACATCCTGCTCCCTAGGACTAAACATCGTCTTGGGTGTTTCTTGTTTCACAACAATAAATATTATTACACTACATATTTTCAAACAAGAAGGAGAAATACTTTTGCATATCATCCACTTTTTTTCCAAGTGGTATTTCTTTTAGAAAACTGGTCCCACTAGACCTTACATTGCTCAAGATTTTGATTCCGCAAAGACTTAGAACAAAACTCAAGAATTTTATCGTCATCACTTCAATTTCCTTCAAATTTTCCATCTACAAATTAGAAACATCCCACACATGTTCAGGGTCAACAAAATATTTCCTAAGCAAGGATATGTGGAAGGTGTCATGAATATTTGACAGGTTAGGTGGTAAGGCAAGTTGGTATGCAACTGGACTAATATTTTTAGTGATCTCAAAGGGTCCCTAATATTGTGGATCCAACTTTGTGGATTTGATAGTGCTCTTCATCAGTTTATCCCTTAAAAAAACTTTATCTGCAACTGAGTACTCTCTTAGATTCCTATTTAGATCAACATAATTTTTTTACCTATTGGTAGCTTCTTTAAGTCTTTATCTGATTACCTTTAACTGGTATTCCATTTCTTTGACCATATCTGGCCCAATCACAACTCGATATTCTAGGTTATTCCAAGATAATGACATTCTAAACTTTCACCCATGCAAGGCATTGAAGGGAGTCATTCCTAGAGAGGAGTGATGTCCATTATTGTAGGTGAACTCTACAAGATGTAGGTAGTCTTCCCAATGAGACTTATGATACATGTAGTATAGTCAAAGCATATCTTCTAGTACTTTTTTTACCCATTCAGTTTGACCATCTATCTTAGAGTGGTATGTTGAGCTTATATTCAGCTTTGTACCTAATGCACGATGTAGGGATTTCCAAAATTTAGAAGTGAACTTGGAATCCCTATCTAAAATGATCACCTCAAGAAATCCATGTAATCAAAATACTTCTTTGGAAAATATGTTAGCCACCACCTGGGCATCATCCTTGACATTCCTTGGTATGAAATGTGTAACCTTAGTCAATCTATCGATTACTACTAGGTTTGCATCATGTTGATACCTGGTATTGGGTAACCCTACTATAAAATCCATAGATATGACCTACCATTTCTGTGTAGGTACATCATGTGGATACAATTGTCCTGCATGATACTTGCATTTTGCCTTAACTTTCTGATATTCAAGGTATCAAGCGATAAAATCGATAATATCCTTCTTCATTCCTACCTAGAAGAATATTTTTTTCATATTTTTCCCACATTCTTGCCCCTCCAAGATGAGCAAAATAAGGAGATCTACGAGCTTCTTGCATTATTAATTTCCTTAAATCACCCATTTTTTGTATGATAATTATACCTTTGTAGCATAAAAGGTCATTTTTCATGCCAAATTCCTTATTACCCTTGAGGTCTCTGTTCATCCTAGCTCGAATTTCTTGGTAATACTCATCCTGAGATTGTTCCTGTCTCACTTGATCCATCAGATCTATATGAATTCTAGGTATGGTTGATATGTGTTTCCTTCTAATCAAAGCATCAACAACCTTATTCTCTTTCCATTTTATGTAATTAATTTCAAAGTCATACTTGACGAGGAATTCGATCCATCTTCTCTATCTCGTATTGAGTATAGTTTAAATTAATATGTACCTCAATATTTGATTGTCAAACTTTAATTCAAATGGCCTTCCCACCAAGTAGTAGTGTTAGGCCTTTAGAGCATGCACCACTGTAGCTAGCTCTAAATCATGTGTAGCATAATTAACTTTATGCTTCTTGATCTTCCTTGAAGTATATGCTACCACCGACTCTTCTTGAGAGAGTACTCATCCTAACCCTTCCAATGATGCATCTGTGCACACTAAAAAGAACCCTTTAGGGTCAGGAATATTCAATATTTTTGTAGTAGTGAGTTTATGTTTAAGCAATGCAAAGGTAACTTCATAATTTTTTGACCACTTGAATTCCTTTCCCTTATTCTGAAGGTTAGTTATTGCCACAAAAATCTTGGAGTAATCCTTAATGTAATGTCTATAGTAGCCTGTTAACCCCATGAAAATTCACACTTCAATCACATTAGTAGGGGGTGGCCAATTCAATATGGCCTCAATTTTCTTTGGATCCACAACAATTCCTTCTACTGATATAATGTGTCCAAGATATCTCATCTCTAAAATGTAGAAATGCCTCTTGGCTAGATTCCCATAGATTTTATTTTACCTTAGAAACTCTAACACGATCTTGATATGTTTATGACGCTCTTATTTGTTCTAAGAGTATATTAAGATATCATCTAGAAATACAAGAACAAACTGGTTCAGGTACTTTTTGACCACATTGTTCATTAGATTCATGAATGTAGTTGGGGTGTTAATCAATCCAAAGGGTAGAACTATAAAATCATAAGCTCTTACCTAGTCTTAATTGTTGTTTTATGAGTATCCTCACATATTCTTAATTGGTGATACCCTAAACTCATATCAATCTTAGTGAATATTATGGCATCTCTCAATTGATAAAACAACTCTTCGATTATAGTTATGGGATATCGATTCTTGATTGTAAATTTATTTAGAATTCTATAGTTAATATGCAACCTTAAAGAACAATCTTTCTTTTTCACGAATCAAATCGATGCATCCCAAGGTGGCACACTTGGTTTTAGTAATCCTTTTTCTAATAGCCCTTGTAATTTAACCTTTAGCTCCTGTATCTCAATAGGATTTATCTTATATAAATATATATAAATAGGTTTTTCTCCTAGCATAAGATTAATTGTTAAATCAAATTCTCGCACAAGAGGAAGTCCAGGTATATCCTTTGGAAACACATCCTTAAAATCCTATAAAATTGGGTGCTTCCCTAGCACCTCTCTCTTCTGATCATCTCCTACTTAAATAAGTTTTAAAAATACACTATCCCTCATTTCTTGAGGGCTTTCTTCAATTGCATATTCGATAGCATATGGGGTTTGAATGCCCCCTGCTTGCTATGAATTCTCAATCTTCCCTTGCCTTTCTCTGAATATTCAATCCACCTATCTTGGAAACTGATCAAGGATTTATGGGACTATAAGCAATCCATCCCTAGGATCACATCTAAGGTATGAAGTGGAGCTACATACAAATAACCTTTAGTAGTACCACTATATAAAGTAATCTCTACCATTGGATAACACCGGTTCACTGAGTAGGTTTACCCTGAACCATACTCTACTTTCCATAGATGGGCCAAATATCCTAGCCTTTCTGATATATCTCTTACTAGAATAGAAGAAATAAAACTATTTATGGCCCCACTATCAATTAAATTTTTTTTATTTTCTTATTAAAAAAATTTATCTTTCATAAGAAATGGGGTAGCTTGCCCATCTAGATTCTATTTCCCATTTATGACATAGATCCGATGCTCAATTTCCTTTCCTTTAGTGTTGGATGAACTTGGTCCAAGTTGATACAGACACTGCTTAGCATAGTGTGGGCACCTACAATGGTAACACCCATCCTTGGGTCCTTACTTATTTTTATTTTTTGCTCCTCCACATTGATTGCTGGAGCTAAAGCTTGTGGTTTTGTATTTTTTGGATTATTGTTGGTTTTCTTTTGGGAGTATTTTTTTGAACTTTCACTATTTCCCACTATTTTTCTTCTTGAAATTTTGAGGGTTCTTGGTATTTTGATCCTCTTCCTCTTCCCATTTCAATAATCCTTGGATATTCCTCTTCCTTAGTGCTTGTCAATCTTGCTCATATAGGGTAGCATAGTTGAATTGCAGGTGAGACTCTACTTTCTTTCCTAAGTCATATGCTTTTTACAATGATTTAGGCTCATGCATATTTACATCATGCTTCAATCTAGATTCTAACCCATGAATAAACTTGTGAATCCTTATCTTCTCATCATAAGCAGGTACATACTTAAGTAACCAAACTAGCTTCTTATAGTATGTCTCCACTATTGTAGTCCCTTTTCGAAGGCTGGTAAATTCTTCAAACTTTAAGGTATAGAAGTGTTATGTGAGAAACCTCTTTTTGAATATTTCAACAAAATATTTCCATTTAATATCAACAGGCTCAACCTTATTCTTCTCATAGTAGGTTCCCCACAAATATAAAGCAGCCCCTTCTAAGTTGACTATGGACTAAACTATCTGGGTTCTTTGGGAATTATCCTTTACCGTGAAATAAACTTCTAGTTCTCTCAACCAGGCTTCAACTGCATCCCCTTCACCTTCTCCATCAAACTTGGAGATACAAATGTTTTTTAGATCCCTAGTTGTTTCCTTTTCTAGAAGGGATCTAGCTTGAAACTATTTTTTAGTTAGCCCATCAGCTTGGCCAACCTCTGAGCCTCTAGCTTGCGATTTCTAATTCACAATGGTTTCTAATATTTTTCTCATCTAATCCTGCATGGCAGCAACTATAGCAATGAGATATTCTACCTCTTTGTTAGAATTTTTTAGATCCCCTCTCGGATATCTTCTTTGATATTATTTTATCGAGTTCATCTAGGTGTAGGCCTCTCTTTTCTAGCCTTAGGTGGCATCTTTAACTTGGTTACAACTAATAATATTAGGCTACAACTTCACATTTAACTATGTCACTTAATCCAACCACAATACAAAGTTCTTTTGCTAAAAGTATCAATCATCTAATTAGGATGATATTCCAAGGTTATAATATAGCATTAATATCAAATCTCATACTAAGGTATCATAACATTCATTCACCCTTAGAATTAGTTCCCATTATATTCTAGCAAGTAGGGAATTCTAGGTCATCCCAGCTTTAGCATACACTTTAAGAAAACCTTCATTGGAGACATCCAAATACCTTTAGCACTCTAGAAGCTCTATACCCTTGTACCTAGAGCTCTGATACTAGATGTAATGCCCTAAAATGAGCTACAAGAAAACACACAAAAAAGAAATAAATTTTTTTATTAAATCGAGGGATTCATAAACCCCTAACCGACCTTACTTGGTTTATTTTTACAGTCCCCTAAGTTTTACCAAAGAGCTACATCTCATGAAATACCCTCACACAAATCCATTTGTGTAGGTATATTATGTGTTATCGCTAATAATTATATCTCTCTCATCATCCTCGATGAGCTAAAACTATCACCTTAAATCATTAGAAGGTATATGCCCATATCCATATCATACATAAGTCATTCCATGTAGATATGCTACATATGTTGTGAGTTAAGTTATCCATATCATCTACACGAGGAGCTATCTTAACTAAGATGTAGTATTTCCATAACTTAGTTCTCAATATCCTTAAGGAGGTCTCAATTCCCTTAGGTCACCTATGTTCACCCTAAGGGGGTCTTAATTGTTAGCTTTTGAGGTAGATTGCAATGGGAGATGGCAATCACAAGATGCAGAAATATAAAAGAAAGTAAATTCATGAGATTTCAAAAATATGCTATAAATAGAAATGATGAAAATGAATACAATATTGCTATGGAGGAAATGGACACTCCATGCAAGATGCTACAGAACTATAATGTACTCCATCACTAATGGAGTCACCTAGTACTACTACTACTACTACCTACTGACTTACTTATCAAACTCTTACAATGAGGCCCTTTTATAATGGAAGATAGATTCCTTGGCCAACACTCTACCTAGTTGTGCAAGGGACACCTTGCACATTTACAACTTGCACATTGACACTTGTGCATTTATTACATTGCATAAAGTAACTAGATAACTTCCCCCTAAAGTAATCTAATGTCCTAAGTATGTACCTAGGAAGGTACATTTACATGATCCAAATGATGTAATAGACTCTAACTCTAACACCCCCTGTATTACATTATTTGGGTACTGAAGACTTTTAGTCTTCAATATGGATCTTCTTCTTCATCTTGAACTTTGTATCCTTTCTCTGGATTCTTTGTAACCTATTCAAGCAAAAGTGTTACATTTGTTGATAGAGCTTTCTCCTCATAATTTTTTGAGTGTTCATCCAGTTCTTCAATTTCTTCTATCCTTTGAACCAGGTGTCCTTTTTTATTTCCTTTTTGGTACTCCAATTGAGGATAATTGGTTGGTCGCTGAAATTGTTGTTGATGAGAATTCCTTTGATACTATCTTGATTGAAATTGGTTCCCATTGTTTATCTGATTTCCTTGATTCTGGTTTCTGGGATTGTACCTGCAATAACTGGTACTATGACCTTTCTTTCTGCATATCTGACAATACCATGTTCTTCATCCTTTTTCTGATGAAGCAATATTTCCCTATGGATTATCTTTTGATGTCAATGCAGTGTTAGTCATCTCATCTTTCATAGTGTGTTCCACTTCATATTCTTGAAGGATATTGACTAAGTCATCAAAAGAAGTATCTTTACTTAATATTTGTAGAGATGTGACCAAATGCTTATAGTTTTCTGGAAGTGCTCTCATGGTTACTTGAGTAAGAAGTTCATCTTTAGGCTCCTATCCAAGAGTTAACAATTTTCCTTTAATATCTACTACCTTCCTTAGAAAAATTTCTATGCTTTCCCCACTGCTCATTTTTAAGGAATGTAGTTGAGTTTGTAGATGAAGAATGGTGGCTTTATTCTTCCCTTCAAATATTTTTTCTAAGCTTGTCCAAGCTTTAGAAGATGTTTTTGTTGAACTGATATAAGGTTGTATTTCATCAGTGATAGCAAATGTTATGATCATTTGGGCTTTTGAATCATTTTCCTCAAATTTTTGAATCTTAGTATCTCCTATGGTAGGTTTCTTTGTTTTCCCTTGGATAATATCCCAAAGTTTTTCATATACCAAGATTGCTTTTACTTTATTCTTCCATGAGAAATAATTTGGCCCTTTGAGTAGTTGGGATTCATCTAGGAAGAATTTGTTGGATGCCATTGTATTCCCTTTATCAACTCTTTAGATTTTGTGGACTTCCTTATGTCTCCCTAATGATGAGAGTTCACAAACCTAATAAGTTTTTAGGTTTTGTAGCAAGCTTACATCTATCCAAATGAATTTAGAACTTGATAATTTTTTATGGATGCTAATATTACCAAGTTTTGTAGAATGCCTTATGACTCCCTAGGATGTTTTGGATAGGATATATGATCAATATAGTGCTTTTGTAAATTGTAGTTCAATTTTAAGTTGATTTTGTAAAATTTTGTAAATACAAAAAATAACTTCTCTATCTCCTTATTACTCCTATTGAACTAAGCACTATTTTCAATTCTTTGAAGAGGTTTTGAAGTTGGTATTTATTTTTCTTCCTTTAAGTGTTTTTGAGACAACACTATAAAAATCCCAACTTTTGAAAAACTTTAATAAACCTCTTTAAATACCCCTTTTTGGTTGATTTTAATGTTTTCTAATTTCCAATTCCTAAGTTTGATGTTGTATTCCTTATAACTCCCAAATTTGGAAAAATTAGAAAATAATATTTGCAAGTAATTTAAATAACAATAATAATAACCCTTATTTCTCCTTGATAACTTTTGCAAATATTAACAAATATGAAGTATGCTTGTTTAATGAATATCTAATGTTGAATATTGCAATAGATAAAATGTTCCCTTATAACTCCAAAAAACTTATGTTAAAACAAGCATAAAGATCAACCTTTACCTCAATCGCTCTTTAATGTTGTGCATCGATAGATTCGTAGCTACGTGTTGCGTAGCACTCATGGGCAGTCAGAGCCCTCTTTGATCGGTGCAAACTCATTCCTTGATTGGCGATCCTTCACTTTTGCTACTGGAAATGAAATATATCTTTGGATATCCCTTGTAGGGCTTCTCCAAATGCAAGTAATATTCATTGGTTTTATGACAACATCTTAAATGTTTTCCTTACATCGTTGAATGGTGTATAGCCATTTCACCTCAATGCTTTAACTCTATTTGACTACTCCCTTGCTTTGCTTGGCTGCGTTCTACTTCACACACTGTTATGTCTTTCATTCTCCAAGATCGACATCTTAAGAAGGATGGGCTTCGTGACAAGTGTCACATGAAGTATTACAAGATAGACTTCTTTAACATTCCTTCGAAATGATGAATTTTTAGTGTATTTTTTATATAATTTAATCTTAGTAATGATGAGGTTGGTGGTAACCTCCAAAGAATCTTAACTCCCTCCAAATGAATGTAACTCCCTTTAGGTGAGCACTTGAATATTGGGAGATGTAGAGAGTTTGTGCCAAGTGGCTTGTGCATGCAAGCCTTCTTTCTAATACTCCAAGGATGAGCTTGCAACCCTAATTTCTCCTTTATCTTTGCACCCTATGTGAGCTTGCTATGTTTCTTGGTATGCAAGATTTCTTTTGCATGTTGGCTTGGTGAGGATGATGGATGACTATATCTGGATAGCTTCACGGTCTTATGGCACACTTTTGAGCTCTTCTTTTGGTGGATGCTCACTTCAATGGATACCTTAGGTATAGCTCTTATCTCTGCACTTGTTTGTAGGTCTTTAATGTCGATTTCTACCTTTCTTTAGTGCTGGTTATAACAGCCAATGAGTATCCTTTTTCTTTATCTTTTATGTAGATAACCTATCACTGAATGTTGCCCTTATTTCTACGTAAGCATGAGTGATAATGCCTCCACTTTTGCAAGTTATGTGCTACTTATAGGGCTAATTTTGATGAAGGAAAAATGGTGTTTTTAAACACCTCAACTCTTGGACGTGTGAGCTCTTCGATGGCTCTTCCTTTGGCTGTAAATCTGTTGTTCGTGTGAGCTTTTTGATAGCTCCTTCGCTTGGCTATAATTCTATTGAACAAGGATATGTGAGCTCTTTGATGGCTCTTCCTTTGGCCATAAATCTGCTGCTCGTGTGAGATTTTTGATAGCTCATTCCCTTGGTCGCAAGTCTATTGGATAAGAACGTCCTTCTACCCCCTTGTAAATAGTAATACCTTTGTTCTTCCAAGGAACAAAAGAGGTGCCTTTTGTAATATGTAATTCTTGCACCAAAATGAAGAATTTTTATAATCCTTCTTGCTTCTTTTGGATGATAGTCAATCCAAGCTAATGAAATGAGGATTCCTGCACTCTGTGCTTGAAAAATAAATCCTTATATTCTCCTTGAATCTTGAGACTTCCAAGGTCTCGATTTGAGGCTTCCTTCAAGGATTTCAATGGTGGTTTTCTACTCCACCTTTCTACTTGTAATGGTGGCTTCTTTTGGCCACTAAAGTGCTGTAGATTTTTATTTATTTTTGTGCTTCTTAACAACACAAACTAATTTAGAGCAACTAGTTAAAAAATTAACTAGAATGGTGCTTAATAGATGCACTATAAATGGTAACAATAAATTCACCTTATTGCTCCACTAATTTCTCAAAAATGCTCTTAACAATTCCACTGCAACCTTTCAAATATAATCTGGAATAAATTCTTTCAAATTTCACTACAAACATAGTTGTAGGATCTAGTCTTCTTTTTCAAGATATAAGATAGGTAGTTGATAGATAGTTGTAATTTTGTAATCTAATCAACTCCAAATTAATGTGCAAATGAACCTTAAAAAAAATTTTCTTTTTGCACTTCTTTGAAGACTTATAATGCAATCTTCCTCTTTGCAACTTTTGATCTAACATAAGGTGCTTTAACAAATCTGTTGAGTAATCTGATTAATGAATTCACTTGCACCAATAATTTCTTACCTTTTTGATAACTTTTGTAGAGAATGTAGATCAAGCTTGTTGCTTTATGCAACTTTTGTTAGCTTTTCCAAATAGCTCCTCCTTCACCAAAAAGAGGTCTCAAACTTTCTTTCATGAGCTTGGGGTTTGGTGGTTTGATCTTCTCCTTTCTATTGTGGATTTAGAGGAATATTTATGCAATCTTCAAGTCTCTCAGCTTTGACAAACTCCTTTTGTCTTCAAGTCTTCTTGTTGAATTCTGACTTCAAGCAAGATCTTCTTCTTCTCAAGACTCTGAATATCTTGAGGTCTTCTGTATCTTCTTTGGCACTCCTTGCCAATTCTTCTTCTCCTGATTGGGCTTGTTGTTGGATGGTGATAATTGTCCCAAATATTTCCCTTATTAGAAAGTTTCTCCTTGATGGAGAATTTCTCCAATGAGTTCTTCTAGGAACTCTTTTGATGATCTTGCTTCAGCAACAAGGCTCTCCAAGCCTTTTTCCTTGAGACCTCTCCTAGGTCTTTGACTCTGTAGCTACTTTGGTCTTCCTTGAGACCTTCTTCTTCAACTTCTAGAATTGAGATCTCCTTCCTGGATCACTTGATTCTACTGCTTCTGGATTTGAACAGGGCTCTCCTAGTCCTTCTTGTCCTTCCAAGACTAGAAGTTTCTTCAATGAGATCTTCACCAGATCTCTTCACCTTCAAGTTTGCTTCAGGTGTTGGATTGATTCTGAAGAAAATACTCTTCCTAAATTTCTTGTAGGAAGTTTCCCAACTTATTGAATCTCCTTTCCCTGCAATAAATGATTAGTACTAAAATCTGAATCTACTTCTGAATTAGGTACTCTCTTCTGGAGTCTTCTTCAGGATCAAGGCTTCTATGGCCTTTTCTTAGATCAAGGCTTTTGTGGCCTTTTTAGGATTAAGGCTTCTATGGCCTTTTCTTAGATCAAGGCTTCTGTGGCCTTTTCTGCTGTGAAGTTGACTTTATCAATAGAGATCTTCAATCTCTAGACTTCACTATGACTCCTCCTAGAGTCTCTTCTGAAGTTTTCTTTTTTACAACTAATCTCTGCACTATGAAGGCACTCCGACCTTTGGGCAACGAAGTTGAAATCTCCTAGATTTCTATTGTAGGAGGTGCCCCAATCATCTGAGGGTTAGTTCCCTGCAATAAAAGAAACTTCAGGCAATAGTAAACTTCTCTGATCTCTTAGATGAGCTTCACTAGTTGATTCATCAAACTAGTGGATCAAATGTTGAGTCCTTATCTTCACGAGTTTTTCTTGTAACTCTATGGGAAGACTCTGAGCCCAATGAATTTTAGAATTTCTCTTTTCAGTCTGTTCTACCAGACGATCTTAATGAAATTCACATGCAATGGATTCAATGGAACATCTAGTTTGCAAAAATTGAAGCTATGGTGACTGGCCCTATTTTAGCAATAGCACTTTCTCAAAGCTCTCCCTACCACCTTGATTCTTCTGAATATTTTTGCAAGAGCCTATGCACTGTGGCAAATCAGGTTCACAGAAAAATTTAGGCTCAACAATAATGGTGGTTCTCCTCTCACTCTATAGTAGCTAGTTCTACTGTGACTAGACCTACCATGGCTCTGATACCACTGTTAGCTTTTGAGGTAGATTGCAATGGGAGATGGCAATCACAAGATGCAAAAATATAAAAGAAAGTAAATTCACGAGATTTCAAAAATATGCTATAAATAGAAATGATAAAAATGAATACAATATTGCTATGGAGGAAATGGACACTCCATGCAAGATGCTACAGAACTATAATGTACTCCATCACTAATGGAGTCACCCAATACTACTACTACTACCTACTAACTTACTTATCAAACTCTTACAATGAGGCCCTTTTATAATGGAAGATAGATTCCTTGGCCAACACTCTACCTAGTTGTGCAAGGGACACCTTGCACATTTACAACTTGCACATTGACACTTGTGCATTTATTACATTGCATAAAGTAACTAGATAACTTCCCCCTAAAGTAATCTAATGTCCTAAGTATGTACCTAGGAAGGTACATTTACATGATCCAAATGATGTAATAGACTCTAACTCTAACATTAATTCCCTTAGATCACCTTTAAGTTCACCGTATAAATTCATACTTAGGTTTTATTTTTTTGAAAAATAAAAAATATTATATATAAATAGAAACTATATTACAAAGTAAAATAAGCTTGATAGGAAATACAGGAGAAAAAAATATTCTAGCCAATCCCTCCTGGCTCAACAATTACCCATCCCTTTATCTTCATGTTGTTTCACTCCATGGCCTAACTATGATAGATTCATTAGAATCACAAGCTTCTCTTCCCATTATGCTATTTTTTTGTACCACCTCTCACATCCCTTGGATTCTTTGATACTAGCTTATATACTCTTCCATATGAGAGTCCACATATTTCCCTTCCTCCTGTTATTTTCCCATTTTTCTAAATAATCTACCACTCTATTTCCCTCTCACTTGATGTGTAGTAAAAACATCATAAAAATACCTTCCAAATATTTTGAACTACTTCCACCTTCCTTCTCTCACCAATTCCCAGCACCTAAAAGGGTCTTATAGGATCCAAGATTCTACACCATATCTGAGAGTCTATCTCTATCCATAGCTTATGTAAATATAGATTTGCAGTTATCATTGATGCTAACAAGATTGCATGTCCTTCTGCTTCATTATTTGTTGTCTCCTCCATACCTTCTACTCTCTAGTACACATGTTCTCCTTTCCAATTTTGTATGATAATACCAAAATTAGCTTTTCCAGGGTTTTTAGTAGAAGCCCCATCTGTGTTTGCCTTCACACACTCTCTAGTACCTTGTTGCTTTGGTATGTTGATCTTATCCTCAATCCTTCTTATTTTTTGGTTAACATATCTTCTCCCACCCACCTAGTGCTAATTTTTGTTCTTCCCTTGCACCTAACCACAAAAATTATCTTGTCTATTTATCAATGTCTTTTACAATTTTCTTTGGAGCCTGAAGTATGGAAAATTTATAAACTAGGAGAGCTTGTAGCACATCTTTAATCATTGTAAGCCTTCCTCCCAAGCTTATCCATTTGTGTGTCCAGTTGCTCAACTTAGCTTGAAGTTTGTCAATTAGCCCTTTCCACTCCTTGATTTTTGTTTTCTTTGCAAATAGAGGTACTCCTAAATATTGTATGGGTAAAGGAGTTTCCATGAAGTTCAACAATTGTATAATTTTATCTCTCACCCTCTTCATTGTATTAAAAAAAACTATTTGAGATTTTTTCCATTAAAAGTTTACCTTGTAGCTTGAGTATACCCATCTAAAATTTCTTTTATGTTTCTTGCTACTAGGAGATTGGCTTGACTAATAAGAGTTGTATCATCTACAAACTAGAGGTGATTTATCTCAATCTGAGAGCTAATTTTCAGACCCCTTAACCTCCCCTCTTGTCTCCCTTTTTTTAACAATATCCCTAGATTATCTACATAAAGGATAAAAAGTTAAGGGGAAAGAGGGTCCCCTTGCCTCAATACCATTCCTACTGTGAACATGGGAGAGGGACTACTATTTACAATAATTGAGAATGGTGTGGTCCGTGTACAGGCTTGTACCCAATCTCTCAACTCCTCTACAAAGCCCATTTTTCTAAAATCCTTTGTAAAAAAAACCAGTCTACTCTATCATAGGCTTTAGAAAGATCTAATTTAATATACTTGGGTCCTTTTGCTTGGATATTGTGTGTATCACTTCCTATGCCACTACTATTCCATATAGAATTTGTCTACCTTCAACAAAACCACCTTGCTCACTTGAAATCAGATTTGGTAAAAAATGTTTTAACCTCTCTACCATAAGCTTTGTTAATATCTTTTATACTACTTACAGAGTGAAATAGGCCTATAATTATCAATTATCTCACTACGTGGGCCCTTAGGAATTAAAGTGATAAAAGTATGATTCAAGGATTTTAAAATTTGTTTACTCTGTCTGATTTCCTCTAGTGCCTCCACCACTACTTGGCCCACAATTTCCCAAAAAAATGATAAAATTCAATGGGGAATCCATCTGGTCCTGGGGTCTTTCCTATTTGCATTTTTTGTATGATCTACAATGTTTCTTCCAAATAAATTTCCTCCATTAATAATTTATTATGTTTTTGTTTGACTAATTGTGGAATTACCTCTAGTATATTCTCCTACCATATTGCATTCAATTTTTTATTGCTACTAAAAGTAGTATGGAAGTACTAATTTGCTATAGTTTTCATTTCACTTCCACTTGTTTTTACCTAACCCATCATATCTATAAGACCTCTAATTCTATTTTTTTTATTATTGTCTTATGAAAGAAAGCTATGTTTTGATCTCCCTCCTTTTACCATGAAATTCTGGCTCTTTTCCTCAAATATATCTCTTCTTTTTTCTCCAAAGCTTTCTCTCTCCTAACAATTTCTGCCTCACATTGCAATAGATCTTCCATAATAGTTTCTTGTCTTATCTCCTAAGCAATCTTCTCCTTCTGATCCTTGATTTCATTCTTTTGGATTCTGGTGAGTTCCTTGTTGTGTTTACTCCACTCTTTTAGTTGGGTCCTAATATTTTTAGTTGTTTATGAAGTTTGAATTAGGTTTTTCCAAATATTTGTTTTCCTAATTCCCACCACTCCTTTATGTGGTCTCCCAAATCCTCATCTTTCAGCCACTATAGCTCAAATATAAAAGTTACTGCAACTTTATGATTATCTTCTTCTATGGTAAGTCTTACTGGAAAATAATTTGAAGAAATCCTATCCATGATCCTCAATTGATGCTTGGTATGCAGGTATAGGTCCTCTCCCATGAAGAAATGATCCAAGTAATATTTGACTATCTCCCCTTCCTTTCTTCTATTTTTCTAGGTCATGGAACTATCCATAGTTGGGATATCTATTAGATTCATTTGACATGTTATTGATGAAAAAACCTATCATTTTCCTCCAACATGGATTTGCCTCCTTGTTGTTCCTCTATTTTAATATTTGCATTGAAGTCTCCTCCCACAACCCATTGGTCCTCTGGGTAGTTATATCTAAAATTCTGGATAGCTACCCATTGATCCCTTTGTACTCGAACTGTCTGTGCTCCATAAAAATTAACTATAGTTCAATTTTTCCCTTTCCCTATTTTGTAACCAGACCATCAAAACCCCTCTTGTAGAGGTCTCCTTATCACTAGGAATAGTTGGTGATTCCACATAGTGGCCAATCCACCCGATTTTCCATGTGCATATTGAGTAAGGATCTCTCCTTTTTGCCATATCCTCCTATTTATTTTTGTAATTCTTATCCTTGCATTTTGGTTTCCTGTCACACAAAACTATATCTAGACTCATATCTATGATAATATTTTTGACTACCTGTAGTCTGGAGTGGTTGCCTAAATCCATCACATTCCAAGTAATTAATATCATTGAGAATTAGGAGAGAAAAATAAGCCATTGATTTTATCTTTCAATTCTGGCTCAAATCTCTTCCTTATTCCTCCATATTTTCCTTATTTGACTTCCTCCCTATATATTAGTTTGGTTTTTTTTCTTCTCCATTTTATGGATCCCTAAATTAGGGATGTCTTTGTTCTTATTTCCTTCTTTCATCTCTATTTTCTGATTTAAAACTATCCCTACTCTATTTCCCCTCCTCTGGTCTCCCTTATAGGCTAAATCTCCTCTTCCATGAGAGAGGTTGTGTCTGGTTTTGCTCCTTGCTTGTTCTGTGATACAAGACTAGAGTATTATTCTTGATCTACGAATATGACTTACTGGGTATACTCCTCTAATCCTTGAATTTGAAAATCCCTTTCTATTTCCAAGCTTCCTAGTTGTTTGAATATCTCATATCTATTGTTTGTTCTTCCTAATTTTTCTCCTTGTCTCTGGTTACTGTGCTAATTTATTTTGTTTGACCTTTTGATTACTTTTTGGAAGCCCTCAAAGTCTATTGGGCCTTTTACTTCCTTTTGATTTACCTTATATTGAGGAGATTGGTCTGCCATGTTAATATTTTCTCTCATCCCCTTTTTGGAGCCAAATTTGACTCAACTTTGAAACCCCCAAATTTAAATTTTTGGTTTCAATAAAAATGTTCATAATGTTGGCTACTTCTTCAGTTGGTGTGATCTACTTGATTTTTCATTGGTCGGTTTGATGAAGTCTAACCTTGGGTGTTAATAATGTGTGCCTCTTTTTATTACTCAAATATCTCAAAAGGAATAGGGTAAATTTTTATTAATTCAATCTCTAAAGCCGAAATCCGACCTTCGTATAATAATTTTCCTTGGGCTTAAACCAATCGATAAACCTTTGAGTCCTAAGGTATTTAAAAGTGATTTAATTAAACATCATGGTCTAAAAACACCGAAAGGCTTAAGTCTAAAATAAAAATCTTAAGTTAGACTTGAGGGTATGCACCCCATTTAATTAAAATATGAGCACCTTAGATCTAATCCAAGGGTCGTGCTTGATTTAGGTTTAATCTAACGGTTGCGCTCCGATAAACCAATTAAATATTAAATCGACAGTCAAAGTTCTATTAAAATTATAACCTAAGGTCAAAAAATATTAAAACCCATGCAACTCTACCAATCTGGACGGATGCACTTGAACTAGGCCAAATTCTATGGTTGCGCTATCTTTGAAAAGTCAAAACTTTAAATGAAGTCATCATAGGTCAAAGCTTCCAGTTAAACAACGAGCAACTCTGATAGATCGGACGATAACACTCGAGTGAGCTCAAGATCGATGTTTGCGCTTGATTTAATTAAACCATGTGTTAAAATACCATGGTCAAAAAGGAATTAAGAATACACACCCCCTTTGAAATAATCACCAAGCAAGATGGACGGATCAAACGATAGCACTTGATCTAGACCTGATCCGATGGCGACACTCTTACAAAGGTGCATTAAAGAGGTAAATATCCCATGTGATTAATTAAAAATATTAAACGGGATTAACAAGGGTCTAAACACGTTGGCTAATCATCCCCCTTTTGGCTTAATCAAGGTTTAAAATTATATGTCCTTAAGTAACTGACCCCGCAGGTTGAAGGAGATCAATGGTCATGCCGACATTCAATCGAAATCTGACGGTCGTGCCAAATTGGAATCTTGGTAAAATACTGGGTGAAACAAAGGTAAAATGAAAAATTAATTATGTAATTAGCAAGGGTATAACACATTGGATAATCATTCCCCCTTTTGGCTTAATCATGATTAATCAAATCTAACGATGCACCCTTTTGATTATTAAGTATACAGTTACAGGAAATCTAACGATTGTGCTCTATTTAAATCTTGATCATATGGATGCACTCAAACACGGTAAAAAACCATGACAAAGATCGAAGGAATCAGACTGCAATGCTTGATCAACATTTTGATCCAATGACAATGTGATGTTTAAAATGATTGAATGTTAACGCATGAAGTTTTGGTAGTATAATTGATCAAATGCATAAGGTAGACTAACGACCATGTAGGTCCTAGGATATCAACGGTTGCGCTAATCCTCTTAAGGATCTGACGGTAGCATATGAATTAAAGACTTAAGTAATAAATCAACTGCTCAGATCTAACGATAGCGCTCCATTAGGAACAAGAAGATCCAATGATCACAAATGAGTCAAAGTCAAAACAAAGGGACACAAGGGGCTAAAATAACAAGAATCTTCTGACAGATCCAATGGATGCACTCTATCTCAAATCAATCCAATGGTAACGCATGTTCTACAGGTAAAACTAAAAGTTAAGCTTAAATTGACATTTGACTAATCACATATTAAAACCCACTTAATAGGACTTTAAACCCACCATTAATTACCATCCCTATTGGTCAGAATTAAAAAGGTTCAGAGCATGTTTTCCTTCGGATAACTAATCTACAGGTTTTAAGAAGATCCAAGGTCACGATAGAACAAAAGTACATCCGATGGTTGCGCCCGATCATGATTGACTCAAGGAGGCAAGGGTAACCCAGATAATAACGTTAGGCACTCACACCAAGAACCAAAGCTTATAGAAATCCTGAGGGTGATAGCTACCTAAGTTAAATATAATCAATCCCAAATATTTAGTAATCATTCAGGTCCGAGGTGGCATGATATTTGAAATAGAAGCCATCCCCATTTCACATCCCAGTTCCACATCAGAAGAAAAGGGTTCCAGTGATGAATAGTAGAATTTTTAATGATTACAGGTGCACTAATCAAAAGGTCCTAGGACATGTAGGATGAAAGACGTTACCCGTCATAAATGCTCAACTCTCGAAAAAGGACACGCTGGCAAAATTTCTTTGGCTGATTTTAAATAGCAGTTGGTGGCATCGTGCTGATGACAAAATGTGCGAGTTTAACGAACCCATTCTGCCATCCTGTATATGAGCTCACAAAACCAGTGAAGGCTACTACCTTGGTGAGCTAAGAGTAGAAGTTGATGCACGAGAACTACAGAGAGAAGAGAATTTTTTAAGCTTTACAGTTGCAGAAGGACCTGACCTGCTACCATGAGATAAATGGCATCGTGAGGAGATGTTTTTGTACTAGAAGACACTAGGGGGGCTGTAAGATTCATCATAGATAGGTCACCATACTCTTTGATCTCTGGGCTTCCTATTCTCGACAACACCATGTATGAATTCACTCTAAAATGTGGAGCTGATAAAAGACCTACCCCAGCACAACAGTACGAGATCGACAATGCATGTATCAAGATCTTTGATCATGTTATGGAGAACAATGAACGAACCCTATGGATAATGGTCGATTTGTTTCATAATGCATATATGTTTTAGTACAAGAGTTTCCCAAAAAATAATAGATGGAACAGTAACCATGGGAAGCTGGTATGTTCGAAGGTTCACTTCTCTTCAGATTTGATGGTGTGGCTCATAGTGGCGTATGACAAAAGAACAAGAACATTCTGAGACAATAAGGATCGGTTGATGTTCAGTATTAAAGTCGAGCACATTCAAAAAGTTTTCAAATTGATAGAATATACCACCTTTCTAGTAGACAAGGTAATTGAACACCAATCTCGAATGTTTACAGATATGGAAGTGTTTAAAACCTTGTTTGATACACATGAGAGAATAGAAAAATATTTCCCAATTAGTAAAAATGCTTTTAGGCCATGGGTACAAGATTTTTGTGATATGATAAATATAATTTTGGGAGTACAGGATCTCAGTAGGGTAACTAAAAGAGTTTTATATCTAGCTGCACAATGCAATAGGGCACATAACACCCCAATTTATGCTTGGGAATTAGAATTAAGTACCCAGATGCATAAAGAAATGGTAGAATTGAGAAGAGCAATTTTTGAGCAAAGGCAAGAGATGCCCCGTTTTTCTCAGTATTCAATTTTTATCCATCTGATAGCGGGTCAATTAGGGGAAGAAGCCAAGAAAAGAGTAAAATCCATTGACAACACCTATGTCCAAAGTAGTTTCTAGAGAATACACGAAGGACAAACTCACTTTGGCTAGTTCTGTGACCATTTCATGGTAGAAATCCATTGGGTTTTAACTGGCATGGTTCCTGAGAGATTAGGGCCAGGAGTAAGGGCTTTTATCAAAGAAAAGGATATTGGGGATTTCTTTTTTATGGAAGGTTATACATATATCAGATTGTATGGGGCTAAGATCCCCCTAAGATGCTACCAAAATATTACCCATTATCCCTAGCAACCTTGGAATTGTGCAAGCAAGTGGTCAAAGAGGCTAAGATGAGGTTGGTGAAGAAATATGGTAAGGTCCCCTGGCTCGATGTCCCCTTTCATTTTGGAGATTTTATTTTTATTGGCTACCCTTCCCTGCTCAAGGGAATGTTTGAATTAGATAACAGGGGATTCAACGAGATAACTTGGAGATTTTATGACCCAAAAGGAACATACAACAAAATTATGGTGAAAAGGGAGTATGCCCAAATTTTGCATCGTGAAGACGCTTTTGAGGAAAGCTTGTTAGAAGCTATGGAAAAAGGATTGGATTTGTAGGGAGTATGGGATAAATTCCCTCCTAAAAATAGGGGCAACACACAGGTTTGTGAGGCCTATTATTACCCCACATAATTAAGGAGGCTCCGAGAAGGTTCAGTCGATGCACTAGCTCCTATTTTGCTAGGGGCAGGCCAAGAAATCAGGGAAGACCCCTTGTTGGAGTTGATAGAAGAACAGGGCATCGATCTAATGGAGGTCACTATTAAAACTACAAAAGTGATAGAGCAACAAGTCAGGCCTCCTGGAAGTACCCATCTCAGGATAGAATCAACACCAATCACTCCTCAAGAGGTTTCCCAAAAACCTAGTACAGATAAGGGAAAATAAATTGTAATCACATCTGCTCAAAAAGCCTCACCCATGGAGCAAGCTATAGTCCCCATCTCTGACAGAGTATTAGCTATAACTAGTGTAAAGAAATTGGCACCCATGGTCATCCCTGTCTCTTTAAAAATAAAAGGACAGGAGATTAAAATCCCATCAGTAATACAAATGAATAGTAGGATAACTGGTGGACTTGGTGGTCTATTCAAAAGTCATCTAGTGAGAAATCAAATGGAGATAACTCCTATAGAAAATAAGAAGCCTAGATTATCTCTACCCTCTACAAAGGTTGTTTTGGAAAGAACAGATGAGTAGACTACCTTCACTGTTGTAGACGAACAAGAGTTACAATTAGTAGTAAGGATGGGAAATATAGGAGAGCAGTTTATAGAAGGGTCACAATTAGAAGCAGTTGTATCAGATATAGCAAAGATACATCTTCCTACTTTGTACGACCCACTAGTATTTAGATTCAATGAGGAAACAGGGGGCTTATCGGATCTAGGGAAATAAGGTGAAGTGGCCAAATTTGTCAAGGCAATGCAAAATCAAGCCATAGATCAATTCATGGGGACAATTACAGAGCTAAGGAAACAATTGGAGAAAGAGGGGAAGGAAAAATCTAAAATGAAATCATTAATAAGTAAACAACAGGAAGAATTGGCCTAAAAATATACTTCAAGTGCACATCCCTCATCAGTGGTAAAGGTTCAAGATCATGTCTATTATCTAAATGCAATGAAGAAAGACATGTCAATAAAAATAAGAACTCATGCCAAAGGTTTTTCTAAGATGTTTAGACAAATAAGGGTGATCCAAGTGACTACTCAAGAAATTTTGACATTACTACAAGAAAGAGAGGAATATTTTGAAGTCATCCGCCCTACCCTAGATTTTATAGGAGACCATTTTGAAGAGCTGCAAGGACAAGAAATAGTAACAAATGATGGCAGTAAAATTCAGCTCAGCTTTGAGTTTTTTAAAGTAGCCTTGTTTGGAGCTAACCGAGAGAGGTGGATCAATGTTGTAAATGAAATGGATAATATGATAAAATATGCAACAGAGAAAATGGTGGACATTGGCCTATCCTTAGACCAATGCTTAGAGGCCTTAGATATAGAAGAAGTATTCCAGCACACCATTGAAATATTCGAATGTGAACCAAGAGATGAGGCGGAAATGATTAAACAAACTATGCTTATGGTAAATATTGTAGAAATGTTGTTGTTTCAATATGAAAGGAATAAACCCACTATTGCCATTCAAAAAAATAGAATATTATAGGAAATGAATATGCTGAGAATTATAGCCACATTTGATACAGATATTTGGAGAATAATAGCTAAGCAATTAAAAGAGCTGCAAACATTCCAATGGGAGAAAAGGGTTGAAACTCACGGTCAACAACTGGAAGTGGGATCATCACACCAAAAACCTGCACCTGCAAAAAAAGTTCTCGAAACAATAAAGGATGCAGTTCAAGAGAAGGAGGTTCAAAAATAAATAGATGAAGAGAAAACAATTGAATAAATAGAAGTAGGTTCACCCAACACCACCATCACTAGTTAAATTGAATCATTGTTTGAAAAAGTTAAAGGAAAGAGCATAACCAAGACAGTAAGGGTAGTGGAAGCCAGCTGTACCAATTTTTGAAAGTCTGACCAGATGTTGATAGGTGTAAGGTCATAAATAAACGAAGAATAACAAAATCAATCACCAGAAGATATAAAAGGAACTAGACAGGTTCAGATTCTGGATCAAGCAATTAGAGAATAGCATTTTTGCTAAGAGGTATTCTTGAGTGCCCAGTTAGTTGTGATGTTGTATCCCCTTTTGTGTCTATTTTTCTTTCTCATTTCTTATTCTTCCCTTTGCTTTGCAGGATTGTGAGAGGAAAGTGTTCAAGAAGCTGATATCATTTCCAACCTTTTTGAGCCTGAGATTTAGAGACTCTGCTATTACCAGATTGGAAAAAATAGAGTAGGAGAGACCTGTTACATTATTTGAATAGGATATATTCATTGTATTGATATATTTTCTTTGAAAAATAGAGTTAAAAGGCGTTATGCCCACTCTGCATGTAAACTTTACGAAATCAATACAATTATGAGTCTCTTTTCTATTATATCTTTTGTCTTAGCTCTATGTGTCACCGTGTGATGGGTGACATTATTTTAATGCATTATATATGTTTCTCTCATTGGTTAACTCTTGGTTTTATTGTGATATTCGAATAAGATTAAGAATGCCAATTTTTCTCCTCCCTTTTTTTTTGTTTCATAATAGAATTGTTTTTAAATTACTATAATAGCCCAATGAATCTAAGCATCGGTCTACATAAGGCATAACGAATGGTTGTTTTCTTTCTTGGTCATTTTAATACATATACTATAATATAAATCTGGAGCATGTAATTATAGTTTTATTCATATAATTACCGTTGGGGTTTCCTTACCCGTTATGTAGTTTTCTTTAGCAATATTTGCGTTTAACAGAACAATGAGGTAGATTGACCAGAGCCTATAATAGCTCATTGATTTCAAACATATTCTTGTAGCATGACAATCGAAATCCTACGGATGCAATAATCAATTCCAACACCCATCTTATTCAAATTGATGATCCTTAACTATAGGGCACATTCTAGCTAGATTTCCATGAGCATGGCACACCCAACATCTAAATTGAATAGCATCATAATCTAGCTATTGGTGCAAGATAAAATCTCTTATTTTTAGGTCTATCTCTATTGGAAGAGGTTTATTGAGGTCCATTTCTACACAAACCCTAGCAAACATTGTTGATCTTCCTAAAATAGTTTCTCTTGATCTACCTTGATAATGACCTAGTAAGTTGCCTATTACCTCGAGTACATCCTCTTTCTAAAATTCAAGGGGAAGGGTAAATAATATTACCCATATTGGTATCATAGTCTATTCCACCCTCGGGTCAAATCCCATATTCCATGGTTGTAGGAATAGTCTCGTTGGCCCATGATGATACGACCCTCCCTCAAATACCTTTTTCGATCTGTCAGTGATGTGAACTCTACAAAAAATACCCATTTGGGAGAGTTAGAATTTTGTATTCTCCTTCCATATGCCATTGTTTCCTTATCCACATGTGAAGGAAGTGCACATATGGTTTGAAACCCATAAATTTTCCTATTAGGTTGTGTTGTCTTATAAACTATATCCTTAGCTATTTCCAATACTACTATTTTCTTTGCTTGTGGTAAACAACCATTCACCCTTCTGGATAGAGAATCCTTCTTTTTTCGTTTCCCCATGGTGTTTGTGATTATCCTTGCCTTTGTTTGACAGTCATTGAAGCTATCTTGGGTACCACATAGCTTCTCCCGATATGAGATTCCTTATTTTTGAGGATTTGGTAGTGAAGTACCTATCCTTAGCTATTTCCAATACTACTATTTCCTTTGCTTGTGGTAAAAAACCATTCGCCCTTCTCGATAGAGAATCCTTATTTTTTTGCTTTCCCATGGTGTTTATGATTATTCTTGCCTTTGTTTGATAGTCATTGAAGCTATCTTGGGTACCACATAGCTTATCCTGATATGAGATTCCTTATTTTGGAGGATTTGGTAGTGAAGTACTTATGTCCCCCATTCTTGGTTGTGATCCGTACTATTGAAAGACTCTCCAGCAATATCGATCCTCTATGATGGTGTTTTTTGCATGAAAATATTCTCTAGACCTCTACCCTAGCCTCTAAAATCATAGTTCGATTCCTCAAACCTCCAGGTTTTGATACCTCTCAAAATACCATTCCATACTTAGGTTTTGTTGTTTAGTAAGAAAACAAGAATAAATCTAGATACTAAATCTAACAAAAACATAATCATTAAGCATGCAAAATATACTAGAAATGAAGCAACATATAAGGAAGTAAAAATAAATTGAAACGAATTTAACTACAAAAACATAGATAATCCAAATAGTAATCTAAAGTTACATCTCCCAATAATTAATCAATTATTACATATAAGTAAGCATGTTAAATCCTCCATAATCTTAAATAATAATATATTACATCAATTTCATTAGGGAAATATCCCCACAAATAATCTATTTGAGCATAAGTAAATCATTTTAAGTAGAGTCAACTAACACATTGGTTCCAATTACCTCCTTTGTCCTCCTCCGCTTCCATCGATCATTTGAGGATACTAGGGGATCAGGGTACTCATGGTTCCATGATAGATATGCTTCTAAATGCATCTACTATGCTTATTGCCAAATTGCAACTATACAAATCAAATCAAAGTATCTAACCATCTACTACATAGTTAACATTTTAAAACCACTGTTTTCATTTCTCCTCTCATTATTCCATGAGATTCCTTCAAAAAATACAACTATATCATAGGTCTAACTTTAATCAATTCCTTTCCAACCCTTATTCAACAAATTAAAGTCTTGTACCTTTAATTCCCAAATAGTTAGGTTCCTTTACTTTCACTAATTAAAGCCCATAACTTTAACTAACAAAAATAAATCATAATCCTTTTACTTTTGTTAATTAAAATCCCATATCTTTAATTAAAAAAAATAAACCAAAATCCTTTTACTTTCACTAATTAAAGCCCCATATCTTTAATTAACAAAAATAAACCAAAATCCTTTTACTTTCACTAATTAAAGCCCCATATCTTTAATTAACAAAAATAAACTAAAATCCTTTTACTTTCACTAATTAAAGCCTCATATCTTTAATTAACAAAAATAAACCAAAATCCTTTTACTTTCACTAATTAAAGCTCCATATATTTAATTAACAAAAATAAACCAAAATATTTTTACTTTCACTAATTAAAACCCCGTATCTTTAATTAACAAAAATAAACCAAAATCCTTTTACCTTCACTAATTAAAGCCCCATATCTTTAATTAAAAAATATAAACCAAAATCTTTTTCCTTCATTTTATAAATTAAAGTCCCATACCCTTAATTTACAAAACAATCCTTTCATTGATTTACTAAATTAAAGCTTCACTACTTCAATTTAAAAATAAACCAATTTTATTTCATTTCATTTTATTAATTAAAGTTCCCTACCTTCTAATTAATAAAATAAAAGAAATCTTACCTTACATAAATAATGGAATAAACTTTAATCACAAACTATATTGCTGCCAATAACATATACAAGTCATACGACTGTCAGGTATTTTGTTACACATAAAAATAGTCATTTACCCAACAAGGGATATTTAGGTCTTCATACAAAGCAACCAACCCCTAGGTCAAACGCCTATGAAGACCCATGAATAGACTCGTAGATACCAACCCAGTGGTCAACTGACCAAGGTAGGATTTATAGCTAAACAGAAATTCTATCACAAACATGATAACAAGGGTGAGCAATACTAATTGGGGGGTTTTGATAGAGACTTTCTTCTTTCTATAGCAAACCCTCGGGGCTCTGCGGGGATGGCAACAGTTTCTGGAGGAGGTATGAAAAACTGGAGGAATGTAGTGATGGCATCAGGTCCATCATAGAGCGTGCATGCTAGTGCTGGTATTTCATTTAAAAATGATTGGAAGGAACAGGATTTCCCATTGCATGCCAAGAATCGCTTGTTAAATAACAATGGATGTTTGGAACGATGTGAAGCTAGGCCGATTCTAGTGGTTCAACCAGACTCGGTGGCAGAAGATGTGGAGTATTTAACCAAACATTCGCTTATTGGTAAATTTATGGGCATCCGAATTTCTCTTCCCTTTGTGGAGGCTTGGGTTAGGAAGACTTGGAACCTTGAAGGTGATGTGGAGGTGATGCTGAGTGCAAACAACTATTTTATGGTGGTTTTTTCTTGTCTTGCGGATTGTAACAAAACATTTGAATGAGGTCCCTATTTCTGTAACCAAGCGGGACTCTTTCTTAAACCCTTGCATGTGGGTTTCAACCCATCAGAGGAGCAACCGTCACGGGTTTCGGTGTGGGTTCGGCTTCCGTGGCTCCCATTGGAATTTTGGAGAAATGACATCTTGCATATGATTTCCCTTCTACTTGGGAAGTCGGTTGGACCGTCACAACAGACGCTGGATAAAAAGGTAATCTTTGTTTCCCGTATCTGTGTTGAAATTGATTTAAACAATCCTATTCCAGATTCTATTGAAATACAGTTCGGATCAACCACATGGGTTCAAAAAATTGACTATGAAGCTCTTCCATTTCATTGCTAGATTTGCCATGAATATGGCCACTTACAAAGAACATGCCCTAAGTTTGTCTTGCCTGTGGCTTCAAATATTGGGCCCTCTCGAGCTGTACAAAATATGGATAAAGGAAAAGCCCCGATAAAGGAGGGGGATCAGGATAAGGAAGGCTTTGTTACGGTAAAACCTTGAAACAAAGGAAGAAAGGCAAAAAGAGACATTAAGGATAACCAGCCAGATGCTCAGCTCAATCATTTTGAAATTCTAGAGAACCTTGATCAGTGCGTGGAGATACCTAAAACATCGCTACCTGTTATAGATATAACAGGACCAAATCAGTTGTCTCTTCATGAGGTGGAACCAAGGGAATCAGATATAGGGGGTTTAAATGAAGAACAGAGGGCTTTGGTTCCGAGTATAGGTGATATGGTTGGCCCTAGCCCTGGAAGTGAAGTTATCTTAGAAAATGGCACAGATTTAGATATGCCCTCTCCTACCCAGGCACTGATGCAGTCATCCATGGACTGTAAAACTCCTACGGTGCTGGGATTGCAAGCATAAAATAATTAAAAAAAATGCTTCAGATAAGAATATGAAGGTGGGTCGGAAGAAATACCAGGATAAAATTAAGTTAATGGGGGAGACTTTGGTAGAGTCAGGTTTGGTGAGAACATTGGATTCCCATTTTTATAACCCCCAAAAATGATTATACTTTCATGGAATGTAAGGGGGTTGAATAGCATCCCCAGACAAAAAGTTGTTCATGATTTGATTTGTGTTCATTCTTCGGATGTGGTTTTTATTCAGGAGACTAAATTAGCTATTGATAGTTTGTTCAATATTGCTCCCAAGTTGTGGAGAAAGGGGCAATGTCAGTGTATTGGTGCATGTGGACATGCTGGAATTGGTGGTGTTGGGAGAGATTCTGCTGGCGTGGTCAGTTTTTTCTTTTCCATTTATAAAGGTGTTCACTCCAACAATCTTATGGAAGCTCTGGCGATACTTGAGGCCTTGCAAAGGAGGTTTTCTCTTGGCTGGCATAGGATTCTTTGCGATTCTAACTCTCAAATTTTGGTTAATCTTTTAAACAACAAAAGAGTGGAGGATGTTAATTGGCAGTTGGCCTCTGTGACCATTCAGATTCTTAGAATGAGTGAAGAGTTCGAATTTATATCCTTTGTGCACATTCCAAGGGAATGGAATGGGGTTGTTGATTACCTGGCCAAAAGGGCTTCTAAGCTATTGGATACTCAGAGTATTGATAACTAGGAGAGTCTCCCGTCTAGGGATTCTCAACACCTACGGGAGTTGATCCATAAGGATGTTCAAACTTAATGTGGTTTGTTTTTTTTGGTTTTCTTTGGGAGTTGACCTTGTCTGGTGATTTAGCCTGTCTTGTTGCTTATTTGAGTCCTGGTTGGGGGCTCAGATGTACTTTGTAATCCAGACTTTTTATCAATAAATTTTTACCCCTTTATTTAAAAAAAAATGGTGAGCAATACCAGAGTGACCACTACCCAAGTGGTGCTTGTGAATTCACGATAGTGGTCCACTATAGTAGTTAATCCTATAGTCTACCTACATAGGGTAATGTTGACTCATAGGTAATATAGCAAAGGAAATTCTACCACTTCGTCTATCAATTGACATGAACAACACAGTCCCCTCCCTACGATGAGCGAGGGCCGACTAATCAAGCAAACACCACTCCAGATACTTAAAGAAATTAAAAGCAATGAAGATTGGGTTTTAGTCTCGAAGCACTCACACAACACCCTCGAGGCATTACCATAGTCACAGCCAGGGTCAATACGTGATAACCTTGGCATAGACCACAACTATATTACCATGTATGTAGCTCTAGGCTAACCAAGAGATAGAGTCTCGACTCTACTAGATAGGGGTGATCCATTTAATACTCAAAGAAGTATCCTAAAAATATGACGCACAATAGTGCTCTTGAGCAAAGGAAGTATGACGTAGGGAAATCAAAAAAAAGTTTCACTTCCTTCTAGTCAAGGGTGAGCATCTTACGATGATAACAACAAACATCAACTAAAGCAACATAGATCCAACCTATGAGTCCTTCGTTGAGTTCTTTCTTACCTTCAGATGTCACCTTTGCCAATCTGGCTTGCTGGCTTGATTTTTCCTTCAAAAGTATTCTTTATCTACCATCCTTCATGAGTGATTAACCCTCTTCCCTTACTTCAACTCACCCTTAAACTGCAAGAAATTTTCTTTCCTTCATCTTCAATCTTGTCCTCCATCAATTTTCTAACTGCCAACATTGAATTTTACCTTATCCCCCAAATATTGGTGATCGAGCTCTTCTTGTTCACATATCCTATATCAACCACCTTTCTGATTGCCATTACTCTCTCATCCACTCCATGGTAAAAATGATCCTTTTGGGTTTTAAAAGTATTCTTCCCATTTACCAAAATTTTACCATAAAGGAGTTGATGATGAGAAGGTTATCTTCTTAGAACCTTATTTATTTTATATAAAAATATTATTACATAAAATAAATTCAAGTTATCTATATACATATATAAAGAATAGCTTCGAATCATTTATTCGAAATAAATTTCTTTTATTGCTTAAAATGATGTTTCTCCAAAGTCTTATAAATAGAAGTTCCATCATTAAATAAAGTTCCCACTAATGAAAATCTATTATTATTTAAAATAAACCAACTATTATTTTAAAAAATGAAGCTCTATTATCACTTAAAAATAAATCAACTATTATTTTAAAAATGAAGCTCTATTATCATTTTAAAATAAATAAAGCAACTATTTATTTATAAATGAAATTCCTTTATCATTTAAAATAAAACAACTATTTATTTATAAATGAAATTCCTTTATCATTTAAAATAAAACAACTATTTATTTATAAATTAAATTCCTTTATCATTTAAAATAAAACAACTATTTATTTATAAATGAAATTCCTTTATCATTTTAAAAAATACAACTAATTATTTATAAATGAAATTCCTTTATCATTTAAAATAAAACTTCTATTATTCGTAAAATAGAGAGTAAGAGATTTTAAGCAAACAAGAAGTTTTCAAAGGCAATCAAATTATGCATGTTTTTATTTTCCAAACCACCAATGCAGATAGTGATGAAGTAAAAGATAAATCAAACGTATGCAATAGACAAAGAGGGAGTCTTTCCATCAACTCAGTCACCTGTCTCAGCTCGAGAATTTACAATAGCTACTAGGCTATCAACTTGAGGCTCAAGGTGACTAGCTATTGATGATTATCCCATACCGAATGCATGCCTATATGAAGATATCTATCCATGATACCCTCGGGTTATCGTAATCACCATTTTCTCAATCTCAAGTACCCCTATTTTTGGTGGATGATTCTACTTCCTTCACCTATGAGTGTACCTAATCCTGCATACTTGACAATATGTTAGCAATATAATGCCCTTCTAAATCAAATAAACATCACACAGTTGGTTCAATTGCTCAAATTAGGTATTAAAGTATCATATATTAATACATTGTTTCTTTGTGCTAAAAATCCTGCCAGGGTGGGTCATGATAGAATAAGGTAATCATTTGTTGGGTTCTAGATCTCCAAAATGCTAGAGATACTCATGATTTGCCAAAGCTATAGTGAATTCTCACTATATTTAGAATCTAGTACCCTTTCTTAGTAAAAATTAACAAAGTGCAAGGAAGCTAAAGTGCAAAACAACTAAGGCTCAAAGGGAAGGAAGCTAGGTATACCTATGATTTTATAGTATCTAGATATCATGATCCAATAATATTTAACCAAAACTTTGAGTAGGATCCAAGGTAAAGTCCATTGCAAAGAAGTTCCAATCAAACCATGGAATGTGCAAAAGAAAAAAAAATCAATATTTTGACTAAAGTTCAAAGAATGATTGTGTGCAAAAGGGTAATAAGAAGACCCCCTAGATAGGCTACCTTCGTCACCTAGGTATATTATCCCAAATGGGTTATTGTCACATTGAAGATATCAGCATGGAAACTGCCAAGAAGTGACTTCAAACATAATGACATTAATTGCAAGAGATCATCATGACTGATCTTCAAAGATTTTTGATATGGGTAGATGGTGTGAATCATTGAAGGATTTGCTTCTATAAGAACTAGTGCCCTATAGCATTAATGACTCTAAATATAGAGGCCTTGAAATTATCCACAGTTAATGCAATGGATCTTGGGTACAATTTTGAAAAGGGCACTTTGACTTTTGGGAGGAAAAACTTTCTCAATTTTATCTATAAGTAGCAATATTTTCTCCATTATAAAGGATTGAAATTTGCTTATTTGTGCCTAGTGTTTGACCTTGTATGCAATTTTCTTTCATTGCTTTTTTGTGTAATAGTTTATCTCAAGCCTTGAGTCATTTTTTCAATTAGTTTTTGAGCCTTTTCCCTCTGGCATGACTATAAGTGGACCGTGATATATTTGTGTGTGTGTGAAGTTGTGGTTATTCAAATTTTTTTCCTAGCTCTTATGTGTATACAATGTTCATGAATCTTCATGCTAGATCATTTGTTCACTAATTCCACTATTATGCAGAAGGGCCTTAAGATCTTTGCACATTGCCTCCTATAGCATAGATTTTTACTCTTCTATCATTTGTTTTCCACCCATCTCTCTCTCTCTCTCTCTCTCTCTCTCTCTCTCTCTCTCTCTCTCTCTCTTTAATTTTTCTTATGAAATGAAATTATATTAGGCTAGTCTTAGGAATGTAAGCTCTAGGATTGCATGTTAATAAGGAGCTAGCCTTGTAGAAAACCTTAGAGGTTGTTCTTAGAGTTTCATTTTGCTCTCTTGGTACTTCTATACTATATACTCCATGTGAGGCATGAGTGTCAAGTGCATCTAGCTACGACAATGGGTGATCATGGCATTTAGATATGATAATAGAATCATTGACACAATAGTCATGTGAGTGTTGTTAGCTATTATTTACACCCATTATAGAAATCACATTGTTAATGTTGTTACTCTATATTAGGTAATGGAATATATATTTAAATAGGCTTCTGATCAATAAAAATACCATTGAAGCATTCTCATTTTTTACATTTGGTATCAAAGCACATTGTAATGGAAAAGCAAGATTATCTATTGAAGGGATGGCAAGGACATCCTCCCGTCCTACTCGATGGTGAAAAATTAAGATCTTATTTCTTGTAGCCTACCAGCAAACAAGTGTACCTAGTGGCACACTCGTAGGTCTCTTCCTTGCTAAACTACACACTAATTAGTAACTTCTAGAAGTAATAGCTAAAGGGAGATGGTGCATGCCAATTTGTGAATTGTTGTGAATATTACCAACATCTTCGTTGTGTAATTATGAAGGTTATTTTTATTTTTATAAGGTGTTTCAAGAGAGTTTTTGACTATTAGTGATATTTTCTATGGAAGCTTTATGATCTAATGGGTTTTGGCATAGTGATTCAATTGGAATGCAATTTTGGGATCAAATCTAGAGTTGTTATACAAAAGGATGAATTTATCGATGGATACCAAAGGTCGTAAGAAGAAGTCTAACAATAATTATCCCAATATGAGACTCCATTGATCTACAATATTAAAGAGGTTTGACCACACAATGATATTGACATTTTTGCTTTATTGCTTACTCAAACTACAATAGTATGAAGAGAAGAAGAAGTGAACTAGAAGAAAAACTAGTTGTCAAAGAATAGTAATGCTTTGAAAGAGAATAGAAGGATTGACTCTTTGGAGTAGTGTCAGAAATCTTGCTTGCATATTTGGTGGCATTGAATTCCATGTTGAGTTTCTCCATCAGGAGCAATTCCTCTATCCCTACTAGCTCCACCAACTATTTGGCTAATGATATCACGTAGCATCCTGAGACAAGGCTTGACAATGTGGAATTGGCCTAAAAATTTGAAGAAGCAACATCTTAGAGGTATCAGGTAGTAGTATGTCTATGAAATATGATTGGAGTCATTATGTCCAAGGATTTACCCAATGAATTATCAGAGGATTTTTACCTCAATCTATGCAATGAACACATTCTTTGCAATGTTATTAACAAGGTCAATCCTAGCTTTGCTCCAAAGGTGGTGGATAATCTAGCTTCTTTGATACCTCATCCCGATATGTTGGCTCTTTCTATGAATCAGTACTTAAATAATGTAAGGAACTTCCTTGTTATAGTTCAAGAAATGATTCTAAAAACCTTTGAAGCATCTAATTTAGAAAAGGTAGGTTCATCCATAAAAGTTATGGATTGCATTCTTGCCTTGAAGTCCTACTGGTATTGGAAATAGATAGGTAGAACTAGTTGTTGGAAATTCAAAGGCAACTTGAAGCCTACCACCAATATAGGAAAACCCTAGATTAAGTTAGCAAAAAATTTTGATCCATTTACTCATTTTGTGCTAAATAACAATCATGCCTCTACAAACTAAAATAGACTACTAAATCAATGTGGTCTTAAATTGCCAAAGGTTTCTAATGTCAATGGAATATATTCTTCATCTCAAGCACTTAATAAGCTCATTCTTGCAATTCTTTCAGACAAAAATCCATACTAAGTTCCTACACTTGTAGAATCAATGTTATCTAAATTAATGGAAGAGTTTGAGTGACATATAGCCACATAAGGTGAGTTGTTTACAATGGTTTAAAAGGATCTCATTGCATCTAAAAAATCATCTACAAAGTCAAAGGTTCTAGAAGCACTAGAAAAAACTTTAGGGAAGTATATGGTGAATGCTAACAAAGATTAGAAACAAAAAATTTATAGTGTTTGAGAAGAATAGAGTGAGATATCCTTGTATGATATTAATAACCCAACGTATAGATGTAGTGCATGATAAATTTCAATTAAAAAGGAGGGAGCACATAGAAATTAGTGATCTAAAAAATATTGCACCTAGAGTGCATGATTCATGATACCTGATACTCTTAAATATTATGTAAGTAAAGAGTTCACATTAATGGGGGAGGAAATATTATTCTTTTCTAATTTTTAATGTTGGTAAGCACCAAGCGACCAAAAATAGATAATGTTGAGTTAACAAGAGTAGTAAGGACCATTCATAGACACTGTTGATTGTATACATAAATGAAGGCCTATGCCACGCTCAAGGTGAATGGTTGAGTTTATCCCCTCACAAGATTATGTAAATTAGTAAGGCCTAATCTAACTGATTTTTTGTGATTGGTTGTATGTACCCCCAATGATAATGTTGTGAATAGTAATGTCAATCCTTATTTGCAACTATGATTTTGGACAAAGTGTGTATCCCTATCCAATTGAGTTCTATGGCCTTGGATAGATGAGTTTGTCTCTATCTGTGGTTAAGTGTCTAGTGAGGCCATTCCCACTGAAGAAGCATAGTGAGATCATTCCCACTATTACTTATTGCAAATAGTTGAGTGTGTACTTGTTTGTACTCTAAGTGTACTTGATGAACTATTGAGTGTGTCTAAGTTCATTATATGGTTATTTGTATTGTTGTGAGTATCTTTACCCATGTTTGAATCATGATGTGATAAGAATGTTATGATTTTTTTATTTTTTTTAGATTACATTAGTGTGAGAAACCTCTACAACTAATGCTTAGGAGTGAGCAATCCCCTCCCAGCCATGACCCCTTATAAGAGTGAGAGCTAAACTTATCAATAGAGGATTAACACACAACCCCACACACATAGTGGTTTGAATCTTGGACATCTCAAAGAAGAGCCAAATGTCGAACCGTTGCGTTGTCCCCCTTAGAACTAATATATATATATATATATATATATATATATATATATATATATATATATATATATATAGAGTGAGCATACCCTCCCAGCCATGACCCCTTATAAGAGTGAGAGCTAAACTTATCAATAGAGGATTAACACACAACCCCACACACATAGTGGTTTGAATCTTGGACATCTCAAAGAAGAGCCAAATGTCGAACCGTTGCTTTGTCCCCCTTAGAACTAATATATATATATATATATATATATATATATATATATATATATATATATATATATATATATATATTTCAATGAGTTTACATAGGTTTTTATGAGGGATCCTAGTCCTCTCATACTCTGAATGAGGTTTAAACCTTGGACCTCTCAAAAAAAAAAAGAAGTCAGAATCCTTATCACTATAATAAACTTGTAACTATATGTTATGATTTATTACATCATTAATATGATAAATCATATTTAAAAACATAATTAAAACCACTCATACAAAAATCATGTGAGTATTATAAATTATGACTTCCATCAATTATGAAAATCATATTATTTATGTTGTTGCTCTATATTAAACAATATAATCTATATTTAAATAAGCTTCTATCAATAAAAATATCATCAAAGTATTCTAATTTTTAATAGTGATTTTTATAAGACCCCTTATCTGAACCTAATCAACTTATATATATAATTAAATAAGGTTTAACTAAAGGCGGTGGAGGAGTAAGTCAAGGTTTCCATAGGTACCTAGTCGCGTCTCGAACCTTTTGATCCTGCTCAAATCCTGGCTTTCTACAGTTGATCACATGGCAATGTCCTTAAATAGACTTACATTTGGTATGCCTTTGGCCTCTCCGCGTTGAGGCCTTTGGCAATGTCCTTAAATAGACTTAGATTCGAAGTTCCTAACAAAATAAATAATTAAAAAAAAAAAAAGTCAAGCATGAGACAAGTTCGGTAGGACGGCATGAAAATCATGTTTTTTCCCTTCCGTTTTTAGCGAGGAGATCCATAAAACGGCCATTCAAAACTAGGTAGGTACTGCGAATCCTATCGTCAGATCCACAAATTCGAAGGAAGAAGAAGAAGATAGAAAATAGAAGGTAGATTTGTGGATCGTGATCGACATGCCGCGGGGAACTCTGGAGGTGCTTCTCGTCAATGCCCAGGGCCTTGAAAATGTTGATTTTCTCTGTAAGTCTGTCTGATCGCAATCATCGATGCCTGTTATATTTTCGATATTTTTTTTTTTTGCTATTCAGATTTTATCAATGAAATCGAGATGGGTTTGTGCATGCAGTTGAGATGGATCCTTATGTCATCCTAAAATGCCGCACCCAGGAGCACAAGAGCCGTGTTGCATACCGTTCGTCTTTTTCTTTCATCTCATTTAATTTCTAAATCTCTTTTTCAATATCTATAGTTGTAGGTTTATAATTTTGACAGATGGATGATATATACGATGCTGCTCAGGTGAAGGCAGCAATCCTGAATGGAATGAGACCTTTGTGTTCAATATATCAGAAGGGACTTCTGATCTGACACTCAAAATAATGGATAAGGACAAATTAAGCGCCGATGACTTCGTTGGAGAATCAAAGTAAGTATAGAATGTTATTGGTGGGTTTTGGTTTAAATTATATTAGGCTTGGACAAGTGTGTGAGAGGTAGGTGTGGTAGCTTTGTGTTAAATTTCTTATTGATAAATATAGCTTTCAACTTTAAGAAGGGTAGGAGGAGATTGCTCAGCCTTGAAAGTTATTAATAGAAGTTTCTCACAATAACCAGATCCAAAAAAAAATCAAATCTAAAAAAAATATAAAATGTTACCCATTTTCTTATATAATCTGATCGATAACTTCTGAAATATAATAGGGTTTGAAAGTTCCCACTGTGAAAAGGAGAATAGAGTTCAATTTATGCATACATCTTGTTCACAGTAAAATTTTGATCTATATAAGAGAATTTGTATTGGTCTTGAGGTCTTAGATGATATAAGAAGAATATTTTTTATCCACTTCAACCCTGATCAGGAACTTGGACTTCAAAAAAGTTCCAAGGTTAGGTTTCTACAGTTAAACTATTTAAACTGTACCTAACACAGCAGTCTTTTATTATAAAATTATTTAAATAATACAATTTTTCAATTTTATATAATTAAGTATAATATATTGCCTTGCACAGTATTCCACTGGAGGGAGTTTTCATGGCAGGGAGCGTACCTTCAAGCGCTTACAACGTTGTTCTTCAAGATAAAACATACTGTGGGCACATCAAAGTGGATCTCAAATTTACACCCAAGGTGGAACCCTCCCTACTTCCTTGCGTATCTAAGGCTATTCTCTTTCCCTATTTCGGATGTTATACAATTGTAAGGGGAAATAATGCTGAAATTTTGGTTTGTGGCGTTGCAGGAGGAGAGTGAGGAGGAGGAAAATGATGGGGGATGGAAAGAAGGAGCTTTGTAACTTACATCTACGCCTGTAACAATTGTTCCCAATTCTAATGTTGTCATGGTGGACTGATTACAGTTGCAGTATGAATAATTCCTCTTCATATTTTCCTGGGCTTTTCAGGTTGAGGTTGGAGATCATGTAGACTTTTTGCATATTGATAGCAAAATCCCATTTGGACATTATAAATTTAATTGCACCTTTTCAGTCAACATTTTGTAGGGAATATGGTGGTAGTTGCACATTTGATATTTTATGTATAGTTTGAACTTTGAATTAGATTGAACGGTGAAGATTTTATTACTTCAATTAGGAGGTTTTTCATGTCTATGAATTTGATAAAATTTGTAAGAGGTTTACTATATTAGATATATAAAATTAATACTTATATATTAAAAGCTTATAACTTAAGGCATAGAGCGAGGTAAATTTATTTATTTTTACCGAATATTAGGAATATAATCATTTTATCAATTTTAAGATTAAAATTATAGATTATATGGGATTATGTTATGGAAGTCAATTATATGTTTGTATATTTATTTATTTTTTTATTTTTGTACATTAGTTTTCATTTATATTAATATAAAGTATTTTTTTATTAGGATAAATTTTGGGTTTTTGAAAGTGTTTGAACATTTTTACAATTTTAGGTTGGTTTGTTTAGTCTTACCAACCAAAAAACCTCGTCTCTAAATGCTACAAGACAATTGAAACATTGAACTACCTTGTTTTAAAACTCTTTAGATTTACATTCATTACCAACCTATTTACATTCATATCTTTGAAGAGTCTCTAGAAAATGGAACCCTCAATAGACAAGACCATAGATCTCTGGAAAATGGGACACTTGGCAAACAAGACCATAGATATTCAGAAAATAGGAATCAATTCATGTATTTGAGATACTTCAAGTATACTATCCTATAATTCCTACCCCTTTTCTTTATGATGTGTTCAAATAACTTCATTTCTAGGATATAATAGAGATTTAATCATTATCTTCTTACTATCTAAGATTTGCAAAGGAAGTGGTTAAATCCAAATTTGAAAAGAGGTCAAAGCAATAGAGAAGAATGTCAAAATGCTTTTAAGAAGCTAGTCTATAGTTTTTATAAGGAAGAAAATAAAGCAGATGTGCTAATATTGCTAGTGGCAAAAAGGGATGTTCTGGTGTTGCTTTTATGCTCATAGTGAGGATGATCATGATGGTAAAACTTCATATGGACTTGTATCTATTCATTCAGCATGTTGGACATCCACTTCCTCCAAAGAGTGGTTTGTAGATCCAGGGTAATCCAATAAATGACTAAGCATTGTCATCTTTTTCATGACTATAACAGATAGCATTCCATTGAGCATGTGACTATTTGGGATGAATCCTCTTTATTGATGTAATTTTAAGGGTAATTTTGATTTTCTTTGAGTGAAGATATTTTGGTGTCTATAGACACCCCATCATATACTATGTTTTTATATGTTGTGTATTTCTTTTGAAAATAATATTATGTAATGTTTGATTCTATTTGTTTTTGAAAACTACTATGAAATTTAACATGGTATTAGAGTGGGTGTGAATCTTCAATATTCATTTACTTCTATTAACAACATATTTTCTTCTAGATTCTCTTGAGGTCAATTTTCATAGGGGCTTGTGGAGAAATTTTTTTAAAGCTAATGATGTAATATAAAGAAGGGATTTTTTTTTGAAAAATATTGCTTATATTAATACAAAAAAATCAAAGTACAAGACATTGCAGCAGATTACAAAAATATACTCAAGGACATCCAACCATCTGACTTGTCCTGAGCGGAGCAGTCTTTAAGATATTTGATTATAAGCCTCTTAAAGCCTCTACATTGGAATTGAATATCAATAACAACATTGGACACAATCCCAGAAGCAGGAATAGCTTCATATCGAAAAACTAAACTGCATCTTGTCTTTCAAATAGCATACAAAATCATTGCTCTGATAACAGTCCACATCCCCCTAAGATGTTGAGGGCAGCCAAAGGCATCTCCCAAGAGAACCAATTTCCAACTCCACCTATCACCTAGGATAGGATAATAAGTCCACTTCAATATTTTCCAAACATTCCTTACTACACTACAATCCCAAAATATATGTTTAATAGTTTCTTTTTTGCCACAACTACTACAGAGGTCTGAGATATTCATCCACCTTGCCAACCTTACCTTGCAATGGATACCTTGGAAAATAAGTAGCCAAAGAAAAACCTTGATCTGAGTAGATAATCTAAATTTCCAAATTTGCTTTAGCCTCTTCTTCCACTTCTTCTCTAGACAGACAATGTCCTAGTGTCTATTTAACAGGATATGCAAAGAAATCTTATGCAATAGATTTATGTAAATCTTAGTGGATTTTTAAGAAATGATGCTCCCCTAAAAGTTCCACCTCCAATCATGCTAGATAGGGCTAAGAAAACCACCATTTAACTTATATTGTTGTTCATAGGGAAGAAGAGAATGAGACTGAATAATAGCATCTCTATCAGAAGGTTTCAACTTAAACTTATTGCAAAGATCCTCCCACTTAATCCAATAAGCGGCTCCTGAATCCCACAAATCTACCCATTTCTTAATTCTCCTCTTAACCAACCTCTTGCATCTAAGATGACGAAGGTTCAGGGCATACACCCAATTGTCTTTCCATAACCAAATAGACCTATATGGAAGCACCCAAGCTCTACGCTCTTCCATATAGGCCCAATAAACCGTAGAGCCAATTGTCTTCCATGCCTCCTATATCCTCTTAATAAGGATACAACCCCATATTTTAAATTGAACAGGATGATCCATAATATCCTCAATATGAAAATCCTCCTTAACATAATCAACATGAAGACAGTTTTGAATTCTATATCTTAAGAGCCTTTGCAAAGGATCAACCTCTTCCAATGCTCTGACCACCTATTTGGTTGTCAACACCTTACCCTGCATCTGAATTTCCAAAAGACCAAGACCACCTTCCTCAGGAATAATGCAATAGTTCCAAGAGATAGAGGGCATTCTCTTGGAGCCATTGAAATTAGACCAAATAAAGCCTCTAATAAGCCTTTCCAATCTTCCAAACTAAGAAGCATTGGGTAGCCAACACGAAGAATAATAAAGATGACAAGCTTGTAATATTTTTCCAAAAATAATTATTCTCCTAGAAAAGGATAATTTTCCAACAATAGGGTTTTATTATCATAAGGGATGCTAGGATATTTTCCAATGAAGATTCTAATTTTGTGTTAGGAAATGAAGTCACTATGCAGTACAAGTAGCCAGGAAACACGATTACAACAGGTTCAAGTAAGCCAGATGTCTAGGCTGGCAGACGTTTGGACCTAACATCTGGGCTACCAGATGTCTGGGATGGCTGACATATAGGCTACCAAACATTGAGGTTGGAAGACATCTGGACCTGACGTCTAGGCTTCCAGACCTCTAGGCTAGCAGATGTCTAGGCCTGATGTCTAGGATGTCAAACATCTAGGTTGGTAGACGTTTGGGTCTGAAGTTTGGGTAGTAAGATGTCTAGGTTGGTAGACATCTATCCTGACATCAATCCAAGTAGAATTAAGAGGAGTGGACATCTAGGTAGATGATAGGAATGTGGAAGACGAATAATCTTGGGAGTGAAAACGAATAGTCTTTTGGAGGTTTTCGTTGGAAGAGGAAACAAATAGTTTGGAGTCTTCCTTTTGCTCTATAAAAGGGACTTGACCCCTTGCATATGTGAGAGAGGTTGTTGAAAATATTGAAAGATGTGGATGTAAATTTTGCTAAAAATAATAAAAGAGAAGTTGTCATTGCCCCATGGTTTTTCTTGCACATTGCAGGTTTCCATGTAAATATCTGTGTCACTTGTGTTACTGTTTCCATATTCTATATTTTTGTTATTGTGCTTCCTCTTGCAGGTGATAAATCTAGAGTTTTTCCTAACATCTAGCATCACTGCTAAGGTTTTATGCGAGTGGGAGCTGCAACAATGAAAAAAGGTGTAACCACATTTGAGATTGATAAATTTGATGGCAGGAACTTCACTCTATGGAAGATGAAGGTGGAGGATTTGCTAGTTCAAAATGACCAAGCTCAAGCCTTGGAAGGGGTCACGAATAAACCGAGCAGCATGAAAGATGAGGAGTGGACAATGCTTGATAGGAAGGTAGTTTCTACAATTCGTCTTTGCCTAGCAGAATCCATATTGTTCAATGTAACTGAAGAGAAGACTGTGAAATCCCTTTGGAAAAAGCTTGAAAAGTTGTATGAAATAAAATAAACAACTAATAAGGTTTTTTTGAAAAATTAGCTTTATAGATTGAGGATGAAGGAAATTTCATTCGTGATAGATCATTTGAATGATTTTAATACTCTTATCAGTAAATTAGTTTTAGTTAATGTGAATATGGAGGATGAGGATAAGGCTATCACCCTACTTTGTTCCCTCCCTAACACTTGGGATCATATGCTGATGACCATCAGTAATTCATCATCAAGAACTCTTAAATTTGATGATGTGGTAACCACTTTGTTGGCAGAAGAGTTGAGGTGAAAAATGTCTCTGGAACCCTCAATCAATGAAGCCCTATCTATGAGAGGTCGATCGTTCGAGGGGAGTAAACAACGTATAAAATAGTTCAGATCTAAGTCTAAAGGACGTAAGCAGAAAGGGAAGTGTTGGCATTGTGGGAAGCTAGGATACTCCAAGAAGGATTGTTGACAAATAAAGAATGGTGAAAAGCAAAATTAGCCATCAGCTAAAGCTAGTGCAGCAGATTCAGGAGAGACGACAACATGTGAAACCTTCTGTATTAGTAACAGTAGATCGGTTTTATATACCTAGGTTTTAGACTCAGGTGCATCCTTCCACATGTCTCACCACAGAGACTAGTTTGACAAATATCAACCATACTTAGGTGGAAAGGTCTATTTGGGTGATGATAATCCTTTAGAAATTGTGAGAAGAGGGGATATAAGGATCAGGTTGGATGATGGTAGAGAAATGATGTTATGTGATGTGCGACATGTGCCCGACTTGAGGAAGAATTTACTCTCAATAAAAATTATGGATAAGGTAGGGTATTCTCTCTCCTTCTGTAACAATTACTGCAAGATTACTAGAGGATCTCTTGTAGTAGCAAAGGGAGAATATTATGGAACTTTATACCGTTTATACGGTGATACGGTGACAAACCATGTAGCAGCAACAACTTCTATTCAGAATGCAATAATACTATGGCATCAATACCTAGGCCATATGAGTGAAAAAGGCCTAAAAATTATGCATGACAGAGGTATGCTTTTTGGGATTAAGTCTTGCAATTTAGACTTATGTGACCACTATATTTTTGGTAAATATAAGAGGGTTCAGTTTACTGCAAGTCCTGGTAAGAGTTCCAATTTTTTGCAACTTATACATTCGGATATATTTGGACCAGTCTCCACTCAGTATTTGAATGGCACCATATATTTTTTGACTTTTATAGATGATTATTCTAGGAGAGTGTGGGTTTATTTTCTGAAGAAGAAGTCAAAAGCTTTGCAAAAATTTAAGGATTTCAAAGCACGGATAGAAAAGAGTCTGGGTAAGTCAATTTTATGTCTCAGGTCAGATAATGGGGGTGAATATTGCTCCAAGGAATTTGATAAATTTTGTATGCATGAAGGTATTAAGCACCATAATAATGTACCTTACACTCCATAACAAAATGGTGTGGCTGAGTAGATGAATCACACAATCATGGAACGTGCAAGAAGCATGCTTAGCGTAACCATGTTGGAGAAAAAGTTATGGGCGAAGGTTGTTAATACAATTGTTTATCTTATTAACAGGTTACCTACAGTTTCATTGGATGGACATATTCCAAAGGCGATTCAGTGTTGTAAGCCAATTGATTACTTTCATTTGCACACTTTTGGTTGTGACACGTTTGCCCATGTACCCAAATAAAAAAGGTCCAAGCTTGACCCAAAGTCAATAGAATGTGTTTTTCTCAGCTATGGAGATATAGTGAAGGGGGTATAGACTTTGGGATCCTACTGCCCACAAGGTAATTATTAGTCAAGATGTAATTGTTGATGAAAAATCTATGCAAAGGAAGGAGGTACAGCAAAATCCTCATGTTGTACTTGTTGAAGTAGAATTTAGTGAGGATGAACATGCTGAAGTTTTTGATTAGCATGCAGAACAACAAGTAGAACAAGAAGTAGAGCAGCCACAACGGTCACAAGACCAAGAGCTAAAACCGATAGATCATTGGATTAGAAGATCTACACGTCCACAAAAGTTTTCAAAAATGTATTCTCATGTGTATCAGTCCTATTTTGCTTTGTTAATTGATGATGGTGAACCTAGTTCATTTTAGGAAGCTAGAGAGTCTGAAAATGCATAAAAGTGGAGGAAATCCATGGAGGAGGAAATCAAGGCACTTCGCAAGAATAAAACTTGGGAACTTGTGGATCTCCCACCTCGAAGAAATACTATTGGAAACAAGTGGGTGTACAAAGTGAAGAAGAACAACGATGGGTTGTTGGAATGCTATAAAGCTCACTTGGTGGCAAAGGGCTATGTGTAGAAGTCAGGTGTTGACTTTAATAAAATTTTCTCTCCAGTTGTGAAAATGACTACTATTAGATATCTACTTGCACTTGTAGCTACATAGGATTTGGAACTAGAGCAGCTTGATGTAAAGAATGCTTTATTGTATGGTGATCTCAAGGAAGAGATATTTATGGATCAACCTGAGGGCTATGAAGAAAGATGCAAAGAGCATTTGGTTTACATATTGAATAAATCACTGTACGGGTTGAAAAGGGTGCCAAGGATGTGGTATAGGAAATTTGACACCTTCATGAAGAGCCAAGGTTTCAACAAGAGTGAAGCTTACCATTATGCATACTATAAGAGGTTTGACAATGGCATTTTTATTATTTTGCTATTGTATGTTGATGATATGTTGGTTGCAGGTCCCAACATGAAGAAAATCATTGATCTTAAGGCTCAGTTGGCTAGGATATTTGAAATGAAGGATTTAGGAGCAGCAAACCAAATTTTAGGGATGAAGATACACAAGGATAGAAAAGGAAGAAATATTTGGTTAAGTCAAAATTCATATGTGGAAAATATTCTGCAACGCTTCAATATGCAGAATGCTAAACCATTTAGTACCCCACTTCTTGCATACTTAAATTTATATTCTAATAAGTGTCCTAGAACGAAATTAGATAATACAAGCATATCTCGTGTATCGTATTCATCAGTAGTAGGAAGCCTCATGTATGCCATGGTGAGCACCAGATCGGATATTGCCCAAGCAGTGAAAGTAGTCAGTCAATACATGGCAAATCTTGGTAAGGAGAATTGGAATGCGATGAAGTGGATATTCAGATATTTAAGAGCCACCTCAGATGTTGCCATTTACTTTGGATTGGAAGATTTGCAAGTTACAGGTTTTGTGGATTTTTATTATGGTGGAGATAGAGATGGGAGAAAATCCACTACATGATATACTTTCACTCTTGCTGGAGGAGCGGTGAGTTGGGATTCTAAGTTGCAATTTGTTGTGGCTTTATCAACCACTGAATCAGAATACATTGTAGCAACTCATGACATCAAAGAGGCAATTTGGCTAGAGAAATTTTTGGGTGACTTCAAGGTAATGCAAGAGAAAATTACGTTGCATTATGATAGCAAGAGTGCTATTTAGCTAGTGAAGAATCCAACATTCCATGATTGCATGAAACACATTGATTTCAAGCACCACTTTATCAAAAATATGATGGAAGAAGGTAGGATCCTATTGTAGAAAATTGACACTGAAGTGAATCTTGCAGATATGCTTACAAAGCCGATCAAGGTAGAGAAGTTTGAATGGTGCAGAACTTCTCTAGGCTTGCTAAAAAATAATAAGGGTAGCATTGGGCAATTGTTACTGGATGAAGATCTTTGGCAGAATAATTCCTGAATATTGACTTCAAGTGGGATAATGTCAGGAAGTGAAGCCACTATGCAGTACAGCAGCCAGGAAACAGGATTGCAGTAGGTTCAAGCAAGCCGGACATCTAGGCTAGCATACATCTAGGCCTAACATCTAGACTACCAGACATCTAGGCTGGCAGACATCTGGGCCTGACATCTAGACTGCCATATGTCTGGGCCTGACATCTAGGATGCCATAAGTCTAGGCTAGCAGACGTTTGGACCTGACGTATAGGCCTGATGTCTAGGCTGGTAGACGTCTGGTCCTGACGTTTACTCAGCCAAACATCTAGGCTGGTAGACGTCTAGCCTGACATCAAGCCAAGTAGATGTCATAGGAGTGGACGTCTAGGTAGATGACAGGTTCATGAAAGATGAACAATCTTGGGAACGAAAATGAACAGTCTTTTGGAGGCTTTCATTGGAAGAGGAAACAAACAGTTTGGAGTCTTCCTTCTGCTATATAAAAGGGAATTGAACCCTTACATATGTGAGAGAGGTTTTTGAAAACGTTGAAAGACATGGATGTAAATTTTGCTGAAAATAATAAAAGAGAAGTTGTCATTGCCTCGTGGTTTTTCCTGCACATTACATATTTCCATGTAAATCTCTGTGTCACTTGTGTTACTATTTCTTTGTTCTATATTTTTGTTATTTTTCTTCCTCTTGGAAGTGATAAATTTGGAGTTTTTCCTAATATTTTGAACCTCCCTCCTATATTTTTACTAATTAAATAAACACACCCTATGCTTACACAATGATGAAATGGCACCAGTTGATGTCATGGTACCTTTTTCCTCCCTTAGTAATGATGTGGAACAATTCTCAAGGCAACACTTGGTGGTTTGTACAACTAAGTTTGTATATGAATGCATTCTAAGGTAACATGTGGTAGTTGATATGGTGGTCTATATAGATGACTTGGTAGGTAGTGCATGAATCCTAATATGACACATGGTAGTTGAGGTGGCAATCCAAGATGGTGATATAGGCCAACACATAGTAGTTAGAGTGGAATGTACTTTGAGGTAACACATGGTGATTTTTGATTGGGTCAATAATAGGTGTCAATAATCCCTTTTACTTTAGTTTATCAATCATGTGTTGGCATCCAATGGTTGATGCACTAAAATTATAGATGGTACTTTGGTATAGGATTTCTAAGTTTTCTAAGTAAAAATAAACTCATGGAAGATCAAAAATTTTCAAAATTAAAATAGCATGCATAAAAACAACACTACTTATAGGAAAATAAAGAAATAGATTGCAACTAGTCTACAAGAAATAAAACAATATTCAATTTAATTCAAAATATTTTATCTAACTAAATTCTTTGCATTAAGTAATTTCTTTGAAACTGTGCAAGAAAGTATAGAATTAAAACATTCATATTAAAACACACTTAAACATTAAATATATTAAATCAAAAAGTAGAAAAAAACCACTTTATTAGAGTGAGAGAGTGGACCCTTGCTCCTTGGTTGATAAAAAGGAAAAACTAATTCATAATTAAACTATTCTAGCTCATTAACATAAAGATATGAAAGTATACTCTTTATTACAATAATAGAATGCTCAAATTATAGTCTACAATAGTCTTCAATCCAAAAATCATCTCATGTCCAACACCTTGACTTTCGTCAAGGGTGCATATTTATAATGAAGTTCTCAATCTATGTTTGCGATACCTACAAAAAGGTAAGGTTGCCATCCTAGGAAGCAAGATCCTAAAAACATCATCTTCATACATCATATTCATAACAATTATTCTCAAATTATCCTATAGTCATTAATATGGTTTAAACAAATACTTGACCGCAATTACTCTTTGGTCAACGTCAAGAGAAGCAACAACAATGCAATACTGGAATAGTATTCCTTAGAGTGGAAAGAGGAAACTACCTCTATTCTCAATAATGGTGGCCTTATTATGGGTAAATTCCAAATCTAGAAAATCCACGAACATGTTCATCAAGGTATTGTCCATTATGGACAACCTCTTACCAATAGTTGAGTTGAAATCCATGTTTGTTTATTATGGACTGTCTTTCCCATGCGATAGAGTATCCCCATGATCAATTATGTCAAATTCTTTCTCCTTTTCTATCACATCCTCATGTTAATAATTGTTATTTTGGAGTGTTGGAAATACTCTCTAACATGCTCAAGAATGTGTTCAAGAACCTATAGTTCAGAGTATTTTTATGCAATCCTAGAATATCAGTCAAAACTACAATTAAAAACATAAAAATTATTCCAAACTAACTCATAAATACAATTCACCTGTTCATTCTCATTCAATCAAAATACTATGATAAATTATACAAAATATCCATGGTTAAAATTCACACATATTCTAAAAAAAATGTAAAATATCTTAAAGCATTGGTAAGATGAGGAAATATTAGGCATCACCATTCCCCCCTTCTTGAGTAATTTCATGTCCTCATACAATAGATCACTCCAAATTTTCACTCGAGTCTAATTCTTATACCATTTTAGGGGTGAATTTTTCATTTGAGCTACAATATTCCTTACCCTCCTTCATATCATGTACCCACGCTAAAATTACCATTTTTTTGGTATTCTTGTAGAATAATAATGAGGCATTGGATTAATAATGAGGGGGGTCTGAATCTCTTACCTATCTATCTAAACTTAAAAGTCTAGATGGTGGAGATGATTGATATGGCATGATGGTGGGACCAAATAAAATTGGTAGGTAAGATTGGTTCCTTCTTGCTCAACCTAGTTGGTAATTCCTCTCATCTCAAGCTATAGGCTACCTTGGCCTTTTCCAAGTGAGATTCTCAATACTCCTAAATTTCTCTAGCACATTCTTTCAATTAAACCTCATATTGGTTTCTAATATTTTCTTTGCTCATCAACTCAAGATGCCTAGTGATAATTGTAATAGCATTGGGATTTGGATTCCATGTCTACTTATTCCATGATTTTGTCTCTCCTATAAATCTACTTTTGCAACATAGATGAAAAAGCTTATAGATGGACATCCCCAACATAGATATTGGGGAAGAATGTGTAATCTCTAATTAATGCATAATTGTGAACAAAGAATTCACAAATCAAAATTTTTTGCTCTGTGGTGTTGCAACAATATACCTCCAAAACATCTTGAGGTATCTCCAAGGTGTGATTCAACCCTAAAAATAACCTTATTAACTTCCATCTATAAAATTTTTCTTGCAAGAATAAACTATACAGTCTCACTAGCTACCTACATTGTAGTATTTGTTCTGCAATTTTACACACTTCCTCATATATGGTCTACAATGTAGTGAGCTCTCTAATCAAAGTTTCATTTTTCCTTCCAAATCCTTGAGGGCTTATACCCTCTATTCCAAACAAGAGCATCTCCTTACCCACCATTAAATATGACATTATGGGCATCTAACTTAACTATATGTGGGGAATAACAACTACCAACTTTGAAGCCTCCATAGATTTGGTTTACCTCTTGATCCTATCATGTAATGGTGTTTCCAAAATGTGGTAGCAGTTTTCCATCAATATGCTATAATATATTTTGTTGTTATTATGGATCTCGTTTTATGCTATTTTTGGTGCCTCCCCTAAATACTCTATTCCAACTATTCATGTCATTCCTTATTATTCTAACCCATATCTCAATTTCTAAAGAATACTAATGATTAGAGGGTTTTCTATTTCTTCTGACTAGTTGTCCTATCCCATGAAGACTAGGGTTTCGAGATCTCCCAGGTGACCCTGTCACCTACTAATTTTATCCAAATACTCCATCATCTAGGTGGACTGGTTCTCTTTGTTCTAGAGTATCATCCTTACCCCCTTCAACTCTTCCCATTATTTTTGTAGTTTTATGCCAACATCTTCCAAAGCTAGGATTTTGTCCCCTATGTCACTGTTTTTATCTAGAATTACTACCTTCTACGGTATTTCATAAATTTCCACTCCACTTCTACCAATGTCTTTTGCCACCATTTTCTTATTTTTTCTTCATCTTTCCTATACTATGATAGACTTTTTTTCTTGTAGGTTGGTGTCTTGCTCTATCGTATTACTCCTCAATCTCCTTCACTTTTCTTATACCCTTGATGTTTCAAGGATAGGATCTGGTTGGTATATACCCTATTCACTCAATTCTATCTTATTTCATAGCCATATTTTGAGGTCACTAGTTGCAAGGTTCTACTAGGTTTTCTTTTCATTCATGCACTTGGCCCTTAGAAGTATGTGCAACCTATTATCCAAAAATATTTTCCATTAGTCTTTTCCATATTCCTACTAGAGGAACTATTGTTTGTAAATAATTTTGATGAAGCCATGGTGCTTAAGGGTACCTGCCTCATCCTAGACCTTCTTGGTCATGTCATGTAGGGAATAATGCAAGAAGTAAAGTGGATCTATCCTCAATTTGGACCTCCCAACTTCATCTCTTTAGTGATTCAAAATATTAAGGTGTTGTCTTGATTCTAGTGTAAATTATCCTTCACATATAAAATAACACATGACCCATAAGGCCACTTCATCCCAAGGTTCTAGAAGACTAGTCTACCTTATGCCTTTGATTGTATATTCCAACTTGGGGTCTCCTATAAATTGTCTAAAAAGTTTGTGTATTGGAGGTTGACAACCAAAGAATTTTTTTCTATGTAAGGAGTTCTAAATAATTTGCTTAGGGTTTTGACTCTTACCTAAAATTAAGTTCCCTTAAGTGTTGTACTACTCTCATGGAGGCAATTGAAAATTTATTTGGTAAGGATTACATTTAACCCATCAAACAAGTGAAGAAATTTTAGCCATCTTATTGCCTAAAAAATATTTGCTATTGGATAAATTCTTCAATTGATGTTGGCTCTAATATTTCTTTTGTCCACCCATCTCTAAAATACATGGGTATCGTGAAATAGGGTACCAATTTCTATGTAGTCTAGGTCACCAAAGGATGTGAGGTGGTTGTAGAGTGTCGAAGGTAGTGAGTGTTTTTATCATGTGCTTCAGTTGCATAGATGTAAAAATAACCACTTTTCCTAAGTGATCCATAATCATTCCATAGTGATGGTTTTTTTATCAATGCCAAATTGAAAATAGACAAGTGGTATCTTTATCATCATCAATTTGACCTTTCATGAACTTTTTAATATCAAGGTAGCATGTTCAATTATTTTTCTTCATTATCTATTGCATGTCGCATGTGCGCATCGATCTCGTTTATCTTCATTGTACCATGACCAACCACAAATATAAGCCATGTGTCCATGAAAACCATATTTTGCACATGGCATGATCATGTCTTCTAACTATCCCTCGTGTATATTTTGTTTTCTAGAAATGTTGTTGGCTAGATTTTTGTCATGTGTGTAGTGTTTTACTTGCCTTTATTGCATCTGGAAAGATGTTCCCACCTTCCTTAGTAGAAGCACGTTCTTGTACTTTTTAGATGCTTTTTTTAGAGCAACTTGTATTCATTTTTTCTATATTTTTAGGTTCCAAAAAAAGAAACTTGATTAAGCATTGGAGATGTTACTAAGTGTCTTTAACTGTTATTCTTTCCTATCAAAATAAGTGTGGGAGTGGACCATGTATAATTTAAGCATAATATTAAGACTAAATTAGAGATAAAAGAATGCATACCTTGTAGTTGGAGTGTGATTTTATTTTTCCTTTGTCCACCTTTAGAAGATTTTTTGTGTAAGTTATTTTTGTGAGGAGACTTAAAGATAGAGCAAGAAAGGTAAGTATAATAATACACCAAAAATATACATACACACACACATACATACATACATACATACATATATATATATATAATATTATAGGCCACCATTTTTTATTTTCAACCATATTTTGCCTTGGTTGCATCCTAAAAGGATTTTCACAACCAAGTGATTATTATCAAGTCATATATGTTGAAATATGGTTTTCATCAATGACTTGATCTAGTAACACCTCAAAGAGGTTTTCATCAATAGGATTTTTTTGGAACAATAGCTAAATTACAATCTTGGTTGGAGGAGGAGGCTTCTTCAACCAAATACGAATCTGAATGTGACTTAATTTGGGTCATGAATTCATCCTTGGTGATCAGATTTTGTATACCTTCAATCTATGACTATTTACCAAAAGTTATCTTGAACAATCGATGGGTTGTAACTGAATTGTGTCATTATCAAAAACTTTCCCTATCTAGTACAATACCAACCATCATATGCATAAATTTACCTTTAAAGTCATGGTAACAAGAGTCAAACAATAGCACCCAATCACCTAGTTGAAACTTGTTATTCTTGATATGAGGGTTATGCCATTTTTTTTGCCATTGTTGGATAATTTTTGTCCTCTATAAAGCCTCAAGTTGAATTCAATCTAGTTGATTCAATTTTTTTATACTCTCGAGTTTTGCATGTGTTAGATCAATTCCAACCTCAAAATATGTACACAATATCATGCATTAGTGTGGTGGGATCATGTACAAATGCAAAGACAAATAAAAGGCAAGAAGAAAATTAAATCTTGGGAAAGAATGGTTTCTAAATTGAAGTTCATTTTATTTCTATTAGATTATTAGATGAGTCTATTTGAGTCTATTCAAGAAGTTGCAAAACTTAAAATAAAAGGAGGTGAATGTGAAAGAATACATCAAGGAATTTTAAAAGATCACTTTTCAGGATAGCCATATAGAGGATGATAAATACAAAATTTCAAGGTATGTTAATGGACTCCACATATCTATTCAATATGATTTTAGTAAGATAATATTGATATTAGTAGAAGAAACCTATAAATGTGCTTTGAAGGTAGAGAAGTTGTCTTGAAGGCAATAAAATAATTCCAAAGGATGAGGATGATTTTCTAGAGGAAGACGACAATAAAATAGTGATAAAGGTTAGTATTTGCAAGAAGGAGAAGCCAAAACTTCTCAAAATAGTAATTTTAGTCAAAATACAAGAGGTAGAGGGAATTCCTCAAGAGGAAAAGGCTACTATAATAGAGGAATAGATAGAGGATTCACTAAAGCTTTTTCTAGATGTGGAGAAGCTAGTCATAGGGAATTTGAGTGTCCACAAGTATATTTGGATAGTGGTAGAGGAAATAAAGTGAGAAATTACTTTTCTCAAGTGGAGTAAGAGAGTGTTGCTTCACCAAAACACATAGAGGAACTAGAGCAAGGATAATCTCTCATGATGAAGACAATGTTATTGAAAATAGCCAAGGTGGAGCATGAGCCAATACAAAGAAAGAGTTTGTTTATAACTATATTTAAATTAGGAGGTAACATTACAATGTCATTATTGATAGTGGAAGTATGAACAATTTGGTATCTAATATTATGGTAGATAAACTTGGACTAAATAGCATTGAACACCCAAGTCCATACAAAGTTTTATGGTTACAAAAGGGACATCAAATCTTGGTAAGTGATTAGTATTTGGTAAATATTAAGATTAGTTCATACAAGATGATATGTTATATGACATTATGCCCATGGATGCTTATAATGTTTTTTGGGAAAGCCTTGGCAATTTGATAGAAAGGTTATGCATGATGGTATAATAACAACTTACACTATTGTGAATGATGGAAATAAATATACATTGAATCCATTGAAAGACAAAGAGGAAGAAGTGGACAACAATCCTAAAATGTGTTTAATCTTAGAAAAATAGTTTCTAAGAGGGATGAACAAAAAATAACCTTGCTTTGCTTTCATAGATAAATCCATTGGTGTAGTAGATAAAGTGGATGAAATTCCATATTAATTGAAAAGTGTTTTAGATATCATAATATAGCTTCAAACCATTCATTAGAAGAGAGGGTACAATAGTTGCTATAGAAAGAATAGGATGATGTAGAAACAATGATAGACTCATGAGTGATTAAGAAGACAAGAGGGAGGGAGTATATTGAGTACTTAGTGAAATAAAAGAATAAAAAAACTAAAAAAGCAACATGAATGAGAACATACACAGTTGCTAAGTATGAAGATTAATTTTTAGAGTTCATGAAATGCTCAAGAGCTGGAACTCATGATACATTTCTCTTACCTAGCATGTATGAAGTGACATCATCCAGGTTCATGAGCAATCTTGCATCATCGAAAAAAGAGAATTTTGTAACTAAAAAATGATTTTTGATTTTATCTAGATTGCAATTGTAGACAAACCTAATTTTATAATATTTTATCCAAATTGCAATGCATATTAAAAATATAATATTTTATCCAAATTTGAGTTTATAATATTTTATCTACATATGATTTAATTCTCACAAGTTGGAAAAATTGGGTTTATATAAGGATGACCTTATAATCATTTTAGATAATATCCGATTAAATTAAATGCTCTCTACATATGTGTTGGTTATGACATCTCCTAGAATTTTTTATGCAATTAATTTTTTATTGTTCATTTTCTACTTTATGAACTTGTGAGATATCCAGGCTGCTAGAAGAGGTTATCTTTCATTAGACTCATTTTTCTAGATTGCATCACTCAAATTCCACATATATAAGTAGATCCAAAAATATCCTTCCAAATATAACAAACAATAGTTGATTTGTTTACCCAAACTCAAATATAGGTCAAATAATGTTCTCTGGAAAAAATGCAATTTAAAAAATGTTACTACTCCTATTTGGAATAGTCAATTTCATAGGTTATATCTTCCTCAATACTATCCAGGTTCATTCATATGATAACTTGTTTTTTTTTTTTTTTTATAAGATGGCATAAGAATAATTTGAATAGAACAAACATATGTGAAGATATGGATCTTGAAAGATCAGATATTTTCTATGATAAAATTACCTAAAGTTTATAGTAAAAACAAAACAACCTCTACTTTGTTACATCATTGCTTTGATACCACTTGTTACAAAAGTTTATTACTACAAGCATAAATCATTCATCATTATCAAGAGTAAATAAATTATTCATCCATAAATATTTATCCATAGTAACAATCCACACAAGGAGACAAAGATAAATAATACCTCTAAGGGATGGCAACACCAATAATACTCCTCAAGGAAAGAATAACTCCAAAATATCTCCCAAGATAAGAGGTCACTCTATGGGCAAATACAATTACAAGGAAGTACCAAATATGATTAACGATTTTTATTATTACAATGACAATCTCCCTTATTTATATATCCATCTTCTAAGACTATATTTAGGAGAATATAACCCTAACCCTATCTACCTCTCAAACCCTCATCCAACTCATTATTATGATATAATGTTATAACACAATCAACCTTGGGTTATGTGTAGCTCATGCTAACTATCCATAATACCCATATTTATATAATATCAAATTTCGATATACCTATCCCTAGGTACCATCCAAGCTTAGTATTCTTTCTCTTTTATATTTACTTCTTGTACTTTGTTTAGTTACTTACACCCTAGTTGCTTTTATTTTACTACATATGATCAATTACTTATTTTACCTTACCTCTAATAGTTGTATTATACCTATTCTTGTACTTCTATCTTATTGTTATCATCTTAATATGGTATTACCACCTGTTATTGTGGTTGAATGCACCTAACACTCGTGCCTTGTATAGAGTGACACAACCAAAAGTCTAAAGAGCATAGGATGTGAATCAAAGGATAACATTTACAATTTTTTACAAGGTTGGATCCTTATAAGATGTTTTCTTCAATGCTCACTTGCTTAGTGTTGTGGAGTTTCCACAACCACCCCAAAATTCTTGGGGACCCACTTGTCATATTTTGATATGAAAGGTTTTTGGTTTTCTTTGGTTTGTAAGAATAGGGATGTTTGACCATTTTGTTTTAATGATTTTAATTGTTTTGGTTATTTGATATTTAATGATTAATTAATCTAGGCATTAATGCTTAGATTAATTAAAATCCATTTTGATGAATAAGAGTTTAATGTTCTTCATACTATCTAAGGTGATGGAATGTGTTTAACAAAGCAAGGTCTGACCTAAAACAAAAAGAGGATACAAAAGGTACAAAGAAATTGAGATAGAAGCCAATATGCTATTATCTACCTAATATAATTGCATTAACTATATTATGTACATAATAGTAATATTTTTAATATTATGTTATAAGGTTCTAAAATGTTATCATTATAATAATATTATTATGATTATATTATAATGTTATTATTATAATAATATTTTTGTGATTATATTCTTCTAAAATGTTATTATTATAATAATATTATTATATTGTATATAATAATATTATTATAATGTACTTTATAAAAGACGTGATAATAATATTTACGATAAGGTAAAGTTTAACATCGTTTTGTTTGATTGCAGATAAGGCGATGGTGGCTATTCGAAAACATTCGAAGACATGAGTGGCTAGTCCAAGAACATTCAACGCTATGGTAGCGAAGCTTCGTGGAGCAACACCGAAAAAGAAGAGGTGGTCCAAGATGGTGTTAGGGTTTCAGAAGAACAACATGAAAGGAACCGGAGTTGTCAGTAAAATAGCCAAGAGGCAGAGGTATGCCATCGAACAAGGAAGGAAGAAGCATTATTAGGGCAACCTATGATGCCAATTGATGGAGTTAAAGGCTAGCCTCAAAGAGCATGGAAGGTTTTAGTGTTGCATCTGTTTCATTATGCTATGGCAGCATGAGTGTGAGAGTAGGGAGTTGAACAACGCCATGGCTACGTAGGTTTGGCAGCACCACAACATCGATGGCAGCATCGATGGATGCGTAGGTTTGGCAGCACCATGATGTTGATGGTAGCATCGATGGTTGCGTAGGTTTGGCAGTGCCATGATGAGGATGGCAGTGCTATGGCTACGTAGTCTTGACAGCGCCATGGCTACGTACGTTTGGTAGCACCACAACATTGATGGCAGTGCTATGGCTACATAGTCTTGGCAGTGCCATGGTTGCTTAGGTTGGGCAACGCCATGGTGACGATGGCAGCGCTATGGCTGCATAGCCTTGGCAGTGCCATGGCTATGTTGTTGGCAGTGCTATGGCTACGTAAGTTGGACAGTGCCATGGCTGCGTAGGCAGTGTGATGGTTTCATTTGGTTACATGGAAACCAAAGTGCCTAGGATGGGGGAATGCCATCCCAATCCTTGGGCACATTGGTATGGCTTAGGAGAAATACCATCGGGTCTCGGCCTCAAAAAGTGACAACGAAAGTTTTAGGGGTTATAAGGTATAGTTAATGCTTTAGTTAATGTGAATGTGGTTTGATCACGTTCAATGTTTTAAAGGAGGTCTAAAATTATAGGGGTTATAAGGTATAGTTAATGCTTTTATCATTCGTTTGATGGATGTAAAGGGGTATTCTTGGGTAGAATGCTTATAAGAGAAAGGGGAGATATAAGGAGTCATGCAGGGTTATGTTTTTGTTGTTAGTTTTTTTTTAAATAAATAACGTTTAGAAGTGTTATGTTTATTAAATCACAGAAAATGATGATGGATTATTTTCTTATATCCATTCATTATTTTGGTTGTGAGAGAAGATGAAGCGAAAGGACTTCTAAGCATTATTTATACCTTGCTATCCTACCTTTTTCAAGGGGGGCTGGAAATGATGTAACATTCCGAGAAAGCAATAAAGAAAGAGCATTTTTTAGATTTTGAGAGGGTAGCAAACTTTTGTGAGCAAAATCAAAAGGAGGGTTTTTATCATAAAACTAACATTTTTAGTGTCTTATCATTTCTGCATTTTAGTGACTTCTAGCCATTGTCTTATGCCATGAAATGGGTTGCAATAGGCGAAGGTCAATATTATGCAGTTTCTTTATGTTTCCTTTGAGTCTTGCACTTGATTTAATGGTATTGTGCTTATGTTGTAGGTCCATTGATTCAGGTTGTTTTATGATTACCTCATAACTTGGGATTTTGCAGGGAGGAGCTTGCTAAACTAATTCAGAATTTGACTTTTTCAGCTAACCAAATTTACATGTTTATTTCATTTACTTGTTCTCAAAGTTTATTTTATTTCAAGCATTCAGCATTCCATTCTGGTCCATCCAGAATTTTAGTTTCTTTCATTTCCATTCTGGTCCTTTTCCAGAATTTTTGCTAATTTCCTGTTAGTTTCATTTTTTCCGGTCCATTTCCGGAATTGTTAAGCTTTCAAGTTATTTCCATTCTGGTCATTTTCCAGAATTTTTGCACCTCCAAGTTTCATTAATCTAAATCTTTCAGATAAAACACATGGTTTAGGAGGGATACTAACCTACTATTTCACATTAAACTAAGATAAGAAATGAAATCTAACTTTGCTAACTTTGCTAACATTGCTAACATGCTAACTTCTACTAACCACTATTAGGGTAGTGACATCAACATAAGGAAGATAAAATGAACCCAACTATCTAAAATTTACTTCATATTAAAGGCACGGGCATTAAAATGAGGTGGAAAATTCCACATTTTGTCATTTGAAACCTTTTAAATGAAGATAAAATACTCTACTAATAGGGATTCAAGGTAGCACCAATTTAAAAAAACCCTAAAAATAATTGCTTTTATTTTTAGTTAGATCTTTCAAATCACTAAGCATTGTTTAGAACCAATAAAGGCCCCTTGTTTATGGTCACATGCATTATTGAATTATTTATGGCACTATTGTAATCTTTTAGATATTTTACCAGAACCTTGGAGAAGTTGAATGTTTGTCATTTGGTTTCTTTTCAAGAGAGAGTTTTCTATTCAATACTCTGCATGTGGTGGTATTTTGCAATTGGGAAAAATATACACTCAACATCTTTGGCGCTAGAAGGAGGGCCTTCTTTTATGCTTTGTGATTTAGTTTTTTGCTAATGCTAACATGGTCAGTTTTGGTTCAACAGTATTGTGTTTGCAGGTGCAACATTTTACTCTTGACTAGTTTGTGAGAAGCCTTAATAGAATAGACTTGAGTTTTCCCAAGTTGGACCCACCTAGACGCATTGCTACTAGGTCTAAAACCATTGAGGAAACCATTTTTCAAAGTCTTTCTCCCAAAACTAGGAAACCGAGGTACAAAATCTAGGAGATTAAAATCTTGTTCGAGCTTTCTGATACATTAGGTTTAGAGACGCTTTGCCAATATTTGGAAAGGCTAGCTCTCAGACCTCTGAATCTGAATACCTTTAGTGGATGTGCATCCATTAGTTCCACCACAAGAGCTACATCAAGTGTACCCATATTCGTCATCCCGAGTGTATCAACTGCTTTAGTAGGGTCATTACCTTTGGTTAATATGGCCCAACAACAACAACAACAACAACTAGTTCCTTGGTTTGGTACCCAAAGTTCTCCGTTAAGTATACTTGGGGATGTCCATGACATACCTAGGCACCTTGAGAGGTCTATCCCTAAGTTTTTCCATGATGGTCACATTTCAGTTGAAGAGCACATTCAAATTTACAAGGACCATATGATTAGGAAGGGAGTCAGTCATGAAGACGTCGCTTGTCGACTCTTCCCTAATATATTTGACCAAATGGTACATGAATCTTCTTGTAGGTTCCATTACATCTTAGGCCCAGTTGGAAGCTGCCTTTGTTAATCAATTTAGGTCATTACTAGATCCTACAATCATGTATAACCAATTCGTGTCATGAAAGAGGTATCCTAATGAACCTATCATAACATTTAATGTTAGATTCCAAAAGCTTTACACAAATGTGTCTCATCACTTTGCAATAGATGATACTATGGCATTGCAATTATACCTCATAGCCTTAGATCCGATGACAACCATGTTTACCAAGATAAATCCTCAAGTTACAATGTTGGCCTTAGCCTATGCTGAAGCCATGACTATTGAGCAACAAATGACACCGCAATGTGGCACTATGCCTCAATTTCCCATGTTAGGGTAATATGACCCTTACAATAAATTTTCCATGATGAATCAAGTTGTGACACCTCATATGCCCATGATGAATGCTTTGCCATATCATCAGTCATACCCATTCGCTCCCACGCTTCCATATTTTTTGACATACCCTAGTGTTGCCATTCCACCCACTCTAAAAATGATGGTTGCTAATCAGATAACCTTGCCAGGATTTGAGGCGAGTAGTACTCAAGCCTCAAATTCCTATCCCATGGTTGCACCTCTTTAGGCCAAGGGTCCATGGTGGACCCAAAACACCCAAAGTCAAACCTTAGTGCCTAATATAGAGGTTGCTAAAGTCGAAAATGTCAGTGGATCTGGGGATGTCATGCCCCAGCCACAAGGACCCAATTCTGAGCTGTAAGAGCTCAAGAGAATGACCATCAAGCAGGGCAATGATATCATTCATTTATAGAAACAAGTTACCCAAAATAACATGCCCAATAGAAACCATGGCCATAGGAGAACAGGACCGTACAATACGCAGCCTAATAATGGGTGCGTACCCAATCCGATAGCCAATCAGGCTGATGTGTTAGGAGATTGTGATGAGTCAGAGTCATGTGATGAGGAAATGCATCATTTTTACTATATAAATTCATACTCTTTGGTGTATGAAGTCATTCATTATTTAAAAAACGATGAGATGGAGGAAGATATGAATGTGTTAAGAGAGAAAGAGGATGAAGCTTTGGAAGCCTAGGCCGCTAAACGTTTTAGGAAAGCTAATCACAAGTATTTTACCCGGAGTTCTAAGGATTCCAAAAGCTCCTCTACTCCACCAAAAACCCTTTAGCTCCTCTTGATACAAAAGGTGATATGAATCCACCACCTCCATTTTCGAAAGCACCTAGGAAAATGCCAAAACTGTCAAATCTTGGAACATCCACTTATGACTTGGAAGAATATATGAAAAGGACCAAGGCCAATATCTCAATGTATGAGGTCTCTCTATTATTGGGGCAAGATAAAATCATGGGGAAGAGATTAAATTCCCCAAGTCAAATTCATGAGGTTAAATCTGTAGAACCCCAACTTGCTATGATGAAATAGAAACCATAGGTACCTCATTTTCTCATAACTGTTAGGATCACAGGTAAGAATTTATACAACTGTTTGATTGAATCTGGTGCCTCGGCCAACATCATGCCTCTTGAGATAATCCAAAAGCTAGAACTTAAGCCTGTTCATTCGAATAGCAAAGTGGTCCAATTAGACAGATCTATGGTAGATGTAATAGGTGTTGCAAACCAAATCCAAGTAGACAGAGAGCCCAGACTTAGGGAAATTATTATAAAATATAATAAACCCAATGAGATTCAGTTTACTAAAACAGAATTAGGGGTTTACAATTTTGACATAGAGGACATAGTTGAAGGGTCCCAAAACGATAATCGTTACGATTGTACTTTTGAATAAAATAAGAGGGTGTGGACACTAAAGTTTGATGGGTCCAAATAAAAACAAGGTGTGGGAGCTAGGGTAGAGCTCACATGTTTTGGTAGTAATACTTTGCTTGTTGCCTATAGATTACAGTTCTCAGCCACCAATAATGTGGCAGAGTATGAAGCCCTAATTTTTGGACTTTAGTTGGCCCTAAGAGAAAAGGTAAAATGCCTTAAGGCATCGGGAGACTCAGAGTTAGTAGTCAAACAGGTCAAGGAGCAATATACCTATAGAGACAAGAGGTTGAACCTCTATAAAACTAGAGTGAGGGAATTAATTAATGAGTTTGATGCTTTCAATATTTCCCTCATCTCAAGAAAAAATAATAAAATGGTTTATTCGTTAGCCGTAGCGGCCAACATGCTTTCGCCTGTCGACCATAAAAAATGTAAAAATTTTCCATTGATTTAGTGCCTTGCCCCTCCATACCAGATAATTTCATGAACTTACAAGTCTTTGATAGTGATAGACACATTTTTAGTTTTATCACTAATTTTGATGTATTTGAAAATCAGGTTATAGACGAAGAAGAGAGGAGGCAAGTAGAAGTAGGAACAACCGGAGTATGGAACGAGATGCCAAGTGATAGGGCCTCTCTATAAAAGTTGTTTGATATTGAATATCAAAATAAAAAAGAAATAAAAATACCATTCCCTAAGGAATCATGCAATTCAATCAATTTGGGGAGTGCAGTAGATCCACATCAAGTGTTCATTGCAAAGGCATGCACATAATGAGAGAAGGAATCAATAGCTTAGTTTTTATGAGAATACATTGATTGCATAGCTTGGAGCTATGAAGAGCTAAAAACTTATGACCCGAATGTAATCATGCATACTATTCCTCAAAAGCCTGATTCCAAACCTTTTAGACAGAGGCAAAGAACGGTTAACCAAATCCTAGAGCCCCTGATAGAGAAGGAATTGAAGAGGTTACTGGAAGCCAAAATCATATTCCCTGTTAGGTATTCCACATGGGTCGCTAATCTTGTCCCTGTTAGGAAGAAGAGTGGAGAGATTCGGTTGTGCATATATTTTAGAAATCTGAACAAAGCTTGCCAAAAATACAATTACCCATTACCCACCATTTATGAGATACTCCAAAAGGTAAATGGGTCTAAAATAATGTCATTCTTGGATGGATACTCGGGATATAATTAAATTATCATACATCCAAATGAAAGGATGAAGACGGCCTTCACCACGAAGTGGATAACATTTTCCTATCGGAGGATGTTGTTTGGTTTGTTGAACGTTGGAGCCACTTTCCAAAGAGCCATGGATTTTGCATTCAAGGGGCTCAGTGGTAAGTGCATTATTGTCTATGTGTATGATATTCCTGTCTTCTCCAATAATAGGGAAGATCATGTTAGAGACTTGAGGAAAGTTCTCCAAAGGTGTAGAGAACATGGAATTTCCCTAAATCCAAAAAAGTGCATCTTTGGGGTAACGGAGGGTAAGCTGTTAGGACATGTCATTTCAAAATATGGGATTGCTATAGACCCAGAGTGGATAGCCGCTATCCGGGATATTCCTCATCCCAATAGCAAAAATGAGCTTAGGTCCTTTTTCGGTAAGATTAAATTTGTGAGAAAATTCATTTCAGGTTTTGCTGAAATTGCCAAACCCCTAAATGACATGCTAAAAAAAGATGTTTAGATAAAGTGGACCAGTGAGAATAGGGATGCCTTCACAAGCATCAAGGATTTTATTTCCAAAGCCCCTGTTCTCATTAGTCTAGACTATGCTAAACCATTTTATATTTACACATTTGCTTCAGATCATTCTTTTGCAAGTGTGTTAACTCATAAAAGTGAAGGTAACATTGACAATCCTATAGCATTTCTGAGTTCTCCTTTGAAGGAAAGGAAACTAAGGTATTTTGTCCTAGACAAGCAAATGTATGCCTTGTTTAAAATTGTAAAAAAATTCAGGCATTACATTGTGCATAGTAAAGTTTTTGCTATAGTTCCTGACTCGACAGTAAAGTCCATGTTCTTACAGAGTGAGCTAGGTGAAAGAAGGGGGAAATGGCTTTCCACCCTTCAAGAATTTGACTTAGAGATAAAGCCCATGAAGATAGTGTACGGATAAGGTTTGGTCAAGGCTATCGTAGAAATTGACCCTTTAATAATGTGCCAAAACTACGAGGTTAATGATATCACTACAGAGGAATGGTACATAGATATTGTATATTTTTTGTTGCATGGTAAGTGCCCTTCTCATTTGAATTCCACTTAGTGTAGGGCACTGCATTTAAAATCAGTTAGATTTTTTATTAAATTTGGTGTGTTGTACAGGAAGAATCATGAAGGAATTTTCCTTCGTTGCATTACTCAAGAGGAAGCAACCCAAGTACTCAAAGACTTCCATGGTAAGTATGGAACTGGACATGGGTCAGCAAAAATGACAACACCAAATTCTTATAGCTGGGTATTATTGGCCCCACTTGTTTAAAGATGCACATGCACATGTAAGAACATGTCACATATGCCAAGTGGCAGCCAACAGAGAGTGAAATGCAGCAATGTCATTGTAGTCAGTGGTAGATACAAGACCATTTGCACAATGGGGATTAGACTTTGTTGGGGTGATAAATCCTAACTCATTCGATTCCCATAAGTTCATCCTCACCTCTACTGATTACTGCACAAGGTGGATACAAGCTATACCTACTAAGAATGTCACCTCTGAGGTTGTGATTAGATTTCTAGAGGAAAACATAGTCACTCATTTTGGAATGCCTAACTCCATAGTAAGTGAAAACGGTTCTGCCTTTTCATCTTTAGAATTTACAAATTGGGCATATGACAATATGGTGAGTCTAAAATTCTCTTCCAATTATTACCCCCAAGGCAATGGTTTGGCAGAATCATCAAATAAAAAATTATTATGCATAATCAAAAAATTACTTGAAAATAACCCTAGAGATTGGCATAGTAAGTTAAAATTTGCCCTTTAGGCAGATAGGACTAGAAGCAAGAAGTCAATTGGGACATCTCCTTATCACTTATTCTATGGGCAAGACCTTATTTTTCCTACTAATATGAAATTGCAAACTTTACATTTTATAAAAGACTATGTTGGGACTGATGATAAACTTGAAACCAGATTAACCTAATTAATGCATCTTGATGAGAAAAGGGAGGAAGCCATGCTTCATTTCAACAAACATCAAGACATAAACAAAAGGTGGTTTGATAAACAGTCCAAAATTAAGTTCTTTAAAGTTTCAAATTTAGTTTTGTTGTGGGATAAAAGGCATGAAAAAAAGGAGAACATGAAAAGTTTGATTGTTTGTGGATGGGATCTTATCTAATATCCAAAGTCCTAGGTGAAAATAGTTTTAGATTAAAAACCTTGGATGGAAAATATTTGGCCTTACCCATCAATGGCCTTCATTTAAAGCATTATTTTTAGGCCTAAGGGTAGAGTCATTGTATTATATGTACACTAATCATCTTGCTTAATTGTTTGTCTTATCAGTTTTATTTCCTATTTATTTGATCTTGTTTTTTCTTATTTCAAAAGTCTTTAGTATGTCAAAGTGGTCCAATTTTGGGTTTTATTGTAGGAGTATTAGGTCATCCTATGTGTATACGAATGTCAACCAAGACTAAAAGGATGTGAAAAATTGGAATCATATGGCAAAATGCTTGAACATGTGAAATATTATTTGCAGCTCATGAAGCATGAAGCCGTTGGTCTTGCATATCATCCACCCATGTCTCAAAGGCACATTCTTATTACATAAACATCATATGCTAAACCCAAACACTGAAAGTGATGTCCAATTATCTTGGGATCAAAGGCACAAAGAACACTAAGAAGATCTTAGGTTTGGAAGTTGTTGCTGAAGTTACCGTAGGTCTATCACATTTATGTCCATGTCCAATATCTTGGGTAAAATAATATGAAACCATACTTGGATGGGGATGTGAGGTGAAAATATAATTTTGGTCTATCCCACCCTGCACATAGTCCATAAAATAGTGGTTTTTACCACTTTTGCAATACTTGAAAGCCCAAAATCAGAGTAGTAAGGATAGGGTCAAATTCTCATCATGCTTAGGTTGAGAATCCGATTCCTCAAAGCTTTTATTTTGCCTCCATCACACCATGGATCATTGGGTTGTAAGGATCGTACTACGTGTCCCTCAGAAGGATGGGTACTCATACCAAGATTCAAGAAATCCAAAGCAAAATGTGTTGGCAATTTTGGGTACCTTGGGTACATTGCCTTTGCTCTAAATGTAGATGTTGTCATTGATGTCAAGAAGGTCTTGAAGCAATTTGATTTGATGTCAAAGAATGTGTTTTGATGAAGGTTTCAGTTTGGAAAGTGAGTTTCCAAGAAGATCAGAGTATCCCAGTTGCAAAAGATCAAGAAAAATACAAGTAAGAAAAATTATGCAGGCGGCTGGAAAAACTGTCACAATTTCGTGACATGTTTCAGGAGAGAGAAAGTGCTGGGAAAACTATCGTGATTTTGCGACATGTTTGAGGAGAGAGAAAATTATAGCAAAAGTGTCGTGATTTCACGACACGCTGGAAGACAGAGACGAAGCTGGAAAAACTGTTGCGATTTCACAACATGTTGGCAGAGAAAGATAGCAAGTTGGAAAGTGTCACGATTTCGTGACATGTCGCATTTTCGTGACTCGAAAAGTGCAGGAAGGCAGAGAAGGAAAAGTGTCGCGATTTTGCGACACATTGCCAGGAAAGTTGTACGGACGAAAAGGTGTCACGATTTCGTGACATAATGCAGAAAAGAGAGTCCGTAGTTTGAACTGTCACGATTTCGCGGCAAGATCGAAGAGAGAGAAAGTTATTCAAGAACTGTCGTAATTTCATGACATAATGCAAAGTTCCAAGTGAGGACTGTCACAATTTTGAGACATGCTAAAAAGCTCGAAGTGAGAACTATCGCAATTTCATGACATGCAGCAAAGGGAAGAGTCTGAAAGGAGAAGAGTCGCGATTTCGCAATAGGTTGCAAGGAAAGATTTTGAAAGTTGAAAGCATCGTGATTTCATGACAGGATGAAAGAAAAATGTACGGATGCAAAAAGTGTCACGATTTTGCGACAGGCAGAAAAGAAAGTGTACGAATGGTGAAAAAGTCATGATTTCATGACAGAAAATGGAAGCAAGTCTTCTATAGGAGAAGTGTCACAATTTTGTGATAGAAGTAGAGAGAAAGGTTATGAAGACAAAATCGTCACGATTTCGTGACATGTTCCAGTTTCGCGGGCATCAGGCAGAAAGAAGCTCAAGGCAGCAAAAGTGTCGCGATTTCGTGACAAAAGCTAAGAGGAAGGCCATGAAGACAAAAGGGTCATGATTTCGTGACAGAGTTAAAGATGATGTCAGCAGAAGTAGATGTGTCATGATTTTGTGACAAAAGCAGAGAAGAAGGCAATGAAGACTAAAGTGTCACGATTTCGTGATAGGAGTGAAGATGATGTCAGCAAAAGACAGAAGTGTCGCGATTTCACAACAAGGACGCAATCAAGGCAGACAAAGGCAAAAAGTGTCACGATTTCACGACAGCAGGCAAAATAAGGTGTACGACAGGCAAAGGTGTCGCGATATCACGACATGTAGTTTCATAGGAAAAGCTACAGAACTAGAGGCGGTTGAAGGACAGAGTTAACTTTGAGCCGACAAAGTTAAATCTAGGCCGACGTAGCATAGGGTTTTGCAGTCAACGTAGTTTGAGGGTTACAGCCAACTAAGTTTGAGAGTTTTGATCGTGAAATTTATTCTATAAAAGGAGGGTTGTTTTGAGATTGAAGGCATCGAATGCGTGTATCGAAATTGTGCAAGTTAAGTCCACGGTGCACAAAAGAGCAATCATGTCGAATCGATCGAAGTGTGCGTTTCGAAGTGTGATATTTGCAGATAGAGTGCTGGGGAGAAGTTTGATCGTTGAGAAGTAGAGTGTGCGAAGACTGTGCTGTTGTGTTTGTGCAAAGGTGCATAAGTTGATATTTGATCGAGTGTTGTTGTGTTTGCATGACTAGTGCAAAAGTTGGTTTCGACCAAGTGTGACTGTAACAGAATAGAAAGAGATAAGAGGACATATTTGTGCCAGACCGAAGGACTATGTTTGGTGCATACCAAAGATAGAGGACATATGTGCTAGACCGAAGGACTATGTTTAGTGCATATTCGAGGACCAGCTTTGCGGTGATAGAGTTGAGTACAGAGATCTCCAGCCAGAGTAGGGAAGACAGGTGTCTTATGTGGATAGAGTTCCACTTGCTAAGGGCAGAGGAGGTAGAGGTCTTCTAGAGGATCACCAGTCAGAGCAAAGCTAGGGGAAGGTATCTCCTTTGGTTTGGTGCCCATAAACATTGTAACAGGGAAAGGTTTTCCCAGAGGTTGAATTGATAAAATTTAGAGAGAAATTTTATCCGTGGAGAAGCCCACTTTGGGTGAACCACGTAAATTGTTGTGTCTCTTTTGTGGATGGTGTTTTGTGCATTGCTTTGATTACTGCTATTAATACTGCTATCTTTACACTGCATAATACTGATTTGAAAACTGTTTTGAAGCAAAAGTAAAAAGTGGTCTTATACTATTCAACCCCCCTCTCAGTATAAGCTTGTGTTCTTCAAAATGTTCACCACTCCATTTCCATCACACCATTGACTATTGGGTTGTAAGGATTGTACTATGTGTCCCTCAGAAGGATCGATAGTCATCCCAAGATTCAAGAAGTCAAGAGAAAAATCATGGACTATGGAGTTAAACTCCACCGAGGCTATAGACGCTTGACTGGCAATGGAGTACACTCATGCCTAGTGACATGACTCCCGTAGGGTTGAGATTTATGGCCGCCATGAGAATAGATTAGTCTGATGACCTCATCCATAACTGGTTTAATTATTTTTGTCAAATATGAGAGTAGTAAAGGATAGGGCTATATTCTCATCACACCTTGGTTGAGAATCTAATTCCCCAAAGCTCTAAGGTACACTTGCACACATTGGTCCTTGATGATAATGGCCCATAACCAAGCCCTAGATTTTGTCAATGAATTCATCACACACACAATTGATCCTAATATGGTTAGACATTTTTGAGGTGTTTGCTCAAGCCACCATAGAATGTGCTTCTCATGCTATAAAAATTTGTACCCTCAAAGCTCTCCATATCCATTTCCATAATTCTAGTCAGGTAAAATTGATGATGCAATGCAGAAAAGTTACAAAAAAAATAAGGTGTGGAGTGCTACACACACCTAGAGCTAATATTGCATGATTCTAATATTTTACTGTTCTTCTAAGTCTATTGACATTATTCATGCATTTGCTGACGCTTGCTACTTTCTGGTTTGGAGTGTGTTTTCAAATTTTCTTTTTGGGTTCTCACCGAAATGCTCATGAGCATTTCCCAGCAGAGTCGCCATTTGTTGTGGAGTTTTCACAACCACCCCAAAATTCTTGGGGACCCACTTGTCATATTTTGATAAGAAAGGTTTTTGGTTTTCTTTGGTTTGTAATAATAAGGATGTTTGACCATTTTATTTTAATGATTTTAATTGCTTTGGTTATTTTATATTTAATGATTAATTAATCTAGGCATTAATGCTTAGATGAATTAAAATCTATTTTTACGAATAAGAGTTTAATGTTCTTCATACTATCTAAGGTGATGAAATGTGTTTAACAAAGCAAGGTCTGACCTAAAACAAAAAGAGGATACAAAAGGTACAAAGAAATTGAGATAGAAGCCAATATCCTATTATCTACCTAATATAATTGCATTAACTATATTATGTACATAATAGTAATATTTTAAAGATTATGTTATAAGGTTCTAAAATGTTATCATTATAATAATATTATTATGATTATATTATAATGTTATTATTATAACAATAATATTATATTGTATATAATAATATTATTATAATGTACTTTATAAAAGATGTGGTAATAATATTTACGATAAGGTAAAGTTTAACGTCGTTTCATTTCATTGCAGATAAGGCAATGGTGGCTATTCGAAGACATGAGTGGATAGTCCAAGAACGTTCAACACTATGGTAGTGAAGCTTCACGGAGCAACATCGGCAAATAAGAGGCATTCTAAGATGGCGTTAGGGTTTCAGAAGAATAGCATGAAAGGCGTCGGAGTTGTCAATGAAACAGCCGAGAGGTAGAGGTATGCCATGGAACAAGGAAGGAAGAAGCGTTACTAGGGCAACCTGTGATGCCAATTGACGAAGTTAAATACCGACCTCAAAGAGCATGAAAGGTTTTAGTGTTGCATCTATTTCATTACGCTATGGCAGCATGACTATGATATTAGGGAGTTGAATAGTGCCATGGCTACATAGGTTTGGCAGAACCACAACATCGATGGCAGCATCGATGGTTGCATAGGTTTGGCAGCACCACGATGTCGATGGCTACGTAGGTTTGCCAGCACCATAGTGATGATGGCAGCGCTATGGCTACATAGTCTTGGCAACACCATGGCTGTGTAGGTTTGGCAATGCCATGACATCGATGGCAGTGTTATGGCTACGTAGTCTTGGTAGCACCATGGTTGTGTAGGTTGGGCAACACCACGGTGATGATGGTAGCACTATGGCTATGTAGCCTTGGCATTACCATGGCTACGTTGTTGGCAATGCTATGGTTGTGTAAGTTGGATAGTGTCATGGCTACGTAGGCAGTGTTATGGTTTCATTTGGTTACGTGGAAACCAAAGTACCCAGGATGGGAAATGCCATCCTAGTCCTTGGGCACATTGGTATGGCTTAGGAGAAATATCATCGGGTCTCGACCTCAAAAAGTGACAACAAAAGTTTCATTGAATAATATTGGCCTACATTATTTTAGTTAATGCGAATGTGGTTTGATCACATTCAATGTTTTAAAGGAGGTCTAAAATCGTAGGGGTTATAAGGTATAGTTAATGCTTTTATCATTCGTTTGATGGATGTAAAGGGGTATTCTTGGGTAGAATGATTATAAGAAAAAGGGGAGATATAAGGAGTCATGCAGGGTTATGTTTTTGTTGTTAGTTTTTTTTTTAAATAAATAACGTTTAGAAGTGTTATATTTATTAAATCACAGAAAATGATGATGTATTATTTTCTTCTATCCATTCATTATTTTGGTTGTGAGAGAAGATGAAGTGAGAGGACTTCTAACCATTATTTATACCTTACTATCCTACCATTTTCAAGGGGGTTTGGAAATGATATAACATTTCGAGAAAGCAATAAATAAAGTGAATTTTTCATATTTTGAGAGGGTAGCAAACTTTTGTGAGCAAAATCAAAAGGAGGTTTTTAATCATAAAACTAACGTTTTTAGTGTCTTATCATTTCTGCATTTTAGTGACTTCTAGTCATTGTCTTATGCCATGAAATTGGTTGCAATAGACGAAGGTCAAGATTATGCAGTTTCTTTATGTTTCCTTTGAGTCTCACACTTGATTTAATGGTATGGTTCTTATGTTGTAGGTCCATTGATTCAGGTTGTTTTATGATTACCTCATAACTTGGGATTTTGCAGGGAGGATCTTGCTAAACTAATTCAAAATTTGACTTTTTCAGCTAATCAAATTTACATTTTATTTTATTTACTGTTCTCAAAGTTTTATTTCAAGCATTCCATTCTGGTCCATCCAGAATTTTAGTTTCTTTCATTTCCATTCTGGTACTTTTCCATAATTTTTCCTAATTTCCCGTTAGTTTCATTTTTTCTAGTCAATTTCCAAAATTGTTAAGCTTTCAATTTATTTCCATTATGGTAATTTTTCAAAAATTTTGCACCTCCAAGTTTCATTAATCTAAATCTTTCAGATAGAACACATGGTTTAGGAGGGATACTAACCTACTATTTCACATTAAACTAAGATAAGAAATGAAAGCTAACTTTGCTAACTTTGCTAACATTGCTAACATGCTAACTTCTACTAACCACTATTAGGGTAGTGACATCAACATAAGGAAGATAAAATGAACCCAACTATCTAAAATTTACTTCATCTTAAAGGCACGGGAATTAAAATGAGGTGGAAAATTCCACATTTTGTCATTTAAAACCTTTTAAATGAAGATAAAATACTCTACTAACAAGGATTCAAGGTAGCACAAATTTTAAAAACCCTAAAAAGAACTATTTTTATTTTTCGTTAGATATTTCAAATCACTAAGCATTGTTTAGAACCAGTAAAGGCCCCTAGTTTACGGTCACATGCATTATTGAATTATTTCTGGCACTATTGTAATATTTTAGATATTTTACCAGAACCTTGGAGAAGTTGATTTTTTGTCGTTTGGTTTCTTTTCAAGAGAGAGTTTTCTATTCAATACTCTACATGTGGTGGTATTTTACAATTGGGCAAAATATACACTCAACACTTAGCTAACCTAAACTACTTGTATTTTTTAGAGGAAAAGGGGAGAGATAGATAACAAGAAAATTAACAAGAAGAAAGTAGAATCCTAAGATAATACGAGGTGATACATAGAGACTAGAGATCCTTCTATATATTAATGGGATGAATGAACACATGCATCATTTACCAATTACTAGAAATTTAACATGGTTCTAAACTGGTATAACAATCACATAAAATTATACACACAAGAAACAAGGTAGAGAAATATTAGCCATATATATACATATATATGTATGTATATGTATGTATATGTATGTATATGTATATACGTATACATATACATATACATATATGTGTGTGTGTGTGTATAGATATGTCTGTGTATGTATATATCACAATGATTTCATACGTGTATGAATGACTCAAGGCTCAAGTATAGACTAATAGATAGAAGAAAATGAAAGGAAATGTATACAAGTTCAAATATTAGGCATGAATAGACAACTTTAGATCCTTTCCAATGAAGAATACATTGTTATTTGTAGATAAAATTGAGGGAGCATTTTTCCTCCAAAATTGTGTAGATGATTCAAAATACCTCCATTACATGTCAGGCCATACCAAAATTCAATTTCTTTATTACCTCAAAGTCTCTAGATCTGGAATCATTAATGCTAAAGGGTTTTGGGCCTTTGGATGTGCAACCTCTATTGAAATTTCTAATCATTTTTACTAGAAACTCTTGATATTGGGATTTTCTACAATCAATGTTGTTGGGCTTGAGGATATTGGGATAACTTATGTTTCTACTATCTATAATATACAACCATATTTTTAGAATGTTATTCTCGAATTATGAGGATAGATTTGAAGGTTTTTTATCATGAAATATAGTCTCTCTAAAGTCTAGTTAGTGCCCGCTTGTGCATAGTTTTTTCTTCGTTTCTCATCACAATTAAATTAATGTTGTTTTATGTGCAACATCATTTAAACTTTTCTTAGAGTTCCTTTTTTTTTCTTTTTGTATTTTAGGACTCTGGTCTAGGTTGTTTTCCATACAATGCTACTTTGGACCTTACCTAAATTTTAGATATTTTTTCTTTTTGTACACCTCAAAGCTCCAATCCATGCTCTTTTATACTTTAGGACTTTTATCAACCATAATTTGCACTTGGTTTTACCTTATCTTTCCCTCAAATTTATGGATAGCTTGCCTCCCACTAGATCCACCTTACAAAAATTGACCAAGGAAAAATACTTACTCAAATGTAGTGAGAAACACCATAGTTTTGGTGACTTATAGGGGTCTTCTTCTTGAAAAATAATGAATCCAAGAATTATTACCTTATCCATGGGCATGTAGTCAAAATCATGGGCCTATAAATAGTGAATGAGGTTATTGAATTTTTCTCATCAATGTTCGTATTTCTTCCCAATCATTATCTGAAGGTAGCTTTAACTTTGTGAGTAGAAGATAGCTCCTTAAAATCTTTCACTAGTTATCCTAAGAAATATGAGCAACCCTACCCATGACCTCTTGAATGTGCACTTTAAGCTCTACCATTGGTTTCAGCACTTGAGTTACTTTATTTGTATTGAAAGAGTCCACCGATATATCAATGCTCTTTGACTACTTCAACAATTGCCAAAAATCTTGCTCTATAAGGAGCCTACTATTTAGAGTATAGGGAGAGAAGAGGCTAGCTCAAATAAAAGAAGTAATGTGCCCCTTCCACTCTTCTACTAATAGGTCCAAAGCATTGATCCATGCTTTACATTAACACATAGCATGTTCTACTTCAAGGACCTCCATTATCAGGAGTACTACTGCTTCACAATTGATAATTCCTATGGTTGCCTATGGCTTATTAGTTAGGTGAGTTTTCCAAACCTTGTACACTTACACTTCGATGATCTTGGAGTTAAATTTTATCAAAACATGTTCAACTATCTTGTTAACCTTGACATTTTGGGAGGTAATCATCCTGATAAAATCCAATACCAAGGCTAGATCATTAGCTATTTTGGTAACCTCATCCCAAAGCACTTCATTCACTTCAGGAATTTTCTCTCTTTTGCTCATCATTTGTTCTAGCTAAACAACCTTCCTTTTCTATTCAATGGGATTCTTCTTTAAGCCTCTTTTTCCTCCAGTTGTGTCATGATATGGGTTATTTGAGACTTCATTGCTTAAAATTTGGCCTAAGATGCTTTGAGCATGTGTTTAACATTTTCTTTATATTTTTCCTTTGTCGCCAACTTCCTTGCATAAGTCAATAATTCATGACTCATGACTTTATTTTCCTACTCCATGAATTCAATTTTATCTTTAGGATGGGTGTCCTTAAGGTTTCATTCCACATCAACCACTTTATAATCTTGAGCCTACATTTCTTCCTCCATCTTAGAGATAGTGAGAGGTATGTGGACCATATGTATAGTAGTTTGTTTAGGATCATAGATGATTATCACCTATGTTTTCATGAGTTGTTCCCTTTTTTTTTTCTTCTACTATATGCACTACTACATTTGATCTTGCACATTTTTAAATTGAGGTAATAAGTCATATATGGATGTAATGATTTTAGATCTAGTTAGTTTTTGTTGGCTATCTAAGGTTATAACCAAGGATCTAAAGAAAGCCACAATGATTTTATGATCTACAAGGGATAGGATGATTAGCAAAGATTCAAAAAATAATGGGATAATTGAGGGAGCTACATATTAGGTAGGTTGGGAGGTGATGAGTGGCAAAAGGGCGGTGAGAGTGGTAGAAATAAGGGTAGCAATGTAAAGAGTATATAAATAAGGTACCATTAGAGTAGGAGCAATGAGTAGTGTAGTGGTTATGGCTTTCATTGATGCAACCACCCCCTTTGATATTGGGATAATGGTTTTTGTATTTGCCATCATAGATGGTGGAGAGGTTCCCCAATATAAATTTTATCTAATAATTTTGGTTTGAGGATTTGCCTTCACCTTTTTGGAGGAGTTTGACCCATGCTTGACTCCTCCTTCTTTGGCTTCCTTTATGTGGGTATGGACTAGGATGAGGTAGCTATATCAAGAGGTACTAGAGCAAAATTTGTGGTAGGTACCACCTCTAGTTTCAGTGATAAGTCATAGAGGATACAAATGCCAACCCATATAGATCCTTATATTCTTGTTAATTGGTATGATTACATACTTACAGCTTCCCCATTGCTTTACTCTATATAATCATTAGATTATTCTAGGTATTCTTCATTGTAGCATTAGCTAAAGGTATCTTCTTCTAGCTCCCAATAGGGAATCTAGGTATCACTAATCTCTTGGTAGAATTTCCACCAGTTCTTGATCTTGTTGTCACTCCAACCCAAGTGCTAAAGAAAATTTCTATTGGGATTGATTTGAGACTTGGGGCTCACCTTGTACTTTTTCATAGAAGGCATGATGTAGTTTTTTGGGGTTGATTTGAGACTTGGGGTTCTCTATATGGCAAAAGTCTTGAACATGTGAAATATTATTTAGAGCTCATGAATCATGAAGTCATTGATCTTGCATATCATCCACCAATGTCTCAAAAGCACATTCTTATTACATAAACATCATATGCTAAACCCAAACACTGAAAGTGATGTCCAATTATCTTAGTATCAAAGGCACAAAGAACACTAAGAAGATCTTATATTTGGAAGTTGTTTTTGAAGTTGTCGTAGGTCTATCACATTTCTATCCATGTCCAATATCTTGGGTAAAATAATATGAAACCATACTTGGATGGGGATGTGAGGCGAAAAGATAATTCTGGTCTATCCCGCCCTGCACATAGTCCATAAAACAATGGTTTTTACCACTTTCATAATACTTGAAAGCCCAAAATCATAGTAGTAAGGATAGGTTCAAATTCTCTTCATGCTTATGTTGAGAACCTAATTTCCCAAAGCTTTGATTTTGCCTCCATCACACCATGGATCATTGGGTTGTAAGGACCATACTACGTGTCCCTCAAAAGGATGGGTAGTCATTCCAAGATTCAATAAATCCAAAGCAAAATGTTCACCACTATGTTTCCATCACACCATTAACTATTGGGTTGTAAGGATCGTACTACGTGTCCCTTAGAAGGATGGGTAGTCATCCTAAGATTCCAAAAGTCAAGAGAAAATTCATGGACTATGGAGTTAACCTCCATCGGGGCTATAGACGCTTGACTGGAAGTGGAGTACACTCATGCATGGTGACATGACTCCCATAAGGTTGAGATTTATGGCCGCCATGAGGATAGATTAGTCTGATGACCTCATCCATAATCGGTTTAATTATTTTGGTCAAATATGAGAGCAGTAAAGGATATGGCTATATTCTCATCACACCTTGGTTGAGAATTTGATTCCCCAAAGCTCTAAGGTACACTTGCATACACTGGTCCTTGATGATGACGGCTCATAACCAAGCCCTAGATCTAGTCAATGAATTCATCGCACACACAGTTGATCCTAAGATGGTTAGACATTTTTGAGGCATTTGCTCAAGCCACCATAGAATGTGTTCCTCATGCTATAAAAATGTTTACCCTCAAAGTGCTCTATATCCATTGCCATAACTCTAGTCAGGTAAAATTTATGATGCAATGCGAAAAAGTTACAAAAAAAATAAGGTGTGGAGTGCTACACACACCCAGAGCTAATATTGCATGATTCTAATATTTTACTATTATTATAAGTCTATTGACATTATTCATGCATTTTTTGATGCTTGTTGCTTTCTGGTTTGGAGTGTTTTTTTAGATTTTCCTTTTGGGTTCTCATCGAAATGCTTAGGAGCATTTCCCAGCAGAGTCACCATTTGTTGTGGAGTTTCCACAACCACCCCAAAATTCTTGGGGACCAACTTGTCATATTTTGATATGAAAGGTTTTTGGTTTTCTTTGCTTTGTAAGAATAAGGATGTTTGACGGTTTTGTTTTAATGATTTTAATTGCTTTGGTTATTTGATATTTAATGATTAATTAATCTAGGCATTAATTCTTAGATTAATTAAAATCTATTTTTATGAATAAGAGCTTAATGTTCTTCATACTATCTAAGGTGATGAAATGTGTTTAACAAAGCAAGGCCTGACCTAAAACAAAAAGAGGATACAAAAGGTACAAATAAATTGAGATAGAAGCCAATATGCTATTATCTACCTAATATAATTGCATTAACTATATTATGTACATAATAGTATTATTTTTAAGATTATGTTATAAGGTTTTAAAATGTTGTCATTATAATAATATTATTATGATTATATTATAATGTTATTATTATAATAATATTTTTGTTATTATATTCTTCTAAAATGTTATTATTATAACAATAATATTATATTGTATATAATAATAGTATTATAATGTACTTTATAAAAGACGTGATAATAATATTTACGACAAGGTAAAGTTTAACGTCGTTTCATTTGATTGCAGATAAGGCGATGGTGGCTATTCGAAGACATGAGTGGCTAGTCCAAGAACGTTCATCGCTATGGCAACGAAGCTTCGTGGAGCAACACCGACAAAGAAGAGGCAATCTAATATTGCATTAGGTTTTTAGAAGAATAGCATGAAAGGCATCGAAGTTGTTAGTGAAACGATCGAGAGACAGAGGTATGCCATCAAACGAGGAAGGAAGAAGCATTATTAGGGCAACCTGTGATGCCAATTAACGAAGTTAAAGGCTAGCCTCGAAGAGCATGGAAGCATCTATGGCAGCATGAGAGTGATAGTAGGGATTTGAACAACACCATGGTTGTGTAGGTTTAGCAACACCATGACATCGATGGCAGCGTCTATGGTTCCATAGGTTTGGTAGCACCACGACATTGATGGCTGCGTAGGTTTGGCAGTGCCACGGTGACGATGGCAACACTATGGCTACATAGTCTTGGCAATGCCATGGCTGCATAGGTTTGGCAGTGCCACAATGTCAATGGTAGTGATATGGATGCATAGTCTTGGAAGTGCCATGGTTATGTAGGTTGGGCAGTGCCATGGCGACGATGGCAGCGCTATGGCTATGTAGCCTTGGCAGTACCATGGCTACATCGTTGGCAGTGCTATGCTTACATAATTTTGACAGTGCCATGGTTGCGTAGTCAGTGTGATGGTTTTGTTTGGTTACGTGGAAACCAAATTAACTAGGATGGGGGAATGCCATCCCATTCCTTGGGCACATTGGTATGGCTTAGGATAAATAACATCGGGTATCGGCCTCAAAAAGTGATAACAAAAGTTTCACTGAATAATATTGGCCTGTATTATTTTAGTTAATGTGAATGTGGTTTGATCACATTCAATGTTTGAAAGGAGGTCTAAAATCGTAGGGGTTATAAGGTATAGTTAATGCTTTTATCATTCGTTTGATGGATGTAAATGGGTATTCTTGGGTAGAATGCTTATAAGAGAAAGGGGAGATATAAGGAGTCATGTAGGGTTATGTTTTTTTTGTTAGTTTTTTTTTAAATAAATAATGTTTAGAAGTGTTATGTTTATTAAATCATAGAAAATGATGATGTATTATTTTCTTATATGCATTCATTATTGTTGTTGTGATATAAGATGAAGCGAAAGGACTTCTAAGTATTATTTATACCTTGCTATTCTACCTTTTTCAAGGGGGGCTGGAAATGATGTAACATTCGGAGAAAGCAATAAAGAAAGAGAATTTTTCATATTTTGAGAGGGTAGCAAACTTTTGTGAGCAAAATCAAAATGAGGGTTTTTATCATAAAACTAACGTTTTTAGTGTCTTATCATTTTTGCATTTTAGTGACTTCTAGCCATTATCTTATGCCATGAAATGGGTTGCAATAGGCGAAGGTCAAGATTATGTAGTTTCTTTATGTTTCCTTTGAGTCTTGCACTTGATTTAATGGTATTGTGCTTATGTTGCAGGTCCATTGATTTAGGTTGTTTTATGATTACCTCATAACTTGGGATTTTTTAGGGAGGAGCTTGCTAAACTAATTCAGAATTTGACTTTTTCAGCTAACCAAATTTACATGTTTATTTCATTTACTGTTCTCAAAGTTTTATTTCAAGCATTCAAGCATTCCATTCCGGTCCATCCAGAATTTTAGTTTCTTTCATTTTCATTCTGGTCCTTTTCTAGAATTTATGCTATTTTCCTATTAGTTTCATTTTTTCTGGTCCATTTCCAGAATTGTTAAGCTTTCAAGTTATTTCCCTTCTGGTAATTTTTCAAAATTTCTGCACCTCCAAGTTTCATTAATCTAAATATTTCAGATAAAACACATGGTTTAGGAGGGATACTAACCTACTATTTCACATTAAACTAAGATAAGAAGTGGAAGCTAACTTTGCTAACTTTGCTAACATTGCTAGCATGCTAACTTCTACTAACCACTATTAGGGTAGTGACATCAAAATAAGGAAGATAAAATGAACCCAACTATCTAAAATTTACTTCATCTTAAAGGCACGGGAATGAAAATGAGGTGGAAAATTCCACATTTTGTCATTTAAAACCTTTTAAATGAAGATAAAATACTCTACTAACAAGGATTCAGGGTAGCACAAATTTAAAAAACCCTAAAAAGAACTATTTTTATTTTTAGTTAGATATTTCAAATCCCTAAGCATTGTTTAGAACCAGTAAAGGCCCCTTGTTTATGGTCACATGCATTATTGAATTATTTCTGCACTATTGTAATATTTTAGATATTTTACCAGAACCTTGGAGAAGTTGAATTTTTTTCATTTGGTTTCTTTTCAAGAGAGAGTTTTCTATTCAATACTCTACATGTGGTGGTATTTTACAATTGGGCAAAATATACACTCAACACTTAGCTAACCTAAACTACTTGTATTTTTTAGAGGAAAAGAGGAGAGATAGATAACAAGAAAATTAACAACAAGAAAGTAGAATCCTAAGATAATACGAGGTGATACATAGAGACTAGAGATCCTTCTATATATTAATGGGATGAATGAACACATGCATCATTTACCAATTACTATAAATTTAACATGGTTCTAAACTGGTATAACAATCACATAAAATTATACACACAAGAAACAAGGTAGAGAAATATTAGCCATATATATACATATATATGTATGTATATGTATGTATATGTATATAGGTATACATATACATATACATATATGTGTGTGTATGTATATATCACAATGATTTCATACATGTATGAATGACTCAAGGCTCAGGTCTAGACTAATAGATAGAAGAAAATGAAAGGAAATGTATACAAGTTCAAATATTAGGCATGAATAGACAACTTTAGATCCTTTCCAATGAAGAATACATTGTTATTTGTAGATAAAATTGAGGGAGCATTTTTCCTCCAAAATTGTGTAGATGATTCAAAATACCTCCATTACATGTCAGGCCATACCAAAATTCAATTTCTTTATTACCTCAAAGTCTCTAGATCTGGAATCATTAATGCTAAAGGGTTTTGGGCCTTTGGATGTGCAACCTCTATTGAAATTTCTAATCATTTTTACTAGAAACTCTTGATATTGGGATTTTCTACAATCAATGTTGTTGGGCTTGAGTATATTGGGATAACTTATGTTTCTACTATCTATAATATACAACCATATTTTTAGAATGTTATTCTCGAATTATGAGGATAGCTTTGAAGTTTTTTTATCATGAAATATAGTCTCTCTAAAGTCTAGTTAGTGCCCGCTTGTGCATAGTTTTTTCTTCGTTTCTCATCACAATTAAATTAATGGTGTTTTATGTGCAACATCATTTAAACTTTTCTTAGAGTTCAATTTTTTTTTCTTTTTGTATTTTAGGACTCTGGTCTAGGTTGTTTTCCATACAATGCTACTTTGAACCTTACCTAAAATTTAGATATTTTTTCTTTTTGTACACCTCAAAGCTCCAATCCATGCTCTTTTATACTTTAGGACTTTTATCAACCATAATTTGCACTTGGTTTTACCTTATCTTTCCCTCAAATTTATGGATAGCTTACCTCCCACTAGATCCACCTTACAAAAATTGACCAAGGAAAAATACTTACCCAAATGTAGTGAGAAACACCATAGTTTTGGTGACTTATAGGGGTCTTCTTCTTGCAAAATAATGAATCCAAGAATTATTACCTTATCCATGGGCATGTAGTCAAAATCATGGGCCTATAAATAGTGAATTAGGTTATTGAATTTTTCTCATCAATGTTCGGATTTCTTCCCAATCATTATCTAAAGGTAGCTTTAACTTTGTGAGTAGAAGATAGCTCCTTTAAATCTTCCACTAGTTATCCTAAGAAATATGAGCAACCCTACCCATGACCTCTTGAATGTGCACTTTAAGCTCTACCATTGGTTTCAGCACTTGAGTTACTTTATTTGTATTGAAAGAGTCCACCGATATATCAATGCTCTTTGACTACTTCAACAATTGCCAAAAATCTTGCTCTATAAGGAGCCTACTATTTAGAGTATAGGGAGAGAAGAGGCTAGCTCAAATAAAAGAAGTAATGTGCCCCTTCCACTCTTCTACTAATAGGTCCAAAGCATTGATCCATGCTTTACATTAACACATAGCATGTTCTACTTCAAGGACCCCCATTATCAAGAGTACTACTGCTTCACAATTGATAATTCCTATGGTTGCCTATGGCTTATTAGTTAGGTGAGTTTTCCAAACCTTGTACACTTACACTTCGATGATCTTGGAGTTAAATTTTATCAAAACATGTTCAACTATCTTGTTAACCTTGACATTTTGGGAGGTAATCATCCTGATAAAATCCAATACCAAGGCTAGATCATTAGCTATTTTGGTAACCTCATCCCAAAGCACTTCATTCACTTCAAGAATTTGCTCTCTTTTGCTCATCATTTGTTCTAGCTAAACAACCTTCCTTTTCTATTCATTTGGATTCTTCTTTAAGCCTCTTTTTCCTCCAGTTGTGTCATGAGATGGGTTATTTGAGACTTCATTGCTTAAAATTTGGCCTAAGATGCTTTGAGCATGTGTTTAACATTTTCTTTATATTTTTCCTTTGTCGCCAACTTCCTTGCATAAGTCAATAATTCATGACTCGTGACTTTATTTTCCTACTCCATGAATTCAATTTTATCTTTAGGATGGGTGACCTTAAGGTTTCATTCCACATCAACCACTTTATAATCTTGAGCCTACATTTCTTCCTCCATCTTAGAGATAGTGATAGGTATGTGGACCATATGTATAGTAGTTTGTTTAGGATCATAGATGATTATCACCTATGTTTTCATGATTTGTTCCCTTTTTTTTTTCTTCTACTATATGCACTACTACATTTGATCTTGCACATTTTTAAATTGAGGTAATAAGTCATATATGGATGTAATGATTTTAAATCTAGTTAGTTATTGTTGGCTATTTAAGGTTATAACCAAGGATCTAAAGAAAGCCACAATGATTGTCTAATCTACAAGGGATAGGATGATTAGCAAAGATTCAAAAAATAATGGGATAATTGAGGGAGCTACATATTAGGTAGGTTGGGAGGTGATGAGTGGCAAAAGGGCAGTGAGAGTGGTAGAAATAAGGGTAGCAATGTAAAGAGTATATAAATCAGGTACCATTAGAGTAGGAGCAATGAGTAGTGTAGTGGTTATGGCTTTCATTGATGCAACCACCCCCTCTAATATTGGGATAATGGTTTTTTTATTTGCCATCATAGATGGTGGAGAGGTTCCCCAATATAAATTTTATCTAATAATTTTGGTTTGAGGATTTGCCTTCACTTTTTTGGAGGATTTTGACCCATGCTTGACTCCTCCTACTTTGGCTTCCTTTATGTGGGTATGGACTAGGATGAGGTAGCTATATCAAGAGGTACTAGAGCAAATTTGTGGTAGGGACCACCTCTAGTTTCAGTGATAAGTCATAGAGGATATAAATTCCAACCCATATAGATACTTCTATTCTTGTTAATTGGTATGATTACATACTTACAGCTTCCCCATTGCTTTACTCTATATAGTCATTAAATTATTCTAGGTATTCTTCATTGTAGCATTAGCTAAAGGTATCTTCTTCTAGCTCCCAATAGGGAATCTAGGTATCACTAATCTCTTGGTAGAATTTCCACCAGTTCTTGATCTTGTTGTCACTCCAACCCAAGTGCTAAAGAAAATTTCTATTGGGATTGATTTGAGACTTGGGGCTCACCTTGTACTTTTTCATAGAAGGCATGATGTAGTTTTTTGGGGTTGATTTGAGACTTGGGGTTCTCTATATGGCAAAAGTATTGAACATGTGAAATATTATTTAGAGCTCATGAATCATGAATTCGTTGATCTTGCATATCATCCACCCATGTCTCAAAAGCACATTCTTATTACATAAACATCATATGCTAAACCCAAACACTGAAAGTGATGTCCAATTATCTTGGTATCAAAGGCACAAAGAACACTAAGAAGATCTTAGGTTTGGAAGTTGTTGTTGAAGTAGTCGTAGGTCTATCACATTTCTGTCCATGTCCAATATCTTGGGTAAAATAATATGAAACCATACTTTGATGGGGATGTGAGGCAAAAAGATAATTCTGGTCTATCCCGCCCTGCACATAGTCCATAAAACAATGGTTTTTACCACTTTCATAATACTTGAAAGCCCAAAATCATAGTAGTAAGGATAGGTTCAAATTCTCTTCATGCTTATCTTGAGAACCTGATTTCCCAAAGCTTTGATTTTGCCTCCATAAAACCATGGATCATTGGGTTGTAAGGACCATACTACATGTCCCTCAAAAGTATGGGTAGTCATTCCAAGATTCAATAAATCCAAACTAAAATGTTCACCACTATGTTTCCATCACACCATTAACTATTGGGTTGTAAGGATCATACTACGTGTCCCTCAGAAGGATGGGTAGTCATCCTAAGATTCCAGAAGTCAAGAGAAAAATCATGGACTATGGAGTTAACCTCCATCAGGGCTATAGACGCTTGACTGGTAGTGGAGTACACTCATGCATGGTAACATGACTCCCATAAGGTTGAGATTTATGGCCGCCATGAGGATAGATTAGTTTGATGACCTCATCCATAACCGGTTTAATTATTTTGGTCAAATATGAGAGCAGTAAAGGATATGGCTATATTCTCATCACACCTTGGTTTAGAATTTGATTCTCCAAAGCTCTAAGGTACACTTGCATACACTGGTCCTTGATGATGATGGCTCATAACCAAGCCCTAGATCTAGTCAATGAATTCATCGCACACACAGTTGATCCTAAGATGGTTAGACATTTTTGAGGCATTTGCTCAAGCCACCATAGAATGTGTTCCTCATGCTATAAAAATATTTACCCTCAAAGCGCTCTATATCCATTGCCATAACTCTAGTCAGGTAAAATTTATGATGCAATGCGGAAAAGTTACAAAAAAAATAAGGTGTGGAGTGCTACACACACCCAGAGCTAATATTGCATGATTCTAATATTTTACTGTTATTATAAGTCTATTGACATTATTCATGCATTTGTTGATGCTTGTTGCTTTCTGGTTTGGAGTGTTTTTTTAGATTTTCCTTTTGGGTTCTCATCGAAATGCTTAGGAGCATTTCCCAAATAGAGTCACCATTTGTTGTGGAGTTTCCACAACCACCCCAAAATTCTTGGGGACCCACTTGTCATATTTTGATATGAAAGGTTTTTGGTTTTCTTTGGTTTGTAAGAATAAGGATGTTTGACGGTTTTGTTTTAATGATTTTAATTGCTTTGGTTATTTGATATTTAATGATTAATTATTCTAGGCATTAATTCTTAGATTAATTAAAATCTATTTTTATGAATAAGATTTTAATGTTCTTCATACTATCTAAGGTGATGAAATGTGTTTAACAAAGCAAGGCCTGACCTAAAACAAAAAGAGGATACAAAAGGTACAAAGAAATTGAGATAGAAGCCAATATGCTATTATCTACCTAATATAATTGCATTAACTTTATTATGTACATAATAGTATTATTTTTAATATTATGTTATAAGGTTTTAAAATGTTGTCATTATAATAATATTATTATGATTATATTATAATTTTATTATTATAATAATATTTTTGTGATTATATTCTTCTAAAATGTTATTATTATAACAATAATATTATATTGTATATAATAATAGTATTATAATGTACTTTATAAAAGACGTTATAATAATATTTACGACAAGGTAAAGTTTAACGTCGTTTCATTTGATTGCAGATAAGGCAATGGTGGCTATTCGAATACATGAGTGGCTAGTCCAAGAATGTTCACCGCTATGGCAGCGAAGCTTCGCGGAGCAACACCGACAAAGAAGAGGAAATCTAAGATTGCGTTAGGGTTTTAGAAGAATAGCATGAAAGGCATCGAAGTTGTTAGTGAAACGATCGAGAGACAGAGGTATGCCATCAAACAAGGAAGGAAGAAGCATTATTAGGGCAACCTATGATGCCAATTAATGAAGTTAAAGGCCGACCTCGAAGAGCATGGAAGGTTTTAGTGTTGCATCTATTTCATTACGCTATGGCAGCGTGAGTGTGATAGTAGGGAGTTGAAAAAAACCATGGTTGTGTAGGTTTAGCAGCACCACGACGTCAATGGCAGCGTCTATGGTTGCGTAGGTTTGGTAGCACCATGACATTGATGGCTGCGTAGGTTTGGCAGTGCCACGGTGACGATGGCAACACTATGGCTGCATAGTCTTGGCAATGCCATGGCTACATAGGTTTGGTAGTGCCACGATGTCAATGGTAGTGCTATGGATGCATAGTCTTGGAAGCGCCATGGTTATGTAGGTTGGGCAGTGCCATGGCGATGATGGTAGCGCTATGGCTATGTAGCCTTGGTAGTATCATGGCTACATTATTGGCAGTGCTATGGCTGCATAAGTTTGACAATGCCATGGTTGCGTAGGCAGTGTGATGGTTTTTTTTGGTTACGTGGAAACCAAAGTAACTAGGATGCGGGGATGACATCCCATTCCTTGGGCACATTGGTATGGCTTAGGATAAATAACATCGGGTATCGGCCTCAAAAAGTGATAACAAAAGTTTCGCTGAATAAGATTGGCCTGTATTATTTTAGTTAATGTGAATGTGGTTTGATCACATTCAATTTTTGAAAGGAGGTCTAAAATCATAGGGGTTAGAAGGTATAGTTAATGCTTTTATCATTCGTTTGATGGATGTAAATGGGTATTCTTGGGTAGAATGCTTATAAGAGAAAGGGGAGATATAAGGAGTCATGCAGGGTTATGTTTTTGTTGTTAGTTTTTTTTTAAATAAATAATGTTTAGAAGTGTTATGTTTATTAAATCATAGAAAATGATGATGTATTATTTTCTTATATCCATTCATTATTGTTGTTGTGAGATAAGATGAAGCGAAAGGACTTCTAAGTATTATTTATACCTTGCTATCCTACATTTTTCAATGGGGGCTGGAAATGATGTAACATTCGGAGAAAGCAATAAAGAAAGAGAATTTTTCATATTTTGAGAGGGTAGCAAACTTTTGTGAGCAAAATCAAAATGAGGGTTTTTATCATAAAACTAACGTTTTTAGTGTCTTATCATTTCTGCATTTTAGTGACTTCTAGCCATTGTCTTATGCCATGAAATGGGTTGCAATAGGCGAAGGTCAAGATTATGCAATTTCTTTATGTTTCCTTTGAGTCTTGCACTTGATTTAATGGTATTGTGCTTATGTTGCAGGTCCATTGATTTAGGTTGTTTTATGATTACCTCATAACTTGGGATTTTGCAGGGAGGAGCTTGCTAAACTAATTCAGATTTTGACTTTTTCAGCTAACCAAATTTACATGTTTAGTTCATTTACTGTTCTCAAAGTTTTATTTCAAGCATTCAAGCATTCCATTCTGGTCCATCCAGAATTTTAGTTTCTTTCATTTTCATTCTGGTCCTTTTCTAGAATTTATGCTATTTTCCTATTAGTTTCATTTTTTCTGGTCCATTTCCAAAATTGTTAAGCTTTCAAGTTATTTCCCTTCTGGTAATTTTTCAAAATTTATGCACCTCCAAGTTTCATTAATCTAAATCTTTCAGATAGAACACATGGTTTAGGAGGGATACTAACCTACTATTTCACATTAAACTAAGATAAGAAGGGGAAGCTAACTTTGATAACTTTGCTAACATTGCTAGCATGCTAACTTCTACTAACCACTATTAGGGTAGTGACATCCAAATAAGGAAGATAAAATGAACCCAACTATCTAAAATTTACTTCATATTAAAGGCACGGGAATGAAAATGAGGTGGAAAATTCCACATTTTGTCATTTAAAACCTTTTAAATGAAGATAAAATACTCTACTAACAAGGATTCAAGGTAGCACAAATTTTAAAAACCCTAAAAAGAACTATTTTTATTTTTCGTTAGATATTTCAAATCACTAAGCATTGTTTAGAACCAGTAAAGGCCCCTTATTTATGGTCACATGCATTATTGAATTATTTCTGGCACTATTGTAATATTTTAGATATTTTACCAAAACCTTGGAGAAGTTGAATTTTTTTCATTTGGTTTCTTTTCAAGAGAGAGTTTTCTATTCAATACTCTACATGTGGTGGTATTTTACAATTGGGCAAAATATACACTCAACACTTAGCTAACCTAAACTACTTGTATTTTTTAGAGGAAAAGGGGAGAGATAGATAACAAGAAAATTAACAACAAGAAAGTAGAATCCTAAGATAATATGAGGTGATACATAGAGACTAGAGATCCTTCTATATATTAATGGGATGAATGAACACATGCATCATTTACCAATTACTAGAAATTTAACATGGTTCTAAACTGGTATAACAATCACATAAAATTATACACACAAGAAACAAGGTAGAGAAATATTAGCCATATATATACATATATATGTATGTATATGTAAGTATATGTATATACGTATACATATACATATACATATATGTGTGTGTATAGATATGTGTGTGTATGTATATATCACAATGATTTCATACATGTATGAATGACTCAAGGCTCAAGTCTAGACTAATAGATAAAAGAAAATGAAAGGAAATGTATACAAGTTCAAATATTAGGTATGAATAGACAACTTTAGATCCTTTCCAATGAAGAATACATTGTTATTTGTAGATAAAATTAAGAGAGCATTTTTCCTCCAAAATTGTGTAGATGATTCAAAATACCTCCATTACATGTCAGGCCATACCAAAATTCAATTTCTTTATTACCTCAATGTCTCTAAATCTGGAATCATTAATGCTAAAGGGTTTTGGGCCTTTGGATGTGCAACCTCTATTGAAATTTCTAATCATTTTTACTAGAAACTCTTGATATTGGGACTTTCTACAATCAATGTTGTTGGGCTTGAGTATATTGGGATAACTTATGTTTCTACTATCCATAATATACAACCATATTTTTAGAATGTTATTCTCGAATTATGAGGATAGCTTTGAAGGTTTTTTATCATGAAATATAGTCTCTCTAAAGTCTAGTTAGTGCCCGCTTGTGCATAGTTTTTTCTTCGTTTCTCATCACAATTAAATTAATGTTGTTTTATGTCCAGCATCATTTAAACTTTTCTTAGAGTTCCTTTTTTTTTTCTTTTTGTATTTTAGGACTCTGGTCTAGGTTTTTTTCCATACAATGCTACTTTGAACCTTACCTAAATTTTAGATATTTTTTCTTTTTGTACACCTCAAAGCTCCAATCCATGCTCTTTTATACTTTAGGAATTTTATCAACCATAATTTGCACTTGGTTTTACCTTATCTTTCCCTCAAATTTATGGATAGCTTACCTCCCACTAGATCCACCTTACAGAAATTGACCAAGGAAAAATACTTACCCAAATGTAGTGAGAAACACCATAGTTTTTGTGACTTATAGGGGTCTTCTTCTTGCAAAAGAATGAATCCAAGAATTATTACCTTATCCATGGGCATGTAGTCAAAATCATGGGCCTATAAATAGTGAATGAGGTTATTGAATTTTTCTCATCAATGTTCGGATTTCTTCCCAATCATTATCTAAAGGTAGCTTTAACTTTGTGAGTAGAAGATAGCTCCTTTAAATATTCCACTAGTTATCCTAAGAAATGTGAGTAACCCTACCCATGACCTCTTGAATGTGCACTTTAAGCTCTACCATTGGTTTCATCACTTGAGTTACTTTATTTGTATTGAAAGAGTCCACCGATATATCAATGCTCTTTGACTACTTCAACAATTGCAAAAAATATTGCTCTATAAGGAGCCTACTATTTAGAGTATAGGGAGAGAAGAGGCTAGATCAAATAAAATAAGTAATGTGCCCCTTCCACTCTTCTACTAATAGGTCCAAAGCATTGATCCATGCTTTACATTAACACATAGCATGTTCTACTTCAAGGACCCCCATTATCAGGAGTACTACTACTTCACAATTGACAAATTCCTATGGTTGCCTATGGCTTATTAGTTAGGTGAGATTTCCAAACCTTGTACACTTACACTTCGATGATCTTGGAGTTAAATTTTATCAAAACATGTTCAACTATCTTGTTAACCTTGACATTTTGGGAGGTAATCATCCTGATAAAATCCAATACCAAGGCTAGATCATTAGCTATTTTGGTAACCTCATCCCAAAGCACTTCATTCACTTCAGGAATTTGCTCTCTTTTGCTCATCATTTTTTCTAGCTAAACAACCTTCCTTTTCTATTCATTTGGATTCTTCTTTAAGCCTCTTTTTCCTCCATTTGTGTCATGAGATGGGTTATTTGAGACTTCATTGCTTAAAATTTGGCCTGAGATGCTTTGAGCATGTGTTTAACATTTTCTTTATATTTTTCCTTTGTCACCAACTTCCTTGCATAAGTCAATAATTCATGACTCATGACTTTATTTTCCTACTCCATGAATTCAATTTTATCTTTAGGATGGGTGTCCTTAAGGTTTCATTCCACATCAACCACTTTATAATCTTGAGCCTACATTTCTTCCTCCATCTTAGAGATAGTGAGAGATATGTGGACCATATGTATAGTAGTTTGTTTAGGATCATAGATGATTATCACCTATGTTTTCATGAGTTGTTCCCTTTTTTTTTCCTTCTACTATATGCACTACTACATTTGATCTTGCACATTTTTAAATTGAGGTAATAAGTCATATATGGATGTAATGATTTTAGATCTAGTTAGTTTTTGTTGGCTATCTAAGGTTATAACCAAGGATCTAAAGGAAGCCATAATGATTGTCTGATCTACAAGGGATAGGATGATTAGCAAAGATTCAAAAAATAATGGGATAATTGAGGGAGCTACATATTAGGTAGGTTGGGAGGTGATGAGTGGCAAAAGGGCGGTGAGAGTGGTAGAAATAAGGGTAGCAATGTAAAGAGTATATAAATATGGTACCATTAGAGTAGGAGCAATGAGTAGTGTAGTGGTTATGGCTTTCATTGATGCAACCACCCCCTCTGATATTGGGATAATGGTTTTTGTATTTGCCATCATAGATGGTGGAGAGGTTCCCCAATATAAATTTTATCTAATAATTTTGGTTTGAGGATTTGCCTTCACCTTTTTGGAGGAGTTTGACCCATGCTTGACTCCTCCTACTTTGGCTTCCTTTATGTGGGTATGGACTAGGATGAGGTAGCTATATCAAGAGGTACTAGAGCAAAATTTATGGTAGGGACCACCTCTAGTTTCAGTGATAAGTCATAGAGGATACAAATGCCAACCCATTTAGATCCTTCTATTATTGTTAATTGGTATGATTACATACTTACAGCTTCCCCATTGCTTTACTCTATATAGTCATTAGATTATTCTAGGTATTCTTCATTGTAGCATTAGCTAAAGGTATCTTCTTCTAGCTCCTAATAGGGAATCTAGGTATCACTATTCTCTTGGTAGAATTTCCACCAGTTCTTGATCTTGTTGTCACTCCAACCCAAGTGTTGAAGAAAATTTCTATTGGGATTGATTTGAGACTTGGGGCTCACCTTGTACTTTTTCATAGAAGGCATGATGTAGTTTTTTGGGGTTGATTTGAGACTTGGGGTTCTCTATATGGCAAAAGTCTTGAACATGTGAAATATTATTTAGAGCTCATGAATCATGAAGTCGTTGATCTTGCATATCATCCACCCATGTCTCAAAAGCACATTCTTATTACATAAACATCATATGCTAAACCCAAACACTGAAAGTGATGTCCAATTATCTTGGGATAAAAGGCACAAAGAACACTAAGAAGATCTTAGGTTTGGAAGTTGTTGTTGAAGTTGTCGTAGGTCTATCACATTTCTGTCCATGTCCAATATCTTGGGTAAAATAATATTAAACCATACTTTGATGGGGATGTGAGGCGAAAATATAATTTTGGTCTATCCTGCCCTACACATAGTCCATAAAACAATGGTTTTTACCACTTTCATAATACTTGAAAGCCCAAAATCATAGTAGTAAGGATAGATTCAAATTCTCTTCATGCTTATGTTGAGAACTTGATTTCCCAAAGCTTTGATTTTGCCTCCATCACACCATGGATCATTTGGTTGTAAGGACCGTACTACGTGTCCCTCAAAAGGATGGGTAGTCATTCCAAGATTCAATAAATCCAAAGTAAAATGTTCACCACTATGTTTCCATCACACCATTAACTATTGGGTTGTAAGGATCGTACTACGTGTCCCTCAGAAGGATGGGTAGTCATCCCAAGATTCCAGAAGTGAAGAGAAAAATCATGGACTATGGATTTAACCTCCATCAGGGCTATAAACGCTTGACTGGCAGTGGAGTACACTCATGCCTGATAACATGACTCCCATAAGGTTGAGATTTATGGCCGCCATGAGGATAGATTAGTCTGATGACCTCATCCATAACCGGTTTAATTATTTTGGTCAAAGATGAGAGCAGTAAAGGATATGGCTATATTCTCATCACACCTTGGTTGAGAATTTGATTCCCCAAAGCTCTAAGGTACACTTGCATACACTGGTCCTTGATGATGATGGCTCATAACCAAGCCCTAGATCTAGTCAATGAATTCATCGCACACACAGTTGATCCTAAGATGGTTAGACATTTTTGAGGCATTTGCTCAAGCCACCATAGAATGTGTTCCTCATGCTATAAAAATTTTTACCCTCAAAGCGCTCTATATCCATTGCCATAACTCTAGTCAGGTAAAATTTATGATGCAATGCGGAAAAGTTACAAAAAAAATAAGGTGTGGAGTGCTACACACACCCAGAGCTAATATTGGATGTTTCTAATATTTTATTGTTATTATAAGTCTATTGACATTATTCATGCATTTGTTTATGCTTTTTGCTTTCTGGTTTGGAGTGTGTTTTAAGATTTTCCTTTTGGGTTCTCATCGAAATGCTTAGGAGCATTTCCCAGCATAGTCACCATTTGTTGTGGAGTTTCCACAACCACCCCAAAATTCTTGGGGACCCACTTGTCATATTTTGATATGAAAGGTTTTTGGTTTTCTTTGGTTTGTAAGAATAAGGATGTTTGACCATTTTGTTTTAATGATTTTAATTGCTTTGGTTATTTGATATTTAATGATTAATTAATCTAGGCATTAATTCTTAGATTAATTAAAATCTATTTTGATGAATAAGAGTTTAATGTTCTTCATACTATCTAAGGTGATGAAATGTGTTTAACAAAGCAAGGCCTGACCTAAAACAAAAAGAGGATACAAAAGGTACAAAGAAATTGAGATAGAAGCCAATATGCTATTATCTACCTAATATAATTGCATTAACTATATTATGTACATAATAGTATTATTTTTAAGATTATGTTATAAGGTTTTAAAATGTTGTCATTATAATAATATTATTATGATTATATTATAATGTTATTATTATAATAATATTTTTGTGATTATATTCTTCTAAAATGTTATTATTATAACAATAATATTATATTGTATATAATAATAGTATCATAATGTACTTTATAAAAGATGTGATAATAATATTTACGACAAGGTAAAGTTTAACGTCGTTTCATTTGATTGTAGATAAGGCGATGGTGGCTATTCGAAGACATGAGTAGCTAGTCCAAGAATTTTCACCACTATGGCAGCGAAGCTTCGCAGAGCAACACCGACAAAGAAGAGGCAATCTAAGATTGTGTTAGGGTTTTAGAAGAATAGAATGAAAGGCATCGAAGTTGTTAGTAAAATGACCGAGAGACAGAGGTATGCCATCAAACAAGGAAGGAAGAAGCATTATTAGGGCAACCTATGATGCCAATTAACGAAGTTAAAGGCCGACCTCGAAGAGCATAGAAGGTTTTAGTGTTGCATCTATTTCATTACGCTATGGCAGTGTGATTGTGATAGTAGGGAGTTGAACAACACCATGGCTGCTTAGGTTTAGCAGCACCACGATGTCGATGGCAGCATCTATTGTTGCGTAGGTTTGGCAGCACCATGACATTGATGGTTGCGTAGGTTTGGCAGCACCACGGTGACGATGGCAACACTATGGCTGCATAGTCTTGGCAATGCCATGGCTGTGTAGGTTTGGCAGTGCCACGATGTCAATGGTAGTGCTATGGCTGCATAGTCTTGGAAGTGCCATGGTTACATAGGTTGGGCAGTGCCATGGCAATGATGGTAGTGCTATGGCTATGTAGCCTTGGCAGTACCATGGCTACATCGTTGGCAGCGCTATGGCTGCGTAAGTTTGACAGTGCCATGGTTGCGTAGGTAGTGTGATGGTTTTGTTTGGTTATGTGGAAACCAAAGTAACTAGGATGGGGGGATTCCATCCCATTCCTTGGGCACATTGGTATGGCTTAGGATAAATAACATCGGGTATCGGCCTCAAAAAGTGATAACAAAAGTTTCGCTGAATAAGATTGGCCTGTATTATTTTAGTTAATGTGAATGTGGTTTGATCACATTCAATGTTTTAAAGGAGGTCTAAAATCATAGGGGTTATAAGGTATAGTTAATGCTTTTATCATTCGTTTGATGGATGTAAATGGGTATTCTTGGGTAGAATGCTTATAAGAGAAAGGGGAGATATAAGGAGTCATGCAGGGTTATGTTTTTGTTGTTAGTTTTTTTTTAAATAAATAATGTTTAGAAGTGTTATGTTTATTAAATCATATAAAATGATGATGTATTATTTTCTTATATCCATTCATTATTGTTGTTGTGAGATAAGATGAAGCAAAAGGACTTGTAAGTATTATTTATACCTTGCTATCCTACCTTTTTCAAGGGGGGCTGGAAATGATGTAACATTCGGAGAAAGCAATAAAGAAAGAGAATTTTTCATATTTTGAGAGGGTAGCAAACTTTTGTGAGCAAAATCAAAATGAGGGTTTTTATCATAAAACTAACATTTTTAGTGTTTTATCATTTCTGCATTTTAGTGACTTCTAGCCATTGTCTTATGCCATGAAATGGGTTGCAATAGGCGAAGGTCAAGATTATGCAGTTTCTTTATGTTTCCTTTGAGTCTTGCACTTGATTTAATGGTATTATGCTTATGTTGCAGGTCCATTGATTTAGGTTGTTTTATGATTACCTCATAACTTGGGATTTTGCAGGGAGGAGCTTGCTAAACTAATTCAGAATTTGACTTTTTCAGCTAACCAAATTTACATGTTTATTTCATTTATTGTTCTCAAAGTTTTATTTCAAGCATTCAAGCATTCCATTCTGGTCCATCCAGAATTTTAGTTTCTTTCATTTTCATTCTGGTCCTTTTCTAGAATTTATGCTATTTTCCTATTAGTTTCATTTTTTTTGGTCCATTTCCAGAATTGTTAAGCTTTCAAGTTATTTCCCTTCTGGTAATTTTTCAAAAATTTTGCACCTCCAAGTTTCATTAATCTAAATATTTTAGATAAAACACATGGTTTAGGAGGGATACTAACCTACTATTTCACATTAAACTAAGATAAGAAGTGGAAGCTAACTTTGATAACTTTGCTAACATTGCTAGCATGCTAACTTCTACTAACCACTATTAGGGTAGTGACATCAAAATAAGGAATATAAAATGAGCCCAACTATCTAAAATTTACTTCATCTTAAAGGCACGGGAATTAAAATGAGGTGGAAAATTCCACATTTTGTCATTTAAAACCTTTTAAATGAAGATAAAATACTCTACTAACAAGGATTCAGGGTAGCACAAATTTAAAAAACCCTAAAAAGAACTATTTTTATTTTTAGTTAGATATTTCAAATCAAATCACTAAGCATTGTTTAGAACCAGTAAAGGCACCTTGTTTATGGTCACATGCATTATTGAATTATTTTTGGCACTATTGTAATATTTTAGATATTTTACCAGAACCTTGGAGAAGTTGAATTTTTGTCATTTGGTTTCTTTTCAAGAGAGATTTTTCTATTCAATACTCTACATGTGGTGGTATTTTACAATTGGGAAAAATATACACTCAACACTTAGCTAACCTAAACTACTTGTATTTTTTAGAGGAAAAGGGGAGAGATAGATAACAAGAAAATTAACAACAAGAAAGTAGAATCCTAAGCTAATACGAGGTGATACATAGAGACTAGAGATCCTTCTATATATTAATGGGATGAATGAACACATGCATCATTTACCAATTACTAGAAATTTAACATGGTTCTAAACTGGTATAACAATCACATAAAATTATACACACAAGAAACAAGGTAGAGAAATATTAGCCATATATATACATATATATGTATGTATATGTATATACGTATACATATACATATACATATGTGTGTGTGTGTGTGTAGATATGTGTGTGTATGTATATATCACAATGATTTCATACATGTATTAATGACTCAAGGCTCAAGTCTAGACTAATAGATAGAAGAAAATGAAAGGAAATGTATACAAGTTCAAATATTAGGCATGAATAGACAACGTTTATCCTTTGCAATGAAGAATACATTGTTATTTGTAGATAAAATTGAGGGAGCATTTTCCCTCCAAAATTGTGTAGATGATTCAAAATACCTCCATTACATGTCAGGCCATACCAAAATTCAATTTCTTTATTACCTCAAAGTCTCTAGATGTGGAATCATTAATGCTAAAGGGTTTTGGGCCTTTGGATGTGCAACCTCTATTGAAATTTCTAATCATTTTTACTAGAAATTGATATTGGGATTTTCTATAATCAATGTTGTTGGGCTTGAGGATATTGGGATAACTTATATTGCTACTATCTATAATATACAACATTATTTTTAGAATGTTATTCTTGAATTATGGGGATAGATTTGAAGGTTTTTTATCATGAAATATAGTCTCTCTAAAGTCTATTTAGTGCCCTCTTGTGCATAGTATTTTCTTTTTTCCTCATCACAATTCCAATTAATGTTGTTTTATGTGCAACACAATTTTAAACTTTTCTTAGAGTTCCTTTTTTTTCTTTTTGTATTTTAGGACTTTGGTCTAGGTTGTTTTGCATACAATGCTACTTTGAATCTTACCTAAAGTTTAGATATTTTTTCTTTTTGCACACCTCAAAGCTCCAATCCATGCTCTTTTATACTTTAGGAATTTTATCAACCATAATTTGCACTTGGTTTTACCTTATCTTTCCCTCAAATTTATGGATAGCTTACCTCTCACTAGAGCCACCTAACAAAAATTGACCAAGGAAAAATATTTACCCAAATGTGGTGAGAAACACCATTTTGGTGACTTATAGGGGTCTTCTTCTTGCAAAATAATGAATCCAAGAATTATTACCTTATCCATGGACATGTAGTCAAAATCATGTGCCTATAAATAGTGAATGAGGTTATTGAATTTTGCTCATCAAGGTTCAAATTTCTTCCCAATCATTATCTGAAGGTAGCTTTACCTTTGTGAGTAGAATATAGCTCCTTTATATCTTCCACTAGTTATCCTAAGAAATATGAGCAACCCTACCCATGACCTCTTGAATGTGCACTTTAAGCTCTACCATTGGTTTCATCACTTGAGTTACTTTATTTTTAATGGAAGAGTCCACTGATATATCAATGCTCTTTTACTACTTCAACAATTGCCAAAAATATTGCTCTAGAAGGAGCCTACTATTTAGAGTCTATGGAGATAAAAGGCTAGCTCAAATAAAATAAGTAATGTGCCCCTTCCACTCTTCTACTAATAGGTCCAAAGCTTTTATCCATGCTTTACATTAGCACATAGCATCTTCTGCTTCAAGGACCTCCATTATCAAGAGTACTACTACTTCATAATTGATAATTCCTATGGTTGCCCATGGCTTATTAGTTAGGCGATTTTTCCAAACCTTGTACACTTACACTTCGATGATCTTGGAGTCAAATTATATCAAAACATGTTCCACTATCTTGTTAACCTTGACATTTTGGGAGGTAATCATCCTGATAAGATCCAATACCAAGGATATATCATTAGCTATTTTGGTAACCTCATCCCAAATCACTTCATTCACTTCAGGAATTTGCTCTTTGTTGCTCATCATTTGTTCTAGCTAAACAACCTTCCTTTTCTATTCATCTGGATTCTTCTTTAAGTTTTTTTTTCCTCCAGTTGTGTCATGAGATGGGTTATTTGAGACTTCATTGCTTAAAATTTGGCCTGAGATGCTTTGAGCATGTGTTTAACATTTTCTTTATATTTTTCCTTTATGGCCAACTTCCTTGCATAAGTCAATAATTCATGACTCATAACTTTATTTTCCTACTCCATGAATTTAATTTTATCTTTAGGATGGGTGTCCTTAATTTTTCATTCCACATCAACCACTTTATAATCTTGAGCCTACATTTCTTCCTCCATATTAGAGATAGTGAGAGTTATGTGGACCATGTGTATGGTAGTTCTTTTAGGATCATAGATCATTATCACCTATGTTTTCATGAGTTGTTCCCTTTTTTGTTTCTTCTACTATATGCACTACTACATTTGATCTTGCACATTTTGAAATTTAGACAATAAGTCATATATGGAGGTAATGATTTTGGAGCTAGTTAGTTATTGTTGGCTATCTAAGGTTATAACCAAGGATATAAAGAAAGCCACAATGATTGACTGATCTACAAGGGATAGGATGATTAGTAAAGATTCAAAAAATAATGGGATAATGGAGGGAGCTACATATTAGGTAGTTTGGGAGGTGATGAGTGTCAAAAGGGCAGTGAGAGTGGTAGAAATAGGGGTAATAGTGAAAAGAGTATCCAAATAAGGTACCATTAGAGTAGGATAAATGAGTAGTGTAGTGGTTTTGGATTTCATTGATGCAACCACCCCCTCTGATATTGGGATAATGGTGTTTGTATTTGCCATAATAGATGGTGGAGAGATTCCCCAACATAAAGTTTATCTAATAATTTAGGTTTGAGGATTTGCCTTCACCTTCTTGGAGGAGTTTGACCCATGCTTGACTCCTCCTACTTTGGCTTCCTTTATGTGGGTATGGACTAGGATGAGGTATCTATATCAAGAGGTACTAGAGCAAAATTTGTGGTAGGGACCACCTCTAGTTTTAGTGATAAGTCATAGAGGATACAAATGCCAACCCATTTAGATCCTTCTATTCTTGTTAATTGTCATGATTACACACTTACAGATTCCCCATTGATTTACTCTATATATTCATTAGATTATTCTAGGTATTCTTCATTGTAGCATTAGCTAAAGGTATCTTCTTCTATCTCTCCATAGGGAATCTAGGTATCTCTAATATCTTGGTAGAATTTCCACTAGTTCTTGATCTTATTGTCACTCCAACCTAAGTGCTGAAGAAACTTTCTATTGGGGTTGATTTGAGACTTGGGGTTCACCTTGTACTTTTTCATAGAAGGCATGATGTATTTTTTTGGGGGTATGGATGGAAAGAAATGTTCCCTTTGGAGCATTAGGTAAGCTCCCTATTTTATGCTTTGGTAAACTTAAATTTAAGACTTGGATTGATGAATGAATTTCCTAGAACCATTTATGCATGCCATCCATGCAACAACTATCCCTTCTATGTCATAATTCTAGGCATCATCCAAAATTTCCAATCTCATCTCTTGTAACTTGGTCTCTAAATTTAGGGTTACCTTCCTCTGCAAAAAATATACATCACCGAAGTTTATGGGGGTTTTAAAAACTTTTTTTGCTCTACCCACTCCCATAGGTAACATTAATTGCATCCATCTACCTCAGCATCTCTAGGGAAATAACTCTCTTGGTTGCATACCTAAGCAATAGGTACATTGGCTTGTTGAACTTGAAGATATGGATGATGGTGGCATCATCCAAGAAAACCTAGTCCCATTTGAATTGGAAATATAGATATCTAGTTCTAGTTTTGGGGATTCATCAAGGTTTTTCTCCTTTAATCATGCTCAAGATTGGCACAAAAAATTCATCCATAAACATGTAATAGGAGAAGGTTCAATAAAGGAATTTTTTCTAGAAGGACAATATTCCTTTAGACCTCTTCACTTATAACCTTCAAATTTAAATGCTTATATATCTAGGTATTTTACAATAGTGTTAAATGCACCAAGAATGAACATTATCTAAATGTGTGGGTCTCCTTGAACTTATATAATCCTTCATGAATTTTGTGGACTATGAAATTATTGTAGTCAAGTATTAATGTCCTATCCTTCAATACATATCTCAACATGTGGAGGATGCCTAACATTTTTTGTAACACCTTGCCTTCATCAATATTTAAATAAATGTTGTCATGCTCAAAGTATATTTGGTGTTATCATTGAAGGTTTGTCTACTTAAGAGGAATTCTAGCATGGAGGTTTACAAATTTTAGAGCTCAAAGTTCAAGAAAATCAACTTGTCATAAACTTTGGCATATTACACATTGATAGTCTCTAGATTTATCTGGATCCCCTCAAACACCACCAGCTTCTCTTACACAATCTCCCATAAAATAACTAGCCTAATTTGATTGGTATTGACCCTGACCTCTCTATGGTACGGGTCATAGTGTGAAGTTCATACCTCCACTAATTCATAATAATAATTCACCTAGGGAACCATAGGGAACCATGTAAAGAGCTAGATAGCTAAATAGCTAGTCCAAATCCTTGCAAAGGATTCATTGTCATTGACTTAGCCCCTCTGGTAGGTGCCTTATCATAAACTTTTATTGATCTTTGATAGCTTCAAGTCTACTAACTTTATTGTGATGTCTTAAATATACTTTAGAGGATTTGTATATATGGCTTAAGTGAAAGTGTCTCTCTTGTAAGTAGAGTAATGTGTTGAAGCTACTCTTAAATATGAAGCAATGGTCACACTTCTCCTAGGATCCATGGTTGCATGTAACTATTTGGAATTTTAAAATTGTGTTACCCTTTGATTTTGCTGACAACCTTTGTGCTTTAGAGATCCTGTATATATAAAGTATTTTGTGGCATAATCAGGAAGGGAGGAATATTAATAGGCTTTACATTCCCTTGATTGCTATTTATGCACATGCATAAAAAAATTATTTCTATGATTGGCAGGAATATTTAGGATCTTATCTAGGATAGTGAGGCTCATTGGTTCATGTACCTCCTTTTGTGATAGGTCAATTTTAAAATTTACAACTATAATGTCATCATATTTTAATGCCATGTCAATAAAATCTCTATTCTCATTCATCAATTTTTTTATAAGACAGTCTAGATTTCCTTGCCTAAGTGTCCCTTTTGGCATGATATGCAAAGCAAAAAGTGTTTCCATTTTTTATTGTAAGGTATATATCCCAAACCATTTGGTAGAGCTAGGTAGGCTAGAGAGTTCGATGGCTAGAATGAATCCTTCCTTGGTAATGCTCCACTTGGAGGAACTTTCTAATTCTTGTAAATTTGGCACATGTCTATGGTTTATTGTTGATATTGGTCACATGATCGAATAGAACCTACTAATGTATTGGATATATGGTTTTGACCAATTTGGTGTGATCCATAGGATAGGCATTATGGACCTTTGTAATGAGCTTATGGGGGCTAGATCTTCTTGCAACACTTAATATTCAAGGGAGATCCATTGTACCTACATTGTTAGTAAGACTTGAGTTCATGTCACCTCAAAAACCTCCCTTGAGAATGTGTAGATCTTATAGTATTTCTATAATAAGGTGCTCTAGTATAAGAATATTTTATACCATTGTCAAATTCCTTCTTACTTGAGGCTTAACACTATAGGGTTGCATGAGATAGATACAAATGAGCTTTTGAATGCTAGTAGTGATGCAATCTCTTTGTTTGGGATCTCTCGAGGCTATCAACCACATACAACAACCTCACCACTTATTTAGTTTTTGGTAAGCAAGATACACTTGAGTAGGCAACAAGATATTGCATCTAGTTTTTTTCTAAGCAAAAGTGATTGGTGGAATTGGTGATTTCTGTAATTTCCTTGGTGTGGGAGACAAACTACACAAAGACAAAGCATGACTTCATAGGTTGAGATTTATCTAAAGCTTCCCTCACTTGCATAAGATTTGTATCATTTTCAACCATCCCTAAACAAGGTATAAGCTTATTCATTTGAGGGAAATTCAAAAAAACAATGCACAAAAAGTCTTTTTTTTTTGCACATAGAGTCCCTTTTTTATATATATATGATCCAAGAAAGGCCAAAATTTAACCCATGCCTATTGGTTCAAAAATATTTTTGAGGCCTGAATCCCAAATTTTGTCTACCCATTGAATCTTCAAGTCATTAGGAATGAAGGAATGCATCTCATCCATAGATGATTTCAATCTAGACTACTCATCTTTAGCCATGAAAGTTTGGTCAACACTTGGCTTAGCTATAGGTAGATGTTCGACATGATGCATATGGAGTAATTTTGATAGAATTTTGATCCTAGTGCCATAGTGGTTCCTCAAGACCATAAGTGTCAAATATAGATATAGATAACCTCCTAATTTAGTGATGAAGTCCTTGTATAGGTAAATATCAAATAAATCTAGTAGGTCAATCACTATTATATCTTGTGGTACCATGAGGCATGGAAAAGCATATAAGGTGAGTAGAAGACCTTCAAAAACCCCTAAAATTTTAGTAGAGCTCTTGTCTAGCTACACCACTTTTTTATTTATAGGATGACATACCAATCCTAACATGTTTGCCACCCCTCTTGGCATAACTAAAGTACTTGACCTAGAGTCTACCATGAAATTGTGGATTAGCTTATCTTTGTAGACCAAAGTCAAGTAGAAGAGCATGGGTTTTGCTTGTCTTACTCTTGGACTAGATCTTTGCAAGAATAACAATAAATTTTGTTGTCTTGGTCCCTTTTATTCCTCCAAGTATTTTTTTAGATGCTCATTTTTCTCAAGAATGGTCAAAACATCCCATAGATGTATGGTCATAGTAGACCTTTTTATATGATCCACCATGTTAAAAGATCCAAGAGAAGGAGTCTTCTAAGTAGCACTTGGTGGTAGTTAAAATCCAGGTCTTTCTATAGCTAATTAAGGAATTTTAGCAGGTACTAGCATGAATGCATGTTGTTTTGGGACTTCAAGAATGTTTTGTTTAGTATCCATCGAAAGCTTTGGTACATTTTAATTCAATAGGGCCATAGTGGAAATCGCTATTTTCAGACTAGTTGGTCTAATTTGGATGTTTGAGGCTACCTGGTTTCTCTTTTCTTGCTCCTCTATTACCCTCATTTTAGCTCTTGTCATATAGTTTGGTTGGACTTGCAGCTTATTAAATGTTGAAGTACCCATCTCATCGGATATAAAATATACCTCCTCCTTATCCTATGTGACCAAAATCTACTTAGGAGGAGCAATGCTTAAATCAAGGAAGGTTGGGGTAGAGGAGGGTTGGTTTTATGCTTATGTTTTTGCTTTTGAATGAGATATAGATTCTTGTACCATCACTATATTATTGTACACTATTGTGAACTACTAAGAGTTTCCTCTAGAATATGTCTTGGGAGGGGAGGCATTTGTGTATGGGTAATACCATATAGTAAAGTACTCCACATAGTTGTTTTGCATGAGACCTATCTCTCTAGTAGAGTTAGGAGGTATCTGTTGCAACAGGGTTGGAACCAATGCTATTTTTTGATCATGGATCTAAGTTATTTTTTTTACAAAATGATAGGAGTTTTGAAAGGGTTCCTAAACCTTTTACATGTTAGAATTAAAATGCACTAACCATGGACCAATAATATTTTAGCTATAATTTAGTGTAGTAGAACCAAAAATACATATCCTCTACCATTATGGGAAGTCCAAAGAAAACCCAAATCCCTAAAACAACAACCACCTATGGGGAGACTTACAGAATAGTTTTGACTGAACCACCCTATATCCATACAAAACTCAAACAAAAATGAAGCAAAAGTCATGCAGGGGTAACTTGAGACAAGATAGGGCAAAAAATAAGAATTCCATGAAGGAAAACATCCTTAATATACTTTATCATCTGGTTTGGTTTTGATCAAAGACATCAGATAATTGGGCTAGTCCCTATTTAGCAAGATATTGATAGCTTCAACATAAGAAATTAACCCTCATGAAATCAAAAATAGAATTTTACAAATTTATTGTTTTGGCCCTAATAGAAGTATAGGGGAACACTTGCAACATCTTCAAATCTAACTTTGGTTTAGGTTTGGGGATACATTTAGTCTAGTTCATAAAAATGACTTTCTTTTTAGCTAGGACATAATATTTGTTTGAATCATCCATCATATTTGTGCGACCCTAGGAAGCACGCACCCCGACTACCCTACTTGCAATTTGATTTATTATGTATATTATTACTTGCACAAAAATGAAAGTATTGAAAGCACATGCAACACGAAAATAAGAAACAAATAAAGATGCTTTATTTATTGATATCTCAAGTCCTCGGTTACAAGTTCATCCCTCTGAGGGATACCCATCATTTTGATACAAATATTTACACAATAGAGTAGTGGTTGGATATATTCCCTACAAGGAATGGTGCACCTACGTAGGCCTCCTGGTCCCACACACGAAACTGTATGGGGGCTTACAGATGCCCCCTTCTCCAGATCTGGTCTTGGAGGGATCTTTGTGCTCCTACTGCTTCAATCCGATCCTAAAGATCTGTACCTATGCTCATGTAAACAACAAAGCATGCTTAATAGGATGGGCCACCTCTCTGGATGAGGCCTTTGTCAATGGATCTGATAGATATGATAATATAAGCATAAATAGAATGATAAATGCATGAAAAGCTAAGAAATATGAAATAGATGCGTTAATGAAATCAGATTTGAGCTATGACTAATCAACAAATCAAGCAGTAATGAATCTAAGCTAAAGCAAAGGAAAATAACATCTATGCCCTAAAATATGCCTATGAGCCACTATCCGAGATAACGACCATGATATGAAACTCTTCTCCTCATGAATCAGGGGTTGTAGCACTATCCTCCTTGCTAGAATTGATGTTCAAGGGTCACTAGGTGTGTCTCCTACACTGATTGGTGGTTAGGAATGATGGATCTGAATACTGATGCATGGACGTGGCTCAGTTGGATGATGCTCCAATGCTTCTCAAAAGGACGTAGCTTGGCTCTCCATTTCGATAGGGCTCTATTGCATAAGCTCTAAAAATTGTCTCTCCTCTTTGCTCTTTGTGGGAGAGTCCATATGTAGACTTCCCTCTCTCAGATCTGGACTTGGCTTCCTAGAGAAGCTTCAATCCAAATCTCATGTGACTGACCATTTTGGGTGGGAAGCATCAGTCACAAACTAGCATTGAAGGGGTAGTTAGGAGGAACTCAGGGAGTTCCTCACCAAAATCTGCCCATAAACAATGCAAAGGTGCAGTCATACTGTGTGATCTGGGCCCGTTTTCATGGCTATACTATGCATGGTGCTAGCCACTATCAGGTCCAGTGGCTAGGTGTGGCCATTGTAGTCTTCAGTGGCCAGGTGTGGTGGTCGCTCTGCTTGAGAGCGGCCAAGCCTAGATGGGCTAGAACTACCCTGTTTGAGTGGTTAGGACCATTGCTTGCTCTTGGAGAGATCCAAGAGGTTTCATATGGTCTATGAATGTGTCCATATGGGTAGTCTCCTAAACATGACGTATTTTAGGTGTCTACAGATGCCCCTTTTTGGGATGCATTGTGGGAAAACATAGCATAGAGCAAAAATAGACCACCTAGGGTCACATTGTAGGTTGGATGATGATCATTGATCTGATCAACATTGGATGCCCTAGTCATGCGAGAGGGCACGAATCCTAGAATCATTGCTTCCAATGGAATGGAAGGCTTAAATGTGTGGAAGCTCTCCTAAATTCCTCAGAGGCTATTCGGGTAGCTGGGATGCTACGATTGGTCCGAACGGAGGAGAGCTTAAGCTTGACTATCATATTTGCTTTTTGCCCTAGCAAAGGGTAAGCTTATGATAGTTGTTGGCAATGATTCATAAGATGAACGCAATCTTGACATGATCGAGATGATCTTTTGTTGACTTTGATTATGATTGTTGAAAATTTTGACTACCCCCTCAAGCGACAAGTCGATGAGGAAAGGACTATTAATAAAGCGATGAGTCACTTGACCAAAATGAATGATTTGGACCTCCTTAGAGGGTTGCTTTGTTGTTATAGGGTAAGTTCCCATCCAGGTGTGATTTCAACCCTATTTGGTAATTGTGCATCTCTATCCCATGGGGCGGTCTGACCATAATGGCCTTCTTAGGGAATCAAGGTGATAGCAATTCTATTTTAGCTTGTTGAATCACTATTTGCTATAGGAGAAATGAGATGGATCCTCGCTCCCATGGGGTGGTCCGACCGTCATGGCCTTCTTCGGGTTTGAAGTGAAGCATCTCAATTCTTCCATAACTATTTTGCCCCAAGTGGCCTTATGGTAATTTGCTCATCTTGTCGAATTGCATGGAGCGCTAGTCACTGCAATCACCAAGTGTATAGGGAAAATAATTGAATACGAGGCTCAATTGGGATTTTTGTTGTTATTTGATTTTATGATGTTTTTGGATTTTGATATATGTAATTTTTTTGGTATTTGTGCTTATTTTGGTTGTTTTGGACCAATAGGTGTACTTTATGGCCTATTTTGATGTGCTTTGTGGTGAGAAATTGAGTAAATTTCTCATTGGTTCTTGGTCATTGTCAGGTCCAATGACCCCCAATTGGTGCTTCTTGGCTACTATCAGGTCTAGTGGCTAAAAATTTTGGGCTATTGATGCTAATAGTGGTCAAGGTTTAATTGGAAATATAAATAAAATTAGGGTTTTTACCTCATTATTTCTAGCTATCATTGTACTTTTGAGCTCTGAGGTGTGATTGTTTGATTATGACATGGAGTGCTGCAATTTGTATTGAGTGAGGTGAGTAGGGTGAGGCTTTGACTAGTGGAGGAGTTGGAGCTTCATGGGTACCTTTCTAAACCCTAACCTCCTCTTTTGTTAATGTGGTAAAATGAACCTAACTAAATAATTTGGTAAAGGAACCTCATTAACCCTGTTGGTAATGAACTAAACCAGTAGATAGGACTAGTTTAGGGTCAATTTTAGTGGGTTTCCTTTAGTTTTAGGTTTTTTTGAATTTTTTGTGATTTTTGGGCTCGAGGGAAATGTCGTTGGCGTGTCACTCCAGGTCGTTGCTACTCAGAGTGGCTAGCTTGGCTCAGGTTGGCTGTTGCTATTGTAAGCGGCTAGTTTGAAACTCCAATGGTCAAATTTTTTATCATTGGAAACTGGTCGTTGCTAGCTTCAGTGACTGCTTTGTGGTTGCTCCTGGAATGAGCGGCTAGGTAGCCTTAGGTTTGTTACTTATATTTTTGAATTTTTGAGCAAATTAATTGATTTTTTTGCAATTTTGAAGTGTTGTTTTTTATTTTTTTGAATGTTTAGGTGCATTTAATCATAATGTTTGTTTCCTTAGGCATATTTGTAGATTAGCTTGCACCATTTTTAGGATTTTATTGCTTTTAACTTGTAAGTGCATTTATTTTAGATTTATTTTGCACTCTTAGATTTTATCTTCTTGGGCTCGAGACTTGAAGCTACTTGTGGACCTTCTGCCCCTCTTGGATGACATGGAATGGGATTGGCTTGATGCTCATGGGCTCTAGTATGTCACTAGGCTTTTAATGATTATGTTGGATCAGGCTTACCTTACTGCCCTGGCCCATATATGGGACTCCAGGACTAATACTTTCCACCTTCCTACTGGTGAGATGACCATTATGCCGGAGGATGTCTATAGGATCTTTAGGATCCCTTTTGATGGAGTGCCCATTGTCTCTTCTCCCACTAGTGCTAGAGATGCAGTGTTTGCTAGGGTCTTTGGGAGACATGTTATTCTACCTTTCGTGATACTCATTCTGGTAGGGTTTCTGTTATCTGGTGGTACTAGGAGGATGTCTTCTCTTAGGTATATGTCATGTTGATGGTGATTTGTAACATCCTCATACCTGACTATTCTAGAGTGAGGTTCCCATGGAACCTCTTGGCGATGGTACAGGACTTTATTGATAGTGAGGCACCTATCATCTATGCTTGGGGGAGTGCACTACTAGTGTAGTGCTATGATGAGTTATACCACATTTAGTGCTATAGATGGGCCAGTATTGCTTGTAGCTTGCTCCTTTAGATCTAGGGATGGGAGCATATTATGGTTGATCACCTAGTAGGACTTCCTATGGAGATCACTATGATAGATGATGATACCCAGTGCTATGGATCTAGGTGGCCTAGAGTGCTCGAGGAGTGCAAGAGTTGGCCTTTTGTAGGGGATATTTCCCATTATATGATGTCTTTGACTAGTTTGTAGGCCATTGACATTATCTAGAGGCCCTATCATGAGTGCCCTACCTAGGAGGACCCATCTAGCTTCACTACTCACACTCGATGTGATCGATGGGTTATCAGATGGGATTAGAGAGTTTTTCTACTATTCTAAGTGCTTAGTAGTTTGGTATCTAGAGAGGATGTCCCTCTTGAGCTAGTTGTGTATAAATATATTATTATAGAGAAGAACCTTCCACTACCTTGAGTTATAGTAGTTTTAGAGGAGGATGACCCTCCTGTAGTTGATCCTAGTGTGGTTGATGTTGGAGTTATAGAGGTGTATACCCATTGGTGGGGTATGTGATTGTGGTAGGGTGGTGGTTGCTTGGGGTGGACTTTGGATGAGGTAGAGGTTAAGGATCCTGATGGGCATTAAGTGTGGGCTCAGATAGATGATTTGGGGTAGGTAGGATAGTAGGGAGTAGAGAAAGTGGTAGAGGAGTAGGTTGCCCTAGAGGAGGAGGAGGAGTTAGCTCCTGAGGAGTAGGAGTCTCCTATCTAGGCTTAGTTGCATTAGGTTGAGGTTGAGCTATAGATATCTTAGATTTAGGTGTAGTAGAGGGATGCCACCATTTTTAGGTTTTGGGCTTAGGTTTAGTACCTTGAGGTAGAGTGGACCACACTATAGGATTGGGTAGATCAACTTACTAATGGGGGTGCTACTTAGGGATAGATTGTGCCACCTATTGTAGTGCCTCAGGGACCTAGTGGTTTAGATGCAGGTGTAGAGATCTAATGTTTGCATGGGCTTCTAGTAGAGGACTTGGAGTAGCGCACTCTAGATGCATCCTACATCTTGGCTCTAGAGCATGAGGTCAAGCTTTGAGGAGACTACCTACCAGAGAGGCGTATGGTAGGAGGGTCATAGAGGACTAATTAGAGTACTTCAGGGTAGTCATCAGCTTGATCGAGCCATAGGACTAGGTCTTAGATAGAGTGGACTGGGGGTGCTAGTTCTATGCCACCTCCTAGAGGGGGTGGTGAGGGTAGAGGTGATGCTAGTGGTGTAGGCCACTCTTGAGCACTATGGCTCCTTGGGTATCTTGTACCTATTTTGAGTGTAAGGTCAGTTGACCTACATGATTGTAGCCTTATGGTGATTTTGTACCTTTATGTACTTATTTGGACACACATTTATATGATATCTAGACTTTGAGACTCATTATGTGTATCCTTTATGATTATGTTTTTATGTTTATGTGATGCAGTATCATGATCTTATGTGATATGATGTGATGTGATGCTTTAGATGTTATGATGTGTAGGTGTAGATGGACTACTTTATGATTTATGCTTATGTAGTTTATATGACTTATGCTTTATGATGTGTGGATGCTTAGGTGGTATGATCTAGATGATGGGATGCATATATGGATGCAATGCTTATCGTTTAAATGCATGTTCAATTTTGATGTATTGTATGCATTTAACTTATGTTGTTATGATATGGTAAATGAAATTTGTTATGCATTATGTGATGATCTAATGTGAATGAACCTGTATGCTTTAATCACTCAAAACATATGGTATGATGTGACATGGGTTTTGACAATCTAATGGATGACACCACAGAATGTATAAAAATCATGAATAAATAATAACTCTTATAATAAGAATTAATCATTTAAACATCAAATGTGAGATGAGATGATGTGATATGTATGTATGATTTGACTGATGGAATGATTTGTTGCTATGAATAGATTTTTGAGGTTTTCCATGAGACTCAAACACTCTAGTTGCTCCATCAAAAGTTGTATACTGATCATATAGAGCTTTTGAAGGATAAAGTTTTGTTATGAAGACCTAGATATTCATTATCCCTATGTGTGCAAATGAATATATTAGATAAAACATAAGCATACCCTAGTGCTAGAGGGATTCATGCAGCCCATTGTTGTATTGGGGATCCTCAAATGTTCATCCTGATCCTAAGTTGGACTTAGTTGGATTAGACCACTAGGCGGTACAGGACACCTAAAGCTAGCTCTTCCACATGCAAACATTGGTCTATACAAAAGCAAGATGCTAATGTGATAGACATATCATCGTGCGTAAGGATACCTTATGACTCGTTCATGCTGAGAATTCTAGGGATTCAAGTTCAATACTCCCTTATTTTCTTCATATTTATTTGGGGATACTTGCTCATGCTTAGTGATGAAAACCACTATTTATTTTGAATTTTTGTTTTTCTTTTGAGCAAGGGATTTATGTAGTGATGATATATTTATTTTGTTTTTTTTTTTTTTTTTTTTTGAATTTTTCTTTGTTTAGGATTTTTGCTTGTTTTGATTAAAGCAAGGGATTTCTTTGGGTAGGGGTGAACTTGTCCTTTTGCCAATTCTCAGCATTCCCAAACCGGTCACATAAGGGGATGAGCAAGATAAAATTTTCACCTTAGGATACCTAATACCACTTTGTAGCATTCATATTTCCCTTGTTTCAACTAGGATTTTAGTGTTTTGATTAGTGATAGGATTTTGAAATATACTAAGTGCTATCAAAACTAAACCTCACCTATAAAAAGCTAAGATAACTTTCTACAAAGTTTGATAAAACCACTAGGTATGGTTGAGTGACCAAAAACCCTAGTATATTCCTTATAGCAATAGGAAGGGGTTGTGTTGAAAAACATAGTTACACACATGGGTGATGGATGATGATGGATTTTGAAGATGCATGATTGAGGTACAAATGTGGTGTCATTTGTAAGATTATGAATACAACGTATCTAAATGTAAATGTAATGGATGGAAATGCCTAATGCAATGCGACTATATGAATGCAAATGCGAAATGCAAATGTTTTTGTATTTTTGATGCTTTCAATTGTTTTTGAGTTTTGATTATTTTGAATGTTTTTGAACTTTTTGATTTTAAATTATTTTTGTGCTTTTATGTTTTGCTTTTGACCAAAGGGCTTATGGTGCCTTTGGGGCTTTTTGTGATTTGACCAAAGGGCTTTAAGATGCCTTTGGAGCTTTTTGTGATTTGACCAAAGGGCTTTATGATGCCTTTGGAGCTTTTGTGATGTGACCAAAGGGCTTTAAGATGCCTTTGGAGCCTTTTGTGATTTGACCAAAGGGCTTTAAGATGCCTTTGGAGCCTTTTGTTTTTTATTTTGATATTTTTTGATTTGTTTGGATTTTTTATGATTTCTATTGTTTTTGAAACTTTTGAAATTTATTTGAATGTTTTTGATATTTTGTTTATTTATGTGTGAAATACCTTTAGATGAATGATGTTGAGAGGCTCTGGCTCCTCAACACCCTCTAGCATTGTTAGGTGATATGCCCCAGGCCCAATCTTCTCAGAGATGATATAGGGACCTATCCAATTGGCCATAAATTTGTCTCACAGATGCGATGGTAGATTTGAGTTCTGTTGGTTTTCTTTAAGCACAAGATCCCCAAATTTAAAGTCTCTTAGGTGGACTTTATTGTTATAAGCTCATGTTAGATGATCCTGGTAAATGCGAAGATGCTCAAGAGCATTGATGCATCGTTCATCCAGAAGGGTCAATTGATCCAGGTGAGCTTGCCATGCAGTGTCATCATTGATGAACTCTTTCAATGCGATGCGCAATGTTGGAATTTCCAACTCTAAGGGCATAATGGCCTCAACGCCATATACAAGTAAAAATGGTGTTGCCCTAGTGGGTATCCGTACGCTAGTCCTATAAGCCCATAATGCCAAGGGCAATTGTAGATGCCAGTCCTTATGATTTTCTTTCACCATCTTCTTTAAGATGGCTACTATTATCTTGTTTGAGGCCTCTGCTTGCCCATTTTCCTATGGATAGTATGGTGTCACAAAACTATGTTGAATGTTGTATTTGGTCATTAAAGCTCACACATTTTTGTTTTTGAATGATGGACCATTATTCGAGATTATCTTGAAGGGCACCCCAAAATGACAAATGATATTGTGAAGTATGAACTCCATAATCCAAGGACCAATTGTCGAGGTTAAGGGGACCGCTTCCACCCATTTGGTGAAGTACTCAATGGCCGTTAAGATGAACATGTGTCAGCCCAAATATGGGGGAGAAATATTTCCAATCAGATCGAAACCCCACTGAGAAAATGGCCAAGCCACCTGAATGGGCTGTAAGGCCTAGGATGGCAAGTGCATCAGATTTGCATGATGTTGACATTTAATGCATTTCTTGACATACTCATAACAATCCTTCTCCATGGTGGGCTAGTAATAACCCATTCAAAGGATGCACTTGACAATGGCCATGCCATTGAAGTGGCCACCACATGTACCATCATGAGCTTGCAAAATCACCCAAGCTGATTCTTGGGGCTCTAAGCAATGTAGGAGGACTCCATCATAGCTTCGATGATACAATATGCCTCCTAGAAAGACATATCTTATCACTTTTTTCTTGAATGCTCATCTCTCGACATGTGATAGTCCCTATGGGACAATTCCAAGCCTAAGGAAGTCTTGTAATTAGGATAGCCAATCTTGATAGGCTACAACCTTGACTGATAAGATGACTTGTTCCTCCTACAATTTGATTTGCACAAATGCAGATTGAGAAACAACCTTATGGTGAATAGTGGTACCATTCTCCGTAGGACCTTGCGAGATCAAGGACCCCCAAGGTGCCTTCTTTAAGAAGTCTTTGGCTTTACAGAACTAGTCATGGTCTAGCTCTATATGAATCATGTTGATGGATTCCTTGTTATCAAAAGCCTCATGCTGGATCATTGAGTGCGAGAGCATTTTGACATGAATGGTAGTGAAATCAGTAGATGGATTCTGAGGGATCAAGGATCCCAGAGATGCCATGGTGTCTACAAATCTATTTGATGAATGAGGGATTGCCTCAATGTCATACCACTCTAGTTTGGCTAGATATGTGTCAACAAGCTCCTTGTAAGCTTTCAGGATTGGATCTCGGCATTGAAATAGTCCCTTGACTTGGTTGACTATGAGGAGGGAGTCATCAAAGATATTTAGCCTTTTGATTCTCATGGTGATGGTTGTTTGGAGACCCAAGATTAGGGCCTCGTATTCGGTGTTGTTATTAGTGCAAGGGAAGTCTAGCTTGAATGACAAGGGCATTGGAGCACCTTGTGGCATGAAAAAGATAATCCCTACACCACCTCCTTGCTCACACTTCGAACCATCAAAGAACAAAGTCATGTCAGCTTCATTTTCTAGTTCTTCAGGTTTGGGTGCTTCTGATAGTGCAAATACTGCATCATCAGGAAGTTCTATGGTGAGGGGCCTACTATTCTGAAGAGGTACCTCAACCAGCTGATCAACTATGACTTGTCCCTTGATGGAATTTTGGCTTATGAATTCCAAATCAAATTCTATCAATAGCATGATCCACTTTGTAGTACGTGTATTATGATATGTCTTGCTCATCATATATTGCAAAGGATTTTGCTTGGATATTACATATGTCGTATGGCTCAACATGTAGTGGCACAATTTCTTGGTTGCAAAGACCACTGCTAAGCATAACTTTTCTACGTATGCATATCCTATCTCGTAGCTCACCAAAGTGTGGCTGATGTAATATATCACTTGTTCTTTGTCTTGCACATTCTTTTGAGCCAACATGGTGCCCAAAGCAAAATTGATAGTAGATATGTACAGTAGGAATGGCACGTCTAGCCTTGGTGGAGCTAAGACTAGTGGTATTGCTAGGTACTCCTTGATTTCAGTAAAGGCTTGCTGACATTCTTCATCCCACTAGAATGGGACCCCCTTGTGTAGCAATCAATTCATGGGTCGATATTTATCCGATAGTTGTGCGATAAATCACTTTATGGATGCTACTTTGCCTTATAAGCTTCTCAGTTCTTTGATGTTCATGGGTGGGGCCATTTCTAGGATAGCCTTTACCTTTGTTGGGTCTACCTTGATGCCTCATTTAGAAATGATGAATCCCAAGAGCTTTCCAGAAGTTACGCCAAAGATGCATTTCTTGGGGTTCAACCTGACATTGTGCTCAATCAGGTGATCGAAGACCTTTCTGAGGGTCTCAACATGCTCTTCTCATAGCAATGACTTGGCTAGCAAGTCATCGATGTAGTCTTCCAAGATCTTGTGCATGTAGTCATGAAAAATGTATGTCATAGCTCACTGATATGTGGCACCAACATTTTTAAGGCCAAATGGCATCACTTTGTAATAGAATGTCCCCCATGGAGTGGTGAACATGGTTTTATGCTGGTCTTCGAGTTTAATCTAAATCTGATTGTAACCAAAAAAACTATCCATTAGGGAGAGCATCTCATGACCTACAGTTGCATCTACAAGAGCATCTATGTTGGGCAATGAGAATGAATCCTTTGGGGTTGCCTTGTTGAGATCCCTAAAATCCATGCAAATGTGGACTCTTCCATCAGGTTTACCTATGGGCACCATGTTTGATACCCATTCTGGATAGTCGATGGGAACAATAAAGACTACATCCAATAGTTTTTGCAACTCATTTTTAACCATCAAAGTGATGGTTGGATGCATATTTCTGAGCTTCTGCTTGATCGGTTTCTTTGTGGGGTCTAGCGAAAGGTTGTGGACAACCAATTTTGGATCTAGCCCCGACATGTCTTTGTAGGTCCAAGCAAAGAGATTTGGTCTCTCTTTTAGTAGAGGAATTATGATGGCCTATTCTTCTGGAGATAAGATTTCTCTAAACTTGACTTTCTTTGGTTGAGAAGGATCATTGCTGATGTCCACCTCGAAATTTTCCTCTATTGCCATATGTGACCCCTCCTCAAGTTGGTGAGGAGTGGGGATTAAATGGATGTCATCTACTAGATTTATAGTTCCCACTAACTCAGGGTTGAGACCAACATGATAGACATCATGTGTGCAACCTGATGCAAAATGGAATGGTTGTAGCATCTCTTCATTAGGGAAGAAATATTCAGGCTCTAGGGGTGAATCAATGTGATCCCAATCAATAGCATCTACATTAAGACACAATGGTTTTGATAGATCTCTTGGGTCATGGAGTGGAGTGGTCAAATCAATGGAGATCATGTTGATGGATGGAATGAAATCTCTAAGACCACATGGGTGAAACTCTATATCCTAGGTGCGCCCTCCATACTCATGATGAGGCTCTAGGGGCATAGGGATCTCAGGATCTGGTCTATGGATAGATGAGATGATGGGATCATTAGGCAACAGTTGCTCTCTAAATGTTGGGGGATCTGGGTTGACCATGCGATGGATGGCATCTAGGTTTACTGGTCTTCCTAGGAAGTGAAGATTAGGATCTATGGCATGGAGCACCGCTTCCCTCTCCACAAGTAGATTGACTAGATGCAAGTGTCGAGGCCCAAGATAAGCCATCTCGGTCTCATCCTCAAAGTCATCATCACTTATAAAGAAACCATTGGTATTTGTTTCTAGCCCTAGGATGAGGTGGTGGCTTGCCTGCTGATGCCCCAGATAGGCTATCTCAGTCTCATCTTCATAGTCATCATCACTTATGAAGAATCCATTGGCATTTGTCTCTGGGCCCAACGATGTGGCCTTGATGTCTAGGCCATAGGTAGGCCATCTCTATTGAGTCCTCTGACTCATAGCCACTCTCATCTGACATATATCCACCCTCACTTGAGATGTATTCACTCTCATCTAAGATGTAGCCACTCTCTGTGTGGCCTATCCAAGCAAGGTTTTGCACATATCGAGGCCCATGGTAGGCCAGGCTAGTTTCATATTCATCCTCGCTTGGGACATAGTCATACTCCTCTCACTCATATCCATGCATTGGCTCTTCCTCCCATAGGATGGCTCCTGATGGGGGTGCTTCAAGAGAGGATTTAGGGTGATATTGATTAGGTGGTGCGACATTGACCATCGACACCCATCCATCACCCAAGTAGTTTCTTTTAGGGGTTGATAGGGATTCCAATCGATGTCCTCCTCGAACCCAATGCTTAGCCTATCTAGGGCTGCTTCTAAAGAGTCATCATGACTCCACATTTGATAGCCTAAACCACACCTATCAGTAGGTAATTGGTACTATGGCTAAAATGGTAGTCGATACCCTTGCTCATATAGGCCTAAGCCATAGCCTTGCTAGTGACACTACTCAAAGTACTTTAGAGCAAACTCAAGATTTGACAAGTAATGAACATTCATGGTGAATGGCTCATCCTCATCCCTTTCCATATCAGGAGCAGTATGGGTGTAATCTAGACCAACATATATGAAATTTGTTTGGTTGGGTGGAACCCCTAAGGGAACCATTATCCCTATTGGTAGATTTGGGACTCTTGGTCATCCCATGTCTTGTGTAGACTCAATAATTGGTATGAAGGTCACATTCTACATAAGATATTCACCTAGTGTTATGTTGGCTAGGTGAACTATCACCTATGGTGTAGATGATATTGTTGATGATGCAGGTGAGGTAGGTTGAGGTACCTCCTCGACTATTTCTTAGGAATGTTCCTCCTCCATGGGAGTAGGGATTCCTATAGCTGCTATGGTCGGAAGCTCCTTGGGTCCTTCCTCCACTAGGGGTGCCTTCAACTTCTATTTATCTTTTGCCTTAGATGTCAAAGGATTTTTAGAAGTGCTAGTAGCTTTGGATGTAGGAGGTGGTGCCGACATGGATGGGTCACCTCGCACTGATTTGATTTTGCTTCCTGGCTGCATGGTTGGGGATGAAGGCCTTATGTACAAGTGAGTTGATGGAAGGACAAAGTCCCCTAGCAAGTCGACTTGATGCACGTACTTGAATGGCTCTTCATCGTATGGAACCACATGAACTTGTCCCTCATGCACATACTTGATGCATTGGTGTAGGATTGAGGGTATGCACTGCATGTCCCTAATCTAGGGATGCCCTAGAAGGATGTTATATTGCATCACCCCTTCTAACACATGACACATCATGGGGATGGTCTTATGTCCTACCTTTATAGGCAAAATGATTGTGCCCATGGTGGAGCACAATGCATCATTGAAAGCCTTGAGCATGTAGGAAGTTAGGATAATGTTGGACTTAGGGATCTTCAAGTGCCCTATAGCCTTGGTAGTGATGATGTTGATCGATGAGCCTGTATCGATCAGAACCCACTTGAATGGTATGTCATTGATTGATGCAATAATGTGTAGAGGTGGGTCTACTGAGGTAGTAGGGACTACCTTAATTTTATGATCATAAAAATGAATCATGGGCTCTTGGCACTATTGTACTTGCCCCACAAAATGTGTGAACACATCTGGGTTCTAGGGCTGGAGCTCGATTGATCTCAAAATCTCCATTAGAGTCTCCCTGTGCCTAGGGGACTATTGTATGAGCTTGTAAATGGATAACTTAGCTAGAGTCATTTGTAGATTTTGTTCTAGTCTACTCTGAATAGTTACCATAGGTCTTGTTGGTGGACTTAGAGGATTGTCATGCACCTATCTCTATCGAGGTGCAGCCAGGATATTAATGGGAGCCACTGGAGGTTATGGTTGCCCATATCTCTGACTCTTGGTTGCCACATTAACTAACTCAACCATTCCGATGCATCCCTGAATAGGTGGCTCGACCTAGACCTAGTTGACTTGGGTGCCTTGATCTCTAGGGGCCTCATGATTGGGCAATGGGTTCTTGAATATCCCCATATCTCTATTATCGGGAGCTAGCAGGTTGTCAACTCTTAGCTCTCCCTTTTCAATCATGTTTTGTACAACATTCTTGAATCTGATGCAATTCTCGATATCATGCCCCTGTATCCTATGATATGGGTAGTGTTGATCTTCCCTATATCCCTTTGGCTTGGGATGATTAGGGTCAAGAAGTTGGATGTCAGGAAACCTTATCCTCTGTGCCTCATTCAATTGATTAAATATCGACTGCATCGATTCATTTAGAGGCATGAAGTAATGAGGTGGTTGATGCTCTTTGTTCTAGCCTTGGTTGTTCTTAGGATCATAGTTGGTTGATGGGGGGTGAGCTTGATAATTCTGAGGTTGTTGTCCATTCCCCTCCTTTGGTGCGGCTAATACAACTTGATTAACCTGAGTAGGCTTGGCCTGCTTCTACTTATTCTTGTTATTCTGATTGTTCTTGCTCCACTCTTTCTTGTTGTGGAGCTTAAGGTCTCCCTCATCGACCTTAATATCTTCAATAAGCTTGGCTTGAGCCAAGGCTTCTTCGAATGATTCATATTGCTATAACTGTAATAGTAGAGAGATGTGTTTTGTGTAGCTCTTTGTGAACATTCGGATGAGCTCTTCTGTGGGGATGGAGAATGATAGTTTTGCCATGATTTTTCTCCACCTATCCCCATAGTCCATCACTAGCTCATCATCATACTATTTCAAGTTGGCCAGATCAGATAGGTTCACCTTCTTCTTTGCATCAAAGGAGAACTATTCAAGGAATGCATTCACCAGTTGCTCAAAACTAGTGATGCTATGCTTGGGCAACTGGTTGAACCATTGAGTTGTCGCACCTGAGAACGTCATGATGAATATCCTCAGCATCAGGGCATCATTCTTCTCAAGGTGGAAGCACACATTCATGAAGTTGGTCATGTGTTCTTGTGCATCTCCCTCCCCCTTAAACTTTTCTAGCCTAGGCATCTCAAAGTGCCTAGGATATGCGAGACTCAGGATTGAGGGGCACAGAGGTTGGTTGTGTATCTTGCTCAATGTTGGCTTCTATCCACCCGTGTCCTACTTCTCAAGAGACTTGACTCTCTCGATGAGTGTCTGGTATGCCTTCGAGGAAATAATCTCATGTTCCTGAAGGTTTTCTCATGGTGGCAAGGGAGGTAGTCCTATGTTGGCCCAGTTTGGGCATCTATACTCATCTCCCATAACCATGGATGGAGGTTCAGGATATGTCTATTCTTGGTCTTCCATCCCTACCCTTTCCTCATTGAATTGTGTTTGCTCGAGGTCCAGGTGTTGTTGATGTTGTGAAGTGTGGTGAGCATATTCATTTCCTTACCTAGTGCTTCTCTCCTATTGAGAATCAGTATATCTCTCATGTCGGTATCTCTCACCACCTATGTGTGCATCTATTTGAGCTAGCCTCTCTACTAGCTCCTCATGCTCAACTCTTTCTTCTCTTGAGCATTGTTCTTGTAGGTGTAGGTACCTCTTCCTTCACTCTTCTTTCTCAAGAGCTTCTACACACTCTTGCTCGATGCGTAACGCTTCCTCTAACCTATGTATTCGGTTAGATCGACCTACTATTGAAGGTTCATGCCTTTCTAACTCTGTGCGAGGAGTTCTAATGCTTAGGCCCCTCGAGGAGGCTCCTATTGTGTGTTTGCCCTTGTCTACTAGGGTAACTTATTCTATGTACTATGTTATGGGTTGAGTACCCCCATGTTCTAAAGTAGTGTATGTGTTATGGGGTCACTTTGAAGCTTCCCCTAGTTCATTGGTGCATCTAGTGGCTACGCTATGAAGCTTCCTAAAGTAGAATGTTTGGTAGCAATACTTCTAGGAGTTGGTCTTGAGGGAACTTGATCCAACTCATCAAGTTGTTGGGTTCTCCATGGCTGATCCTATGGAGTCCCATTGGCACCAATGAGCTCATAGTCCAAGGGTACCCTCCCATCTGTAGGGAGGCTGTAGGATGTCCTGGGTCTATGACTAGGTGTAGCCCTAGGGTCTTACCCCTTAGTGGGCTGATCTATCCTATGTGTATCATGTGAAACTTGGGGTCTTGCAACCCCTGCATGCCTATGTGATGATGGAGGCCTTGATGCCTCCTCATGTTGGTGTGATGATGGAGGCCTTGAAGCCTTCGTATGTCTATGCGATGAGGGAGGTCATGATGCCTCTACATGTTGGTGTGAAGAGGGAGGTCATGATGCCTCTACTTGTCTATGTGATGAGGAAGACCTTGAGGCCTCCTCGTACTTGTGTGATGAAGGAGGTCATGATGCCTCCATGTGCTTGAGTTATGAGAGAGGCCATGAGGCCTCCTCATGTCTATGTGATGAGGAACTAGGATGTGGCTCTCTTGCTGGGGTTTCTCGAGGAGTCCCCCCAAGGGTTGAGTTATCACCCCTAAGACTTATCAAACTTCATCCGGTGACACTATGGGTGGGTGGCTCAATGCTAGTGTGACTGTGAGTGTGTGGAGCATTAGCTTCCCCCTCGGTGTTGGACCGAGGGTGGTTGCTCCATGTGTATACCATGGTGACTTATGAGTTATCTTCTTAGGTAGATTCAAAAGCACACAAACAAAACAAGCATATGTTTATCTCTTTTAAGGATTTATGTGTTCCCTAAACTATTTGGTGTGTTTTGATTCATTGGAAACATAAGCTAACTCTCATCATGTTTCATTCTTGTTGGATGGTATACTTATATGTTTAAAGGTTTTCACCTATATACTCACACAAGTTAAATATGGTGATGAAATCCATACTCAACGAGGTAGCATAGGTACTACCAACCCTCACCCAACACCCCAGTGATACACCCCTCAAGGAGGAGTGCATGCTATTTTGCATGGTTAGGATAGTTCTTGGGTTGGCCTTGGCCATAGATGGGTACCGATGATACTTTTCCTCATGAGCCAACCAAGTGGTAATGACCTCCACTATTGGTCTCGATCAATGGGTTGGATGTGAGAGCCCAATACCATTGATGTTAAATATGAAATGTGATGTGTGTGGGGTTCTTTTTAACCTTGCATGTAAATAAAATGCATCACCAAGCAAGCATGATATTTCCTATATGCCTAAGATAAAAGATGTTTTATTTTAGAAATATGCATGTATTCAACTTATATGATCTTCAAAGAATGCATTCTATTCTATGAATTAAGGGCCACTGGTTGGGCCACATGCAAGCAAACTAAACACACAAAAGCCTAGCATGCTAGAGACTAGGGTAGACCTTACAAGCAGAGGCCCATTGTTCCTAGAAGTGCCTAGAGAAACTAAAGAAAGTCCTAGGAAACATCAAGTGCAATTTATTTTCCCATTTTCTTTATTTTTCCTGATTAAACTATGATTTCACTTGTTATTTCTAGAAATAAAAAGTTGTAGATAGAAAACATAGAGAAAATAGAGGATGAAACCAACCTCAAATCCTACTCTGATGATGGAAATTCTGACTTCTATTGCACTCTGTTGCTAGCAGCTATTGACCAGAGTGGCTGATTCTGGCCATTGACTATAGGAGTGGATGAGATCAGCTAGTTGTTATCGACTAGAGTGACCAAGACCTATGGGTCACTATCGACTAGAGTGACCAAACCTGCACATAGAAAAACCTATGAATATCAATAAATTGATTAGAAAATAAAACTTGGTGGGGGTCCCATCATGATCACCATCTGTGCGACCTTAGGAAGCATGCACCTCGGCTACCCTACTTGCAATTTGATTTATTATGTATATTATTACTTGCACAAAATGAAAGTACTGAAAGCACATGCAACACAAAAATAAGAAACAAATAAAGATGCTTTATTTATTGATATCTCAAGTCCTCGGTTACAAGTTCATCCCTCTGAGGGATACCCATCATTTTGATACAAATATTTACACAATAGAGTAGCGGTTGGATATATTCCCCACAAGGAATGGTGCGCCTACGCAGGCCTCCTAGTCTTGCACATGAAACTGTATGGGGGCTTACAGATGCCCCCTTCTCCAGATCTGGTCCTAGAGGGATCTTTGTGCTCCTACTACTTCAATCCGATCCTGAAGATCTATACCTACACTCATGTAAACAACAAAGCATGCTTAATAGGATGGGCCACCTCTCCGGATGAGGCCTTTGTCAGTGGATCTGATAGATATGATAATATAAGCATAAATAGAATGATAAATGCATGAAAAGTTGAGAAATACAAAATAGATGCGTTAATGAAACCAGATCTGAGCTATGACTAATCAACAAATCAAGCAATAATGAATCTAAGCTAAAGCAAAGGAAAATAACGTCTATGCCCTAAAATATGCCTATGGGCCACTATCCGAGATAGCGGCCATGATATGAAACTCTTCTCCTCGTGAATCAAGGGCTGTAGCGCTATCCTCCTTGCTAGAATTGATGTTCAAGGGTCGCCAGGTGTGTCTCCTACACTGATTGGGTGGTTAGGAATGATGGATCTGAATACTGATGCATGGACGTGGCTCAGCCGGATGGTGCTCCAATGCTCCTCAAAGGGACGTAGCTTGGCTCTCCATTTTGATAGGGCTCCATTGCATAAGCTCTAAAAATTGTCTCTCTTTTGCTCTTTGTGGGAGAGTCCATATGTAGACTTCCCTCTCTCAGATCTGGACTTTGGCTTCCTGGAGAAGCTTCAATCCAAATCTCATGCGACTGACCATTCTGGGTGGGAAGCATCAGTCACAAACTGGCATTGAAGGGGTAGTTAGGAGGAACTCAGGGAGTTCCTCACCAAAATCCACCCGTAAACAATGCAAAGGTGTAGTCAGACTACGTGATCTGGGCCCATTTTCATGGCCAGACTGTGCATGGTGCTAGCCACTATCAGGTCCAGTGGCTAGATGTGGCCATTGTAGTCTTCAATGGCCAGGTGTGGTGGCCGCTCTACTTGAGAGCGGCCAGGCCTGGATGGGCTAGAACTACCCTATTTGAGTGGTTAGGACCACTGCTTGCTCTTGGAGAGATCCAAGAGGGTTCATATGGTCTATGAATGTGTCCATATGGGTAGTCTCCTAAACATGATGTATTTTAGGTGTCTACAATATCAAGGCTTTTAGAAGCTTGATTAGAAACCAAATACTTAGCCCTCCTCATTTTAGTCCCACTTTCCCTTGAACCTAGCATAGGGGATAGGGATTTATTTTGAGTCATTTTCAAAGAGGAACCTAAAACAAGGCGTTATCTCATGAGTTAAGTCTTAGATATTCTTACTAAATCAATTAGGGGAGTGGTTAGGTCTTTGGAAGATTCATTGATATGATTGTTGAAAGGGCCAATGGATAACAGAGTGCCCACCCCTACATGAGAAGCCAATTGGTCCCTAGAGGATATTTTAGGGGTGGACTCCCTAGAAGAATAAATGAAATCCTCCAAAGAGTCTAATGATTCTATAGTCACAAGGTTAGCTGGTAGGGTGGCCAAAATACCAGCTCTTGAGAGGCTTCTTGTCATCACTACATACTAAAAAATTATTTTAATCAAACATTGGTGGAGGGGGTTGTTTACTTTACCTTTTTGAATTCTTAGGTATAAATGCTCCAAAGAATGGAACAAGAATGCCAAGATATTCATGGCTCTTTTTCATTGAAATTGGTTCAAGAACATGAAATGAAAGCTTCTTAGCATCTCTTGATATTTTTCTAGTGTAAAGTACTTCATGACTAAGAGGACAATCTGGTCCCATGGGTCCTTTAGGGACCCCCTTTTGAATCCATTCTAGTAATTTTCGAAGGACTCATCAACGTTAAGAAAATTTTACATCTCCTTGGTCAGGGAATACTTTTCCCTACTGTGACAACCACCATTGGTAGGGAGACTAGTGGCTTCAACAATTACCTAGATAGAGATATAAAATTTCAATTCACCAACTTTAACCTTATCATCTCACCATGATAGGATTACATATCTAGCCATGAGGAGGTGATTCCCATTAAAATTTTGCATGCAATTAAGAATACCCCTTCACTTTAGGATCTTCTTCAAGTCATTGTCAACTACCGAGTTGTTGGGTTCTAGAACTCCCTCTTAGTTGGAACCATGATGAAATTAGATCTATTCTCAATCCTCTAACACCTTCCACCACAACCTCTTAAATCACCACCAAGAAGCCCACTCCTAGAGAAAAGCACTCAATGATCTTTGAGCACATCAAAGAAAAACTAACACATCCATGTAGGGCCTAGTCTCAACTATCTAGTATAGGAAAGTGCTAAATTTAACTTCATGAATGACAATGTTCCTATTTCATTAAAGGGTGTGATAGTGGGGGTAATATCTATACCCTTCATGGATCTTAAAGCTATCATCATCAAGAAATGGCTAGATCACACATTGAAGTGTCTTGATCCTCACGATGTGACAAGAGGCCTAATTTTAAGCAAGAGATATGTACAAGGGTGTCATGTGTCCAGATCCAAGTTGATAATGCCTCCCATATTCAAAAAATACTTTGTTACCTATCTCTAGAGCCCATTTTTTTAGAAGAATCATGATAAAAAAAACACAAGTACTTTTTTCCACATAGATATTTCCTTTATTGTACCACCCAATCCCAAAGTTTGTATTATTTAAAATGTTTATCAGTTGTGCAGCAGCATAAAGCAACAAAATTCCATCTTTGAATTATATTTTCCTCTTGAATTATACCCTAAAACACTATTCTTAGAAAAATAAATTCCTACAAAAATTTGATCAGTCATGAGGAATGAATTGACATAGAGGATGAAAAGTAATAAGCTTAGAGAACCGAACCCAAGACTCCCCTTCTAGAAGTTATTACTAAGCAAAGAGAACAAGAAGGATGTAGAATACATGAGAATAAAATGCATCTATCCCTACTCCATGTCCCTTCTAGAAATATTGGCATCCTCTAAGCTTCTCAAATCCTAAGGGAAATTCTCACACAAAACACATAATACAGCTTAACTCACACCCAAGTTGATCATGAAATCTGTGGATTTGTTACCTTAAGGAAATATGTGTTGGAAAATTACTTCAACAAATATTTGAGAGTACCTATTAGCTTAAAGTATCATGTTTGTGCCCCTTCATATGGTTGATGGTAATAAGGGATTTGCCTTCCATTATGACCTTCTGAGGGCCCAAAGAACTACTCAACTAAATACCTCGATAGAGGGCCTTGACTTTAGAAAACTGGCTAGTATTGATGCCCAAGGTTTTGGCATAGGCTAGTAGGATTTCACCTCTATGGTTCCTTATGATACCCCTTGTGCTAGCTCTACAAATATTTCCCTTTGAGGCACGATATAAATTGAACTTCATCTAGTCAAAATGGGATAATTACCAAATAGTAACAAATCTTGGATTGGCAGTGGTGGGTATTGACGACCTAATATGAACTTGGAATCCCAACAATATTTCTAGATAATATTTTGAATCCTTGGATTTAGCATTCGAGCAAAAAAGGTTCACATTTTCCACCATTGTAGCAATGCTCCTGGAGCAAAGAAAGCCAACCAAATTGGATATATTATTGAATACCCATTGATTATGTTCCTTCTAAACATCCAAAAAAATATTAGCTAGACTAAAATCCTTGAATGGGTGAAGGTGCAGGGATATGAAGGGAGAATTCCATGGCTCTAAGTCTTTTTAGCATTCTTTTTGGATTTTCATTCATACCTATTAGGAGGAGGTCTATATCCCCAATTATTCTATTAGAAAGGAGAACTTGTATTATTTTGATACTAAAACCTCTAAGCACTTTGTTGTCTCCTAAGGGCCATGACTTCATTAGATACCATTTTGAGAAAAAAATTTATTTCATCCAACTCAAAAGGGTAGGGGCTCATAGAAGTATTATTAGGAGTGGATAAAGGAGTTAGGACTATGACCAGGTTTATAGTTGGAGTAGGTTCAAATATTATAGGTTGCACAACTAAAGGAGGTTGATATGAGGTTAGACATTCAAAAATAGGGGTATGGGGGCCTAGGAGATAGTCTCCCTATTTGAATGAGATCATTTTAAATATTAATAGTTATCCCATAGGCCATTGGTAATGAATTTATTCCCCTAGACTTAAATATAATGGAAATTTTATAATTAAAATCATTCAAATAATATATAAATACCATACCTAAGGGATGTTAGATCTCTTTTGGGATTCTATACTAGGTTTTATAAAACCAGGTATTGAATTCATCCATTGTCTATATGGGTGCTATTTTATTTTTTGTAAATTGATCTAGGATAGATACTACATTAGCCTTCTCCTCAAATATATTAACTAGTAAGTCATCAAGTTTATCCCAACTCCCAACTAAATGTGGAACAAGGATTATATACCATTCTTCAACTTTTTATTTGAAGGAGGCTATCAAAAATCTTAGGTATACATTTTCTCTTTAATGTTATGAACCATGCACAAGATGACCATGTGGTGTAGGTGCTCCATGGGTGTGATAGCATCTTCCATGATGAAGTATGGTAGATACTTCAAGGCTAAAGCTAAGATTGAGTCCCATGTGGTTGTAAGAATTGGTGGAATTAGGGGGTCTCTATAATTTTAGGCTAGATATCTTCTAAGAGGTTGATTTGGATGTGCCATGTTTTGATGTTTACCTCTTCTCCTCCTTATAATTGAGTTGAGGGATTATACTAATGATTGAGGGTTTGTAGTTGTAAAGGACCTAGTGGTAGGTCTTGTACTCATAAATTTTTGGGTTCTTTATTTTCATTGGAGTTTCCAAGTGAATACTTTATGATATAATAAGTTGAGAGACTAGGATTTTCACCAGAATACAAGTCCAATATCTCTCTTAGTAAAGGCTTCTAGGTATTATTCTTCAATGGAGTTTGCAAGTGAATTTTTATATGCTTAAAAAGTAGATAAGCTAACACTTTCACCAGAATATCAACCTAATGTGTGCAGTGGTCCCACTGAGCATGCTATTAAACTGTTGTTATCTCAAAATATCACAATCATCTATTGTAGTATTTGGATGCACCTAATACTCACACCTCATATAGAGTGACATATCCAAAAGTCTAGAGAGTGTGGGATGCAACTCAAATGACAACCTCTAGTATTTTTTACAAGGCTAGATCCTTATAAGATGTGATCTTCAATGCTCACATGCTTAGGTAACATAAACTACTTGTATTTTTTAGAGGAAAAGGGAAAAGAGAGATAATAAAAAAAATTAACAAGAAAGTAAAGTCCTAAGCTAATCTAAGGCAATTCACCAAGATCAAAGATACTTCTACACATCAATAGGATGAAATAACACAAGCATAATTTACCAACAACTAAAAATTAAACACAATTCTGAAATGACATAACATTATACAAAATTATACGCATAGGAAACAAGGTAGAAAATAATTAGACACAAGTTATTATATATATATATAACAATAATTTAATTCATGTATGTGAGAAGAAAAGAGGTTCAATGCTAAAAATAAAATGACTCAAGTATCAAGTCTAGACTAATATACAAAAAAAAAAAATGAAAGAAAATGTATAAGGTCAAATATTAGGTATGAATAGACAAATTTTGATCCTTTGTAATGAATAATATATTGTTATTTATAGATAAAATTGAAGGAGCACTTTCCTACCAAAATTGTGTAGGATATTCAAAATGCCTCCTCCGTTAAATGTCAGGCCATACCCAGATTCAATTTCTTGATTGCCTCAAGGTCTCTAGACATAGAATCATCAATGTTGAAGGGTTTTGGGCCTCTAGATGTGTAGCCTCTTCTAACATTTCCAACCACTTTTATTAGAAACTCATAATGTCAAGACCTTCTAAAATAAATGTTGTTGGGCTCGAGGTTGTTGGGACTATGACTTATGCTACTACTATCTTTAATACACCACCCACTTTTTTGGAATGTTATGCCTGAGTGGTGAGGATAGCTCTAGAGGTTCTTCACCATGAAATGAAGCCTCTCTAAAATATAGTTAGTTACTTTTGTGCATGGTCTTTTCTTTGTTCCTAATTGCAATTCTAGTTAGCATTGTTTTACTTGCAATATCATTTTGAACTTTTCCAATAGTTATGGTTGTATAATGAAGAGTTGATAATGGGGCATAGTGAAATTGATGTAAACTTGAAACAGTTCAAAAAAAAAGAAACAAATACATATCCTATGTGTACATTAAATTAAGGTATTAGGGGTTATACAACCTCTAACGAGGTAATAAATCAATTATGAAATATGAATAATAGTTTACATAAATTCTAATGATATAACTCTTGTTGGAAATGAAATTATACAAGTGAACCAATTTTTGATGGGGTTACAACCATCAATAGCATAAATTATTAGGAATATCAGTTCACTAACTTAATAGGAGACTTATCAACAAGCCTTATTCATGAGAGATGGTCTTGGTGGTCCATTTGACACAATAGACCAAAACTATTACCAAGGGTCTTCATACAAAATCCTTCTAACTTTAATTGTAATCCTTATCAATAGTAACACCATTAGGTAAAGTTCAAACCTTATCAATTTCAATAGAGGTTGGGTAAATTAAGTAATTCGAGTCTTTTCTATAATTTAAAGGATAAATATTTTGAGAAGGAATTTTAGGAACAAAGTGGACAACCTAATTTCAAATCTAGGGCCGTACAACCAAAACAAAATAGACCCACTTTAAGTTCTTAGATCATGGGATCATATGACAAGTTATTTTTTGTGAGGGTTCTCATTTTTCTAGAGCATATTATGGATATGAATAATTAATAACAAGAGAAAATGTAAATCAATAACAATCTACTCAAATAGGGAGTAATGATCCAAATCAACATTGGGTGTATATAGTTGTAGAAAATTTCCAAGCTTAGTACAAAGGTACTAGATGAAAACTTTAATTAATATATCAAGTCACCAAGTATCTATTTCAATCAATCCTAGAGCTCCTAATTCCTTCATTAACTCTATTTTAGTAGGTAATCTTGAATTTGATATAACAAGAGCTATGAAAATCTTGGAAAGTGGAGATGGATTTAGGTATTGTGTAATACATTAAAAGTTAAGTGGAGAAGTATAGAGTTTATTTTTGAGATGACCATATATTTAGGTCTCTTAGTACACCCTTGCAATCATATGATGTTATAAGTGCCATTGTTTGGATTTGGTAAAAATCAATTGCTATACTAAATGTGTAGAATTTATTTGTAATTTAGGCAAAATCGTAGAGATCAAAGGAGTATTTCACCTTGTCTCTTTAATGATAATTTCAAAAATGGAACATAAAATAAACTTTATAAAGGGATGTCTTTCTTGAACATTATTCAATATAACCAAGGTGATAAGAGAAAAAAACCACATATTCCCACCTAGTTCTTAATGAATTCAAGGCTTTCTTTCTTGATAAGTTTCCAAGGGGAACTCCTATAAGAAGGTATGATTTCTCAATAAATATTATGCCTAGAACTGAACCAATATCCAAGGTTCCCTAAAAATTATAACTTCCAAGTTAACTAAACTAAATATTCAACCTCAAGAGTTTGATAAATATTTAATTCATGTAGTATGTTGTCATGAGAATAATATATAATTTTTATTAATAAAAAGCATGGTTCAATGAGGCTTTGTATTGATTATAAGTAGTTGAATAATTATAAGTGATAAGTTTTAGCTTTTATTAGGTTCCTAAGAAAATAAATAATTCTTATTTCATCTAAAATGTTTGAATATTTTGTTGTAGAAATAATAAAAACAATAACATTTCTATGCATATCTAGCTTAGTTTTATAGATATTATATTCATCGTTTTTAAGCATTTAGTAGATTTTTCATTAACATCACTATTATTTTCTTTTCCCATATTGTCATTATTAACACAAAATGTTATGTGTTCCAACTTAGTAGAATCCTCCTAGGCTTTGTGTAACTTGGCCAACCATTAATAGAATAAGACAAGATATTCTCTCTTCTTAGGTTTCAATAATGGTGGAAATTCATCAACAACCTCTTAAGGAAGGGGAATAATAGCATTTATATCAGGTTGATAATATTTGGATTCATACATATCCTAGGGATGATATATAAAATATTAGAGTTCCCCTTATACAACTTCCTCCTAGAATTCTATTATTGCTCACGTTCATAGATTAAATCTTTATGTGTCTCATCCATATAATAAATAAAGTAACTTTCATGATTTAGTGTGTAGGGACTCCAAGGATCTAACTTTTCTTCTATAGTGAACACTTTGTCAACATATGCAAACTTAACCACTTGATATATTGAGGAAGCTATGGCTCTCATCTTACTATTCCAAGGTCTACCTAATAGCATGTTATTGTTGATATTGAAATCAAACATCGTAAAATTTAGTATTACTTATTTAGGTCTAACTAAAATTTGTAGTCAAATGTAACCCATAGGATCTTATGGTCAATCATTATAAGCATAGTAATTATTTCTTATGAATAACATATTTTCTCTAGGGATATTTAGATTATCTATCAAGTACAATGGCATAACACATGTACCACTCTCTCCATAAACTAAAGACCTAAAAATATCCATATCATAATGTATTAATATAATCATTAATGGTGGATCATCAACCCTTGCCATATAATAAATGATAATTATGTTTTTCAAAGGAAATTTTAGTACAAAGATTTTCTTTATGTGATTGAATATATGTTACTTCATAAGACCCTAGAATGGCAAGCATAATAATGGAAATTCTAGGCCTAGGAATATCCATCTCGTCTAATAATTTTCTTAGTTTTGTCATTTATAGGGATATGTCTTAAGTAATTCCAAGTATGGGACTTTATAGGGGGTTGTATGCAACTCTTCCACAATGTCCCATTCTTTTATCGTGTTCATGACTACTTAAGCAATGGTTCTTTGGGTTGACTAGGGTCCTAACATTTTTTATTTATGGAATACAAGATCATCACTTTAAGTGTAGATCATAATATTTCAATATTTTCAATTATAGGTTTGGTTAAGGTATCCCTAGCAATGTTTTCTATGTTAACAGATATTTTTGTATTTATAATAGGTTTCTAAATGACTAAAATAGGTTTTGGAATCTTATCACTAATGGTTGGATGAATTGATGCTTGGATAGGTTCTTTAGTATTTTCCTTATATATTTCATCCTTAGAAGGTTGCTTTATTTTATATTGAGGTGTACTTCTAGTAATAACATCAATATTTTACTCTAAATATGTAGCGATTTTTGTTTGCACCTCCAAAATATTGACATAATGAGTTGCATTTGGTTGATGAAAAGTATATTCTCCATTGGCTAGGTTGGACAAATATATGATTTTTTTATTGATAAAAGAGGTTTTTAAAGGGTCTCGTAACCTTTTACAATGAGAAAAAATAAAAGAAATAACCTCCCATAAATAGGGAGATGATCCCCAAATAAGACACCCAGAGATGATCTCCTCATAACCATATTTGGACAAGAATAGAAATGAAAAGTAGGTTTCTCGACACACCAGGAAACACCCCCACACAAATTGAAATAGGTATTCCCATCGAAGGAAAACCTCACAACCATGGAGATAGGATTCCTTGTACTCTAAAATTTGAAAAAAAATATTCCATCTAGGAGAAAACCAAACAGTCTCTTACATTAAAATTTGAAAAAGGTTTTTTTTCCTAGGAGAAAACCTAACAGTTCCATGCACTAAAATTTGAAAAAGGTTTTCTTACCCAAGAGAAAACTAAAAAGTTTAGAGTAGAGAGCAGAAACTTCACAAGTCTACCCTCTAGAACACAAAAAGGTTAGCACTAAGCATATCAAAGTAAATAAAACGTGGGATCCAAAAGATAACCCACACTGAGTCTTTGGAGGCTTGGAAATGAAACAGTCCAAGAAAGGATCCACAAGCCGCAAGGTCATCCTATAGAGAAAGTGATGCACAACCAAATCCAAAAAATCTTGGCTAAGAAATGATGCCCCCAAACCATGAAGTAGATCATACACAACATTAGATTTCAGGAAGCCCTCCACTATAGCAAACAATTAGCACATGATCTCCCCCAATATTAGAAAAAACTTGCAGGTAGGTCCATCAAAAGAAAAACTTGTAGGTCTGCAAGACCCCAACCATAGGTTGCAAGGTGTCTTGCAAAGAAGATGCATAGCTAGATCCTAAAAACCCTAGCCAATAAATGATGTGATCAAACTATGAAGTAGATCATACATGATATTAGATTTTAGTAAGTCCTCCACTATAGCAAAAAATGAGCACATGATCTCCCCCAAGATCAAAAAAACTATAGGTAGGTCCGTAAAAATAAACACCAGTAGATTTGCAAGAAGCCCAACCCTTCCATGAAACAAGAATAAATTAATATAACCCTTCTCTAATACAATAGAGCACATGGTCCTCCCTCCAAGACTAAAGAATGAATATAAAGGAATCGTTGGGAAACCCCTAAACCAAAACTACCACTAAAACTCTAAACTAGAGTCAACCATCAGAGACTCTCATTTGTGGGTAATAAAATCATGGTCTCCTCCCAAAGACAAAAAATAAAATACAGAGAAATACCCTCTAGGCAAAAATTTAATGGGAGAATAGAAGCCCACCCCAAAAAGAAACAAGGCTTAGAAAATAACATAGAGCCATCCCTATAGACCAAAAAGCGTATGGCCCCCTCCCAAGGCCAAAAGAAAAATCGTAGGGGAGAGCACCATCATCCCACTTGCTGAATCAAATAAGAAATGAATCCCCCAAAAAACCTACAACAAATAAAATCTAGGATAATCAAGCCAAGTATCACCATAAAATAGGAACACCAAGAAAAAACCTTCCCAAAATAACCCAAGAAAAAGTAGAGAAGGTCTTGGAACAACACTCTAGGCACCAAGCTAGGACTGGAAAGGCCTGATAGGACTGGAAAAATAGGAGATCCACTTAAAAATCCTTGGAAAGAGCCATGGAGGGAGCAAGAATTTGAAAATATGACCTCCCTCCCAGAGTGGTATGTCGCTCGTTTCTCACAGAAAAATATATGATTTAGTTGAAAAGGATTTTGAGAATTATTTAGTCTAGGATTTTGGTGTTGGAGATAAATATTATTTTGATTTTTTTTACTCTAACCCCCTCATTACCCTTGGTTGCCCTAAATAGGATATTATCCTTGATTTATAATTTTTATTCCCCCTTGGTTGAACCATTGTCTTTGATTATGATTCACACCCTATTGTTGATTATGATTGAGATATTGTTAATCATGGTTGGGGAATGGGATGTTATAGATACCTAACCTCTAATTGCAATGATGATTAGATTTCTTCTAGAAACCTTTAATATTTTTATAAAATAAATTGATCCCATCATTATTCAATTTGTTAATATTGAAATTTGGACCAAAATTTTATTTATGACAAAATTTTGTAATTTTGAGTAGGCATTAGGATTATTTTTATGAAGCTACCAAAATAGAATTTATTGGGATCGTGCCATGCAAGACCTTCAAATATTTGATTATAATTATAGTTCTTGATCCTAGAAGGTGGAAATATTTTGAGAATATTTTTGTGAGTCTATTGTGGAACCATATTCTTAGGTCTTGGACCACCTTTAGATTCAGTCAACATGTGCACGGTGGTTCTAGCTATCTTTATCTCATGAGAGGTATCTTGGATATCTATAGTATGTAACTCATTCCCTACAATACCTTTTTAGGGTTCTTGACCATATTTATTTTTCCACTTCTCATCAGCTTCAATAAATTGTATGAATCTTCTAAAGAGGATAAACAATGAAGGTTATGTTCTTATATCTTAGCCTAGAAAGTCTTCCTAATTTTTTTTATAAATATTTCAATTGTTGCCTCTTTAGTTAAAAGTGTATTAGCATTATGTTTAAGCCTTTACAATATCTTATAAAATTTAATTATAGGAATCATTAGGTCATTTTTTGGAAATTACAAGCACATCCATTGTTTTGATAACATTTATGTCATCATCAAATTATTATTTTATTTTCTTGACAAAAGTATGCAGGGATTTGATAATTTGTTTAGGCAAATATGCAAACTAATCAAGAGCATTTCCTTCCATAGTCGTAGTCGTTTGTTTCAACAATTATTTTTTGTTATACAACCACACCCTATAATATAGAGTAAACTTATCAATAAATATTAAAGCTTTATTTGTTCCATCATAAAATAATTTAGGGACATGCCCATACAATTCTATGGCTTTCACATCAAGGGATAGATATTGAATTTGGTAATTTCTCAATGTAGGGTTGATAGACACTAGCATAGTCACCTTAGTATTAGCTAGGGGAGGTGGAGTAGGAGGAGCATTAGGGTTTCAAATTTGAGGGATAAAAACTTCTACTACAAGTGACCTATTGACACTCATGATCTAAGTAAGTTAATTCATCATGTTTTCATTATACCCTATTAATATTTTATTATCTCTCTCCTAGTGGTCTCCATTTACTTCTCATTATCTCTCCTATGATTGTCTAGCTAATAAGCAAGTGATTCATTAAGGGTAGTCATATATTTAGCTAATTTTTATCTTGAGGTTTATAAAATAGTTGATACTATCAAGAGAACTATCATACATTGCTTCTTTATGTTTGTGTTTGATTTATCATGATTGCTACATTAAGTGACTATTGTGATTAGGTGTGATATTTGTCTTTGTTGGTGAACATAAGTGCTCCTAGGGTACCTTAGTATCCTATGGAATACTGATAAGACTGATCATAATCTATAGTTGGATATCTATCATAATTAGAATCTAAAACTCATTTTTTATTTGTCAAATATTCAATTAGGACATTATTATCATGACCAAGAGTGAAAGTATGAACATCATAGTCTATATGAGAAATCAAATGATCCAAGTCCTCTTCTATTTCTTGGATTTCCTTCTTCCTATACCTAATACTCATTCCAATACCTTAAAATAAGTAATATAACCTAAGGTATAAAGGACTTTATCATCCATAAATATTGTAATAATCCACATAATAGACACTCAACCCTATTCTATCTTGTTTATGGTGTCACTAGTATAACAAGGACCACACCTAGGATCAATGGAAGGGACAAGAATTACCTTGGGTATTGGTCCTTGAGCAACAACTTTAATATTTAGCTACAAATCCTATTGGAACATCCCATTCTTCTCTTTGGAAAGTAATGAACCAATGGTTAATAGATTTTGTTATACCTACAAGAAAAATAAAGAAGAATAAAGTGAAGAAAATGTTACATGTTACAACAACAATAGAGGTAGTAAATGTAAGGTTGTTAAAAGCAAATAATTGTGTTTGTAGTAAAAATATTGATAGTTAGATGTATGGCGATATAGTGAATTAATGAAAGGGGTATTTATGGCAAATGGAAGAAATAACTTTTATTTTTAAGATAAATAACTAGATTACACTCTTGTCAAAGTTATAAAATCATTATCATTGGTTCAAATGACATGTTGTTTTAACCCTAGGTATACAAACGTTCTAAAAGCATGACCATATATTAAAATCCTAAAAATTGATCGATGATCATGATCACCACTTAAAGTGGTGATCACAACACCATTGATATTTAGGATGCATCCTTTGGAGGACACATAAATATATTCCTTAGTTGCACCTCTATCCTTATTTTAGTATTTTAGGGAAGTCAACAAGTGAAAGAAAATGTGGTAGAAGAGTGACATATTGGGTGAGAAAAGGCAACCAAAACCATCGACCAACATGGATTATCATTGTCTTACCAAAGTACTAACAAAATTAGTCCACTCCTTTCCCATATTAAGAAGACAAGACTCTCCATAATTTGCACATTAGTCATTAGTGATATTTTTAAAAATACAATTACCAATTAATTTTTTAAGGAAATTTAGGATTTTTATTATAGATAACTTTTATATGATGTATAAGGAAGCAAAAAAAAAGGCTCCTTAGGGATAGTCATCAATTAATAACTGATTGAATCAATAACTAAAGGCCTAAACAGACATGGAGTGTATGGTTGGAGGCCCATAATGTTTCTCAATGTTGCTTATAAATTAATAGTTAAGGCTTTAGCTAGGAACATTAGTTTGGTTACATAGAAAATTATCCATCCTAAGCAAACTAGGATTTTAAGGAGAATGTATACATTTAATAACTTCATTTTAGCTTGGAAGGCCCTTAAGTGGGCTATTGATTTGGCCATTTTTTTCATAAAATTAAACTTTGATAAAGCCTATGATAGATTTAGGTGGTATTTCATTTTATAAATGATGAAATGGTTGGGTTTTAGATTCAATTTTAGAAATAAGATCTTCATGCTAGTTTTTGGTGCTTTTGCCAAGTTTGCTACTAATGGTAAGTTATCAGTGTTAGTGAAACCCCAACAATATATTAGGAAGAGTTTTACATTGGATTTGATTTTATATGTTATTGCAATATATGCTTAAGACTATATATTTTATAGGTCTTCATAGGTTTGGATAATTAAAAGTATTGTTCTTGCTTAATGGGGATTTGCTAGTGAACTCTCACTTTGTGAATGACTTAAAATTTTTCTATAGAATAATGTTAAGGAAACAGATATGTTGAGTGCTAAGGTCACCTTTGCTAAGACAAAAATTTTGGTTTTGTAAATGGATAGGCCTACATGGATTCCCCAACAACGGGAATAGGTCCTTCATGGAAAAATAATTTACTATGTAAGGAATCCTTTTGGATTTAGGATCTCTAACACAAATATGCAAAATTGGTCTCTTACTAGGTTTAAGATAAAACTAGATAGTTGAGTTACAAAGCATCTTTCTATTAGTGATAGATTACATATTTTCAAGAAAGCTTTTGTAGCTACTCATGTATACTAACCCTCTTATTGGTCATTGTTAAGGCACATTATAACAAGTTCACATGGTTTGTTTGAAGTTTTATTTGGAGATATTGATATGCTAGTCATATGAAGGCAATGGTATTATGGTTGCAATATACATAACCCAAAAATAAGGGAAGCCTTGGTCTTATTGAACCTTGGATGTAGAGTATTAACCTCATGCAAGTGGATTGCTAAGCTTTTTGTTGGGGAGAAGCCATGAAAAAATAATGCATTACAATATCAAATTAGCTCATGTTAATGGTTCTTGGCAATTAGTAAGACACTTTGAAAATATTTTAAATGCACAATATTTTTAATAGTTCTTTACCTATTTGAGGTCTTTGAAAATCATGGCAAATTACAATTGATCTATTATAGCAAGAAGGTTCCTCCTTAAGATTAGCTTTTATTGTTGTGGTTGATGTGCTCATATATATTGTATATATTATATTGAATAATGATGAATGGATAATCTTTGCAAAGGTGAGTACCTAATTAATATATCATATAGGTGCCCTTGCACATAAACACAAAAATTCACATTAATTCCTCCTATATAAGAATGCTTTCCCCTCAAAGCATAGGTAAAATAAGGATGAGTGGAAATGAAAGAGTGGGATTCCCATGAAGCTTCTTCCTAAGAAATACATCTCCACTTAATTAGGTATTTTAAGATGTCCTGAATACATAAGGTTCATGTATAGGTATATAAAATATATTTAGGTTCAAGTATAAGTCTACCTTCCTCATTCAATATTGGGAGCTTAGTTTGATATGGAGTAAGGGTACCCAAAAAAATTTTGAAAAATAATTTGAAAAAACTTGTATTAAAACAAAAATCATTTACAAGTTGGGATGAGACTTCTCCTAGCCTTAGCCAAATAGAACACATGTTTACAACAATAAAAGAATATTTGTATTAGAGTCAAATCTCTTAAACCATATTTCTACAATGGTTGTTCACCTGTTTACAACTGTAAAAGAAGATATACATTGAAGCACAAATATCCTAAACCATATTTTTGGAATGTTTTTCCAAATTAGCTAAACACTGGATTTGCTCATCAACCTGCCTAATCATCTCATCCTTAATAGCCATGTCACTATGCCACTGAACCCCTACCTCCTTCTCAATGCCCATCTTAGCCAAGAAGTCTGCCACTTTATTTAGATCTCTACTCACATATACTAGAATCACATCATCTAATTCCTCCACAATTCCTTAATTTGAGTGACAAGAATCCTCAACCTCCATGTCTTCAAATAAAATTTCCTCATGCAATCTAGAGCTCCAACCATTATTTGAGAATCTGATTCTAGGATTATCCTCTTGTAATCTTGTTTTACTGCTCAAATAAAAGCATATTTGATAGCCAAGGCTTCTGCTTCATTTTTTTTGCCCTTCCCAAGTCTTTCATTTTCCAATAGAGTACTATTCCAACATAATTTTGGCAAACCACTCCAATTCCAGCTCTATCCGGATTGCATTTTGTAGCTCCATCAGTATTAATTTTAATCTAACCTTCTAGGGGTGGTTTCCAACTAGCTTTGTTCTACCCCTCTTGCACTTCAACTTCCTTATCCATTTTCTCTATAACAACCTGAGTTTCCTTTTTAGCATACACTACCATAGTTTCTGTGACTTTGCTCCAAATGACCTGCCAAACTCCATCTAAAGATGAAAAGGTTTATCTAAAAATTCTACCATTTCTCTTCAACCACACTTACCACAAAATAAAGTATAATCCAAGCTCCCAACCAATACAAATATATTTATATTTATATCTACCCCTCTTCCATATTTCCCAAATATTAATCCGATTCAAATCACCATTAACTCAAATTTTATAATATAAAAATCATCTCTTCCAAATCTGGCACATGAATGGGCACTCAAACATCAAGTGATCAATTATTTTGTCACTCTTGTAGCATAAAACACATTGATATGGACCATTGATTCCCCTACATCTGAGATTATCAAAAGTAATAATTTTATTATGCATGAACTGCCAGGCAAAAAACTTTACTTTCAGCAAACCCTTAGACTACCAAATATTTCTCCAATCCTCAACCTGATATGCATGAGGAGGAGGCTTTTGAATGATCTTATCATATCCATCCTTAAATTTGTAGACACCAAGACTCCCATAGCCCCAAGCTAATTCATTCTCCTCATCTCTACATATGAGAAATATTTCTACCAATATTTTAGTCATGATGGGTGTCAAATTCGGAGGGATTGAAATTGGCCACTCATCCAACTTCTTAAACTACTTAAACTTATAATCCCCCAGTTGACTATTTTTTAAATAACTTTTAATTTGGACCTAATCCCTAGTTTCCATGGCTATTTTTATTGCTTGCAGTTCAGAGAATTCAACAATGATAGGTGGGTATTGATCCCATGAATCTATCTAAAATCATGCCTTCTCCCCTCTCCCCACTTTCCAAAATAATCCATATTTCACTACCTGAGATCCTAAATTAAGAGCCTACCACACTAAGGATCCATTACCATCCAAAGGGAAACGACCAAAATCATTTGATTTTACCTGTCCCAAATATTTACTAGATAAAATTTTACTGAATAAAAAAGTTGGTTGGGAAATCCACCTCTAGTAAATCTTTCCAACCAAAGCTTTATTATTTAACTTTGATCTTCTCAATCTCAAACCTCATTTTACCTTGGGTTGGATTACTTTCTTCCAACCTACTAAGGCCCATTTCCTCTCTCCTTTTAATCCTTCCCATAAAAAATTTCTAGCCATATTCTCCAACTCTTTCCATATGGTATGTGGGGCAGCAAGGATAAAAAATTTATAAATTGGCATAGCCTGAATGATTGACTTTAAAAAAGTTAATCTACACCCATAGCTTAACCATTTGTGAGACCAACGATTAATTATTTCCTTGATACAATCCAAAATATTCCTCCAGATATCTATTTTTAGTTTTTTAAAATGCAAAGGGTCCCCCAAGTATACCACTGGAAGAGAGGTCCTTGTGAATCCCAAGATATCTAAAATTTTGTCCTAAAGTCTTTGATCAAGATTGAAAAATACTACTTTGGAATTTTTATCATTGATGACTTGGTTTGTAGCCCTAAGGTAGACATTAAGTGTATCTCTAATCATTCTTGCTTCCCTGAAGTTGGCCACTCCCACCAATCCTGCATCATCCACAAACTGTAGGTGAGTCAAAAATTCCTCATCCACCTTGATACCTATTAGCAAACCTTGTTGTCTTCTCCTCAATGTGAGTTTACCCTAGCCTTCAACCAATATGAGAAAAAAATAAGGGGAACAAATATCTCCTTGATGAAGACCTCGAGTAGCTCCAAATGGTTGCGAGGGAAGACCCTTGATTAACACTGAGTATGTCAAAGTAGAAACATAGCTCATGACCCATTCTATCCAATCCTGAGAGAAACCAAAGGTTCGCATCATCTTTAACAATAATCTCCACTCCACCCTATCATAAGCCTTTGACATATCCAATTTTATGAACATTCCTCTATTACAAGATGTTTGCAATGAATGGATTGCCTCCTGAGCTAAAACCACACCATCCAAGATCTACCTACCCTCTACAAAACCCCCTTGCTCCGAGGAGATAATGCTATGTAGAAGAGGTTTTAGCCACTTATCCATTATATTTGTGATTATTTTATATATGACATTGCATAAGGCAATAGATCTATAATAAAAAATATGCACCCCCCCCCTCCCCTTTTGTAATTAAGACAATGAAATTATGATTTAATGCTTTAAGCATTCTTTTACTACATTTGGACTCCTCTATAACAGCCATTACATCCTCCTCTAAGTTGTCCCAGAAGGCCTAAAAAACTCAATTGGAAAGCCATATGGGCCTGGTATTTTTTCGATGCTCATTCCAAAGACTACATTCTTTAGTTCCTCTTTATCAATGGGTTTAGGTAGGGCATGATTTTCTTCTTCAAAGATAATAGAGGATATGACAACAAGAACTTCTTTTTGAGCCTCTTCATATTGCATCATACTTTCCTTAAATAGTTTAGAAAAATAATCCATTGAATGGAAATGCATACCTGGAATTGTATCAAAGGAGTGTTTGTTCTCATCTTGAAGAGCTTCCATGTTGTTCGTCTATCTCCTAGTACAGCCAGCCTGATGGAAAATTTTGGTATTTTTATTACCTTCTAATAACTAAGTGGTTCTTGCTCTATGTTTCCAATAAGTCTCCTCTTGGTTGTCAATGTCCTCAATCGCTTTACACAATGCATCATCCTCTTCTTTGAGCTGCTCTATAATTTTTCTTTCTCTAAAGTGTTTTTGAACCTCATCCCATCTAGCCATCAATGGATATCTTTAGACCTGTAATTTTGTCTTATCAGCTCGCCTCCATTGTTTCAATTGATCTTTGACATAATGAAGTTGTTTGTGGAATCTAAATATTGTTTTCCCACATGTTGGGTGGCCTTCCCACCATTGTGGAATTTTATTTTGAAGTTCCTCTTTTTGTAACCAAAAGTTTTCAAATTTAAATGGTTATGATTTTGCACTGCCTTGATCCCCCCTTCCAAAAAAATGGGGAAGTGATCTGAAACTGGACCCTCCAAAATTTAAAATTTTATATTCCATTTTACAAATGCCTCCTCTGAAACCAAAAATTGATCTAACTTAACCTTCCTAGTATGTGGCTCCCTCCTCTTATTAGTCCAAGTATAATTGGTTCCAGGGCATTTAATATCCACCAAGTGTAATGCTTGAACTTGGGCAATCATAAGTCGATCCCCTGGGTCTAAAATTGGGTTCCCCCTTCTTGATATCTAGAGGAAAATTTAGCATTAAAATTCTAGCAATAATCTAGTCTAACTCTTCCCTTGAGACTCTCATGTTATGCACAACTTTCTATTTATGCATCTGACCATCTAGGTTTTGATCCCCATAAAAATTTGTGATTAAAATAATGTTCAACTGTGACATTGTTTCTAAAATGTGATGTGATAACACACCTCCAAGCTATATGTTCTATTGCATTCCATTCAAGAGAGTTCCAAAAATTAACTATCCCCTTGAGGTCCCTTGGGCAACCACTTCCATATGATCAGCACCCCTCCAAATTCTATTTATTGTTTTATACATAAGATCCAATGACATTTTTGTCTCCTGGATAAGAAAAAACTTTTTTACATTTTTCTAAGAGTCTTTGAATAGCATATTGATGGGTTCTACTATTTAAACCCCTAACATTTCATGATTGTATAATCATTGGTTACCTTGAGAGCAGTAAAAATCTATTGGTCTCACCAATCCTCCAGTGATCAGTTTGTCTCCTTGAACTACTATCAATTCCTTATTTGATTTTCTACCCACTCCTTGAGAGCTGCTATTTTTTATCTCTTTTCCACCTGATTTATCCCTAGAGTTGGCCTTTCTATGTTCGTTTCTTCTATGCCCATGATGACATCCTTAATTATCGGTTGCTCTTTATCAATGCCCCTGCACTCTCTGATTAGGGTAACTCACTACACTCAATTACCTACTCTATGATGGGAGGAGGTGAAAGAGGGGCTTGAACATGGTTGTTATTGTTTTCATTATTCCCATACACTCATTCCATGAATTGTTCTTCTTCTTAGTCCATTAGTGTCTTAAATATATCATACCTATTGGAGGGCTTGTGTTGGATTTGCTCTTTACCATTTTTTTTTTGCCTTCTTCTTTTGGGCTATTCAAAACCATCTCTTTGTGCTTCTTTACCCTGAGAAATATTGGTTTTTTCTTTATTGATTGTTGACTTACCGTCCTTAGGAAGATTTGACATTCCCAGAGGAGCCTCCATTTTTATGTTCATATTATTTGGGCAATATCTGGCCAAATGCCCATATTTGTGGTAAATTTTGCATCTGAAGGGCAATGCCTCATAATCCAGTTGTTGCATCCAAGATAGTCCTGCAAGTTCGAGTTCCACCTCTGCCAACAAAGGTTTTCTAAGATCCATTTCCACACATAATCTTGCATAAATAGTTGTGTTTCCTTCCATTGTGTCTTTGGAAACACCCAAATGTCTTCCAAGGAAATTATCGATAATTTCCAATACCTGCTCACTCCAAAAATCCATTGGAAGTGCATACAAATGGATCCAAACTGGGACAACAGTGGGTTCAATTCGATGATAAAATCCCACTCTCCAAGGTTGAACAAATAATCTTGTCGGACCATGATTCCTATTTTCTGATTTGAAAGCCCTATTTCTATCGGCAAGTGAAGAAAAACTAACAATAAAATATCCATTGCTAATAAACCACAAATAATACTTACCAAGAGGCTCCCAGTTTTGTTGGACCTAGGAATGCAAAAAATTTAGGGTAGGGCGAATACCCATGAATTTATAGATCAAATCATGATTGGCTCTATATAAAATTGTTTCTTCAACCATCGTTTTCTCAATGACAATATTTGGCCTTTATTCTGACTGTGGCAAGAATCCATAAACTCGTTGAGATATTGATCTATTTCCAGTAGTTGTAAAGAGCATTTATAATGCATTTTTTGTGCTTCTTTAGTCTCTTATGGAGATTTATCCTTTAACAAATCTTTCAAAGAACTGTGTTTCTCTAAAAGAGGATCCGGAGGTGTCTCCATTGGGCCCTCCTAGGGTAGCAATCTTGTCTTCAAGTCCATAGTAACCAAAAATATCTTTAGCTACCCAACTGATGCCCTAGTTTTCTCTTCTAGAGCTCTCTCTCCAGGGTACCCAAAATTTATTTAAGCATTAAATATGAAAAATACATGTATGCAACCTTTGTTTGAAAGTTCAATAGCATAGGCAATAGGGTTGATCTTCCTTATTATACGATAAGGACCATAATATTTAGGGGAAATTTTAAAATTCATTCCAATATTCTTAAAATATGCTTTCTTATATGGTTAAATATGCACATAAACCCATTTTTTCTTGAAATTCATGTTTATAATGATGATTATCAACATGTTGATTTATCCTATTTTTAACACATCCTAGGTTATGCTTTAAGGCATGTACAATTGCATTGGATTATTCAAGATAATCATGTACAACTAGAACCTTTACTTGATTAAGCATAAAGTATTTAGATCATGGGGGTTCATAACCATATAAGGTAGTGAAGGAAGTCATTTTGGTTGATGTATGGTAAGTTGTGTTATACCACCATTGAGCCAGAGATAACCATTTAGCCCATTATTGGGGTTTATCTAATACAAAACATCATAAGTAACCTTCTAAGCACTTATCTATGATCTATGCTTATCCATTAGTTTGAGAATGATAAGTCGAATTCATTGTTTGCACAATCCCTATTTGTTGGTATAATTATTTCCAGAAAATACTAGTAAATAATGGATCATAATCACTTATGATTACCTTTGGAAACCCATGAAGCTTATAAACATGGTTGATAACATTTTTTTCTACCACTTGAGATGTGAAGCAAGTACGCTTCATCAAAATGAAATGGAAAAAAATTGTGAGATGATCCACCACCACAAAAATTCTATCATATCCATCAAAGATAGGTAAGCCATTGATAAAATCCATGGATATTTCTTCCCATTTTTACTATGGTATGTATAATGGTTGCAAAATTCCTAGGTATGCTACATACTCACTTTTATGTCTTTGGCATTTATCACACTCAACCACAAAATTTTGAATGTCCTTGTGCATACCTTGCCAAAATAATGTTTGTCGAGCATTAAATATGTTTTAAATAAATCAACATGTCCTAAATTCAGGGAATCATGACTATTGGCATGAATTTTCGTATGAAACTTGAATTTCAAGGTAGATGTACATGATTCTTGATCCATATGATATCATTTTTTCATTTCAATTGTGGATATTTGTAAATGTTCATAACGATTTTCTCGTTTGATATATTTAGCTTGCACATATTTAATCCATTCTAGAATGATTACTAAAATTACATATGTGATTGCTTCTTCATCCTTCCTAGATAAGGCATCAACAACCTGGTTATCTTTTCCTTTCTTATGTAGGATTTCAAAATCAAATGATTGAATTTTAGCCACCCATTTTTGTTGTTTAGTCATTAATATTTTTTATTGGAGTAGATATTTAAGACTATCATGGTCAATCTAAACTGAAAAATTGCTACCAATTAGATATTGCCTCCATTTTGCTAAAGCATGCATAATTGTAAGCATTTCCTTGTTATAATTAGAATTGATTTGCTCTTGTAGTTTAAGCCTTCAATTCGCATATGCACTTTGGTGACCATCTTGCATGAGTATAGCTCCAAGACCCACTCCAAAAGCATAACATTCAATAATAAATGGTTTGGAAATTTTAGTTTTTAATACAGGAGCCTAGGATAACACTTCAATTTTAGAAATCCTTGATCAAATTTTGGAGACCATTCAAATTAATCTTTTCTTAAAGTATTTGATAATGAAGCTATAATATTTGTGTAATGTTTAATAAATTGACAACAATATGCTACTAAACCAAGGAATCCTCTAATTTTGGATATAATTTTAGGTTTGGGTCCTTCCATTATTGATTTAATTCTAGCATAATCAACTTTAACACCATATTTTGATATGATATGGCCCAAATATTTAAGCTCCATATTTTCAAAACTACACTTAGATTTTTTTGCATAATTTTTTTTTTGTTTGCAAGATTGCTAACACCTCATCCACATGTTTAATATGATCCTTTCAATTTTAGCTAAAGATAAGAATATCATCAAAAAATACTAAGACAAACTTTCATAGATAGGGTTGAAATATTTTATTCATGGTGGCTTGAAAGGTAGTAGGTGCATTAGTTAATCCAAATGGCATCACCTTGAACTCATAGTGGCCTTCATGAGTTCTAAATGCTGTTTTTTAAATATCTTTTGTCTTTACTCATACTTGATATTATTCTTATCTTAGGTCCAATTTAGTAAAATATTTAGCACCATAGAGTTTATTTGAGATTTCATCAATAAATGGGATATTAAATCAATTCTTGATTTTAATTATATTTAAGCCTCTAAAAATACATAGGCAATAATTCCCATCTTTCTTTTGAACAATTATGACCAGTGCTAAGTTTCATCTCTTAGTAGATGTGATAACACCTAATTTTAATAGTTCTTGGACCAGATATTTGATTTTAGTTTTATAGTAATGTAGATAACAAAATTGATTGATATTTACTAGAGGTGTGTATGGTTTGATTTCAATAACATAATCAATATCTTGTTTGGGAGGTATTCCTAAGGGTAGAAACTAGAATGCCAAAGCATATTTATTGATGATTTGATTCATTTTGTTATCATGTATATCTTCTATGGGTATAAGGTTGATGGTAAAACATCAAGCAATAATTATGGATGCTCCTTTTCTAATCATATTTTTCATTTTATATGAAGACACTAACTGTGATGGAGGATCATGGAATCCTTTTAAGGTGTACTTTTGGCCTTGCCATTTGAATTTTAAAAATTAATTTTTAAAACTGCATTTGAAAAATCCTAGGGGAGTTAACCATTCTACTCCAAGTACTACATCCAACCCTCCTAATGGCTAGAATAGAAGCTATTTTGGTATTTGTAATCATTCATACTTAGCTCCACTTTGTGGCATTTTGATTTAAAATTTAGGTGATTTCCTCTAGAATTGCCATGTTGAATCCTTTTGTTGGATAGATAAAAAAATTGAGTTGCTTAGTAGTGGCTAAAAAAATAAAATGATGTGTACTAACTGAGTAAATTAAGATCATAACTAGTTTATTTATAATATCCCTTGTATTTTGAAGGTTTGTGGGTATTGAATTCCTATTAATGCAACTATGGATATTATAGGCTCATTTGGTTTTGATGGAGGTTCTCTTTCTACCTCAAATACATCCTCGCTACTATATTTTTCACATCCAAATTTTCCTCTTCAGGGTTCCTTCACAATTATAAAGTTTCTTTGAATCCTTAAAGTTTGATGGTTTAGGGGCTCTTTATTTCTCTTGTTTGATTGACATTTCTCATAATTTGTGTATTGATGTGGAGGCTTATATTATTGATTCTATCAAATTTTCATTTTTTACATCATGACTAGCTTGAAATCATATTTTTTTATTCCTTTTGAATATCTTATTTTTGTACTTTCAAGCTAATGTGGTAGCTAGAGGGAGGGTCATATCATCCCTAACTTGAAATTCATATTTTATATTAGGTTTCAATCCATCCACATAACATTGAATTAATTGACTATCTATTACATTAGTTATTAATGTTGTTAATGACTCAAATTTAGAGGTGTATTCGTTCATCCATCTTTGTTGTTTCATTCAAATCAATTGATTGAAATAATCAATCTCTAGTGGCTCAAATATATTACTAAAAGATGATAGGATATGTTAAGCCTTGATGCATATGGCAAAAACTACAAGAGGAGGAGTAGAATCTATGAGATGGGAAACAAGTGCATTAAGGCCAAAGGTGTTAATTTGATTAATTTGCAAAGAATCCTGTCCATGTTTGTATATGCCCTTGTGTTTTTTCATGCCACCAAGTATACCACTTTCATGTTTTTTCTTCGAAATGGAGGGATGCTACTTTAATAGCATCTTCCCCATTTTTGATAGGATTTAATTCAAGATAATTTTTAGTGCTTATACCCCACTCAATAGATTCACATAGATTTTCACCATTGAACTTTGGCACATCAACTCGAGCATTGGTTTTGAATGATATATTATGCATATTATAATGTTGATCTGATTGTTGTAAAGTATTAACAATAATGCTTTCTAACATCTGATTAGGATCTAGTCCTGATGGTTGTCCAATTGGAAAGCTTAACACTCCTAATAATATTCTCTTAAAGACCAATACCTAGATATTGGCTTTAATACTTTTGATACCTTCCTTTGTCTTGTTGAATCTTTCATTTAATTATTGCATACTTGGCCTCATATCTTGTTTTATTTGTTTTACATCATTTTATAATTACTCTATCATTACTTGTAGTTGGGCATTATTCATCCTTAAAATTTACAAATTATATATACTCCAACAATTTTTGTTTAAGTTTGTGTATTTATTTATTATTATTATATACAATATAAACTATGTTGTCAAGTATATAACTTATATTTTATATAAATCTAATTTATATGTAACCAAATGACGGGGATGGATTTATATTTATAATGTATTAAGTGAGGTGTTAGTTTAAACATATGGGGTTGGGGATTACATGAAGTGAGAGAGGAGAGGGGGTTGGGTGGGGATTACATGTATTTTTTTGGTATGTGGAGGGTTGGTGAAGGGGAGGGGTGAGGGAGAAGAGGTTATATGGAGGATTGGTGAAGGGATATGGGGTAACAGGAGGAGGTGTTAGTAGAGGATATGGGGTTATGGAAGGAGGTGTGAGTATTTTTTCTAAATATATTTATATGTGTTTTTTCTTATTTATTTTTAGTTGTAGCTTCAGATTTTAATGGTAATACATAGTATTTGTCAACAATAGAAAATAGATTTCAAGAGTCAAATAAATTATCTTTTTTTTAATTTATTCCATATTAACTCAGTATGCTTTTCAAAGATAGAGTTTAATTTCATAGCACAATAAAATTTAATACTACTCAGCTTTATTTAGTAGTAAGAAGATTCTCTAATACCACTTGTGGTAGATGTGTTCATACATATTGTATATAGTATATTGAATAATGATGAATGAATGATCTTTGCAAATGTGAGTACTTAATTAATATATCTTATAGGTGCCCTTACGTATAGACATAATCGTTTACAACATTTTTTATGACTTCCTTCATTTGGTGGAATCATCTTGTGTTGAGTGACAATGAACCTTTGACTATTGATACTTTGATGAAGGGGAAACCCTTATTGAAAAGGGGTTGATACTTTGATTATGGAGAAACCCTTATTAAAAAGGGTTGATACTTTGATGAAGGGGAAACCCTTATTGAAAAGAGATGTGTAGAGATTCATAGATTTATGGGACATGTCTAATGTTGATTGGAAGTCAAAAAAGCTGCTCAATAGTTTACCTTTCAATTTAAGCCCATTATTACTAGAATTTAACTTTTGATTAAGCTAAAATTACATGCTAAATCATCCATTACTCTAGTTTGTAACAAGTTAAAGGATTGGTGTTGACTAGATGGTAAGAAAATCTATAATCAAGTTATTAAAACTATGTATAGAGACCTCCCTCCTATAGTAGTGGCTTCTAAGCTTAATCAAAAGTGAAAGGATAATTTTGTTGAGATTCTATGGTAAAAAATACACCCCCCATATCTAGAAATTTGGTGTTGCAATGTTTTACATATTGTTGACTTGAAGGATCATTCAAATTAAATTTTACTATATATCCAAGCTTGTCATGTTTGGCATCACATTAACAGTTGTATGAACTATTGTTACCGTAGGATGGTTAAGCATATATTTTTGTAGTGTTAGTTAGCTAGGTTTGTATGGAACAACGTTCAATCTAATTGTTTGACTATGTTTGGTAGGCATTTGAAGTGGAAAGAGGTTGTTTTTCGTGTTAATAAGTAATTTGATAAAAATTTTGAATCATTTGGCAACTTATTTTAGAACATATATGGTTCATTCCATTCTATAATAGCTTTAATAAATTTGCTCTTTCTTCAGTATTTGTAATTCTTTAATTTTCGGTATTTGTAAGTCTTTACTTGTACTATAACAACTTATCATAGGTTATAACAATTGACAAAAAAATTTAAAATATGAATCAAGAAAATCATGTAATGGATTACAACTTTGATCAATACTATTTCCCTCAAAGTTAATTTATAGCTGATGAGGACTTTTTAGGAGTGTTATAGGAAATTGTGGATGATGGTTCCTATGATAAGCATATACAACAATTAGCAAACATTAAAATACAATTGTAATAGGCCATGGATAAAATATAGTCTATAGATAAGCCAGAGTCTATAAATATGGGTAATCGGTGATAGTGAAATATTTGTTTATTAGTTTGATTTGTCCCTGTTATAGTTCTTATGTTAGTATCTCACCAATTTTTAGCTAAAATATTATACTTCTCTCAACTCTTAATACTTAAAATATTTTTAATATCCTTCTCGAAAACTACATACAAGTTCTTATGTTAGTATCTAACCAGTTTTTACATACGAGTTCTTATGTTAGTATCTAACCAGTTTTTAGGGAAACCACATAGGTATGGAGACCAAGTTCAAACCAAATTTTTAGTTGAAATATTATACTTCTCTTAATTCTAAACATTTTTAATGTCCTTTTGGAAAACCACATAGGTATGGAGACCAAGTTCAAACCATAGCAAGGTGTGTAAAAGTGTGAAACATTTTTAATATATATAAATTGATGATTAAAAAGGATTTATGATGTAGAAATATATATTATGCAACATGCCTCACTTTTTTTCAATTAGTTATATGGGATTGAATCAACCTCCACCCATATTACATCAACACCACATAGTAATATTACAACAAAGTTTGGATATTATTTATGTACCTTTTTCAATTAGTTATATGTTAGTATCTCACAAATTTTTAACTAAAATATTCTACTTCACTTAACTCTTTATACTTAAAACATTTTTAATATCCTTCTAAGAGACCACATACAAGTTCTTATGTTAGTATCTCACCAATTTTTAGTTGAAATATTATACTTCTCTTAATTCTTTATACTTAAAACATTTTTAATGTCCTAAAACCACATAGGTACGGAGACCAAGTTCAAACCATAGCAAGGTGTGTAAGAGCGTAAAACATTTTTAATATATATAAATTTGATAATTAAAAAGAATTTGAGATGTAGAACATGTCTCACTTTTTTTCAATTAGTTATATGGGATTAAATCGGCCTCCACCCATATTACATCATCACCACATAGCAATATTACAACAAAGTTCGGATATTATGCATGCATCTTTTTCAAATAGTTATATGGGACTGAAACAGTCCCCGCCCTTATTACATCATCACCTTATTATCTATGTATCACTTGGCAAGATTTAAATAAATGATGAGAAATCTAACCAATTAAACTAATAACACTTGATAACATACCCCACTTTAACATTAATTAATATATTAATTAATTATAAAAAATGTATTTTAGTGTGATCTATTTTCCTTTGTTAAATTTTATATCCTTATATTATAATTTTAAAATTTCAATTAAAAAGTATTATTTTGTAAGGGGCTTATAGCGGCCACCATGATTTAAGGGGTCCACATCCAATGCTGTGCACGCCAACAACCTTGCATCCCAAACTTTTGATGATCATGTTTTTTGGTTTTTTTAATAATCATCCATTCCAGGCTTTTGATAATCATGTTTTTTCAATATCATCCAACGACTAGTGGCGGCTTTATTCATTGATGCAGTGTATTTTTAAAAAATCATGTTTACAAAAACCCAGTGTAACCAATTTTGATAAAGTCCTATAAAAACATAAATAAAATAACAACCCCTTTGAAATTAGTTAAAATGTTTACTCTTTTAGTTTCTTCCTACAAAAACCTTTAGAACATCTTTTCTAGAGTGTTTCAGTATATATATCTAGAACTTCAAGATAAATTAAAAATTAATCTTTAAATTTACAATTCAAAATTATTATGACTCATAGTCAATTACTAGTGTGCAAATTTGTTTGTAAAAATTTTAAGAGTATATTTGTTTGTTAGCTTCAAATTGGAAGTTTCAATTTCCAGTTTTTTGAGTCTAAATGTGAACATAGTGATATTTTTTTAAATTCAAACCTCACCTACTAAAATAAAATAATGAAAATATTGTCAAAAGATAGGTGATGTTGAGAGGCAATATTAAAATGATGGAGACCGCTAAAAGATGGGTGATGTTGAGAGGCAATATCAAATACCCCACCAAACTTTAAACTTCCAGCTATTAATGTTGACGTTTAGCCCTTAGGTCTCTGCTCGTATTCAATCATTATTATCTTCACCTCTTTTCTTTGTTTTGATTTTTTCCTGTCTTGGTTTTTTATTTTTAACTGTTTCCTTCTCAATATACACATTCCTTTCCCCACATGAAAACAACTCTATTATAATTTCATATGTAGACCATGCAAGTTTAATACATCATGTTATGGCAAAACAATGCACTCAACCCCTAAATTTAATTAAATAGGCAAATAAGCATTGAATTTAAACACAGATGGTCATCCGCCAATGACACCACGGGCTAGAATGAATGGTTATTAAGAAAGGGAAAAAATCACTTTCATCCAATATTTATAGATAAGCAAAACAAATATCATCCTTGAATGATGATGTTTCTTCTCTGCAACTAAAGAAAACTGACAGGAAAGACTGAAATATACATGAAAGGGCCTACTGAAAACTCCAACATGCACCCAACTAATATACAAATGTGAGTTCTGTTGCATCCACTTTTAACAATCAGAAAAAAAAAAGCAGATGTACGGTCCTATGCATCTCTATCTATCCCTTTTCCAACTAAATTTTCCACCAAGTGGACAATAAATTAGACAAATACATTCCTAAACGCTTCCAACCACAGAAAAAATAGTTGGAACGAACTGCAGTGCAATGTCAAACAAAAATTATTTATCCACTCTATCCCAGACAAAAGACATGACACTACCCACAACCAGAATATTCCTCACGCCACAAAAAACACATAAAAAAAGAGGTACACCTTGTAGCACCATATTTCTCACGCCACAAAAACACATTTTAGGAAAAGAGCTGACAGCTTATTGGCTGTGCCAGTAGGAATGCACCTGTTACACCTTTTAACATCTCAGACAGCGCAGCACCATGCCTTTTTCAGTAAGCCCTTTTGGCACTCGTTATCATATAATTTCACTGTTTTGCCGTTAGTTAACGGGGCTTCTGGCTTTTGTTCGTCAAACGACAGAACTTTTCTGCTCATGATGTTGTAAATTTCTCTCACCACGGTTTGGAAGGCAATGGAGACGTTTGTGGAGTTCAGAGCAGATGTTTCCATGAAAAACAGATTTTCAGACTGCGCAAGGGCCGTTCCCTCCTCGACAGAAACCTCTCTGGCATCTTTCAGATCGCATTTATTCCCAACAAGCATCATAACGACGTTCTCGTCAGAATGCACTGCAAATACCAGGAAAAACGTATTCAGATGAAACCCTAAATAGTGGACGAAGTTTTTATAAGCAAAATATAATCCTAAAGACAATGTTTGGGGTAAATCTGATTCATTGGAGAAACTGTCAACACATTTATAAACAAGCAAGAGCAGAGAGCTTAAGCATGAAATGTTTTGCTGCCAAACCTGGCACAATTTTTAGTTTTTTAAATGTTTGACTTAAAATGAGAAAGCTTAACTCTTGAGATCAAGATTTGCTAACATGAAAAATTCACAAAAGAAGAAAGAGTATTTTGTAGTGAATTAAGTGCACAAGAAAAAGGCCAACGATTTTCAAACAAACAAGAGATCGGAGGGAACGAAAAAAGGATTTTGCACAAAAATCAGCATAATATTTAGCCGAGAAAGCTGAAAAAAATCGACAACACTGTAGGATCCGATCAAGAACTGAGATTTGAGCCAAGGAAACAGCCTAAGTATTGTAATAAATTTGTAAACACAACACGTGCAAAATTGGGACTAAATTTAATCCTGGAACAAAATGACATTTGAGAACAAGGCCTGGGAAGGGAGTCGAACGATATTTTTGCTACAGAAATCTGCAGAATTTTTAGCCTCAACAAGCTAAAAGCTCCTGTCTTGTATTTCAATCCGATGAAATTGGATTTGAACCCAAAACAAAACCTTCAATCTTGTGATCAAATTTGTAAATTGAAACAAATTTGTGAAGAAATTACAAATTTTTCAATACAAGTAGTACGCAAGCTAAAAGCTGAAACATTTTCAAACAAGGTCAGGAAAAGAGAACCTTCCGACGAGGTCAGGCTTACAGCGAAACCATATTTGACCCAAAAAAATACGAGAAATCTTGAAAATATACAGTCACCATAGTAAAAGAGAAATAGCATCTGAATCCTGACAAAAATCATTCCTGAGGAAACACTAAATTAGACATTGGCTAGCATTGCAGTTGGTTCTACGGCTATAGCAAGAGAATGTCCTTTGATTTTGTACTTACTGCGGAGCTCTTCTAGCCAACGGCCGATGTTCTCGAAAGTCTGGCGTCTGCTTATATCGTAGACCAGGAGCGCTCCCACAGCGCCCCTGTAATATGCAGAAGTGACTGCTCTGAAACGTTCCTGACCAGCTGTGTCCCAAATCTGCGCTTTAATCTCCTTCTTGTCGATTTCCATTGTTTGTGTCTGAAATTCCACGCCGATTGTGGTTTTGGAATTCGGATGGAACTCATTTCTGGTGTACCGCGCCAGTAAATTAGACTTCCCGACGGCAGAATCACCCGTCAATACAATTTTGAAGAGATAATCTTCGCTTTGCTCATAGTCGTCGTAGGCCATTTTCGGAGAAATAGAAGGCAGGAAAGAGACAATGCGGCTTTCTATGGCGAACTTACCATGGAAAAGCCGCAAATATATGTATAAGGCAGAGCAGAGACTTGGAAATTATAAAGCACGGCAAATAACGTAGAAAATACGCAAAAATAAAAGTTAACCGCGGGCGACAGAGGCCGGAGCTACCGCAATGCAAAGCTAAAAAAAATTCCAACGGAAGTCCTACGGCACAGAGGAAAATAGTGTTTTACCTTGCCGCTGAAGTAAAATATCCGCAAAAACGATTTCAACAAGGCTAACCTGCACTATTTTTGGTTGAGAGATCTCCGGCAACAAACAGAGAGCAATGCAGGAACAAAATCTTTCCGTTTAAAAGCGATTGTTGCTAAAAGTGTGCGGGGAGGCAGCGCACTATTCTCAACACAATGCCTTGAAAAGCACGAAAAGGAAAAGCGACAAGCCTTCAGCCGATTAAATTGGAATCAATTCTAAGAAATTAAGAATAACATCAAACAAAGCAAATGTTAAACCGTAATATTTCGCACAAAAAACAGGAAACAAGAAAGCGGAGCCGAAACGGTTGAAATTGCATTCAGCGAAAACATCGAAGTTCAGAATTTGGCCATCCTCAACAAAATTTGGCATTGGAATTGCCTATAAGAAATTAAATGACTTCTTTCTCGGGCGGATCGGAGCAAAGATTTCAAGGAGCGCAGTCATCTATGAAACATTTTACGAAGTCCTGACGCAAATATTGAGCTCTGTAATTCAAACACCTCCAATGTTTACACTTCCCGTGCTTTCAATCTGTAAAGAATCGAACTTCCTCGGCCGCTTCGAAACGCTCCAAAACGTTGACCATAACAAAAGGCTGGAATGAAGAGCTGGCACGGATTTTATATTGGTTACCGATCTGACCTGTCATCTGCACGGGATTCCGGTTTCCGGTGACTGGTCACCGCCCCCACGACCTTTCCGAGAGCTCGTAGACCACAAGAAATAGAAACGTACGGAGACAATAAACGGTAAATATTTGTTTTCCAGATTTTAATCAATTTAAGCCGTTGACAGGCACGGCGATTAGTGTTGAGTACAAAACTAATGATGGGATCTGGTAAAGCAGAAATCAATTAGACAACAGCATGCGAGACCTACTTTATGTAATTCATTTATTGTGTTTATTATGATAAATCAATACTTCCCTTTTCAACCATTGAAAAGTTAGGTTAAATCATCCCTTGCACAACCTAGGTAAGGTTGAAAGGTAAATAATTTGTAGGGGAAGGTGATAGTCTTGAGTATTGGTAGAGATTGATTAGGGTTCCATTTTCCTTGTTTTTATATTGCAGGTGTAGTTAAAAATGTCTTATGTATTTATAGAGATCGATAGGGCTCCATTCTTTCTACAATCATCTTGTTAATAGGGGTTCAGACCCTTCTAAAAATTTTGTGTTTACCTTAAACATTTATCTGCTTCTTGTGGTGCAGTGGTAAATGTCCTGGATGCTGGTAGAGGCTGGCCAGGTTCCATTCCCTTGCCTCTAAAAAAACTTGTGTTTACCTTAAACATTTATCTGCTTGTTGTGTGCTTGTTGTGGTGCAGTGGTAAATGTCCTGTATGCTGGTAAAGGCCGACCCAGGTTCCATTCCCCCTACCTCCATTCTGTAGATATATGGTGTAGTTGGGAATGTCCTATATGCTGGTAGAAGCCGACATGGCTCCATTCCTCTTATGTCCACCCTGTTGATAGGGGTCTAGGCTCCTCTAAAAATCATGTGTTTACCCTAAACAATTTTGGATGGTAGCAGACAAGTGACTACTGGTTTGTTACTACGGCCTCGTTGACTGTGTTTTATCTAACGTGCTATTGATAGGGGTCCATGCCCCTTTAAAAATCCTATGTTTACCTTAAACAATTTTGGATTTTGGATGGTAGTGGTCGAGTGACTGTGGGTTGACTACCCTAGTTCGATGCTTGGAGGGTCGAGGGTCACATTGACGTTGTTTTACCCAACAGACTTAGGGTTTATAGAGGTAGTCCAGGTCCGTCTAAAAATCGATGTTTACCTTAAATAATTTTGGATGGTAACGGACAAGTGACAACTGGTTTGTTACCCCAGTCCAATGCCCTAGAGGGTCGGGGTCTCATTAACTGTGTTTTATCCAACAGGCTATTGATAGGGGTCCAGGCCCCTTTAAAAATCCTATGTTTACCTTAAACAATTTTGGATGGTAGCGGTCTAGTGACTGTCGGTTGATTACCCTAGTTCGATGTCCTAGAGGGTCAAGGGTCCTGTTTAAGGTTTATAAAGGTAGCTCAGGTCCCTCTAAAAATCTTGTGTTTACCTTAAACAATTTTGGATGGTAGCGAGTGACTGTCAGGTGGTTATTCGAGGCAACCCGATTGGATGGTAGCAATCGAGTGACTGTCAGTTGGCTACCCCAGTTCGATACCTTGGAGGGTCAAGTCCCGTTGACTGTGTTTTACCCAATGGACTTAGGGTTTATAGAGGCAGCCCATCCATTTATGGTGTTATTGATTTCCATATATATATATAATGTTTACAAAATTATATGATAATATATAATATTTATAATTATATTTTAAGTGATGAAAATATGCAATATAATTTTATTTTTAAAATTTGAAATTTAAATTTTTATTCAAATTTTCATTTTTTTCTAAAAGGAATAATTAAATACAAGGAAAGTGTTGACCTTGCAATCAATGTACTTGGATTAATTCTTGCCCTGATGCAGTGTCCTCCTAAGCTAATAATGAATTCTTCAAACTCTATATACTGAATTGGGTGGCCCGGCATTAAAGCATTTATAGCAAACTTTCATGTGCAGAGTGCTTATTAGATGAGATAGTTATGGCATTAGGACAAACTTTTATGTACTTCCCTTTCTCGGCGGGTGTTGTTGGTTTTGGATGAAGCCTGGTGGGCCCGCCCAATCAACAAAGATATAAAATAAAATCTTTGGAGATAACTTTTGGACTACGCAAAGGAATTTCAAATGATGTGTAATCATTCCCATGTGGGCACGCCAATAACTTATTCTTCTCGCTTAAACATAAAAGAATCAATTGATTGAAAAATATACCTTACTCTCAATGTGTGTTTTTTTTAAAGGATTTTTATAAACTTTTGTTTCCATGTTAAAGATAAAGTTTGGGATTTGATTATTAAGAATTAAATTAAAGTAGTTTATCATCAAACATTTAATAATTATTAATAGGTTTATTTTTTTCAAGGTAAAATGTTAAAGTAAGGTGTGAGTTTTTACAAGGGATACCGATTCCCTTGTAATGAAGTTTAAGGTTTAAACTTAGGTTATTCTTTCAAACTTTTCTTTCAAAATTTAACATCTCTGGTTTTAATGGTTAAGGTTTTGGAATGTAAGAAACTCAAGGTTTTAATCCTGTATATAGTGTTTTTATAATTTGATTATGTTTGAATATTTTTTAAATAAATAAAAATTTTGGTGAGATTTTTTCATATAATTTATAATCTTAAAATAATTATTTTTTTTTCATATAAAATAATTAAGTTTGTTTGTAATCATTGAATAGAACAATAATTCATACTAAAGTTTGACATTTGTCTTTCTTATGAAGAAAAATTGTGGGTAGGGAGGAACAAGAAAGAGCGAAAAAAAAAATTATTTTCTATATGTTGTGGTTGTGTAGTATCTTGATATTAATATTACTTTGGTTCAATTTTGCATATTGTGAAGTAAGAACAAAAATTGAAGATTAGATGATATGATAATTCTTAAAAGTCTTAAATTTTGTTATTTTTGGAAAAAGTTGTGATTTTCTTATAAAAACCGATTAATTGGCGTATAGGAGTGATTTTTTTAATAAAGGTGTCAATCTACTCAAGGAGTGATTTGCTCAACTTGCTAACACAATCAAATCACTCAAATAAAACACAAAAGTGAAAATCAACACGATTTTTTGGCTTTTTGTGGCACACTAAGTAATTTTTGAGCCTTCTACGCCTATTAGAGCCATAATTAGAGCCATGTACCATTTGGAGCTGCAATCTTTTGCTAAAGTTGCCCTCAAATATTTACTTTTACTAAGAATGATTGTTTTTCACTCGAGGTAACTTAGGGGTAAAATTTTGCTATAAATTGGGATCTATGGTCCTCATTGAAATCTTTTTGGTTATGAGAATTCAGAACTACACTTTGTGAAACCCACATTGTGCCTTATACTTATGAGGTTGGTGTTGGATATTTTGAGTCAAATTTGTCATTGATGTCAAGAAACGAAGTCATCATTGATGTCAAGGAATATGTCAAGGAACAATGCAAAGGTTAATGGCAAAAATCTTCATAATATTTTTAATATTATGTGGAAGCATATGAAGGGTTTTTATTAAAACCATGGGTGAGCAAAACTAAAAGGTTTTTCCTTAAAACCAATGGTGGCACAAGTAAAAGGTTTTTCTTAAAACCGATGGTGGCAGAAAATAAAAGGTTTTTCCATTAAAACCATGTGAGCAAGTTGTAAGGTTTTTCTAAAAACCTAAAGAGGCCCTTAAGTTTTGTTTAAGGCCAAAAGACCATGTTAATTATTAAATTATAATAATTAAATTCTTAAATAATTTAATTTATTATATTTAATAAATTACCAAAGCTAAAGTTTGGGCGCATTTCATAAAGTTTGGGCAACGGTTTGTTCACGTGCAAATTTGCCCCCCTTTCGTCGACGTCACCGATTGCTAGACGACGTCCTCACCGCCGACGTGGAGCAATGAAGGCGTATGGTATATAAATACCATAGCCTTCTCAAAGGTAAGGTATCCACTCACATCCATCGAAAATAATTAACGCTGATTTTTGTGCGCAATTCCCTCGTGACAACAGTTCATGCAAAGTTTTTGGATAACGTGAGTGAAGGAGCCAATTCGTGGCTCGTGCGAATAGTGGAAGTCAAAGGGCGTAAGGTAGTGGAGGTTCCAAAGGAAGCACGTGGCTCAATGGCGTTGGGAGTCGTGGTGAAAGTGCTTATGGAGAGAAGCGCTCAGTTCGAATCTTCATGCAATGCAAAGTGGTAACACTCTTTTAAATTAAAATATTTTGATTTTTGACTTAGGCTAAGGTTAGTCTTAGGAGAAATAAGGAGATAAATGATTTTGGATTTTTGCCTAAGTTAAAAAGGAAGTTTTGTGGGTTTTATAAAGTGTTTGCTGAAAATTTAAGTGGTGGGTAAAAATTCTTTTACCTTAGAAAAGGAAAGATTAGTTGTTGCATTATTTTTCAAAAGAATTATCTTTAAAAATGCAATGTTAAAGTAGGGAGTCATAAGTAGAAATTGGATTGATTTTTGAAGAATAAAATTCTAAAGTGGCTTATGTCAAATATGATTGATTGAGATAAATTTGTGATGAGTTAGGGTTTTTGAGAAGTGAATATTCAAACTATTGTGGTGTTGGATATTATTTTAAGAAAGGAGTAATAAGGTGTATTTGTGAGTGATTATATGATTTGTATTGTTTGTCTAACTTCCTTGATATTTGCAAAGTGATGTTTATGGTTGTGACAGATTTGTGTGGTCTACTTCTCATCAAGCAAAAAGGTATGAGCACATTCTTCCATAGTTGAGTTGATTGGTTGGTTTTCTAGAAAATAAGTTTGGAGTGAAAAGGAATTGATTAGGGTTTCCTTATTGAGTGTGTTGAGTTAATGCTTCAAGGTTTTATGGAATAAAGAATTGTTGTTAAAACCTTGTTTTATAAGAATTGTTGTTGAATCCATTGGTTGTGTGAAGAACTTGAACTAGGGTTTGAAAAGAACATGAGTATCATTGTTATGTGAAGATTGTTTTATAAGCATTGTTGTTGAAGTGAGTTGTTGGATGAAGAACTTGAACTAGGGTTTGAAAAGAACATGAGTACTATTGTTATGTGAGAGTGGTTGATAAGCATTTTTGGAAACATTTTGAGTGAGTGTTCATATGCTTGGACTAGATTTTGTTATCAAGGATTATTTCATTAAGTGATTGACTGAGTAGAGTTGGTTGAGCCTAGTCAAGTGGATGTGTGAAGTGATTGTTCAAGTTCCATAAAACAAACTATTCTAAATTCTGAATTGAATTGAGAAAGTGATTGAGTTGAAGCATATTGAGTCTCTAAAAATTCTCCTTATGTTTCTATGAGATTGGACAAGTTCTAGTGTGGACTTGTTGTGCAGATTTGAGATAAGTCTTTGAGAAGGCTTGTGAGCAGAGTTGATTGATTGATTTGTTCAAATCTTGAGTTAAGGTTTGGGGCAAATCCAGTAGAGTTTATTTGAGATTGAGTCAAGCTTTGAGTTAAGGATTGAAGACAAATATTGAGGATAGATCAGAGGACAGAGTTTGGTGCAGATTTGAGGATATATTTGTGCTAGAATAGAGACAGAGATTGAGGATAGATTTGTGCTAGACCGATGGACTATGTTTAGTACAGATTTCATATAGAGCTTTGGAGGTGATAGAGTTGAGGACAGAGATCTCCAACCAGAGCAGGGAAGATAGGTATCTTTTGTGGATAGATTTCCATTTGCTAAGGGCAATGGAGGTAGAGGTCTTCTAGAGGATCACCAGCCAGAGCAGAGTTAGGAGATTGGTGACTCCTATGGATAGAGATCCATGAAATTGATTTAGGGGATTGGTATCTCCTTTGGAAAGAGGTCCATAAATATTGTAGGGAAAGGATTCCCAAGAGAATTTATTTGAGAAAAATTTATAAGAAATATTTTCTCCATGGAGTAGCCCACATTGGGTGAACCACATAAAATCATGTCTCTCATGTGTGTGATGCTTTGTGTAATGTTTACTACTTTAATATTGTTGATGCTATTATTTGGATTAAAAAGAAAAAAGTTTTATCTTATATTGTTCACCCCCCTCTCAGTATAAGCACATTTTCTTGAATTGTAATAAATTAACAAGTCCTTGTTCATCCCACTAGAGGTACCATCCTTGTGGTTTGTCAAGTGCGCAATGGCTTGGTATGGCCCTTCTAGCCCATCTTGTCATTTGTCTAGCAATTTCATAATCAAATGAATGGATGAACATTGATGTTGTTCGAGTTCTTGTGTATTGATTGATTGCATGTTATCCTTGTTATTGTGTGACACATGTATTTTATTTCATCTCTCACTCTTTAAACTTCATGCATTTACTTTTGCATTTAATTTCTATAATTTTTCATGTGTGATTTCTTTTCATGCAAATTAGTTAACTTAAATTATATATCCAAATAAGGAAAGCAAGGAGTCAACCTTAATCCAGAGATCAAGCAAACCCTATGGAAAATTAGTCCAACTTTGTTGAAACATGGATTTGGGAGTGCAACACATAATTAAAATTTATACCAATTCTTTGGATCAACATAATTTCTAGCACGCCCTATGCAACAAACCCCATTTTTATGTATTTTTCTCAATATTTGTGCCCTAAAACACATCTATCACAAATAGAGCAATTAGCTCAAAATAAAATTAAAAAATCACTAATGTTTACTTTGTAAGTGATTCACTCGTAAAAGCAAGCGACTCGCAAAAATTTGAGGTAATTTAGGATTTTGCAAAAAAAAAGCTATTTGCTCAACTCAACAATTGAATCACTCAACTTTGCAAGCAATTTTTTAGTTTTTCCTATACTTCCAAAGGGATGAAATTGAAGCGACTCATCTAATTTTTTATATTTAAACCCAATTTTGCTAAAAATTTCACCCATTTTTTTATTTTTGTGCTTAAATTTTGTAGGTACTTTGCAAATGGAGGATCTCACTTAAACTTCAAAATTTTAAAATTTTCACCATGATGATTTTGATAAAAATCAAGCTAAATAACTCGAATCTAACCTCATACTGTAGATACCTAAAATAAGCACATCTATCTAATACTAATTAATTATAAATTAAATACATTAGCCTACCTAGGCTATCCTAACCATTTTCACCCCCATATGCTCACCCTCTTATGTCTAGCCTATGGACATCATGAGATCATTCCCCTTTCTTATCCCATGTGCACATCACTCCAATCCACTTCAATTCCAATTCACCCTCTCTCATCCTAATTACACATTATTTGTATGGGTGAAGATTTCCCAATGTGTGCACATCCATGGATAAATTCAATGAGTGCACATCCCTTGGTGATAATTCCAATGTGTGCACATCTGGTGATAATTCCAATGTGTGCATATCTGGTGATAATTACAATGTGTGCACATCCCTTGGTGATAAATCCAATACATGCACATCCATTTCAATATGCATGCACACCCTTGGTGATATTTCCAATGCGTACACATTTGTTGATAATTTCAAAGAGAAAACTCCACATCACACCACTTAACTAGACAAGTCATCCCCCTCATTCATTCCCCCCACAAATCCTATAAATAAATCATCATTTTCCTCCATTGGGGACCCCCAAAAAATACTAGTGAAGCACTTTTGAGATCTAGGTGATTCCTTCTTGTGATTTTTTGAGATTGTTCTAGAATTCAAATATGTATGTTCATATTATCTTTGATTGTTGTGGTTGTTATTTTTTTATTACATTAGCAGGTGCTACTAACCCATTTTTGTGAGCTTGTGTATAGACAATTTGCAGCAGCAAAAAGAGCTTTGGATGGTCAAGCAAGAGGACTCCATCAAAACCTACCCAACAAAGGAGTGTAGCATAGAAAATATATTTGCACAATTGTTACTACTTTTGTAAAAGGGGCCACCCCCTTTCTTAAAAATATCACTAATTTAACCCCTAGGAGGGTTCATTGTATTCAAAGAGCTCAATATCAAATATATCAGATTTCATTTTACTTGTTTACATGTTATGGTATTTTTTCTATAGTTACATAAATGACGATTATGGTTAATATTTTATGTTTTTACAAACATCAACTCCTTACTTTTCATGGTTGTAGTTTACTATCCATAAAATATTAGAGTATATTACATTATTTGGTACATGTCAATGTACCACCTTTGGTACATTACTAGAGTAGGAGTTTACTTTAGAGTAGAGTTAAGTAGTTACTTCAAGGAATGTAATAAATGCACAAGTGTTAGAATATGCAATGATGCAAATGTGCATGTAGTCCACATGTACATAAGTCATAGGATAGAGTCAAAGGTAGTGTAAATGCCAAGGAACTTATCTTCCTATATATAGGCCTTATAGTGAGTGAAATCGAGTAGAGAGAAAATAAAGAGTGCATAGTATAGATTGGTAGAGGAGTACAATGTAGCTCTTTAAAAATAGTTGAAGTGTTCATGTCCTCCATCATACTACATTGTACTATTTGTGTACGCTTTCATTAATGATATATTTTTGAGTTATTGCAAAAGTTTATCTCTTTATTTTCCTACATATTATTTTGTCATTATCATACAATCATCTTAGATTGTTTATCTTACATCTTGTGGTTGCATTTCCTTTATTATATATCCATAAAAATTTAATTGTGGTATCAGAGCACACAGTAGATCAATAGAAAATAGAGATAACCACAAGTGAGATTGAGAGGAGTCCAAAAATCTCATTTGTAGAATTTTTAAGATTGCATTTGGCTAGAGTCTTTCCACAGAGTTGCAAAAAAAACTCATGAAGACTAGAACTTAGCATTGATTCCACTAGATTGATAAATAAACTAGTGAAGATTGATTATTTCTATATTTAGAGTTTCTTCCATTACATTCCTAATAATTTGTTGCAAGAAAAAGAGATTCAAAGAAAGTTGGGAAGCTTCCTACATAGAGCTAGGAAGAATAACTTCTTTGGAATCAATCCAATACCAGAAGCAACAAATAAAAGATCAAATATTTGGAGGCCTGTAGAAAAGGTCCCATTGCTAGATATTGTAGACCTGCATAGTGTAGAATAAGATAAGTCCATAGGAGCCTTGTTGCAGATTTGAGGGAGAAGAGACTCCAAATAAGAGTACTAGTAAAGATAGGAGATTGGTGATATTCATTGAATATTGAAGACTTCACCTCGAAGAAGTTGAAGAGACCCACAAAAGGTCCATTGAAGAACTTCCATTTTTGGAAGAGATAGAGAAGGACTAGCGAAGGTCCTATTCCAAATTTTAGGAGTAGCATATTTCAGATATCCAAGAGGGAGATCTCATTGCAAAACTTCCACAAATAAAGGTCTCATTGAAAAGGACCAAAGAAGCTACGATAGTGAATATCCTAGAGAAGATATCTCGAGGAAACTCAAGGAGAAGGCTTGAAGAGCCTCATTGAAGGAGATTTGGATAAGGCCATTGAAGGAATTCCTAGGAGAACTCATTGGAGAAATTTTCCACCAAGGACAAGTTCCTTATAAAGGAATATTTTTGTGATAATTATTGCCATCTAACAACAAGCCCAAACGAAGATAGATTTGGTAAGGATTTTGCCAAATTTTAGAGGAGATTGGTGAAGATCTCAAGACTTTCAGATTCTTGAGAAGAAGGCCTAGATTGAAGTTAGATTTCAACAAGGAGAAAGGAGCCAGACATTACTACCAAACTTGAGAGGTTTGAATATTATCTTTGAATGCTAGAAGGTTCATTCAGAGAAAGGAGATTTACTGGTTTCTACAACATAAAACTGAAGGGTTCTTGAAGAAAACTCTCAACTGTTATTTGGAGGAGTTCCCTACCAAATTTTTGAGATTCAAGGATAATATTTTAGTGGATATATTGACTACTTGCAATATAAAAATTTTATATTTGAGGATAGCAAGAAAGCAACAATTTGGACAAAATCAATAGCTGCTTAGTTTTATATTTCCAAGATACATCCTAAAGGAGAGTTGAAGTCATCAAACTACAGATTCAGGGTAGTAAGTTAGAGGGTTTCAAAGTTACAAACAGGTAAGTTAGATAACTGTTTCAGAAATTCAAGAAGAGTTGCAAGTTCATGCAGTAAAAGTCAATAAAAAGATAAATCTAATAAGTTTGTAATCCTTCATCTACAGGGTTCATTAAGGTAAGCAACTTTGGTGCAAAGGGTTCATTATTTGAACACTTATACTCAGTTTATTACTTAATTTCATTAAGAACCTTATTAGATTTTAAAATATGCAAGGAGAAGGGTTCTTATTAAATTCTTCATGGGAGTGCAGAAGATATAGTTTTTTTTAAGTTTTATACCTGCATATTCAAATAGAAGTTAGATATATTTTAAAAGAAATAAAAAAATCATCTTCCTATTATCTAGTTGGAGCAAAGAAGACGTTACTCTTAAGTGAAATTTATATATATTATAGTGCATCTTATAAGTTACTTTGAAGGAGAAATAAGGTGAGATTACTATTGCACTATACTAGTTATTCTTAAGAGATATTAAAGTGCATTGGTTGTTAAGTTAAGGTGGAAGACCAAAGTGCACAAATCAACATAATATCAAAGTGTCTAAAGACACTATTCAGTGCAAAAAATCTACAACTTATTGTGGCATAGATAAGCCACCTAAAAGGGTGATATACCTCTAAGGAGTGGAGAAGAAAGTCATCATCTTAAACAAGAAAAATAAGCTACAAAAGGAGACTATGAGAGTCTCAGATTTTAGGTGAAACTAAGAAACCTATTTTAGGTTATTACAAAGTTAGACAAGCACCATACTTGTCTACATAAAAGGGAGATAAAGGTTCAAGTATCTCAAGGACACATTATGTAGATCTTGATCAAGTCTACAAGCAGTCACCATTATTAAGAAAAAACACAATCCAAGGTGCTTAAGATAAGATCCATCCAAAGGGTTCGATATTTGTCTCATCAAGTTGTTAAAGTACAGCATAGCACGATGCTACAACAAAATGAGATCAACACCATTGTGAAGGACACCTATCATGGTGTAAAACCTGCAACAAAAAGATAATAGCAAGGTAAGCCAAGCATCGTTAATGCAAGTTGGAAACAACTCAAGACAGTTGGCAAAGATAAGGTAAGTTACCCAAGGGCTAAAAGAACTCGAAGGACCATCCATCTAAGTTGGATAACAACCATTTCTAATAAGCCAAGCTAACCTATGAATGGATTTAGAGAGAATATGTGCTAAAGGAAACAAAGAAGCCAAGATAAGATCCAAGGTTAAAATGAACACTGAGTTGTTTGATTCCATGCAAAGAACGTGCTTCCATTTGTCTTAACACTGCCAAGAATTGAGTGCCACTTGGCACTAGGGAAGAGAGAGCATTCACACTCTCTCATAACACTTACACTCAGGTAGATGAGCACTCAAGTTCAAATTGAGAATCAAATCAAAGGACCAATAAAAATGCAGCATAAAATATTCACAGGAAAGTAAAGTTTCATATAGTTTTATATTTGATTTCTTTGATATTAAGGATTTATAAGGTGGTTTATTATTTTAGGTTGATATTATTTATTATTTTCTTGAAGATATAGGTAAATTCCAACCTTAGATATTAGAAAGCAAACTTAAAAGTTTATTTCCTTGAATGATATTTCAAAAGTGCCCTAGTAGAAATATACACATTATAATATTTGCTTTCATTAAGGAGTCATAAGGTATAGTATATAAGGTTGAAATCATTATCATTTGCATTGAAGATATTACAAACTCAACCTTACTAAACTTGAAAGTAAATCAATAGGAGTTTATATCCTTAAATAGTATTTCAAATCACATTAGTTGAAATACAAGTGTATTAATATTTACAATCAATATCATAGGAGATATAAGGGTTTCTACTTAAAAAATAAATTATTATTATATTGCAAATATCATCAATTTCTAAAATTCTAAATTAGGGATATATAAGGAGTGCTACATTAAATTTTAATTAATTGGAATTTAGAAAATTGAACCATTGAAAACTTTCTTCTCTCTTCATTGCATTCTTGAAACTAAAACTCAAATTTAGATTTTTGCTTTCTTACCTTCTTTACTGTGTCAAGAGCATAAATTAGTTTTGCCTTAAGATCAAATCCTTCTTTTTCTAATTCTTCCTCTATTTATTTACCTTTGTTTACATCTTCATTTTATTTTGACTTGTCTACTATAGTATCATCATCTTATTCTTCTAGTGCCATTAGAATATTCTATTTTGGTCCTTTAAGTGCACCTCATATTCATCATCACAGAAACTGAAACCATTCCTTATACAACTATCTTCAAGATGTCCAAAATTACCACATCTAAAACACTTGAGAATTATTGGTGACCTTTTCTTAACTTCTTATTTTTCTTCAATCATAAATAAGACTTCATATTTATCATTACTTGAAGAACTAGTATCACTATCACTTGAGTACTTACTTACCTTATCTGCATAGTAGCTCCTCTTTTGTATTTGAAAGAACTTCTTTCCTTTCCTGCTTTGTCCATCCTTACCTTTCTTTTGGTAACTATATCTTTATGATTCCCTGTCCCTGTGATCCTGTTTTTCTTCATCATTATTTTTTTTATCTTCTTGATAATTAGTTGCATAGTGACAATACTTTCCACAATTGAAATATCTAACAGATTTTGCAACTTTAAATCTTCTTGAATCCTTATCCCTTCTACCATAATTAGCTTCTTCATCACTGGATGACTCATTGTTCGAATCTGAATTCTTGCCATTTTTCTTCTTAATTGCTTTGAAGGTTGCTTCCTTCCGGAGATTAAGTTCCTCTTTTGTTCTTAACTCAAAATCTATAAGAATACCAAGCAACATATCTCTTGTCAAATAATCACCATCCTTTGCTTCTTCTATAGCTAAAATATTTTAACTAAACCTTTTTGGGAGGGACCTTAAGATCTTATCACAGACATCTGATTCATCAACATTAAGTCCAAGTCCCTGTATAGCATTAACAACCTCATCTACCCAAAGTAGATAAGTACTAATGTTTTCCTCATTCTTCATTCTTAATTCTTCAAATTGTCCTTTGATATTTCGTATCTTTGCCTTTTTAACACTTTTTTCTCCTTCATATATGCTTTGCAACTTATCCAAAATTCCTTTTGCATCTTTACAATGCATAACCTTTATTGATTATGTTCTATGAAATCCTCTCAAAAGTGCATTCATTGCTTTTGAATTGTAATGTTGTAGAAGCGTACCTTCCTTATCTATAGGTGGATGAACTGGTGCTATGTATCCATTTTCGATTGCTTCCCAAATTTCATTTCCAAGTGCCATCAGGTAAATATTCATTCTTATACTCCAATATATATAATCACTTTCATAAAATACTAGTGCTAAATTATTTGATGATCCATTCTTATAATCCATTGTGTTCTTAAAATATTTTCCTTCAAGCTGTTAAATTCTTTCGAAGGAACCCGCTTTGATACCAATTGAAGAACACAAGCTTATACTGAGAGGGGGGGTGAACAGTATAATACCACTTTTTACTTTTATTTACCAATCAATATTATGCAATATATAGATAGCAATATCAATAGTAGTAATCAAAGTAATGTACAAATCACCATACACAATAAAAACACCAAATTTACATGGTTCACCCAATGTGGGCTACTCCACGGAGAAACTATTTCACTAAAATTTTCTTAATCAATCTCTTGGGAAACCTTTCCCTATTACAATGTTTATGGATCTCTATCCAAAGGAGACACCAATACCCTAATCAAGTTCTTATATCTCTATCCACAAGAGAACTCTTTTTTCCTTAGCTCTAACTGGTGATCTTCTAGGAGAATTGTTACCCCCACTACTCTGGCTAATGGATCTCTATCCACTGAAGACTCTTGTCCTCACTACATTGTCTAATAGATCTCCATCCACTGGAGACTATCATCCTCTATAATCTATCACCTTCAAAGCTTTGTCTCAAATCTATACTAAACACAGTCCTTTGATCTAGCACAAATTTGCTCTATCTCTATCTCTCGTCTAGCACAAACCTGTCCTCAAATCTACACCAAAATCTATCCTCAAATATGCACTAAACACAGTCCTTCGGTCTAGCACAAATTTGTCCTCAATATTTGTCCTCAAGCCTTAACACAAAGCTTGACTCAATCTCAAATCAACTTTGTTGGATCTGCCCCAAACATTAACTCAAGTTTTGAATAAATTAATCAATCAACTCTGGTCTCAAGTCTTCTCAAAGACTTATCTCAAATCTACCTTGTAATCTTCCATAAAATCTCACACTAATCTGTCCACAAGTCCTCTCTAGAACTTGTCCAAATATGCTCAACAAGTCCTCACTAGAACTTGTCCAATTTTGCTCAATAAGTCCTCACTAGGACTTATCCAAATCTTCTCTCAATCTGTATTATAAGCTTCCACAAAAGCTCACACAAATTTTTCCACAAGTCTTCTCAAAGACTTACCTCAAATCTTCTCAACAATTCCACACTAGAACTTGTCCAATCTCATAGAAACATAAAGAGAATTTTTAGAGACTCAATATGCTTCACATTCACCTCAATACTCAATCACTTTCAATCACTCTTTTAGAAACATATGGAGAATTGTTAGAGACTCAATATGCTTCACATTCAACTCAATACTCAATCACTCTTTTGGAACATACAGAGAATTGTTAGAGACTCAATATGCTTCACATTCACAAACTCTCAATCACTTCCAATCTCTCTTTTATCACAGAAACATATAAAGAATTTTTAGAGACTCAATATGTTTCACACTCATCAATACTCAACCTCTTTTTCAAATAAATTCAGAATATAGAACAATTTGTTCCATTGAAATTGAGCTATCATTTCACACACCCACTTGACTAGGCTCAACCAAATCTACTCAACCAATCACTTAAATGAAATAGTCCTTGCTCACAAACCCTAGTCCAAGCATATGAACACTCACTCAAAATATTTCCAACAATGCTTATCAACCAATCTCACATAACAATGATACTCATGATATTTGCAAACCCTAATTCAAGTTCCTCACTTAACCAATGGCTTCAACAATAATGCTTATCAAATAAGGTTTTATCAACAACTCTTTATTCCATAAAACCTTGAAGCATTAACTCAACACACTCAATAAGGAAACCTAATTAAGTCCTTTTCACTCCAAAGTTGTTTTCCATAAAATCAACCAATCAAATCAATCAAGGAAGAATATGCCCATACCTTTTTCTTTGATGTAGAATAATTTTCAAAAGCCTAGATCAATTGTCACAACTTTCTTTGCCAAGTACAAAGGATTAGATTATAAGAATTATCACCCAAACACTTTTCACAAAACACAATGATAAATCAAACCCCAAATACACCTTATTGTTCAATCTCAAAAATAAAGTTCAACATCATAATTTTCATCAAAAATACTCTTATAAAATATAACACAACTTCTACTTATAACTCCTTTTTTAAATTGCACTTATCAAATAAATCAATTTCAATTTCCTAAGGTAAAAACAATGTTACTCTACTAACATTCACTATTTACCACTTAGGTAAATAAAATAATTTATTTACACCTTATCCCTCCACACAACTTTGGAAAAATAAATAATTATAAAAAATTATAAAAACCTTTTTCAGCCCTCTCCATGAATTGTGGGATTCGAACTTGCACCACTTGCCTTGCAACAGCACCTTGGCCGCAACTTCCACGCCGTGTGATCCAAGCGCTCACCTTGCACACCTAAAGCGCAATAAGCACTTTGTTATCTTTGCCTTGCCTTAGAGCCTATTGGCTCCCTCTTCACCTTCTCCCACGTAGCACTTCGAAGGCACTTCCCTCACAAAATATTGCACGAGCCTTTGCACGATGTTCACAAAAATTATGGCGCTTCTTTTCACGAAATATTGCATGAGCCTTTTTCATGGAATTCTCGGAGATTATTCAAATGCAAATCTTTGGGATTTGGCTAAGGTATATATACCTTTACCCTTCCATTCCATGCACATCGACGGAGGTGAGTTTATGGAGGTCGACGCTAAGGTTTTTACATTTAAATATTTTAATTTATAAATCATTTAAATTCTTTAGAATTTAAATTTTATAAATTAATAATTTTTTTTTTTTAAAGCAAAAAACCCCTTTGCAGGGCCACCTTGGTCTGAGAGACCACGAACAGGGGGTTCTATACCGTCAAAGTCACCCGGGAGTCTCACCCGACCTTGCTCGCACCAACATTATCAATTGGATTTTGGATACCCAATTCAGCTTTTTGGTAGGGTGGAGATTCGAACCTGGGACCTCCCTTGGAGGATTGCCCTCTCCTCTCCAACTCACCTACAACACCTGGGTTTTTATAAATTAATATTAAAATCTCTTAGCATTCTTAGGTTTTAATCAAAACCTTTTATTTTTTCCCATTATGGTTTTTAATAAAACCTTTATTTTGTCCACCATGGTTTTAATAAAAAACCTTTTATTTTGACCACCATGGTTTTAATAAAAATCTTTGTTTTGCTTCACATAATATTAAAAAGAATATTATGAAGCCCTTTTTCATCAACCTTTGACATTGCTTATTTTGACCTTTTGACATCACCAGTGGTTCACTTCTTGGCATCAATGACAACTCCATACCTTGACATCAATGATAACTTTATGGACTCAAAATGTCCAACATTCAATACCCAAATAATGTAATATAGGGGGTGTTAGAGTATATTACATTATTTGGTACATGTCAATATATCACCTTTGGTACATTACTAGAGTAGGAGTTTACTTTAGAGTAAAGTTAAGTAGTTACTTCAAGCAATGTAATAAATGCGCAAGTGTTAGAATGTGCAATGATGTAAATATGCATGTAGTCCACGTGTACATAAGTCATAGGATAGAGTCAAAGGTAGAGTAAGGCCAAGGAAATTATCTTCCCATATATAGACCTTATAGTGAGTGAAATCAAGTAGAGAAGAGAATATAGAGAGTGTATAATATAGATTTGTAGAGGAGTACAATGTAGCTAGATCCTTAAAAATAGTTGATGGAGTGTTCATGTCCTCCATCATACTGCATTGTACTATTTTTGTAAGCTTTCATTAGTGGCATATTTCTAAGTTATTGCACAAGTTTATCTCTTTATTTTCATGCATATTATTGTGCCATTATCATACAGTCATCTTAGATTGCTTATCTTACATCTTGTGGTTAAATTTTCTTTATTATATATCCATCAAAAGCTAACACAAACTAACCTCAAAACTACTCAAAAAGTACTACTAAGAACCCTCTATATTCAACATTTAAAAAATATATATAGTTGTTACGCTATTTCTTATTTTTTATTTTTAGCTTTAAAAAAAATCCTTTTTTTTTTATTTTTACTTTGGTTAAAAAACAAAATTAATTGTTATTATTATTATTATTTTTTAGCTTTTATTTTTACTTTTTTTCTTAGCTTTTTATTTTTTAAAAAACAAAAAAATTATCTTTTATTTTTCATATTAAAAAAAAAAGTTTTACGTTCCTTTTGATTATTTGATTACTATATATATATATATATATATATATATATATATATATATATATATATATATATATATATAAACAAACCCTATAGGCCACATGCGTGGCCTCCCCTCCTCTCTCACGGAACTTCCTCGTGCCCCTCACTTCCTTACCACCTACCTCCCTATTCTCGTATAGCCCCCACTGCTTTGTTGTGCAGCCCACCCCTCATGGCCTTTCCCCACAACCACCCCACTTCCCTGGTCCTCCACAACCCTTCTTAGTCGTGGGCTGATCCACGTGCATCCCTTCATCCTATCCCTAGAAACACGCCCCCCAACCCCCTCTATCTCGTAAAAATAAAAAATAAAATAAAATAAAAATAAAATCTAAAAACAAAAACTCTTTTTAGCATAACTTTTTTTTCAGGCATCAGATTTCAGATCCGCAAGTTGCATTGCAGAGTTGATATTGATCCCTTTTCAATAATTAGTTACACGATATCATTTGGTTGTATTTTGCATCTTAAGTAGGCATTTTTATCAAAAAGAGAAAGAAAGAGCATCTTTAGCATTAACATTTGCATTCTTTAGCTTAAGCAAAATTTACATTTTTGCATCTTTAGGATTATTTTTAATTTTGCATTAGGCATTTGCACAACATAAAACACAAAATAACAAAACAAACCTTGCACAATCATATTCCGTAAAATATTTTTGCAAGGAAAACCAAAAGCCACAACCACTATCCTAGAAAGTCTTTTTTAGTTGTTTGTATTCTATTTCTCTAAAGAGGAGTGGGCATAAACACACCCCTGTAGATTCTACTCCACCCATCCTATTTGTAATTCCTAGGTTTAGGATACATTAAACACACAAAAATAAAAACAAAAAAGGAAAAATTAACACAAAACAAAAGAATGCAAGTTCCTACCATGCAAGTTCCTTCTTGTTGTTCTTCTTCTCATTCATCTCAATCTCAATATTCACTCACCCATTCTTATGATTACCCCTCTATGCAGAAAGTGTCTACCAATAATCTCCACAAACACCCTCATGCCTCACATAACACTCATATTCAAACACCACTCCCTCAAGGTTCCTAGTTCACCCATGACCTGTCATGGACTTCTTATCCACCAATAGTCAATACATCCCACATCAAAATCCATCATGGAATTCTTGTCCATCAATAATAAATACATACCTACCTCAAAATATACATCAAATATCATCGACACAACCATAAAACCATCAACCATTTCCCTATAATACCATGTACCTCCAAATCAACATCAACATGATCCAAATCCATATTAACCTCCCCCTCATCAATACTGATCTCACCCTAATCACTACCAAAAACCATCAACATCCACCCAACCCCATCAAGATTATAATATGGTCGACCAATATCAACAACCTCAATCTCCCTATCATCAACCCCCTCCTATGCATCATCAACCACTACCCAATTAATATCAACCACCCCTACATATCATCAACCCTCCAACTACCAACCACCCACAAACCCAACCAATGCTTATAACCAATCTTACCAACTAACCCAAGTCTCCCAAGCACCTTCCACCATCTCTACCCACCAATATACCAAACTATGCCACCCTTAACTCAATTGTAAAACCAATATTCTTACCACCCCAGACACATTCCTCCTCGGCCCCATCATAACTTCAAATCTATCTCAGAGCCCTTGTTAGCCATTTTCCAAAAACTTCTTGAGGTGCAGACCATATCGTTACTCAAAATAAGGCCAAATGATCCACATAAACCCAAATCTAGAGGATATAGATAAGATAATTATTATGTATTCCATCACCAAAGGGATATTATTTTCACCTCAATGATTATCACCAATTCCAAAACTTGGTGCAAGATATGATTGATCGGTGGGACATTATCGTTGATAACTCTCTAGTCCCTCCTCTCCAAAATCCTTTGCCACAACATGGGACCACACAATGCCATCCAAATAAAGTTAATTATCCATCTTACCAAGGTTTTGTGGCTTTACTCTTACTTTATCCATATATTTTGCCAATCCTCAAGAGCATTAATATTGGGAGTAGTACGTTGTATAGCACGACTTTCAACCAAAAAATCTCCCTTCATCCAATTTTTTATATACCATAGCACAAGTTATTGAATTAGATTCTTCCTTAGCTTCATCTTCTACGTCATCTACTCTAACTACTTCTTATCTTCCTACTATCACATCATCTTCTCAAATAACTCCATCCAGATCCTCTTCCAATTTTTCATACTCTCAATATATACCACCATAATCTTCCTCCACTTTGTCTAATATCTCATCCTCTATTATTGTACCCTTCACTTCTTCCAAGATGCCTCACTTGAAGTCTCCCCTCCAATAATTCAACCAAGAGTCCTCTCTTGTGTTTGTCCAAACATCCAGTCTTGGCTCAAGGGGAGTACTTTATCCATAAGATCATTGTCTCTCCCCCGTTATCAAGTCAGTTAAGGATTTTGATCACCCCCATAACATCCCCTTAACTATTGGCACTATCATCCCCATTGGTTCTGCCACCAATTATGCCAACTTTATCTATGGGGTCTCGATGCTTCCTTTCAACCATCTATTTCTATCGTGTCTACAACACCATTTTGCAATGCAATTCATTAACTATCCAATTTATCATTTGCTATAAAATATTTTTAACATTTCAATTGGTGAGGATGTGGTCTTGGTTGATATGAATAGGTTTTGTGCTCTATTGTCAACCCTCCTTACTAGATATCAAAGGATAAATTTGGTTTAGGGTGTCATAAAATTTCATTGGTACTCCTTGGGAATGACCTCCAAAATCTTACACTTGATCTTGATGATGATGGTTCTGATGACTATATCAATTCTAAATATGATCATTTGCTTCCTCTAAAAATCCTCCAAGTTGCCACCATCCATGGTCTTTCCCCTAACACCTCAAACTATAAACAAATCTCTCACCCACTCGAGGCCCCTCATACGTGTTCAAAGGAGACTCCCCCTACCTTGCCACATACCCCATCCATATATTACCATTCTCTCTTCCCTCATACAATGGATTATTTAGGATACTCACGTGCAAGCCTAATGCATCAAGCCCCTCCAACCATATTAACCAATCACTGTCACAAAATACCATGCACAAATCCTTGCATCGATCTCCACCATCTCTACCACCTCTTCTTCCAACCCCCTGTCTACCACCTCTTCTTCCAACCCCATCATCTCTACCACTTCTTCTTCCAACCCCATCATATCTACCACCCCTTCTTCCAACCTCATATCTACCACCTCTTCTTCCAACCCCATCATATCTACTACCTCTTCTTCCAACATCCTATCCTCTATCTCATACCCCTCACATGGCCCAATGCTCCTAGATCTATCATTGACCTTATCTCTTTCCAACCCTTCCCTGTATTTGTATCCTCATTCTTATCACCTTTATCCTAACCAAACCCCCAACCAATTCAATCCTATATAGGCTACTCCATCTTCAACTCCACATCCACATGACCTACAACAAATTTTAGATCAAATCACAAACCTAGAGCTATAGTTGAGTCACCAAGACATATTTTTAGCACCCCATAAACCATCCTCTACAATATCTTCTTCCACTTAAATTTTATACCAACCTTCCAATCAACCTCATCCACCTCCAACTCCACCTTCACCCACCCTACAAAAAATCTTGAAGCGACTCATAAACCTTGAGCTACAACTGAATCACCAAGACATCTCTCTAGTACCCCTTCAATCCTCCTCTACAACATCTTATCCCACTTTAATTTCATCTCAACCTTCCAAGTCCACCTTGTTTGTCTCGTACCTGGACACCCCTATTGGAGCCACTATCAATAATCTTTCAAAATTTGTAGGATGTATGAATAATTTCTTTACCTAACATACGCCCTACAGACCTCAATAGACATAAACCCAAGTCATATAAGGAAGATCACTATTGTATCTATCATCGTCAAAAGGGTCATAACATTGACGATTATAAAAAAATCCAAGGTATAGTACAAGATCTTCTTAATCGTGGGGAATTAACCACCTCACTCCCATGATACCCTCTCATTAATATCATTCCTTCCCCACCCCTTCCCCTTCATCAACCCATCTCTTTCACTCATTTGTATATCACACATAACCATCAATCAAATTCACACACCCAAATCATACACCATCATAAATCACATCATCACTTCAGTTGGATGACACCACAAAATCAATGTTATCATAAATTTGATCAAATCCTCAACACCCATTTTTGGAAGATACATTTTTTGAAGAACCTTGCTTGAGACTATCATTAGCCACCCTTTATGTCTTTATGATAGTTATCTTTAATTTCATATCTTAGTTGATTATATTAGCCACTCCCTTTATCTTCTAGGACAAGAGATAACCCATCCAATCATTATTAGCCACTCCCTTTATCTATTGGAACAAGAGCAAATCCATCCAATCATCACTAGCATAGTTTTAGCATACAATTTAATTCAATCAAATGGCTCAACAAGTTATCAATAACAAGGTTCAAAGATATTTATTGCTTCCATCACTTTGGCATCTAATATTGGTCAAAATTCAAGATAATATTAAGTCTCCTACTTAAGTGTCACTTCATCTCTTTGCATCCATCATCGACCATCATCATCATCCCATCGCTCATCGATTAGCCTCTTCTCACCTTCCTATTATCATTAGTTCCCCCCTCGTCAATTTTCTTTCATGCCTGGGGGAGTTCATCTCTTTAAAAAAAAAATCACCAAAAAAAGAACGCATGCTAGGTCAAACAACAACAAGCTCATTTGGCTTGAAACCAATGCTACCTTGGCCATAATTCGGTTAAGTTTGGCATGTGTCGTCATGAAGTTTTTTTTTATACTAATCAAGGGGATATTCATAATTGTATTTGTCCCCATTTTTTATATGCACTTTCCCCTAATATCTATTTCTCCCACATTTATATTTATCTATGCTTTGTCTCTTTCCTATCTTAGGTTCAAAGAATCTTTAGGTTCTTTTGGTTGTTCATCCATACCTAGTGTCTCAGTCAACCTCTTTCAAATCTCATTAGTCCTTGAGTATTATAGGCCTTATTTGTTACCTCAAGTTTTCTCCAAGACCATGAACATATATCACATATAATCATATATTGAGTCTAGGGAAGATCAAACCAAACACTCCCCTTACCATAAAGTGAATGATTTCCCCTGCTCATCCTATCATGTGCATAATTCAAACCTAAGGATACAAATAGTACTTATGTAAAAAAAAAGATAAAAAAAATGAAGACACAAAAAACAACATAGTAGTCAATTTAATACTTCATCATGGATCCTTGGGTATTTTAGATATCTCCATCAGAGCTATAGACGCCTGGCCGATAGTGGAGCAACGTTGAAGGATTATAGGGCTATCTCCATTAGGGCTATATACGCCTGACTAGCAGTGGAGTATACCATTTGCATGGTTACATGTCTATCACATTAGCGACCTTTTGTATAGACCTCTAACTACTCATGAATGAGCTAGCTTATAATGGTTTGAGTCATAATTGGTTAGTCTTACCTTACTCAAAATTAGAAATGAATATCACTGCACACACTCTGGTCTTTGAGAAACTTGAATCACATGGTTGGTATTCATATCTTCAAGTGTCTATTTGATTAGTAGATGAGTTTGACTGATGTCACTAGGGTGTTTGAGATTCTTGAAAGCACTTGTTGATTATTCCTTCCTAGGATATGTGATAGGACAAGTTATGTTACCTTTTCATCTATAGTCTACTTATTTCTTGCATACATTGTATCACATCCACTCCCATACATTTTGTAGTTATGTTAATACCATTATGTTGACACCTTTAATTACTCCATTAAAATCATGAGTCATGATACATATCTAAGTGTTTTTAATGATAATTAAATGTGTATGCATACATCTATTATACTATTTATTTCACATTAACTATCATCCATTTCTATCTATTTATACTCATTCATCATTCCTAAATACTCACACCATCCTCCATCACTTCAACATATCTGCAAAAATAAAACAAAAAACAAATTCCCCCTATTTCATGCCATATTCCACTTCACCTTTTGTCAATTGACTCCCAGTTGTCACCCATTTCTTCCACCCACTCATCACTTGAAGGGGTAAACAATTTTATCCCAAATACGTCAAATATCCATATACCTATTGTTGGAATCTATATCTGTCTCAAAATATTATCTGAGAATATCATTCACATATTATCATTCTAGCATAGTTCTTAGCACATTGGCTCAAAGCCCATGTCTCATTAGCATAGTTGTTGATACAGTCACTCAAATCCCATGCCTTATTAGTATAGTTGTTATCATAGACATTTCAAATGTGTTCATCAGTTTATCAACAACAAGGTTCATAGATGTTCATCAATTCCATAACTGGAGCATCCTACATTATCCTTGATTTAAGGTAATAATACATCACCCTCCTCAAGGCAAAATTCATTTTCATCATTCACCAACAATTATTACTATTCATTATCAATCCAACAAGTATCATATATTTTTGCACCGCATAGTTTTTATACATAACGTGGTACAAAAAGGGGCATCTATAGACACCTAAAATAAGCACATCTATCTAATACTAATTAATTAAAAATAATTAGTGTACATTACTCCACCTAGTCTATCCTAACCATTTTCATATCCTTCCATTCACCCTCCTATGTCTAGTCTATGGACATCATGAGATCAATCTATTTTCTTATCCCATGTGCACATCACTCCAGTCCATTTTAGTTCCAATTCACACTCTCCCATCCTAATTATGCATTATTTGTATGGGTGAAGATTTCCCTCACCCTTATCCCATATCCACTTCACTTTCCACATCTCCCACATTCTTCACTTCACTCTCACCATCCCTTGGTGATAATTCTAATGTCTGCACATCCATGGATAAATCCAATGTGTGCACATCCCTTGGTGATAATTCCAATGTGTGCATATCTGATGACAATTCCAATATGTACATATCTGGTGATAATTCCAATGAGTGCACATCCCTTGGTGACAATTCCAATGCATACACATCCATTTTAATATGCACGCACATCCTTGGTGATATTTCTAATACATGCATATTTATTGATAATTCCAAAGAGAAAAATCCACATCACACGACTTAACTGGATAAGTCATCCCCCTCATCCATTCCCCCCATAAGACCTATAAAAAATCACATGTTTTCTCTATTAGAGGCTCCCAAAAAATACTAGCAAAGTGCTGCTAAGATCTAGGTGATTCCTTTTTGCGATTATTTGAGATTATTATAGAATTCAAATATGTATATTCATATTCTTTTTTGTTTTTATTGTTTTTATTTTGTTTAATATATTGGCGAGTGCTACTAACCCATTTTTTGTGAGCTTGTGTGTAGACAATTTGTAGCAGAAAAAGAGCTTCATGTGGTCAATCAGGAGGACTCCATAAAAACCTACTCAACAAAGGAGTGTAGCATAGAAAAGAGATTTACATCATTGTTCACTAATTTTGTAATAAGGGCCACCCCCTTTCTTAAACATATTACTCATTTAACCCCCAAGAGGGTTCATTGTATTCAAAGAGCTCAATATCAAATATATCAAATTTTATTTTACTTGTTTACATGTTATGGTGATTTTTCTATAGTTACACATACATGCATCTGCCATAGGTAGAAGCACTTAAGGTACTTTTTGAGTTCATTTTGCATGAGTCTAATACAAGTGATTTTCTCAACAAAGAAAGTGATTCACTTGATAAAGGGTGGAATCCAATTGACACACATCCAAGAAGCAATTTGCTCAAAGTGTTTTGCCAAAATAATTTTCTTGATTTGCAATTTTTTTTATGTCCAATCAAACAAATGAAGTGCTTGATAAAGCAAGCAAATTGTGTGACTTTCTAAAGAAAATTGCTTTGATTTACAAGTAAATCACTTGAATTGATAGTTCACTAAAAAACCATATTCTAGAAGTGAATCGCCTAAAATTATGAGTGAGTCACTCCAACTAGTAATCAAATAACTCAAAGTAGGCATATTTTAAAGTTTTTAGATTTTGAACCCAATTTTATTTAAATTTTGATCCCAAGATTCTATCCATGTAGATACAAGCATATGAATATGTAATCTAAAGCTTGGAAAGTAGGAAAAGAATATCAATTGATGGACATAGTTGTATTTCATCAAAGGAACAAAAAGTGTTGGATATACTACATTATTTGGTAAATGCTAGAGTACCCCCATTCTAGAGAAGCAGAAATCATATTGAAGGTAGAGCCTAAGCAGAGCCAATACATTTGAGGTGAAAGTGATGCCAAAAATAAAAGGTGAAAGTCTTATGCAATGTTATAAGCCACTAGAAAGTGAAGGCATAGCACCTTTGTGAAGCCAAGTTGAAAAATGTGGAGATGGAAAGATAAGGAGAAAGTCCTTGTGAAGAAGGACAATTGAGGATAAATTCCTCATGAAAAAGGAAATCCAAAGAGAAAGTCCTCATGAATAATATAAATACAAAGTGCCTAAGGTGAAAGAACCAAGAGTTGGATATCATCTATGAGCACAACTATGAGAATAGAAGTTGAAGAGGTAAGTATATCACTTGTAAGTGAAATATAGAGTCAAGGCCAGTGGTAGTGAACATAGAAGCCAAAGAAGGTAAGTATATTGCCTAAGAATAGATTATAGAGCCACAAACTAAGTTTGTGAAGTAGAATAAGCCAAGCATAGTGCCCAAGAAGTGTAATACTAGAAGAATATTGCCTAAGAAAAATGTTTGACTACCCTAAAGCATATTCTAATGCATAACATTGGAATTATCTTATTCAAAGTTACAGTCATCAAGAAATGCAAAGGTAACACCTACGGTGGAGACATTCGGGTCAGTAACACCCTTACAAATTTTCCATGCAAATTAGCAAAGTGAAGTGAGCACTAAAACAATAAAGTTTAATTTTTTACTTTATTTTTTAAATTTGAGCACTTTATTGGGAAAATTAAATTCATTTTTGGCTATTATAAAGTTTGGAGAAATAAGGGGATATAATTAAATGAATTAAGATTTTTGAAATTTGAAATAAGAATTAAAGAAATTAAGTTAGGGGATATAAGAAGGAAATATAATATTTGAAATTGAATTAAAATATAAAGACAAGAAGATAAAATTGAAATTGAAATTTATAAAATTTAAAAATTGAAGAAATTTGATTATTGAATATTGTTGGAATTGATAAAGAAATTTTAAGTTTACAAAATTGTGCAAAGAAAGAAATTAAATTGGATTGATAAGAAGATTGAAATATTGAGATTGTTTGCTTAATTTTAGAGAAATAATGATTTCTACATCAAAGGAATTTATCATGGAAGAAATTATTAGAAATGCATTTTCAAAAAATTATGAAGAAATTTTGGAAAAACTAAAATTCTATACACAAAATATGATGGATACTTTTGATGAGCAAATAGATATATCAAACAATTTGAAAAAGATTTTTTTTAATTCTCAAAAATTCCAAAGATAAAAATTCATGACATTCATCAACTATATTCATGAAAAATGCTTTGGAACATTGGTGGAATTCTCAAAATGCTAGTATATTACCTACTTGAAGTAAGCATAGTGATGTACATGGTATTACTCACTTTTGAGATCTATAAAGATAAAAGACAAGAAGAAAATATAAGATGAAAGATACCAACTATGATACAAATGATTTGGATGTAGATGAAGAATGTTCAAAAAATGAACAAGATAATATGTTGATGCATTCAACATATGTTGACTTTAGTCTATAATTATTAAATTCCAATACTCATTGAATATACTATTATGATGATTTATTGATCCAATGTCTAGAATTTACATCAGAAAATAATATCAAGACCAAGAATAGAAAGAAGCAGAAATCAAAGAACCAAAAGAGGAATACAAAAGCAAATATCCAAAGAAATAAAGTTGAAGACAAATAACAAAGTAAAGGACTGAAGGTAATAGATTGAAGAAAAAAAGTCTTCAAACTAAATAATGTAATATAGGGTGTTAGACATATTACATTATTTGGTAAATGCTAGAGTACCCCCATGGTACATTTGTATATTTGTAGCTATTAGATTAGGAAGTTTGATTTATATTTCCCTTAAAGTATATGTCAATATGTGAAAAGAGTTCAAGTGTCATGTAATAAAATGTATAAGTGCATAAAGTGTGAGGGTGTGTAATGTGTCATGTAAGTAAGTCAAGATTCATATGTGTAGATGTCAAGTATACAAGTGAAGAGACACCTAATATGTGGCAATATGTAAATTCAAGAGTCATGAGAGCTTTAAGGAATAGGAAAGGATGCATGTCCCAATATGTGAGGAGAGCAATAGTCAAGTATTGAAGAGTCACCTTCTAAAGGTTATATTATGGAGACAAAAATCCAAGTAGAGCATTATATTATTGAAAAACAAAGAATGAAGCATTATATTCAAACAAGATTGTAATAAAGATCTTATATATTTGATCAATAATATTGTGAGTTTTATTATTGAAATATTGTTATTTCATGAATGTTATATTCATTGATATTGGCTAGATAGTTGAATGCTTTAATATTTAATTTGATTAAGATCCTAGATACTGGGACCTATAATTTAATTTGGCTAAAAATCCATCAAAAATGAAAGAGGAAAGAAAAATTTTCTATGTGGGTACACCAAGATGACAAATATAAAAGAAACCTAGTATCCAATCTCATTACATCAAAAGAAAAAATTCCAATGATCAACCAACTTAATGAAGGCTTCATGCCACCTCAAATATATTATTTGAGGAAGCAGATGAACTATCTAACCACCTTAGTAAACCCTACCTAGATAATTAGGCACTTATAATGACCCACGCCAACTCTCTATACTAGATACCAATTGATGTAAATAACCTAAAAAATAACACACTTTCCATACATTAGCTCTATAACTGATCTATAGCTTCAAATACACAAAATGCATCTTCCATAAGTACACATCCAATATAAAGCCCACCTCTATCTAGTTTATCTAATACCTCCAATGTTCCTCCATTTTAGTTATCAACTCAAATGGGATCAGTAAGCTTAAATTTGAACCTTACTCAAAATATATAAGAAACAATTGGGCAAATGGGGTTGTAGGTCCTAGGAAAATACCCAAATATTGACACCACATCTAACTATCCAAGCATAATCAAATGTGCAAGGACAACCCCCTCAAAATAAATAGATCTAGTAGTTAGGGTTGAACTATAACCCTCTGTAATAAAATATTCAACTACCTCCCAATCAGTAGTGGATCCACCTAAATCCTCCATCATAAATACCTTCCATAACTATACTCTCCCTACCACCTATACTAGCATTTAGGCTATGTGATATATCATCTTTATTAAAAATATGATCAACCTCCTACACAACAAAATAATCCTAACATGCGTGCTAGACATCCAAACCAAATTCCTAATTATACTGATCAAGACTCCAACTTATTGGTCTACTCACCTAACCCCCTAGTTGTTATGGAGGAGTTACCTACCTTAAATAGGAATGGGAACAATATGATACTATATCACCTCATAATCCATTAACACTCAAGTCAACCCATCACATTCAAGAAGAGGACATAATGGTACGTTTACTGATATACTCTCTTCATAATAAAGCTACATTTTAGTATAGGGGATTGTCAAACAATTCAGTATTTGATTAGACATTGATAGTTAAGCCTTTTATGCATGGGATTGGAAGTATGAGAAATGGTATTTAGTTTTATTTTAATTAAATACCATACAAAGATCCCCTCAATAAAATATTCACAATTTCAATACTAGATTCTTGAGAACCTTAAATTTAATTATGTAGAACATTAGGCCAAATGAAGAACAAGCATTGATTTAGTATTAATGGTTTGTAATGCTAACCACCATACACTAGCTGCAACACTTGTAGAAATAGTAAGAGGTGAATAATTCTAATTAGGGTATGGAAAATACCCCCTACCCTACTGATGGCCTATGTAGTCTAAATTTCCCAAAACACCCCTATGCATAGTACTACACCAAAATTTTCTCCTATTTTGACACCCTAATTAGGTACCTATCTTCATCCTTCTTAGTCACTATACATCATTAATCAGCTAGGCCAAAATGCTTCATCCATAATAGATTTTTAGCCCTTGCTTTAGGTCCTCTACACTCTATCTAATCCAAGTAATGAGCTTAACAATAATTTTGTAATAAATAAAATACTAGAGGTAATCAAGACCTTGGTAATAATAATCTAATAAAACAATAGTGGCAACAACCACAAAATTGGAAACCATAGAAGACTTCATATTTGATAAAATATCAAATTCCTTGTCAAGGTGTTAACTAGGGAGAGAACCATGTTTATAATCATCTAGTCAATTCCAATGTAGAAGTAGAACTTATGTAATACCTCACTTGCAATAACATGCATGAACCTACATAATGCATCAATACCATTAGGTATTTACAAACTATGTAATACACTCAATAATTTCATGTTCAATAAGTTGTTGCCATTGGACAAGTGTCTCTTGCCATGTATTAGCAATATTAGGCTATGTAAGCAACACCCACTTTACCTAACCCTAATAATGCATTATTAATAAATGTTATTGCCATTGAGATAGATGAAGAGTCAGTTCTTGAAGAAGATACCATATATGTCAACCATTAGGATATAGAAAGGGGAGAGATAAAAATGATAGCAGAATAGTTAGTAGATAAGTCAAGATTATAAATAAGGGGTCGTCCCCAAAATGTATTTATAAAAATGGGGTTAATCAGTTTTGAAATCTAGGAAATAGTGTCCAAACGCATGTAGAAGACATGGAGAATTGATTTTTTTCCACCAAATATATATTAAAATGGGGTGAATTAGTTTCAAAATTTTGTAATCGCCCATCTATCATCTATTCTTATGATAAGACTTAGCCTCTATATAAGGCTTAGTCTCAAATATTCTGACAATAATCTTTACCAGATCCATCATTTCAGGTTGCCAAGATCTAGCATCCTTTAAGGGTTTTTGCACATTACCCTTACTAGATCTCTACTTGCTTTTTCTCAAGTATTGCACTTCAACAACTTTAGAACTCATTTTTAGATCTTTTAAGGATTTTTTGAGGATTTCAGAGTTCAAGTAATGTCTATTGCCTATCATCTACTACTTTTTTGCTATCAATCATCTCTACTTTCTACTGATTGTCTCTAATTTTCTTTGCTACCGATAGTCTATGCTTTTTTTATTATCTATGATTTTCTTTGCTATAAATCATCTATACTTTTTTTTCCACCGATCATCTCTACTTCTTTTCCATCATCTCTGCTTTTCTCTATTATTGATCCTTTGTTCCTATTATAATTCCTCTCTACTTTTTGTCTATCCTTTTCATTGCTACAGGTTTTTTTTTGCTACTACAGGTCATTATTTGCTTTTATAGGTTTTTTGTTGCTATAGGTCATTTTTTGTTTTTGTAGGTTTTTCATTGCTATAGGTCATTTTCACTACTATAGGTTATTTTTAGAGGAGAATCAATGTTTTAGATGTAGGAGTATCGTCGTCACATTAGGTATATATATTGGTGGTATAATAGGTAAATTTGGTGGTGTAAATAAAATTATTTATAATTTCAAGGCAAAAAGATCCACAATTTAGGCGGGAATGTTGGAAATTTAAAATAAAAACAATGAAATTATTATCAAAGCGAGGGTGAGCCGATCCAAAAAAAATTGCACCCAAAAATTTTAGGCAAATGGGCTCTGATCAAGGGTCCCCATATTTACCAATTCCAAATTTTGAAAATCCTAATATTCATGAATTAATGATAATTCATTGCTATGCATAACCTTGAGATAAGTAGTCTGACATGGGGAAAGCTACTATCGTCCTCTAGAGGGAAAGATCACCTTTACACTTAAAGGATAAAGGTACTATTACAATTTGTAAGAGAAGAAAAAATAAAAATAAAACATAGGAGGAGGGATATAAAAGCACCTTTAAAGGAGCTTCAAGAAACGTCAGGTGACAAAGACCAAAGGACTGATAATAAGAAGAGATGGATGACAAGTATTGTAGACACATAAGTAGTCAACAAACCAATTGATAGGAAAAATGACCAAGGGAGAGATCTATTGCAAATGAAGGCTAAAAAAAATTTGAAATATCCCTTGCTCACACATAAAGAGAATCAAATAAACTCGAGGTAAACCCCAAGTTTTGTCACCAAGATGGAAAACCTTGTCACCAAATTTAACATCGTAAATGAAATGTGGAAGACACGAGCTAAAGTTAGCATACTAGAAGCATTAACCTTACTTGGACAATGAAACCTCTAAAAAGTCTTAAAGGAATAGGAAAAGGATTATGCCAAAGGTAAGCAAGCATAAATCTCTTCAACTCAAGTAGTAGAACAACAAAAAAAAATTACAAAACAACCATCGAATGTTCAGGTTAGTGTTTATGATGTGTGAAATGCACCAAAAAAAAACTAAATCCACCTCCATTCTACATGATGCTCAAGATTCAAAACTACATACTCAAAAGTTGTATAGTCAATTTAGGAGCACATGTCATAGTCATGCCTAAATCACTATGCAAAGAAATGGGCCTTCCTTAAACTAAGACAACTAAGCATCCAATACAAATGAATGCAACAAAGGTTAATGTAATAGGTGTTATCAAAGATTCGATCATGACCATAGTCAAGTACCTAGAGTTTGTGGTAGTGCAAGAAGTTATAGTTGTATATCTACCATCATACTTTGGAATGTTATTGTCCAAGGAATAGATAATAAAGTTATTGGGAGATGGTTATCTAACAATGGATTGCATGCACATGAAAGTTCCTAGGGATAGATAATCATAATTGAAAATGAACCACCCTATAATTATAGTTAATTATTTCATCTCATATGTGGGTGAATAAATATCTCCTCAAAGAATGAGAAGGTGAAAAGATAAAGTTGAAGGTGAAACACCAAAGGTCTCTTGAAACTAAGAGACACCATAAAGCATAAATATAGATGATATACTCAGATTCTGGTTGGTGGAATTATTTGAAGTAAAGTGAAATATATTGTAGTGATAAAATATTGCTTGTGCTTATCTTTTGAAATTATTTCATGATTTCCCCTAATTCCAACATTTGGTATTAGATCTTGATTTGTTATTATGTGTAGGGACAACCATTGTCATTCAATGCCATGCCCTATCTGATACTTTGTATAGGTCTTATATGAAAAGGATGTTTGCATTGAGTTCAACCAGATATATCACCAATTGGTAGATTTTGGTGAAGATGGTGCATATTTAAAACAAAAGTTACTTGTGTGAAACTAAGACAGAGTTTCAAAAATTCTCTTGAGCAAGGTTGATTGTTTGAGGTCACAAATTCATGGAAGAATGTGCTATGATGCTTGATTAGGTAGTGTGAGTACTTTTAAGTGCATGGAGGCACACTTAGTAGACTTGGTTCTATACTCAAATGAGATGATGTATTATGTGGTTATGTAATCTATTTTCTGGATGAAACAATTGAAGTATTTCATGTTATTACCTATTTTCATCTCCATGCATATCTACTGAAGCATTATGAAGAACTAGCCTTAGAAAGCCCTTTTATTTTCATTTACACTCTTTCACCTCTATCAAAACCCTAGCCTCTTCCACTTATGACATGATAAGATTTTTTCTTTTGTCTCTCCTCCATCATAACTTAATACGAGCCCTATATTTAAACTTTAACTTTCGTTCCACATCTATCAAAACCCTCATAGGAAAATCATCATAGTCTATGTCCAACTTTTTCTCTGAGAAACATTAATGGTAGAGAAACTTAATTGCAACTAAATTCCCTTCAAGGCTTCATCTCTAACAATCAACATGCATGAAAGAAGGAAAAAGAGTGACATGTGGAAAAATTAAAGTCATTCATGTTTGAAGTGGTTTGTGCATGGGTATTATTCTTGCATATAAGGTATTATTCTTGCATATCAGTGAGTGAGACAATGGAGTTCAAATCAATATTTTCATGCTATAAAAAGGCTACTGGATAGTTGGTTAATGTTACAAAATCTAGGATTTTTCATTAACACTACCCTAGAATTAAAATAAATTATTGTGGATATTTTAGGGTTTAAATTTGAAGTTTTTACATCAACCAACTTGGGTATTCTTTTGTCTCATAAAGGAAGTAAAAATGAGATTTTGGTATCTTGTTTGGATAGAATAAAATCTTGTTTGGTAGGTTAAAAGGATAAGTTCTTAACCATAGTAGGAAGACTATAACTCATAAAAACTACATTGTAATCCATCCCTACTTATATGATGCCACTTTCAATATTGTTAATAGGTATAGCATCAAAAATTGATAAAATTGAAAGAGACTTTCTTTGGAAAGAATGCAAAGAAAAATTTAGGTGTCCTCTTTGTAAGTGGGATGGGGTTTGCCAAGGAAATAATATTCGAGAAGTCTTGAGGAGTTGCAGACTTATGAGTTTGGCCTTTGGGGAAAAGCTTGGGTGAAGATTATTTAGAGATCAAGGAAAGAATTGGGTAAAAATATTACTTCAAAAATATATAGGTTCTCTTAATGCAATGAAATTATTTAGGAAAAGAACCATGCCCAAAGGATCGTCAACATGGAACTCCATATCAGATAATTTGCAATTGATCAAGAAATGTATTAGGTGGTTAGTCAATGAGGGAAATTATGTAAATTTTTGGTCTAATGCTTGGTTGAAGCCTTATCCTCTTATCTCTAACTCAAAACGGCAATTGTTAGCTTGGGAATGCCTAGCTTGTAAGGGTACAAAGGTCAAAATATTACATTAATATGAGCAACAACTCCATATTATGGGTTTCTATTAGTAACCTAGTTGAAGGAGAGGAACTCAAACAAATTGTAGATGGATTTCAAAATATGCTTGAGTTTTATTTTTCATATTTTGTATGAAAATATGAGTTGGTTTGGAATCTATCAAAAAATGATGGATACTCAATCAAGTTTGAATAGGAGGATTTAAAATAATCAAAATTTCTTCCTAAAGATTTTCCTTGGAAAAAAATTTAGTCACTAAAGGCTCTCCCTGAGGCCTCAACATTCCTTTGGTTAGCAGTTCAAAGTAAGATTCTTACAAGAGAGTCTACAAAGAAGAGGATATCATAGACCTTTCATATGTGCCTTGTGTGAGAATGATTTAGAAACGCGAGACCATTTACTTCTTCATTGTTCCTTTGCTCACACTATTTGGGGTTATTTTTACAAATATGAAAATATATTGGGTAGCATCATCAATATTAAAAGAGTTGATGAAATGTTGAATTAATTATTTCAAAGCTAAAGCATCATGTATTCTATTGAGGATTGGTCCTACCATTGTTTATTGGAATTTATGGATTGAAATGAATAATAGTTTTAAAAATAAATTTCAAAATCATGCCCACATTTTAAACAATATTGTTGTCTCTCTTGCATAATGTTTATAGATATGGTACTCATCATAGGAAGTCTCAAGTGCAAAAAAAAAGGTGGTGAACATACATGGAAGAGTCACATGTAATAATGGCATCAAAACAAAGGATCTACTTTGATCTAGGATAAAATGAAAATGTCTAAAAATTGGGTTTATCAAAATTAATTTTGATGGTGCTTCTAAAGGAAATCTAGAAAATGTCAATGAAGGCGATGTTTTTTGAGATAATAAAGGCAAAATTATATTCACTTACTCGGAGTCATATGGAACTTCAACTAACTATGCAAAGGCTAGGGCACTTCTTATAAGGATTAAAATTTCAATTGAAAAAGAATATAAACATATTTCAATTGAGGAGGATTCACAATTTATCTTAATGTTATCAAATGGATGTGGGGATTGGGTAAAAAATAATAATATTGTTGATGTTCATCATCTAGTATTGGAGGTAATCTCTTGGAAATCTGAGCATATCTATAAAGAAGAAAATCGGATAGCAAATAGTTGAGCCAATCGCAATGTTGATCTTCATATTGGTGAAATTCAATTTTAGAAGGCAATTGTCCAAGTGAGATTTTATCTCTTAGTAAAAATGATGTCAAGGAGTTGATTGTGGAAACATAGCACTTTGAGGAAGATGAAAAATATATTTGATAGAAAAAGAAATGAAAAATATTTGTGATAAAAAGACATGTTGGATATGGTTTAATTAACCTAATAGAAAATATAATATTTTGGTATTTTGGGGAAGTGACATTCAATAGAAGCCACATATAGCTTATTTTAAAATAAATGAATAAATAAAATAGGAGTTTTAACAACTAATGGAGAGAGATGGATTCCACACCATAAATTAAGGTTCCAATTAGATGGACCTAAACATTTTGGCCAAAGAAAATTTTCTCTTAATGGTATTAAGGAGTTGAGAGTGGAAGCATAACAATTTGAAGAAGATAAAACAATATCTTTGATAAAAGACAATCACACATAGTCTAATTAACTTAATAATAAAGGTAATATTATAATATTATATAAAATATATGAATGACTTTAAATCTTATTATAAACCTTATAATATAAAACCTTAAGATCTATAAACTATTATTTTTAAACAAATATATCTATATTCTTCATTACTAAAATAATTCTACAAAATTGTGAATTACGCATTTTTACCTTTGACTACAATTTCTAAGTGTGTAATGCTTCATACTAAAATTTGAGTAGTTGAAGGAATATATATAATAGAACTTGTTAAAATGTTCTATGATACCTTTATTATGTCTTAAGAATTAAGTTAACCATTAACCACTCTTCAAGCTAACACAATATACTTAATTTTTTTTGTTTGAATTAGTTTTATATTATTGAAACTAATAATTATTTTTTTAAGTGAGTTTACATAGGTTTTTATAAGGGGTCATGGTCCCCTCATACTAAGTGGGGTTTGAACTTTGGACCTCTCAAAGAGAGGCCAAATCCCTTACCATTGTAGTAAGTTTGAAGCTTGTTGAAAATAAGAATAATAATAATAATAAGTAATAATATTATTAATTGAATAAATCATCATTTAATTTAGGTTTGAGGGTTTGATCGATTGGTAAAGCGTCTCGTTTGATGTGTAATCTTAGTTCAAATCTGTAGACCTTGTAGTACCGGAGGGCGTGTTGCATCAGTGTCGTTGGCTACAATTAAAAGATTACCCGACGCAATTGGAGGTTATAATGGCATCAAGGAGCAAGATTCGAACCCCCAACGATGAAAATTGTAATGAGTTACAAATTCCTCTAGTATACAAAAAATATATATATCATTAAACTTTAATGTAGTAACAGTAGACCATTTATTTCTTTACTGTCCCTTTGCTCGCATCATTTAGGGTTACTTTTTAAAAACATGAAAATATATTAGGTAGCCCCATCAACATTGAAAGAATTTGATAAAATATTCGCTTAATTATTTTAAAGCTAAAGCATTATGTACTCTTTAGAGGATGGGGCTTGCCATTATTTGTTGGAATTTATGGCTTGCAAGGAATAATAAAATTAAAAAAATAAATCTCAAAATCATGCCCAAGTTTGGAATTGTATTATTGCCTCTCTTGCATAATGTCTACAAATATGGTGCTCACCATGGGAAGTCTCAAGTGTAGAAAAAGAGGTGGTAACAACTTGGTTAGAGGATTTGAACATACATGGAAGAGTCATTTGTGATAATGGAATTGAAACAAAGAATCTCCTTCAATTCAAGGTAAAATAGAAATGTTCAAAAATCGGAGTTATGAAAATTAATTTTTGATGGTACTTCTAAAGGAAATTCGAGAAAAGCTAGTGGAGGTGGTGTTTTTAGAAATAAGGACGGCAAAATTCTTCTCACTTACTGAGAATCATATGAATCTTCAACTAACAACTATGTAGAGGCTAGGACATTTCTTGTAGGGATTAAATTTGCAATAGAAAAAGGATGGAAATATATTTCAATTGAGGGGATTCACAAATTATCATAAATGTTATCAACAAAAATGGATGTGGGGATTGGATAAAAAGTAATATTATTGCTAATGTTCATCACCTATTATTGGAGTCAATCTCTTGGAAATATGGGCATATTTAAAAAGAAGGATTGAGTAGCAAAAAATTTAGTCAAATCAATGTTGATGTTCATCTTGGTGAAATTCAAATTTAAGAAGGCAACTAGCCCAATGAGATTTTATCTCTTAATCAAAGTGATGTCAATGAGCTTATTGTGGAAACATAGCACTTTAAGGAAGTTAAAGAATATATTTAATAGAAAAAGAAATGAAAAAGATTTGTGATAAAAAGGCATGTTGGATATGGTTTGATTAACCTAATAACAAATGTAATATTTTGGTATTTTGATGTGAGTGGCCCCAATAGAAACCATGTATAACTTTATTGAAAAAAAATATTATTAATTTATATGAATAAATCATTTAATAATGTTTTCAATTGTTTATATTTTAAATCAGTTTTGAATTGTTTTGTTCAAGTAATTTAAACTTATAGTTAAAAAGCAAACAATTTCATATCATAAATTGAGGTTTCAATCCCATGCATAAATTAAATTAAGTTGAAATAGGTGAGACAAGCTATCTTTCATTAAAAAAAAAAAAAAGCTTACAAATAACTTTAAAAACCCATTATATATAAACGATAAATATTTGATCCCAAATAAATTGTCTTTACCTCGTTATAAACTAAAATATGTAACAACCTATTAAAAATATATATATATACTAAGTAATTAATATAAAATTTGTATATTCATGTTGGCTTTTTATAACAAATCTCAAATTATAAAATGCATACCATCTATAATATATCATAAATATCTTCATATTTTCGTTTGAAGATTAATAATATTATTATTTTATAAATTAAGGGAGTGACAATTAAATGAACACCCTCCACTAGCACACTTATCCATATCCATGCATGACATTACTTCAACTCATTGATTATAATATTGTGTATTCTTGTAATCTTAGTAGATACTAATATTATATAGATCTTCTTTAAGAGTTAGGTCGATTGATAGTTATTTGTCTTATTAAAAATTTACTAAAAATGGTATTACTTCAACTCATTGATATAATATTGTGTATTCTTTTAATTCTAGTAGATATTAATATTACATATAAACCATCCTTAAGGGTTAGGTGGATTGATAGTTATCTATTTGACCAAACATTTACCAAAAAGAGACTTAGGTTCAAATCTTGGGGACATGCTTGTTGCAAAAGTAGTAATATGATTGGAATCCTCTGAGTGCATGTCAAATCAACAACAATACAAATTTCGCACGATCAATGGTCCTCACACCAAATCAACAATAACAAGATGGTATAAGCTAGTTGGAAACAACCCATGTGATTTGAACCCTGCACTTGACAATTACTAAAAATAGTGTGGATGTAACCAACTTCCCTATATATAAAAATAAAATAAAATAAAAACACTACATATAAATCACTTCCATACCAATCCTTTAAATAAAATAAAAATATTGATATAAATCACTTCTATGCCAATCCTGGAAGTATATATAATATCAAAATATATATATATAATACCATACTTAATCTTTTAAACATTTTTAATTATTAACTTTTAATATATATAATACTTTTTAACTTTTATTAACTTCAAAAAAAATATAATATCATACTTAGATTTTAAACATTTTTAATAATATGAATTAATGTATATGAATAAAATTTTATGTTTGTTTAGATTATTAGTTGTTTTTTTTAATGGATTATATAGGATTAAAACGATCCCATCTGGATTACATGTGAATTACATTATAATCACATAGCAATATTATAACAGTTTGACAATGAATGAATGTATCGCTTGACAAGATTCAAATCATGATCTCTTCCTTACAAACTTGGATTACATCTGAATTACATTATAATCACATAGCGATATTGTAACAGTTTGACAATTAATGAATGTATCACTTTACAAGATTCAAATCGTGATCTCTTCCTTAAAAATTTGGATTACATCTGAATTACATTATAATCACATAGTGATATTATAACAGTTTGACAAGTAATGAATGTATCACTCGACAGGATTCAAATCTTGATCTCTTCCTTAAAAATCTGGATTACATCTGAATTACATTATAATCACATGGTGATATTATAACAGTTTGACAATGAATGAATGTATCACTTGACAAGATTCAGATTGTGATCTCTTCCTTAAAAGTCAAAGTTAAGGTGTTAAAATTTAATGCATTACTATTAGTACTACTGTAAGCCCCTAGATATTGGACGCTCTCCCCCCTAGCATTTCTTTTGCAATTTAGTGTGTGAACGTCTTTATAGGAAGATTACTTTCTTCTTAATTATATAAGGGTCGTGTAGCAGAGTGTGTGAATGTCTTTATAGGAAGACTGGGTCGTGTAGCATGGCCTTCACTGCGTAAAACATATTAATGGAATGGGGGCAACACTATGAGGGCTAAATGAAAAAAACATACCTATAATATGTAGTATTGTCTTCAATGCATGATACATATTAATATTATTAGATTTTGCTTAGTGATTTGGGATACAGGCAGTAGCAGAGCTATTTTGTTGCCTAGGCGAAGACAAACTGAGCTTGATTATTATGAAATTGTCCTAAACAAATGCTATGATATGCAATTGTAGTAATGATGGATGGCATGACAATCAAATCAATGGGAATTATTAAACATAAACAGTCCATAGAAATTTGGCTAAATTAAATTGACATACAAAGCTGCTCATATTTAATCAATTGACAGGATTCCATCTTTTGTGGTACCAGGTCTGACTGAGATTTTAACTAAATATTTTTTTGCTAGCAGTAAACATTACATTTGTAATTAACCTTATTACGCATGCTAGATTACATATCCTTCAATATAATATCTTCATTATTTAAATGTCAGCTTGTACAATGACCATTTTACCTTTCAAACTATTATTTAGAGAGTACACTGAATCACTATGCAAAAATGTTATTTTTTAATTCATAAATGGTAGATAATACATCCACATATATGGCAAATTGTGATTATTTCTTTTACCAAGGCTGTTTATTATTGTACAAAATCTTTCAGGATTTTGGAAACATTCAAGATACTGTTCAGGGCCATAGATAAATACTCAATAGTAACCTTACAATCTTGCTGATAGCATGAAACTGGCATACTGCACTATTTAACACACCAATTTTTTTAGCAAATCTTAAATAGAACGTGATTAGACCAAATGTGTTTTCCTATGGAAATGAGACTCTATATAATCTCTCCAGTGTTCCAACTCTAGATTTTGACTTACATTAAACCCAACAATAAATAAATTCTCATCTGTAAAAAGAAATGCATGTAAAGGAGAAAATGCAATTTATTCTCTTTTAGGAAAACTGATACAAAGCAAACCACCCGAGAGTGACCTCAAACAACCATGTAATTAATACGGATAAAATGAAAATGTGGAAGAAAGGATAAGTAAAACACCCATCTTCTCTGGTACATGGAACTTATTGCTACAAGATACACGTTACATCTGATAAAGTTATAAGACACTCTCTCTGCCCTGCCATTTCTGCAAAGCTGGTAGGTTTGTCCCAATTGGCCTCCTGATAATACTCCTCAGTACTGAATAGGTCCCTCCAAGCTCCCCACTGCAAACTACAATCAGAGAAAAACAAGTATAAAAATAGATATTAGTTTATGATTTCAAAAGCAGCCTTCCTCCTATAGCAAATTGTGTAAGATCTACAAAAATTATTAAGCAAAATTACCTGTCGGACAATGGGATTGGTTGATGTGTCAAACTCGTGTGTCATACCTTGCCATACTACCTGACCTTCATGAAGGAAGAGTAACCTGCCAAACCAGTAGAATTGAGGTCAGAAGTACCAAATATGCAAACAAGTAGGTAGTTTTTATGCAGAAATTAATATATCAGTCAACAATGTAGATCAGATGCAAACTTGAACAGATCTCCACTAGTACCTTTGGTACCATATCCATAATTTTGGACTTACCTGTCAACTGCACGCCTTATTGTGCTATGTTGATGGGTTACAACAACATATGAAGCAATCTTCCCAGGTTTCCCTAGTGCATCACAGCCTTTAATGTGGACGGATCGGATAAGATCCTCAACTACAGTGGAGGCAATTGGATCAAGCCCAGCAGTTGGTTCATCATACATGACAACCTGCATTAACCCACATCTCTTTATTTCATTTATATTTAATTTGTTGTTTTGTAACTTAATTATGTTGATAAGGATAAATCAAGGGCATGACTAAGAAATACAAGGACACAACAGCAAGAAGGGTCTTGTCAACGGCTGACAAGAAGCAAACGGCTATGACTAAGAAATACAAGGACACAACAGTGATGCATATACAAAACATTTTATCGTCAACAGCGTCAACAATATACACAATGCCCATCAAATGAACAGAGGACAAATTAGAATCCTTAAGAGAACAGCATCTATGATGTCATCTGCTCATGTGGTTGATATTATATTTGCAAAATGGGGGGAAGATCCATACAGACTACACTTAGCAAGCATTCTGCCAATGTATATTTTAATTGCTAAAATAGGTCAGATTTAGCAGACAATGAGAGAACTAGAAAACATCATGTTTCATTAAAGGAGCCAAGGTAATTGTGAATGAAGACAACCACACAGAAAGAAAGGTGAGAAGCAATGGAAATCAGTAAATACCCGAACAGTATGCTCATGCATGATGGATTACATCTTAAGCACTCTTGGAAACTAATTTGACGCATCTGTGTTCATGTTTGAGTTTGGCGAGGATAAAATTTGAAAAAAGTTTACCAAAAAAAGGGGCTATAAAGTTCGGCATTAAGTTCAAGAATGAATGTATAAAGACATATAGATAACAAGTGACTCCTAAGGATTTAAGCTAAATATAATTAAAAAAACACTCCAAGTCCTAATGAACTACCAGTTTCTTCATGCCCTAGCTGAATTTAAACGAGAAGGCTAAGTAACCATGCAGAGACATGGAGACCCAAACAAGTGTTTACAAGGCAAATTTGCCAGGTTCTTTGTCAGAGCCAATATGGTGCTGGAATATGTTGTCTTAAAAGTTATATATCTATTGCTCACAGTTTTCTCTCTTAAGTTTTGAGCATTTGTGAAGTCAGCATCGGAGATGCTTGGATTTTGCCAATCTGGTGCTGAAGTATGTTGTCTTATATGTCCTTCACTCGCAGTTCTCTCTCTTAAATTTTGAGCATTTGTGGAGCCAGCATTGAAGATGCTTGGAAAACCAAATCCAATGGGTACGCTGAGGACTGCAATATGTTTGATTTCCCGCTGGTGCTGAAGTATGTTGTCTTATATGTCCTTCACTCGCAGTTCTCTCTCTTAAATTTTGAGCATTTGTGGAGCCAGCATTGAAGATGCTTGGAAAACCAAATCCAATGGGTACGCTGAGGACTGCAATATGTTTGATTTCCCAGCCATTGGCCTCATGATCTTGTTGACTCTCTGCACCCGCTACAGGTGGCTGCTCACCTTATCTTTGTATTCCAAATTACAGACAGCTTTGTCTGGTATTTGCTTTCACATGTTGAGTAGAATATTGAGGTTATGGAGCACAAAAGAGAGCTCTGTTTTGCACAACACCACAACTTTCTTCCACCTTCCCTTCTTTGTATTCACTGTTGTCATGACATTTGCATATAGACATGCAATGGAGGTGACAGTTTTGGAAAAAGTGTGAGCAGATGGTGTGACCAGGAGTACAAGTTGACAGGTTTGCCCTTCAGCTGGGGAAGAAAATATCCCCAAATAATTTTGATTTATTCCTGTCACAATATGTCTCAGGTCAGAGAACAAGGACAAATACAATCATGCAAGCTGGAAAATCAACTAACTTCAGAAATTTGGATATTATTTGGCAAACCTGGTTACATAGCTTGGGCATCTATCTTACATTATTTTTGAAACAAATGGTTTGTCATTTGTGTCCACGTAACCAATTGGTTAGTTGACTGTATTGAGATTCCCTCCCATATATCTTGTTATGTAATGAGCTATGTATGTAAGAATCACATATCTGTAATTTTTCATAAATCGTCCAGATGATAGGTCAAGAAAATGACCAAAACCGTTTTTACAGAGGTTTTTCAAGAAGTTTGTTTTCTTTAAATAAAAAGATCGACAGTGATTGTGCCAACATATATGTTCCTAGATCATAAAAACCTGTGTAAACTTGTTGAAAAAGCATATATGTTCCTAGCAATAAGAATTTCTAATTGTCCAGATAGTGAAAAGCAATTCCAATCTTCATTATCAAGGGTGGGGTACCCAAGTACAACCCCTTTTTCTCCAGCGAAAAAAAAAATTCCAATCTTCATTCCTGATAGAGTTACAGATTAAAGTATAATTACTTCAAAAACAGTAAATAATCTCATGATGGAATAATACATGCATTCTACCTTGCAGTGGCTGTACAAACGCTCACAATCAGTTGTGACATCTCCTTCCTTACCAGATCATACTGTGAAACATACAACCACGCCATTTGGAGTCTTAAAAAACATGAAATTCCTGAATCTCCACGCTTTTGAGAATGTTTTCAGACATTTTTAGGATAGAAAACTAATATAATTCCATTTGCCATTCCACTTTGAAGCCAAACATCATTCCATCTTCATCCTAAATAAGACCCATTTGATTTTTGCCTTCAAGATAAGCACTTTCACACCATAGTTTATGCATGTACCCATGCCCATACTTCTGCATATTTCTGCAAATCACCAGCAAAGTCTTGCTCATGTTAGCCTCATCTACAACAGTTACTGAGCCTCTCATATAGGTGCTGCAATTCTACCATAACAGAGGAATTCCTTTCATTACCCTTATCTTCTAAGTCTTTAGCCCACAAAGATTTAGGCCATTGTCCAGTGGAATTCCTTCAATCCTGCATTAGGAGCCCATTATGACTTCCTTTGTCTCTCTCACAGTTTTGCTGCTACATATCATGTTGCAAGAAACACAAGGATTGGGCACACTATGGTTGAGACCCTTCCATTCCACTTGGATTGGTAGAATTGGCTCAACTCCTCCCCTCACAGGGTTGGACACAGTGGCTCAGGTATGTGGTCTGACCCTTTGAGACTTCGAAGGTTTGAGACTAAATGGTCGCAGTCCTATTCTTAATCCTTTATTTTATACTCATAAGGTAAGGATATTTGGTTCATAAAGTGTGAACATGTAGGTTGTATATGGTGCTTTCTATAATCTCAAACATTGCTTATCATTTTGTGTGGCATTAGTGAATTAGGAATTCAAAAAACCACATTCTCTAACCCTATTCGACTAACCTTGTATCTAGGTAGATAGGTTCTGTTATTTCTTTTATTGTTTTATTTTACAATTTTCCTTCTGCACAATATTTTACTTGCTGTTTTGGTTTAGATGCAATAGAATGCTAGAAACCCTAGCTCTTTGCATTGCTCTTTTCTAGTATTTTTAAGCTATTATGGACCTAGTTTAGTTTGGCCTTAGTCATCACACATCTATGTGGGGTTAAACCCAAGTAACCATTTTGCAATCCCATCATCTATTGCTTGGTTTGAACCCCTCCACACACAATCTTCAATACAAATGATGAAAGCATAGTCGCAAGACTCTAACTTAGCAAAAATGGACAAAAACACAACAAATTATAAAATCAATGTATGTTGAATATTTCACACCAAAACTTTTTTTCTTTTTCTCCTTATAATACCACAAGTATTTAACTTTGGTCATTCAAAAGATAATAAAATTCATGCTAAAATATGTGCAGAATGTTTGGTACTCCTTAAATTTGCCCAAAAAATGTAGATTTCATCAAAAATATTTCCTCCATCATAAAGTGTTCCGACTCCAAAGCTTCCAAGTCACCATTTATGCTGATGTGCCCTTCTTTTGCACATATGACTGATGTAGATGTACCACCTGTAAAATATTTCATGTAATTGGATAAAACTAGTTGATAGAATATTTGCTACCCATTGTCAAACTTGTGTAATATTATCAGTTGTATTAAGAATATAAGATGTGTTCTGCAAAATTCCAAGATTCAAAGAACGATTCTTTTTCTTTTAGGGATAATATAAATAAATATAGCTATAACAGCCCTGATATATCCATGCCAGCTATCTTTCTTTTGATTAGTTGAGGCCAATAGGTTAGGATTGGATCGGCCCTTAAGCAATAGGGTTAAGGTTAATAGTTTAAATGTCCATAAATAGGGTGTGATGTGATCCAGTTAATCATCAATTCATATATTCAGTGTTCCATGGGGACGCGTCCCCCCGTTTCCCGCGTCCCCCAGCACGGGGGGACGGCAAGGGGGACGTTTCCCCCCGTCCCCCTTTTTGGGGGACGGCTGGGAAACGTCCCCGGGACGTCCCCCTTTTTGGGGCGTCCCCGGGGACGCCCAGCCGTCCCTGGGGACGGTCTGAGCGTCCCCCATGGGGCCCAGCCATCCCCCACGGTTGGGCATCCTCACCCAAGGGGGAAAAAAATAAAAAAATTAACTTAAAAAATGGTAAGGGTCTTTGGAATTATGCTATAATGCCATCATTACAAGACTAAAAGGAGGTTTATTTAAACAATACCAATTCTTTTGGTATAGTGACTGAAAATTTGAACAGTTAGTGATAGTTAGTGACTGAAATTTTTTAAAAATGACAGTCTTTGTTTGAACATTGGTGGCTGAAAAAATGATGACTGTTTGAACATTGTTTGCACTTGATATCCTTGGCTGAACCTTCAAGTTATAGTTGTTGAACTTGAAACAATTAAATGGCTGCATATTAGTAACTAATATGAATATGAAAATGTTAAATGACTCAATTATGGCTGCACTTATGTGTTAGTAACTAATCTCAATATGAATGGCTGCACTTATGTGTTAGTAACTAATCTGAATATGAATGGCTGCTCTTACATAATTGATTAGTAATATGAAATATCATTTTTGTTGGGTGTAGAATTCTAAATGTGTAGATTATTCTAAATTTCTAAAAAAAATCAATTTTTATAGTATTATACTAGCCGTCCCCCCCAGCCGTCCACGAGCCGTCCCCTAAAATCGGCCTGCCGTCCCCCACCGTCCCCGGAAACCCGTCCCCCAGGCTCGTGGAACCTTGCATATATTCCTTCTTAGTCTTCATCTGTGCACATCAGGGGACACTGCCCTCTCTAAGCGGTTTATGAAACTTTGCCCTTTCTAAGTGGCAGCAACTTACATTGTGAGCTAGATCTGGATATTTTTCTTCATCTTTAGTTGGATTATGCCATTGTCCATTTGTGGATATCTCTATTGGTCACCTCTATTGTTAATTATTTTGTTTATAACAAGTGTTGTTAGCATGTTGATCAATGTGTTAATCAAAAAGTTGCTCAAAGTGTTGATCAAGTGCAAATGTATTAAACATTGTCATTTTGTATATGTCGTGGTTGTTGTGAATGTAATAAGACAACATAATGTGTTGTGTTTGTGATTAGTTTCAGTTCAGTGGGTAATTAGGTACGAGCAAAGATAGAAAGTGTGTAAGTTAATGTCCTCAAGACAAACTAGTGGTAGAACAGGAAGACATGGAACCAACCGACCATGGCAAATGCAAGTTCTGAGTGCATGTTCAATTTCTGGGGGACTTGCAATGCTGCCCGCTGAGGTGCATCTGTTGTGACATGGAGGCGCATGTCCCGACAAATCACGAAGCAGTTGAACAGGTGAAGTTGAGGGGCACAAGACCAGAAATGTCAAAGAAGTGATGGAAAGGAGGATTAGGGAGGAAAGAATTCCACATAAAGTTCAAATATTGTGGCAGATGATAGATAATTTTCGAAATTGAATGCCACAAGAAAAGGGTGAAGGCTCGACTGGATAAGAAGCGACAAATGAAGATACTAGTGTCAACACATCGGAGACTCAAGAAGGGATGAATGCTAGAGTAGACGGACTTAATATCCTAGCTCAGATTGGACACACACAATTGGAGAAAAAATGTGAAAGGGAGCAACTACAGCAAGAAAGTGGAAGGCTGCAATATTAGATTGAAGCATTGACTATGCAACGACAAACGAGCATGGTGGAGTTATGTGAAATCTGTAGGCAGGCAAATTGACATGACTGCAAATTTTGTCAGTGTTATAAATTGTAGTTCGTATGTAAAGTGTTTAACAAAATGTGCATACGTATAATTAAAAGTCATAAAGTGAGTCATCAAATGAAATGTAAATGTTAGTCACATGCATGTCAAATGTAATTCAGAGAAATGATGTTGGGTAGTTGGAGGTTGCAACTACATTTTAGTTGTATAAATAAGATCCTTCCCTCATTCATTCGAGAGATGTGTGGTATGGTTGTGATGGTTGTAATGGTTGTAATGTAAGGTCAGGTGTGTGGCTGTCATGTCATATGGTGGTGGACAGATCATGTGGAGAGAGCGTCTACATTGTAGCCTTGTATATTGCAAATGGTCTGTAATGTCGTATAAAGGAATGCAATACTGATTCATCTTTCGTCTTTGTGGTCTCTGTGTGATGTGTAATACTATTGCTGCAAAAGGTATATCTATAGGTTTATTTAAGTGGAAAAGGAATTGTGTTTAAATATGTTAAATTTTATTTCTACATTCTGGCATTGTTGCTTGTATGAGTTTTGGGTCAAGCTTGGTGACAAACAAATCACTTGGGAAGGTGCACAACGACAACAATGGAATGCAGCCAAAGAAGCCGATGAAGATGCAAACTTATTTGGTGATTCTAACAAAGGGTCGTACAATAGGACATGTATGCCAAGCATGCAAGAGGAAGGAGCATACGGGAGTTTATTGTACAAATCACATGCAAGAGACACCGTACAAGGCAATGGTGTGTACAACACATCGCCGTATACAGGGAAGAGTGCGTACGACAAATGCCTTACAAGCAGTGGTGCATATTGTTGTACAAGTAGTGGTGCACATGGTCATACAAACAGTGATGCACATTGCCATACAAGCATATGATGTGTACGGTAGTCGTCGTACAAGCAATGGTGCATACTGTCGTACAAGCCAAAGGTGTGCACAGTAGTCGCAGTACAAGTTGAGGATATGAATGGTAGACGTCATACAAGCAAGGTACAACAGAAGTTGTCGAAAGGCGTTGGTGAGGAGTTGCATGTCAACGGTGAGGAATGTATGGTGCAAGAGGCAAGGTAATCCAACATTGGTGCAAATGGAAGATGGCATGACCAATAATGCAGGACGATAGTCCAACACCAACTACAGATTGGTATGATCGATGGTGAGAGGGATGGGAGTCCGACATCGAAGCAACTATAGGCTGGCACATTTCATGGTGTGCGGAACGGGAGTCCGACATCGAAGCAACTATAGGCTGGCACATTTCATGGTGTGCGGAACGGGAGTCCGACACAAGCGCAAATGTGGTGTGGTGTGCCTGATGCTGTGTTTGAAGGAGAGATACGCAAACAACCACTGCCAATGTTAAGTCAACCTGTCACAACAAAGGCCAATTTGGGCATATCGTGTAAGTGTCTAATGTTTCATGGAGGAGCAACAAAAGACCCAATCAGGCATTGAAAAATCTGCCTCACGATGTGGAGAGCGATTGGGCAGAATAATGATGCAGATTGGAGGAGGTTATTCCCTACGACATTTCATGGAGTCGTAATGGATTAGTACATGAGATTGCCAAAGGGCAAGTACCAGACATGGGAAGAGTTGCACAATGCATTCGTGAAAGAATTTCAATTATTCCACAATGACAATGCGGTCATTGCTGAAATTTATAGAATGAAACAAGGTGAGAAAGAGCCTGTTCATTCATACAACCGAAGGTTGAGTGGTTTGTTCACCCATCTAGAGGAAGACCCATCAAACAAATTGAAAAGGAGGTGGTTCATAGAGGGACTTCTTCCTACATACAAAAAGACAACTAGGGTGGCCCCTCCAACATCATATCAAGAGAAATTGGAGCAAGCCTTGAATTTGGAAAGTGATAAAAAAAACATCACTAAAGTGTTGGGGTCATGTTAATGTAGATGAGAGTGACCTGAAGGATGAAAGTGACTCTATTATTGAGAGTAACTCAGACAGAGACAGACGATTTTGGAAATGTGAGTAGTTCATCATTGAAGTGTTGGGGTCAAGAAGTTAAGGACATGACTCCGAAGAGAAGAACAATAACTCCAAGGATGCGTGACTCGGAGAATGCAAGATCGCTACAAGAATATGCGGCACAAAGGGAGATTGTACCAAGGGGGGATGCCACAGGTAATGTTGTCTATGACAACCGTCGAAAAACTAGAAGACGCATAATTGTGTATAATACTGAGGACAAACCCATTGTACAATGTTGGCGATGCCATTTATGGGGGTATTTCACACATGAATGTCAAAGTGTTGCAAGTCAAGACAAACCAATAATGCATAGAGAGTTTGAAAAGTTGGAGAAGTGTCACAACCCTCACCAGGTAGCAAAGGAGGTGAACCTGATTGCAATTGAGGAGGTGAACTTGATTTCAATTGAGGAGGTAGAAATCCAACAAGTAGTTGAAGCTGCAAAGGAAAAAATTGCAAAAGTGCCAACGTTGTATGGCGAGTTGCCAAGGTCGTATGATGAGCTGCCATTTGAGGAAGTGTTGTTTAGGGAAGTGTCGTCTAAGGAACTATCATCTAAGAAATTGTCGCACAAGTTGAGTGTCACAAAACTGTCGTACAAGTTGAGTGTCACGGAGCTACCATACAAGTTGACGAGTTGTTGTACAATTGAATTATTGAAACAATTGTAAAATTAGAGTATCAACAATTGTCGTACAAGTGGTGTCAACGAGTGTCATAAAAGTGTTGTCGATGAGGAGTGTTGTACAAATGATGCCAAGGAGTGTCGTACATGTAGTGCCAATGACGAGTGTCATACATGTGGTTACAACAAGGACTGTCTTCAAAGGCTAAGGCAGGCCTGTCAAAGGCCAAGATACAGTCGTCAGTAGCAAGAGCGAAGTAAACCGGAGCCAAGGTAAAGTTGTTTATGTGGGTCGAGAAAAGGCTAACAAAGTGCAGACGATGAGAAAAATTCAGCTCAGAAAGTGAAGGTTTCAATGGTTTTGCCATTGAGGTTTCGAGGCGCTACCCTAAACCCCGCGAGGATGTTCCCCCTCGATCCCGCAAGAGGCACCGCCCCTTGACCCTACAAGGGGGCTCCCATCCCCTTGACCCCCAACACAAGTGGCGATGGGCATTGCCCGTCACATTAGTCATGTTGGTCATGTTGGTCATGAAGGTCATGCTGATCAAGTTGATGATGCGGCTGATTGCAAAAAGTTGAGTGAGTAATCACAGAATAATCATGTTGATCAAGTTGATGATATGTCTAATTGCAGAAAATGGAGTGAGCAATCGAAAAACAATGTGTTGTGGGCAGCAGTTTGAAGGGATGCCAATTGTAGAAGATGTCTGGAATAGGAGAAAGTGGAAGGAGCACAACAAGGGATTCCAGTACGTGTTCAGTCCTATCCCTAGTGTGCAGCTCATGTGTCATCGAGGATGCCAACAAGTTTAGAGGGGATAGATGTAGGCAAGCAAATTGACATGTTTGCAAGTTTTGTCATTTTGTGTTATTTTGTAGTTCATACACAATGTTTGATAAAATGTACATACGTATAATTAATAAAGTCATAAAGTGAGTCATCAAATGAAATGCAAATGTAAGTCATATGCATCTCAAATGTAATTTAGGAAAATGATGAGGTATTGGGTAGTTGGAGGTTGCAACTACTTTTTAGTTGTATAAATAAGACCCCTCATTCATTCGAGAGATGTGTGGCATGGTTGTGATGGTTGTAATGTAAGGTCAGGTGTGCGGCTGTCACGTCATATTGTGGTGGTCAGATCATGTGGAGAGAGTGTTTACATTGTAGCCTTGTATATTGCAGACGGACTGTAATGTCATACAAAGTAATGCAATATTTGATTCATCCTTTGTCTTTGAATTCTGTGGTATGGGTAATACTATTGTTGGAGAAGGTAGATCTATAAGTAAATTTAAGTGGAAATGGAATTGTGTTTAAATATGTTAAATTTTATTTCTACAAAATCAGCAGATATCGAGAGGAAAAGCATAAAAGCAAGGCAGCAATTTTAGAGTCTAAATGCAGTGATGAAGCTGGAAACCACCAAAGTAAAGGCAAATTTTTTATTTATTTTTGAAGGCAGAAATATTAATAATTTTGAGAAGGGAAAGTCAAGTCACCAAGGTAATGCTTCCATCTGAGGAGGTGAGGAGAGACGTTGGCACCAATGTAAGTGTCAGCAAATGAAGGAGCAAAGGATGACGAAGGCGGTTAGGCATGATTGCCTCAATGGTAGCAATGGCCATAACTGCTTTGTTAAAACTCAAAGAGAAAGGACAGAAGACTTTTTATAAAAGGAGAAAAATAAATTCTAAAAGGTTTCCATTTGGGGAAGAAGAAAATAGAAAGGAAACAATTACAATTTGCACAAGCAATGCTAGGGCGCAAGATAGAAGTGCAGGGATGGCCCATACGAAATTATAGAAAGGGGAAAATTCGTAAATGTCAATTTCCATTTTGACTGGAACAACGCCCCACTAGAAGGAATAATGCTCAAAGCACACAACCATGGGACATCTTCATTGCTAGAAAAATCAAGGGTGAATTAGAAAGGCACTAGGGTTGCTTTAAAAACCGTCGGCCATTTTAAGACACAAAGCATAGCAAGGTAATTGTTTGCATTGCCCATGAAGCACCATGAAGCCAAGACAAAGATTGCGAGGACTGTTGAGAAACAATCATTGGTTCCCTTGTTGACGAAATCTTAAAAGATGAGGTATTCTTCGAAATAGCCTTTAAGCTTGAAGTTCTAATAGTGTTCCAAACCATCACCGATGCATTCTTGTTTAGCGTCAATATAGTGAATTGCACCATTGTCAATCGTCTTCTTGTCGACAGCAAATTGTTCAAAGAAACTACGTAAATTTCCGTTTTCATCGTTGACAAGCATTGAATCATCATCATCTGAAGGATTCACGTTGACATTACCCTCATCGGCATTGCCTATTAGGCAATCAACAAATAATAAGCTTACATAGTGCACATCAATGTGGTTTCATCCATGAGCCAGACCATAATCTTTATTATTGTCGGCAAAGCAAGGGTCATCAGTCGACCCCCATCCTCAATATTCCAAACTTCCATAAGCATTCTTGTTTCCCCTATCATCAAAAAGAAAGAGAAGTTGGAAATTGTTGGCAGTGTTGTCATCATCAACAAAGGTTGCCCCACCGGCTGGCACCTTATTGACACCAAGAACAATTCTCCTTGGTCAATGGTGGGCATTATTGTCAACATATGCCAACTCCCTTCCAATGGTAATCCGACGTTCCCTCTCATCGGAGCCCCATCTTGAGCTCCCATTGGCAGTTTTGCATAATTGTTGTTGTCTAATAATTGGCAATAGCGTTGTTACTTGGTTCCCCGTTAGCAACAAAGAGCTCCACATCATCAACTGAATTTTCCCCCACATTGTTAACAACTTCGTCTAAGTGCTTGTCAATTGAGTTATAAACCATCCCTTCAACAGAGTATTGCATATCACTGGTCGTTTAGTTCCCATCGTCATTGGCCACTCAAATTGTTGCCAATAGTTGAGTCCTTTTCTTCACCGGCAATCAAGTCCTTGTTGCCAACAGTGGAGTTGTCGTCGTCGCCAACACATAGAAGCTTATCATCCTCCTATTCCCTATTGTTGTCTAGGGTTGGGTCTCTAGCATTTGAGTCCATGCTACCATCATCCACTACAGTCAAGTCCCAGTCTAGTGCATCAACAAAGTCATTGGCTACACTCATATGTCCAGTGAGTGGTTTAGTGAGTCATCAACACGAACGTTCGAGTCTCAGCCCAAGTCCAAATTCAAAATCAGATTCCAAACAGCGTTGCAATCAAAGGAGACCATGCTTGCTGCCCCGCTAGCACCGTAATTTGCCACCTTTGAGGTTTCCAATTCAAGATCATGTCGCCCAGCAAAGAGACAGACCAGATCAACATGGGACTAGGAAAAAGTTCTAGTAGTGCAATCGACAATGATGCCAACAGATCTAGAGGGGGCAAATGCAGGCCATCTTAGAGAGTTATTATTAATCATGTTGTTTGTAATAAGCATTGTTATTGTGTTGATCAAAGAGTTGTTCGAAGTGTTGATCAAGTGCGTTAAATGTTTTCATTTTGTATATGTCATGGTTGTGAACGTGATAAGACAATGTAATGTATTGTGTTTGCAGTTCAAGAGGTTGTTAGGTATGAGGGTGATAGTTGGGTTGTAACCATCTACCCCTTTCAATTTTGTATATATTCCATATGGAAGTAGTCGAATGGTAGCATTGTAAGCATTTGCATTATTGGATAGCCATTGTGTGCTGGTAGTGAAGACGAGATCATCTCATACTGTCAAACAAAGCATGCCCACAACGTTTCCCCGAGCCCTCGTACTATGGTTGTTATGATGGACACAATCTTTATCTGGTGGTGGTATGCTACCATAACACTCATGTACAAGAAGACATTAGAACATCATGGAAAATAGGAATTGATAGAAGCACACTAGATGACACAATGAAAACAGAAGAAACTGTATTATAAATACAAATTACAACATTACATGGATGCTCACCAAATTGCCTTGTGAGTGAACGCGGCCCTCCTGTTGAGCCTCCACCTCCTGTGGACTTGCCCAACGACTATGCTCCACACCCTCACTCTAACAATCTTGGCCACACCTTGGACAAAGAGACACTCTTTTCTAGCTAGCTTGGCTTGCTAGCTCTCACTCACACACTAGACTCTATTACTTCCTTGAGCTCACACTTGCTCAACTTGCCTCCCATAAGGGGTCTCTCCCCTATTTATAGGCTCATGGGAGCTAGATATTACATGCATGGAGAACTCTAGATGGACACATGGAAACACTTTCTAGAGATCTCCTTTTTGGACTCTTATGATTTTGTAAATTACATGAGATAGTCCAAATATCACATGTTTCTAGAGATTTTCCTTTTGGACTTTTTCTATAATTACATAATACTTCCAAAAGTACTTTTGATTTTCCTTTTGGACTTTAATTACATAATACTTCCAAAAGTACTTTTGATTTCCCTTTTGGACTTTTTCTATAATTACATAATACTTCCAAAAGTACTTTTGACTATCTTGGATTTCTAGAGATTTTATTATTTACAACATATCTCCTTGTGACAAAGATACTTGACAAAGACAATTTACCATGACAATGACACTTTTACTTTTACTATTACTGTTACTTTTTACTGTGACCTGTCCCTCTCACAATATTCTTTTTATACTCCTTTCATACAAACATTCTATTATTTAACAGTCGCCACAACCTTCTTGATGAAGCTACTCCATTGCAAGCATCTCGAACAAGCTACCAAGCCGTAATCTTCTCTAACAAGCCATCCCACTATATATTCTACATGCTCCTTATACTACTACACATGCAAATAACATGAAATTTTTATGTCAATAGTACTATTGACAAAGATCATATTTTTGTATCAATTGCACATAATAAAATATAATTGTTATTCATTCCTAGTTGTATGTTCTTTTGATTTGTTCGCTCTTACCGTTGGGAATAAAATCTATACTACAATCTCTTGTTATTTTTTGCGAACTGTGGAATGTTGGATCAGTTTAATTTTATACTTTGCTTCATTACAAGTGGTATCAGAGCACGCTAAATGTGGAAGGACGAAATTGGGAAAAGCAAGCAACCAAGGACCTGCATCCAGCAATTTCCAACCAATCAGCATCTATGGTACGAGTATTTTTGTCATTTTTTTCCTACTTCCAACTTCTGGTATAATCTTCTTTCATAATATTGTGATCTAGCCAAAACCATTCACAATAGAACTCAAGATAGTATTGGGTGTGTCAGGACCTCATTGGGATACACATCCTATTTTTAAGACCTCGTCAAGACAATTTAAAATAAGACACATCTTTAGTAACCAAGGATCAAATTTGCAACCTTCACAACCCTTCAAATATCGTTTCTCCCTTCAGATAAGGGTAAGATAAAAATTACCCTTCATAAAAAAATTAATTTCTATTTTTTTACCCTTCAACCTTGAAGTGGAGGGACTGGTTCAATTTTTTTTTTTTTTTTATTGGTGGAAGGGTTTTGAAAGGGCCCCAAAACCTTATTTACAGTGGGGTTTTGAAAGGAACCCCAAACCTTTTACAACAGGGAGGAAACCTCCGAGAAGAAAAAAGTGCACAAGAAGACGGTCCCAGCAGGTTTATCTTCAAACCCAATAGAACTAGGATGCAGGATCATCCCGAGCGGAACAGGAAAAACAAAAAATCAATTAAAAAGGTAAATCCCGCCCAAAGGGACCTAGGAAGTCAAAAATAGGCAATAAAAGTTCAAAATGGAGAATCCCGCCCAGGAGACCCGAGACGGGAAAGCTGGCAGAAAAATTGAATTATGGGATCCCACCCAAAGGAGCATGGGAACCCAAAAACCCACCACAACTGAAACCACTCAGCAAGAAAACCATTCTTGCAGAGAAAACCAGCAGGAACAAAATCAAAATATTGTTTCCCACCCCGGAGAAACAGGAATGCTGAACAACCCAAAATCCCCCCAGAATGAGGAAAAGGGATGTAAAACAACCAGAATCCACCCAGAATGAGTGACAGGAATGCAGAACAACCCAAAAACCCACCCAAAATAATGGACAGGGATGCAGTTTCCCACCACGCAGAGAAAAATGAAAAAAGGCTTCCCATCACAACTCGGGAAAGCAACCACTCAACTGGGATGAACCAAAACAAAAAGCCAACCTGTGAGATGGATCAGCAGCACAAAGAGACCACCACAGGAAAAGAGATATCACTGCAAAGGAGATGTGTTGCATAGCCAGCAGACAAGAAAGCCTCAAGAATAATCTAACCACCATGGCACCTTGGGACTAGATGCGACAATCACATACAAGGACAACCATGAGAGACAAACTTCTGCAGAAGGCAGGCACGCACAGGGTCCCCCTCCAAGACCAAGAGACTACAGAAAGCCCATCAGGAAGTCACCCATAATAGATTACTACCAGTCTCACCGACTGTCCAACCAGGGAGAAACCAAAAGACACCAGTCAACTGCAATTACACAAGAAAGCGCATGCCCACCCTAGACCAGAAAAGAGCTGCAAAGAACGATTCCAATGGTGATCCCTGAAACAGACAAAGAAAGGATCTTCTGAGAAAGATCAGAAAACCCCCGAACCCACTCCAAAAGCCCATCTTGAAACAGCCACAAGATCTTCCAATCTGTAGACGATAAATCTGTGGCCCCATCCCAAGACCAGAAAGGATACAGAAGAAGACCCCAAGCTGCAAACAAGACAGGAAGCCAGGACAGAGGGAGACCTCTTTCGTGAGCCTAGCATTGGAGCAAAAAGGAGGAAACCTTCCCAGCAAAAAGCAAAAAAGCACAGAGTCCCCCTGAAGACCAGAAAGGTCTGTCGGGAAAGGCTTCAAGGATCCCGCTCACGAGCCAAGCCAAACGAAAACAAACCACCACCAGAGATGGCCATGGAAAGAAACCTCGAGACAAACCACCAAGCTACAGCAAACACGCCAAAAATGGGAAAAAACATCCTAAGAAACCCTAGAATAATCCCGTGCAGGTCCTGGAAAGCAACAGGGAGATCCTAGGAGGATCATCCCAAGAAGATCATCCCAGTAGGGGATTTGCTCAACTTTTCATTTAAAGGGTAACTTAAAATTTTACCCTTATATATGCCTAATAGATTAATATCATTACATAAAAAAAGGAGAAAGAATTAAATTTTGGAAAAAATATATATTTAACTTGATAGTGTTTTTTAACCTATTTAAAAAGAAGTAAAAGCTCACCAAAAAGGATGGAAGTCAATATTCAAGTGCAACTAAGATGCATATCAAATGAAATGACCTCAAGTGGTTAAAAATGTGGACTTCCAATCTGAAAACCCAGGTTCAAATCTTGGATTTGAAGACTTCCAGATGTCTCTTGTTTTGGCTTCAATTTTCTGATCCTCTCTAAAAAGGGACTTGGTCGAACATAACAATAATCTTTTCCTTCTATAATGAGACTTTCTATGTTGTTTATCGTCGACCTATAGGTTTTAATGAAGTTAGCTTGTTTTGAGCCCACATTGCCAAGGTTCAGTTTTTCCAATATCTAGGTTATGGTTACAAGAATGTTCAACATTTGGTTTTGGTCCTCAATTGGCAGAAATATTTTACTATTCTAGAGGGGGCAAAAAAGGCAGAGATACATTTACTTTTTCCAATTTTACCATGTATCAATGAGTAATTTGCATTCAAGGATACATGTACTATAAAATCACATTAATTGATCTCCTTATTTAGATGAGTGGCAAAGCTTATTGTCACGGTGTTCTGGCTTCAGAAGAATCCTAAGTTAGTGAGTTTTGTCCCCACAGTTAGGCTGTCTAGAGTTTTAGAGACAGGTTCCTATTGTTCATTTCGAATGGGTTGGCTTGTTCTATATTTAGGCAAATGAAGTATGATAACTTCAGGTATAGATAGAGTGAGAAGAGGCTCTATGTTTCGAGGTATTGAAATAATAAAACATCCTAAAGAGGCTCTATGTTTGGAGGTATTGAAATAATAAAACATCCTAATGCAACAGATTCAATGTACGCACTTCCCAGATACCAATTTGGTTCATGTAAGTACTTTGATTGCATCATATATCAACATGCCAACATAAAAGAAATGGGATCTACATACTTTTTAATTGGTGACTTGACCCTAACAGCTTAACCATGTCTGTCTATGGTGAGAAAGGATTAACCATACTCTGATATGAAGAATTTTAAGATTGAATCGACCTAAATTGAGAGGTAAAACAGATGTATTGTTCAGCTTTTGATAAATAGATAGATAGATAGTGAAGATGAAAACAGGTTAGAGAAATCACATAGATGTCGAGTAAACAGTATTTTATGAGTCCATACCTTCAACAAATTAATAATGTACGTAATTGATAACAATCAGCTATGTGCTTTTACAAGCAAAAGCCTGGAAGAGATTTTATCTCATAGCAAGATCATAATTGATTTTGATATGAGACACAATTCACATCAAATATTCTGTTTACTAAACAGTATTTGAGGAGATCACATCGTCAACAAATTAATATTTTCACCCCATATTTGTAATTGATAACACTCAACTGTGGGCTTTTATGAGCAGAGCCCGGAAAAAAAATTAGGTCATACCAAGATTATAAACAATCCATTTGATAGATTACATGACTGCAAAAATAAAATATCAAGCACAAACAGACAGGATGGACAACATACTTCAGGTGCAGTTGCTCTGTGTGAATCATCGAATATAATGGCCCGAGCTAATGCCACTCGCTTTTTCATGCCTCCAGACAACTCAGAAGGTAAACGATCCTCAACTCCCTGAAACGATAACAGATGAAAGCCAACAGTCATATCTCAACCAATTAACAGTTCTTTGCCTTCAACTAGTTAAGGGAAGTTAATTAAGGACTCAATCAAGTTTATTCTTATCTGAATATTTGGGAAATTAAATTAGGTTAGAATTGTACAATAAAGTAATTTTTATCTGAATGTTTTGGGCAATTAAATTAGATTAGAATTGTGCTATTAAGATATGACATAAGTCCAATCATGGAACGAAGTAACATCTTCAAGCACCATTCCACCTACCTACCAGGTAAAGCCTCACAAGCTTTGGACGAGAGCAAGGGTATATTGCTTTAAATGATTTACGTCAAACAAAATTCAAAGAATCACATGAAGAAAATAGCATTGTTCACTGCACTTGATCTAACAAATGTTTTTTTTCCTAGACAAAATAAATCTATAATATCTATGCTGCCAAGCTTGAAATTTGACAGAATCTGTTTCACTGCTAAAATATTGGGCATAAAGACGAAGACAAATTTCAGTGCAGATATTGTTCATGGGATCATTTTTCTCACAATGCCTTTATGACTCCAAATTAAACTTGTGAAATTTCAAGTGGATCGAGCTAAATATATATGTCATCAATATCATGTGCAGCTTTAAGTAATATGTCATTAATATCATGTGCACTTATTAGAAGATTGAAGAATTCATTGTGAATACATTTAAGTTTTTAACCATAAGATGAACTGCATATGCCAGACTACTACTGCAGTACATTGTTAATTTAGTAAAACGTATGCGAAATTTAGGTTAAAATATTCATATAGAAACTTTGCATAGTCAACAGATTATAATTTATCATCCTAAAATAATTGCCACTGGACAACAATTTGCCCATATACCGAACCTTGTTGCTATCCACAAGAGGAAAGATTATGAAGACAATAGAATATTCTGATTATATGAGAGAATATACATAAGACATTTTACAGTATTTTCCAGTCAATAGAATAAATTGGCCATTTGGTGAAAAAGAGTGAGTGATACATATCAAGTGGACTACTGGCAGCTTCTGCACAGTTAGTTTAATTTGCATGTTGAATCACAAGGACATTTATTTTGAATTATAAATTGTTCAAAGCATTGAACTCTTGTTAAAAGACTCTAATTATGTTATAACTATCAATTGGTGACACCAAGGGGTTTTAGCCAAAATCTGCCCATGGAAATAGCTCTTGAATTGTATATAAGTGAATGATCTCCATTAAATGAAATCGTCATTATGTTATACAATTCTAGCTGCTTTCCATTTATAGTAAATGTTTGTGTGTGATGAAATTAACTCTGTAACTCTATTCTTTACTGCCAAAGAATACTTCAAGCCTCACGTATGTGAGCATTGATTCAATTTAAGTCCTACGTGTGAATAGCACCACAGAATTTCCAGCTAGCAATTCAACAGCAGACAAGACAAAAGAAAGACATTAATGTAAGCCACATTCCAATTTCTGAAATTATTATGGATACTATCTCAATGGGTGTGAGCCAGGTCAACATCCAAAAAACTGTGAATTTTGTGATTCTCAATTCAAAAAATCAACAAGGTTCAAAAGACCGCAATTTTCACAATTCATAAAAGATTTCTTTTCCCCTGATTTTTGCAACAATGGTCTTAATGTGATTCCTAACCAGGCAATCTCACCGTTGATTAACTGCGCAATGGCCACCCTCTCTTTCTTATATGTGTAATGACCCTGCTCTAAATTATTTAATTTACCACTCTTGAAAGCAAGAGGTCTTCGTGCATGAGCACTACTTGGTGCTCTGACCTGATGTATTCTGCTACAAATGTCAATGTGATGTCAGTCTGCTAGCAGAACCATAGTTACCTAGATTGAAGTTGTGTTCATCACAGAAACAAATACAATAAAATTTGTAATTGCGTTCAGGAATATATAAAATGTCAATTCCACTATAACAGAATATTTCAAAAATAAAACCAAATGTACAAGCGGAACATTTCAACTTGTTTAACCAAATTTCAAATAAAAATACTTTAAAGTTGCCAGCTCTCAAATTTGAACATAAAATTCGCCTAATCGGGTAACTAGGTAACTATGAACAGAGGCACAGCTGTGAAGGATAGCTTCAGTTGCTTGAAGGCTTCCATTGCTTTCTAATCCCATTTCCGTTCACAAGCTGGTCAACAAATGTGAAGGCTTGGATACCCTCTAACATACTTCCTATAGTATCTATCAAACCCAAGAATCCCCCTCCCTCCCTCAAAGATTACTGTTTTTGTCCATCCCAATATTGCTTGGATCACTTGTAGATCAACCTTAACCCCTTTAACTGAGATGCTGTTCCCTAGATATTTCACCTTAGATGCCACGTCGCACTTGATATTTTTGATTCGCAACCGTTGTCCTCAAGTATCTCTAGCACTTGTTGTACTTGTTGAATATGATTCTCCATGTTATTTCATCAACGAAGGTTGAGTACAGATTACCACAGTGCGGCCAAAATGTCTTGTTCATAAATTCCTGAATGATTGCCAGTATACTGGTCAGCCTAAATAGCAAGGACAAGAATTCATATAACCTTCATGGATGACGAAAGTTGTCCTTGGGATGTCTTTTGTGCTTATTCTGATTTAATGATACCTTTGCCTTACATCCAAACAAGGGAAGTGAAAACTCAATCCAATTCATCTAACATCTCATTAGTGAATGGGATTGGAAAACTTGATTTAGAGATTGATCTTGTTGAACATTTCAACCCCTGAAGATCCTCCAATGGAAAGATCAAGAACATACCACACTCCCTAATAATGCAGGTAACGAACCAATCCACAAAGGACTTAGTTACTATAGTACAGTATGTCTATGTAGGAATGCATTTATATTTAAATCATTGTAACATGTTATCTCTATACTTTGGTTTCTGTGTATTATTTTTAAGTGTAACCATACACAAAAGGAGGACAAGGCTTTAAAGCCTTCAACACATAAAAGTAAAAATCATGTCCTTGAGGTCCTCCAGTTTGTAAGCTTAAAAAATGAATAATAAAGATTATAGTCCTATATGTTGAATTCAAAGAATCAAAAATTGATGCAGGAGCATCCAGTGGCACCTGATGCAGAAGCATCTAGTGGCAGGAGGGCCACTTCTGAAAAGGTGGCCAAGGAGGGAAGACGTCGCGATGTCGCGATTTTCGCGAAATCGCGACAGAAGAAGAAGAAGAAGGCGCAGTGGAGAAATGTCGCAATTTCGCGACATGTTGCGAAATCGCGACCGGAGCAGGAGAGAGAAGGTGCACGGAGAAAATGTCGCGATTTCGCGACATGTCGCGATTCGCGACATGTCGCGATTTCGCGACCAAAGGAGGAAAGAGAAGGCGAACGTAGAAGATGTCGCGATTTCGCGACATGTCCCGAAATCGCGACCGAAGCGAAGGAGAGAGAGGGTCAGAGGAAGAACGTCGCGAAATCGCGACTGTCGCGATATCGCGACGAAGCAGACAAGGAAGGACATGGGAGAAGATTGTCGCGATTTCGCTACATGTCGCGAAATCGCGACCCGAAGAAATGGAGAAGCAGCAAGGGGAAAATGTCGCAATTTCACGACATGTCGCGAAATCGCGACCGAAGGGGCAGGAAGAAGCCAAGGCAGGAAACCGTCGCGATATCGTGACATGTCGCGAAATCGCGACCCGAAGCAAGAAACCGAAGGCGGAAGGCAAGCTGTCGCGATCTCGCGACCCGAAGGAGAAGCGGACAGCGAGAAAGAAAAATGTCGCGATATCGCGACCCGAAGGAGGAGACAACGAGAAAGGAAAATGTCGCGATATCGCGACATGTCGCGATATCGCGACATGTCGCGAAATCGCGACTCGACGAAGAGGAAAGGCAGTGAGGGGGAAGATGTCGCGATATCGCGACATGTCGCGAAATCGCGACATACTGCAGGTTCACGATTCAAAAAGGCACGCGTTACTAGACGGGGTTTCCCGAGGCGGTCAAAGGCCTCATTAATACAGGATTTCTTGCCCGATAAGTTAGCTGAGCATGGCGGCCATTCGAAGACTGCGCCCAGAGGTCAGACGGCTCATCAATGCATGTTTCCGCAGCTAAGCCTAGGCAGTTTCCAGATAGAGGAAAAGATGAAAAGGTTCAGTGAGATGGGATGTATGCTGGCAGGAAGGCATTAATGGCCTAGAGGGTCGGGGCCTCTATAAAAACCCAGTCATTGTAATAGGTTAGGGGGTGGATTGGAAGATCGCACGCAGAGTGTGGTAGAGAAAACCAAGCCGAGCGTTGGTTATTGTAAAGCCTGCGGGCTGTTGCTTTTTCTGTAAAACGAGATTTGCGGATTATTGAAGAAAAATTGGAGTTGAGAAGGTGCGATTTTTTCCGTCCCCCATCAGTGGTATCAGAGCCAGAAGATTCTGAGCGCGCAAGCAGATCGCCGGCCGTGAGGTAGTTTGCGCCAGGATCTGTGGAAGGGTCTGTAAGAAAAGAAAGAAAAAAAAAAAGCCTCCACGAAGAAGCCGTGGCGGTGAGAGAGATATGATGACAGAGGAAGACTTCAAAGCTTTGCAGAGGCAAGTGCAAGCCCTACAAGAGGAGCTGCTCAGAATGGATTTGCAGAGACAAGTGAAAGCCCTGCGAAAGGAGCTGCGCAGAACGCATGAGGATAAACAGAAAAGAAGAGGCCAGGGAGAAAGAACTGGTGAAAGGGAAGATGGAGTTTGCTAGAAGTTGAAGCCATCAAAGGCATTGGGCGAGAAGGAGTTTAAGCAGGCTGCAGACAAAGAGGTGTGCAGCAGTGCCAGGATCTGCCTGGAAGAAGGCAGAAATTTATCTGGCCAGGAGACGAAGTTCAAGCGGTCTGCAGACAAGGAAGTGTGCAACAATGGTAGAATCTGTCTGGAAGAAGGCAGAAGTTATTCTGACCAGGAGACGGGGTTGGAACAGGCTGCAGAGGTAGATGAATGTCCGGAGGTGTTGCAGAAGGCGGTGACCAGACAGCGCAGAAGTGAAGATCACTTCTCCACCAACCCCGGGTGTCTGATGCAGGAGCATCTAGTGGCACCTGATGCAGAAGCATCTAGTGGCACCTGATGCAGAAGCATCTAGTGGCAGGAGGGCCACTTCTGAAAAGTTGGCCAAGGAGGGAAGACGTCGCGATTTCGCGACGTGTCGCGAAATCGCGACAAAAGAAGAAGAAGGCGCAGTGGAGAAATGTCGCGATTTCGCGACATGTCGCGAAATCGCGACCGGAGCAGGAGAGAGAAGGTGCACGGAGAAAATGTCGCGATTTCGTGACCGGAACAGGGGAGAGAGGAAGCGAAGCAAAGATGTCGTGAAATCGCGACCAGAAGACGAAAGAAGGTGCAAGGGAGGAAAAACGTCGCGACATGTCGCATTATCGCGACCAAATGGCGGAACAAGGCGCAGAAGTGAAAAATGTCGCGATTTCGCGACATGTCGCGAAATCGCGACCGAAGGAGGAAAGAGAAGGCGAACGTAGAAGATGTCGCGATTTCGCGACATGTCGCGAAATCGCGACCGAAGCGAAGGAGAGAGAGGGTCAGAGGAAGAACGTCGCGAAATCGCGACCGGTCGCGATATCGCGACAGAAGCAGACAAGGAAGGACATGGGAGAAGAATGTCGCGATTTCGCGACATGTCACGAAATCGAGACCCGAAGAAATAGAGAAGCAGCAAGGGGAAAATGTTGCGATTTCGCGACATGTCGCGAAATTGCGACCGAAGGGGCAGGAAGAAGCCAAGGTAGGAAACCGTCGCGATATCGCGACATGTCATGAAATCGCGACCCGAAGCAAGAAACCGAAGGCGGAAGGCAAGCTGTCGCGATTTCGCGACCCAAAGGAGAAGCGGACAAAGAGAGAAAAATGTCGCGAAATCGCGACCCGACGAAGAGGAAAGGCAGTGAGGGGTAAGATGTCGCGAAATCACGACATACTGCAGGTTCACGATTCAAGAAGACACGCGTTACTAGACGGGGTTTCCCGAGGCGGTCAAAGCCCTCATTAATACAGGATTTCTTGCCCGATAAGTTAGCTGAGCATGGCGGCCATTCGAAGATTGCGCCCAGAGGTCAGACAGCTCATCAATGCATGTTTCCGCGGCTAACTCGGTTGCAGTTTCCAGATAGGGGAAAAGATGAAAAGGTTCGGTGAGATGGGATGTATGCTGGCAGGAAGGCATTAATGGCCTAGAGGGTCGGGGCCTCTATAAAAACCCAGTCATTGTAATAGGTTAGGGGGTGGATTGGAAGATCGCACGCAGAGTGTGGTAGAGAAAACCAAGCCGAGCGCTGGTTATTGTAAAGCCTGCGGGCTGTTGTTTTTTCTGTAAAACGAGATTTGTGGATTGATGAAGAAAAATTGGAGTTGAGAAGGTGCGATTTTTTCCGTCCCCCATCAGTGGTATCAAAGCTAGAAGATTCTGAGCGCGCAAGCAGATCGCTGGCCGTGAGGCAGTTTGCGCCAAGATCTGTGGAAGGGTCTATAAGAAAAGAAAGAAAAAAAAAAATGCCTCCACGAAGAAGCCGTGGCGATGAGAGAGATATGATGACAGAGGAAGACTTCAAAGCTTTGCAGAGGCAAGTGCAAGCCCTGCAAGAGGAGCTGCTCAGAATGGATTTGCAGAGGCAAGTGAAAGCCCTGCGAAAGGAGCTGCGCAGAACGCATGAGGATAAACAGAAAAGAAGAGGCCAGGGAGAAAGAACTGGTGAAAGGGAAGATGGAGTTCGCCAGAAGTTGAAGCCATCAAAGGCAGTGGGCGAGGAGTTTAAGCAGGCTGCAGACAAAGAGGTGTGCAGCAGTGCCAGGATCTGCCCGAAAGAAGGCAGAAATTTATCTGGCTAGGAGACGGAGTTCAAGCGGTCTGCAGACGAGGAAGTGTGCAGCAGTGGTAGAATCTGTCTGGAAGAAGGCAGAAGTTATTCTGACCAGGAGACGGGGTTGGAACAGGCTGCAGAGGTAGATGAATGTCTGGAGGTGTTGCAGAAGGCGGTGACCAGACAACGCAGAAGTGAAGATCACTTCTCCACCAACCCCGGGTGCCTGATTCAGGAGCATCCAGTGGCACCTGATGCAGAAGCATCTAGTGGCAGGAGGGCCACTTCTGAAAAGTTAGCCAAGGAGGGAAGACGTTGAGATTTCGCGACACGTCGCGAAATCGCGACAGAAAAAGAAGGCGGCGTAGTGGAGAAATGTCGCGATTTCGCGACATGTCGCGAAATCGCGACCGGAGCAGGAGAGAGAAGGTGCACGAAGAAAATGTCGCAAAATCTCGACCGGAACAGGGGAGAGAGGAAGCGAAGCAAAGATGTCGCAAAATCGCGACCAGAAGACGAAAGAAGGTGCAAGGGAGGAAAAACGTCACGATATCGCGACATGTCGCATTATTGCGACCAAATGGCGGAACAAGGCGCAAAAGTGAAAAATGTCGCAATTTCGCGACATGTCGCGAAAGCGCGACCGAAGGAGGAAAGAGAAGGCGAACGCAGAAGATGTCGCGATTTCGCGACATGTCGCGAAATCGCGACCGAAGCGAAGGAGAGAGAGGGTCAGAGGAAGAACGTCGCGAAATCGCGACCTGTCGCGATATCGCGACAGAAGCAAACAAGGAAGGACATGGGAGAAGAATGTCGCGAAATCGCGACCCGAAGAAATGGAGAAGCAGCAAGGGGAAAATGTCACGATTTCGCGACATGTCGCGAAATCGCGACCGAAGGGGCAAGAAGAAGCCAAGGCAGGAAACCGTCGCGATATCGCGACATGTCGTGAAATCGCGACCCGAAGCAAGAAACCTAAGGGGGAAGGCAAGCTGTCGCGATTTCGCGACCCGAAGGAGAAGCGGACAGCGAGAAATAAAAAGTCGCGATATCGTGACCCGAAGGAGGAGACAGTGAGAAAGGAAAATGTCGTGATATCGCGACCCGACGAAGAGGAAATGCAGTGAGGGGGAAGATGTCGCGATATCGCGACATGTCGCGATATCGCGACATGTCGCGAAATCGCGACACACTGCAGGTTCACGATTCAAGAAGGCACGTGTTACTAGACGGGGTTTCCCGAGGCGGTCAAAGGCCTCATTAATACAGGATTTCTTGCCCGATAAGTTAGCTGAGCATGGCGACCATTCGAAGACTGCGCCCAGAGGTCAGACGGCTCATCAATGCATGTTTTCGCGGCTAACTCGGTGGCAATTTCCAAATAGGGGAAAAGATGAAAAGGTTCGGTGAGATGGGATGTATGCTAGCAGGAAGGCATTAATGGCCTAAAGGGTCGAGGCCTCTATAAAAACCCAGTCATTGTAATAGGTTAGGGGGTGGATTGGAAGATCGCACGCAGAGTGTGGTAGAGAAAACCAAGTCGAGCGTTGGTTATTGTAAAGCCTGCGGACTGTTGCTTTTTCTGTAAAACGAGATTTGCGGATTAATGAAGAAAAATTGGAGTTGAGAAGGTGCGATTTTTTCCGTCCCCCATCAAAAATGAAAGCATGTAATGTCTTTTGTATGTTTCATTATAAATATCCTTTGTTATCAAATAAAAAGGCAGATTACAGAAGCCTATACTAACTGTTGAAATGACACTCCACAGGCTTCTATGCTGAAATACTTCAAAAAAGGGATGCTTCCAAAAATTTCAAGGTGTCAGCTATGCAGTAGCCTGCAAAACCACCCTAGATGTTGACACACTTAAGAAACAATCATTACAATATGGCAGTCATTGCAATGTGTTGTATAAATCATGAACAAGCATTTCAACTTAAGACATCATTAAAAACCAAAGTAGGCAAAACACCTTGTACATTTTCCAGGAAAAAGCTTGAACAAATAAATTTCTTAGAAGGATGCTCTAATGGCAAAGCAACTACACCCTATTGCAGGAAAAGCTATGGTGTTCCAAAGACTATGAGTGGAAAATTCCTAAAAAAGAAAGAAGTATTAATCTATCAGTAAAAGTCATGGTCCAAGACAGTGTTCCATCTCGAATTTACCATAGATGACAAAAATTTACATGTGAACTAGCAAAAAGAAAGAATTGCAGTGTCTTAAGTTCAGGACAAATGAATAACTACTTCAAAACCAAGAAGCACTCAAAGTAATTGGCATACACATAATCATCCATGATATCCATAACTTAGTTTTGGATATATTAAGTCACTTGATTAAATGCATATCATGAATCAGAAACCTCCAAGCATCTTGTGTTCAAGTTTGAGTTAAATGGGTACTCCAAAGTATTCCAGCCACCAAGTTTGAAAAGAAATAAACTATATATCATAGCAAGTTCTAAATACAGAGAAGCAGATCCAATAATAAAAATATGTTGCCACACTCTAATTCATTTTACTGTTGTACAAGACACTTCAATAAGGTTATGCAGTTTAATAACATTAGGTAGAAAAAGCATGAACAAGCATTACTTGGAAAAACCTGACCTCATCTAAGGAAAATGCATGATGTTAGGAGGTGAAGTCAATATCCAGATCTCCAATGTTCTTCAGCAGAGAGGTGCATGGTGGTGCAGCTTATAAAGAGGAAACAAACAGTATTCTGTAGTCTTCCTTTGGGAGAGGAAACAAACAGTTTTTGGACTCTTCCTTTGGAAGAGGAAACGAACAGTTTTTGGACTCTTCCTTTGGAAGAGGAAACGAACAGTTTTTGTTTTTTCTATAAAAGGGGAATGACCCCTTGCATGTAAATTATGATTGAATGTAATTCTGCCGAAATCAATAAAAGATCAAGCTGCCATTGCCCCGTGGTTTTTCCTGCACATTGCAGGTTTTCCACGTAAAATCTGTGTTACTGTTTTTTCCTGTGTTATTGTGTTTTTCTGCTTGCACATAATTTTGCTATATTTTCTAACATCTGGTATCAGAGCCTAGGGTTTTGTGCGAGTGGGAGCTGCAACAATGATTGGAAGTGTAACCAAGTTTGAGATTGAAAAGTTTGATGGCAGGAACTTCGCCCTATGGAAGATGAAGGTGGAGGATTTGTTGGTTCAAAATGACCAAGCCCTAGCCTTGAAAGGGGTCGCGAGTAAACCAAGCAGCATGAAAGATGAGGAGTGGGCAACGCTGGATAGGAAGGCGGTTTCTACAATCCGTCTATGCCTAGCGGACTCCGTCTTGTTCAATGTTGTTGAAGAAAAAACCGCGGAAGCCCTTTGGAAGAAGCTTGAAAAGTTGTATGAGACGAAATCTGCAACAAATAAGGTTTTTCTGAAAAAACAGCTTTATAGCCTAAGGATGAAGGAGGGCTCATCTGTGGCAGATCACTTGAATGAGTTTAATACCCTTATCAGTAAGCTGGTTTCAATTAATGTGAAGATGGAGGACGAGGACAGAGCTATCACCCTACTTTGTTCCCTCCCGGAGACTTGGGATCATTTGGTGATGACCATCGGCAATTCATCATCAGGAGCTCTAACTTTTGATGATGTGGTAGCCGCTTTGTTGGCAGAAGAGTTGAGGCGGAAAACGTCTTTGGAACCCTCAACCAATGAAGCCCTAGTTGTGAGAGGTCGATCTTTCGAGAAGAGTCAACAAAGTAGATCACAGTCCAGATCTAAGTCTAAAGGACGCAAGCTGAAAGGGAAGTGTTGGCATTGCGGGAAGCCAGGGCACTCAAAGAAGGATTGTTGGCAGTTAAAAAAGGAAAAAAATGGTGAAAAGCAATTTCAGCCTTCAGCTGAGGCCAGTACAGTAAATTCTGGAGAGACGGCAACATGTGAGGCTTTCTGTATCAGCAACAACAGATCTGTTTTATATACCTGGGTTTTGGACTCGGGTGCATCTTTCCACATGTCTCCTCACGAGAGCTGGTTTGACAAATATCAGCCATATAGTGGTGGGAAGGTCTACTTGGGTGATGATCACCCTTTAGAAATTGTGGGAAGAGGGGACATAAGGATCAGGCTGGACGATGGTAGAGAAAGGATGTTATGTGATGTGCGACATGTGCCAGTTTGCGGAAGAATTTGCTCTCAATCAAGATGATGGATAAGCTAGGGTATTCTGTCACTTTCGGTAACAACTATTGCAAAATTACCAGAGGTGCTATTGTAGTAGCAAAGGGAGAATCTTATGGGACCCTATATCGTTTATGCGGTGATACGGTGACAAACCATGCAGCAGCAGCAACTTCAGTTCAGGATGCAGTAATGCTATGGCATCAACGCCTAGGCCATATGAGTGAAAAAGGTCTGAAAATTCTGCATGACAGAGGTATGCTTTCTGGGATTAAGTCTTGCAATTTAGACTTGTGTGAGCACTTGTATTTTTGGTAAACAAAAGAGGGTTCGGTTTACTGCAAGCCCTGGTAAGAGTTCTGATTTTCTGCAACTTATACATTCGGATATATTTGGACCAGTCCCCACTCGGTCCTTAAATGGTGCCATCTATTTTCTGACATTTTATAGATGATTATTCTAGGAGAGTGTGGGTTTATTTTCTGAAGAAGAAGTCGGAAGCTTTGCAGAAATTTAAAGAGTTCAAAACTCGAGTAGAGAAAAGTTTGGGCAAGCTTGTTTTATGTCTTAGGTCAGATAATGGGGGTGAATATTGCTCCAAGGAATTTGATAAATTTTGTACGCAAGAAGGAATTAAGCACCAGAAGACTGTACCATATACTCCACAACAAAATGGTGTGGCTGAGCGGATGAATCGCACAATCATGGAACGTGCAAGAAGCATGCTCAGCGCATCCATGTTGGATAAAAGGTTATGGGCAGAGGCTGTTAATACAGCTGTTTACCTCATTAACAGGTCACCTACAGCTGCGTTGGATGGACAGATTCCAGAGGAGGTTTGGTGTGGTAAGCCATTTGATTACTCTCATTTGCGTACCTTTGGCTGTGATGCATTTGCCCATGTGCCTAAAGAAAAAAGGTCCAAACTTGACCCGAAGTCAAGCAAATGTGTTTTTCTCGGCTATGGAGATGCAGTAAAGGGGTATAGACTGTGGGATCCTACTGCCCACAAGGTAATTATTAGCCGAGATGTTATTTTTGATGAAAAATCCATGCAAAGGAAGGAGGTACAGCAAACACCTAATGTTGTACCAGTTGAAGTAGACATGAACGAAGATGAAAATGAAAATCAGCATGCTGAAATTTTTGACCAGCATGCTGAATTTTTTGACCAGCATGTAGAACAACAAGTAGAGCAGCCACAACAGTCACAAGACCAAGAGCCACAATCAACAGATCATTGGGTTAGAAGATCTACACGTCCACAAAAGTGTCCGGAAAGGTATTCTCATGTTTATCAGTCCTCTTTTGCTTTGTTAACTGATGATGGTGAGCCTAGTTCATTTCAGGAAGCTAGAGAGTTCGAGAATGCAGAAAAGTGGAGGAAATCCATGGAGGAGGAAATCGAGGCACTTCGCAAGAATAAAACGTGGGAACTTGTGGATCTCCCACTTGGAAGAAAGACTGTTGGAAACAAGTGGGTTTACAAAGTGAAGAAGAACAGCGATGGGTTGTTGGAACGCTATAAAGCTCGCTTGGTGGCAAAAGGCTATGTGCAAAAGTCAGGTATTGACTTTAATGAAATTTTCTCTCCAGTTGTGAAGATGACTACTATTAGAGTTCTACTTGCACTTGTAGCTGCACAGGATTTAGAACTGGAGCAGCTTGATGTAAAGACTGCTTTCTTGCATGGTGATCTTGAGGAGGAGATTTATATGGATCAGCCTGAGGGCTATGAGGAAAGAGGCAAAGAGCATTTGGTTTGCAGACTGAAGAAATCTCTGTACGGGTTGAAACAGGCGCCAAGGATGTGGTACAGGAAATTTGACACCTTCATGAAGAGCCAAGGTTTCAGCAGGAGTGAAGCTGACCATTGTGGATACTATAAGAGGTTTGATGATGGCAGTTTTATTATTTTGTTGTTGTATGTTGATGATATGTTGGTTGCAGGCCCCAGCATGAAGAAAATCATTGATCTTAAGGCTCGGTTGGCTAGGACATTTGAAATGAAGGATTTAGGAGCAGCAAACCAAATTTTAGGGATGAAGATACACAGGGACAGAAAAGGAAGAAAGATCTGGTTAAGTCAAAAGTCATATATAGAAAAGATTCTGCAGCGCTTCAATATGCGAGAATGCAAAACCAGTTAGTACCCCACTTCTTTCACACTTAAAATTGTCTTCCAACCAGTGTCCTAGAACAGAAGCAGAGAAGACAAGCATGTCTCGTGTACCGTATTCATCAGCAGTAGGAAGCCTCATGTATGCCATGGTGAGCACCAGACCGGATATTGCCCAAGCAGTGGGAGTAGTTAGCCGGTACATGGCAAATCCTGGTAAGGAGCATTGGAATGCTGTGAAGTGGATATTTAGATATTTAAGAGGCACTTCAGATGCTGCTATTTACTACGGATCGGATAGTTTGCAAGTTAAAGGTTTTGTGGATTCTGATTATGGTGGAGATAGAGATGGGAGAAAGTCCACTACAGGATATACTTTCACTCTTGCTGGTGGAGTTGTGAGTTGGGCTTCTAAGTTGCAGTCTGTGGTGGCTTTATCAACCACTGAAGCAGAATATATTGCAGCGACTCATGCCAGCAAAGAGGCAATTTGGCTAGAGCGACTGTTGGGTGACTTCAAGGTAATGCAGGGGAAAATTACGTTGCATTGTGATAGCCAAAGTGCTATTCAGCTAGTGAAGAACCCAACATTCCATGATCGCACGAAACACATTGATGTCAAGTACCACTTTATAAGAAATGTGGTGGAAGAAGGTAGGATCCTGTTGCAGAAAATCGACACTGAAGTGAATCCTGCAGATATGCTTACTAAGCCGGTCAAGACAGGAGAAGTTTGAGTGGTGCAGAACTTCTCTGGGCTTGCTGAAAATGTGATAAGGGCAGCATTGGGCAATTGGCACTTGGATGGAAAAACATAGGCAAAGAATTCCTGTATATCGACTTCAAGTGGGAGAATGTTAGGAGGTGAAGTCAATATCCAGATCTCCAATGTTCTTCAGCAGAGAGGTGCATGGTGGTGCAGCTTATAAAGAGGAAACAAACAGTATTCTGTAGTCTTCCTTTGGGAGAGGAAACAAACAGTTTTTTGGACTCTTCCTTTGGAAGAGGAAACAAACAGTTTTTGGACTCTTCCTTTGGAAGAGGAAACGAACAGTTTTTGTTTTTTCTATAAAAGGGGAATGACCCCTTGCATGTAAATGATGATTGAATGTAATTCTGCCGAAATCAATAAAAGATCAAGCTGCCATTGCCCCGTGGTTTTTCCTGCACATTGCAGGTTTTCCACGTAAAATCTGTGTTACTGTTTTTTCCTGTGTTATTGTGTTTTTCTGCTTGCACATAATTTTGCTATATTTTCTAACACATGATGGCATTGTAGGCAGGCAAATTGACATGTCTGCATAATTAGTGAACAAGTTTGGTCATTTTGTGTTATTTGTAGTTTGTACGTAGTGTTTGACAAAATGTGCATACGTATAACATTAAAAAGTTGTGATGTAATATTACATGTGATAATGTGTAATGTTTAGTGAAGTATTAGTTATGTACGGACAAGTCATAAAGTGAGTCATCAAATGAAATGTAAATGTAAGTCAAATGCATGTCAAATGTAATTTAAGAAAATGATGAGTTGGATACTTGGAGGTTGCAACAACTTTTTAGTTGTATGAATAAGACCCACCCCTCATTCATTAGAGTAATTGTGGTTGAAAGCCGAAGTGTGTGGTCAAAGGCTGAAGTGTGTGGTTGGTGTCGTTGGCAAGGAGATATTCCGTATAGGCATTGAACTATGAATGTGACACAAATGCCATACAAGCAAGAGTTAATGCAATATCTATCCATTTCATCCTTCATCTGTGTGATTGTGTACATGCTCATGATGTTATTGTTGTAGCAAGTATATTGTAGGTTGTTCTTCCCATTTTATGTGTGCAGGTTGTATCTGAGTTGCAGTCCAGAGTTGTTGTACAACGAATGTCGTCGGAAGTGTTGTATGAGGAGTAGTTGTACGAAAGTTGTTGTACAAGGAATGCCGACGAGAAGTGTCATACAAGTCTTTCCAACGAAGGTTGTCGTACAAGTGGAGTCACTGCCGTTCAATTAGGATGAGTGAACTGTCATTCAAGTGTTGTCGTACAAGTGGGAGATGATTGCAGTTTGGGTTGATTACTGAATCTGTCACATCAAATTATTCTTCCAAGTGTTGAAGTAGTCACCACCATGCTACATTTGGTGTCATTACCGTTTAAGTTCGAACCAACACTGCATGAAACTTGGAGAGGTGGATGACAGATAACTTACCGCGAGGATGTGGGAAAGTATGTTGTATTTCATTTCTACATCATGGTGGCATTGCCTATATGAAGTTGGGTCAAGCTTGGTGACATGGAGTTGTGAGAAGCAAATCACTTGGGAAGGTGCACAACGACAATGATGGAATGCAGCCAAAGACGCAGATGAAGAAGCAAACTTGTTTGTTGACGATGACGAAGGACCGACACATGAAGCAGGAGTGCAAGCAAATGCACAACCAAACATGCAAGCGGACACGCATGGAGACGCACAAGGGTTCATGCATGGAAAATTGTGTGACGGCAATGGAGAGTTGCATGTAGACGATCAAGAGTTACCTGCCAACGACAGAGAATTGCATGTTGGCGGTGGAAAATTACATGATGACAATGTTATGCAACAAGAGTTTGTACAACCATACAACGGGAGGCCGTATAGAAAGAGGTTGTACAGCACAAGGCCATATAACAAGAATTGCATGATGACGAAGTATGTGTGGCGCTGGAGCAATTGCAAGTTGATGCGCCCGATGGTGAGCGGGACAAGAGTCTAACATCAATGCAAATGCAAGATGGTGTGTCCAACAATGCACGAGACAAGAGTCCGTTACTAGAGAAACTACAGGTTGGTGTACTCGATGGTGAGTGGGACAGGAATCCAACATCAAAGCAATTGTGAGTTGGCATGTCTCATGATGTGCGGGACAGGAGTTTGACACGAGCAATTGCAGTGTGGTGCACCTAATGATATGCGTGAAAAAGGGAAAATACTATGTGATGATGTGCGTGAAGAATAGCCACGTAAAAAACCACTTCCAATGTCTACAGAGACCAATTTTGGCATATCGTATAAGTGTTCAATGTTTCATGGAAGACCCAATCATGCATTGGAAAATCTGCCTCATGATGTGGAAAGCAAATGGGCAAAATAATGATGCAAATTGGAGGAGGTTATTCCTTGCAACATTTTATGGAATCGCAAGGGACTTGTACATGAGATTGCCAAAGGGCAAATACCAAACTAGGGAAGAGTTGCACGATGCATTCATGAAGGAATTTTGATTGTTCCACAATGACCAAGTCTGTTCATTCGTACAACTAGGGGTTGAGTGGGTTGTTTACCCATCTGGAGGAAGATCCATCAGATGCATTGAAGAAGAGGTGGTTCATGGAAGGACTTCTTCCTACATATCGGAAGATCAAGGTGGTTCCTCCGACATCATATCAAGAGGCCTTGGAGCGGGCCTTGAACTTGGAAAGTGATGCAAAGACATCACTAAAGTGTTGGGGTCATGTTAATGCAAACAAGAATGACCTTGGAGATGAAAGTGACTTTGATATTGAGAGTGACTCAGACAGTGAGAGTGATGATTTTGAAAATGAGAGTAGTTCATCATTCAAGTGTTGGGGTCGAGATGTCAGTGAAGGATGTGACTTTGAAGAGAAGAATGATGACTCCGAGGATGAGTGTGACTCGAAGAGCACAAGATCATCGCTACAAGAATATGCAGCACAAAGGGAGATTGTACCAAGAGGGGATGCTATTGGTAATGCGATCTGTGACAACCGCCAGAGAACTAGAAGATGCATAATTGAATATGATATTGAGGGAAGACCCATTGTACAGTGTTGGCGATGCCATTTATGGGGGCACTTTGCACGTGAATGTCAAAATGCAGCAAGTCTACATGAACCAGTGATGCATACAGAGTTTGAAGCACCGAAGAAGAGTCATGGCCCTATTTGGGAAGCAGAGGAGGTGAACCTGATTGCAATAGAGGAGGTAAACTTGATGAACCTAATTGCAATTGAGGAGGTGAACTTGATTGCAATCAAAGAGCCAAAAATCCAACAAATAGTTGAAGTTGTGTAGGAAGAAGTTACAGAAGTGGTTGATGCAAACAGGGAAGTAAGTGATGCAAAGGACAAAGTGAATGCTACAGATGATGAAGAGAGTGTTCAACATCTCACCGTCTGGAGCAGGGTCATTCGGAAGTTGCAAGGTTGTATGATGAGTTGCCAAGGCCATATCGTGAGGAGTTGCCAATGTCATCTGAGGAAGTGTTGTAGAAGTTGTGGTATGATGGCATATTGTTGTACAAGTTGTGGTATGACAGCCCACTGTTGTACAAGTTGTGGTATGACGGCACACTACCGTACAAGCTAGGGTGTGATGGCACATTGTCGACAACCAATATCGACAAATGTTAGTCGTATACGCGCTTGTCGTACAAATGCTTGTTGTACAAAAGAAGTCATCATACAAGCCGAGTGTTGTACAAGCGAAGTCTCGTACAAGCAGGTGTCATACAAGCAGAGTACCATACAAGCAAAGTATCATCGTTGTCGGATGTTGTATGGAGGTTGTCGTACAGTGGAAAGTTCAGACCATCAAGACTCAAGGCAGGCCGTCTAGTCGGTGCTAACAATACAGAGGTGGGTCGTCCAGGCTAGCAGATTAGCCGTCTAAAACCAAGGGATATCTGTCAAAGGCTAAGGCAAGACCATCAAAGGCCAAGATGTAGTCATCTGGAGCCAGAGAGAAGTCATTTTGAGTTGAGGGGAAGCTATTTAAGTGGGTCAAGCAAAGGCAACCAAATGCAGACAAGGAGAAAAAAGGCCCTCTTGACCCTCGACAGAGGTGGCAACAATCGTTGCCACCTCATGTTGATCATATTGGACATGATGATGAGACAGTTGATTGCAGAAAGTGGAGTGAGCAATCTTAGAACAATGTGTTGTGGGCAGCAGTTTGAAGTGATGCCAGTTGCAGAAGATATCTAGAATAGAAGAAAGCGAAAGAAACGCGCCAAGAGATTCCAATACGTTGTTTAGTGCTTCTATCCCCAGTGTTCAACTCCTATGTCGTCAAGGACGCCGACAAGTTTAGAGGAGGGGATAGATGTAGGCAGGCAAATTGACATGTTTGCATAATTAGTGAACAATTTTTGTCATTATGTGTTATTTGTAGTTCGTATGCAAAGTGTTTGACAAAATGTGCGTATGTATAAAGTTATAAAGTTGTGATGTAATATTATATGTGATAATGTGTAATTTTTAGTGAAGTATTAGTTATATATGGACAAGTCATAGAGTCATCAAATGAAATGCAAATGTAAGTCATATGCATGTCAAATGTAATTTAAGAAAACGATGAGGTGTTGGGTAGTTGGTTGCAACTACTTTTCAGTTGTATAAAAATGACCCTAAACTTATTCGTTGGAATAATTGTGGTTGCAGGCTGAGGTGTGTGGTTGAAGGCCGAAGTGTGTGGTTGGTGTCGTTGGCAAGGAAGGAAATACTCCGTACATGCATTGTACTGCGCATGTAATGCAAATGCCTTACAGGCAAAAGAGTTAATGCAATATCTATCCATTTCATCCTTCATCTGTGTGATTGTGTACATGTTTTGTGTGATGTTATTGTTGTAGCAAGTAGATTGTAGGTTGTTCTTCCCAAGTTCTGTGTGCAGGTTGTATCTGAGTTGCAGTCTAGAGTTGTCCTACAAGGAATGTCGTCGGGAGTGTCGTACGAGAGGAGTTGCCATACAAGGAATGCCAACGAGATGTGCCATACAAGTCTTGCCAACGAAGGTTGCCATACAAGTGGAGTCACTGCCATTCAAGTGGCTGCTGTTCGAGTAGGCTGAGTGGACTGTCGTTCAAGTGTTGTCATAAAAGCAACTGCTGTACAAGTGGAATTAACTGCCGTACAAGCAGAAGTGTCGTACAAGTGAAATGTTGTACAAGTGGGAGATGATTGCAGTTTGGGTTGACTACTGAATCTGTCATATCAAATTGTTCCTCCAACTGTTGGAGTAATCACCATTGTGCTAATGGCATTCATATAGATATCAGGGCTTTATTAGGCAATACGTACGAATTAGCCACTTTGTTTACAATCAACTCATTTAACTAAAACACACAATACTAAGCATAAGGTTCAAAATAAATTGCTCTGATAGATATATACAACAGATTTGCATACCTTCAAACCAACAGCTTCTAGGCTTTCAGTAACTAGCTGTGCTATTCTTTCGTGTGGAAGTTTAGAATGTTCATATCTACCAAGTCACAAAACAACAATAGTAAATATTTGAACTCCAAATACAATAGTACAATTTGAAATCAAAATTCTCATATCAAGTGGAAAACCAAATATGCATCCAAATTTCCACAGTAACAAGATAGTGCTTACAACACAAAGCCGACGTTTTGACGAACTGTAAGTGAATCAAAAAGTGCTGCACTTTGAAATACCTGCATACATGATTTGCACCCTCTCAAAAATCAGGATCATTGACCAGTAGTTGTAGCACATAAAACTACATATGGTTGAGTTTATTCCATATTTTCTAGTTTCACTAGTTGCAAAAAACTACTTTTGTTCTTTTCTTTTTTTCCTATGTTTATAAGAAACATACTCCATATAAATAACTTCACAGAACTGCTAAAAGAAATTAATAATCCAGCATGCAAGTCACAACCTGGACATTTGCAGGAAATCAAAAGGAAAATATTAATTTAAGTGCTTGGTTCTTTTATAAACTTATTCTAACCTACATTTCTCTGCATTTATCATTGCCTAGTGTCTCAAAAAAGTTCTTGCTATTACCCAACATATGTTTTCATTCTCCTCTTTTAGTTACTCTTTCCAAAAGTGTGATACTAAACTTTTCTTCCTACTCTTTTCCATTTAATAGCTGCTAAGGAAGAAGAAAGGAACATACCAAGCCAATTCGTAAACCTTCCATGTCCTCATCACTGATTAAGCCCTGTCGTTTTTTCCCACAAATATAGACTTCACCCTATTCATCAGAACAAAGCAAGATCTGTTATATGAATAAGGAGAGTGACAAGGTTAGAAGACTTTAGTCATTAGGAATCATCTGGAATAGAAACAAACATTAAAAAAATTAAAAATTGCAAACCTTGTCTGGAGCAAGAAGACCTGCCATTATTTTAAGAATTGTAGACTTCCCAGTACCAGAGGGTCCAATTATACCAACAGCTTCTCCATATCTAATCTGACCAATTTAACAGTAAAAATATTTTGAATAAAATGTAGAAGAATATGAAGGTGAAAATGTAAATGAAATACATGCATAAAAATAAACTAATAGAATGCCCATGCGGTTTAGAGCAATGGTGGAGGGTGAAGAGTTTCATACTATAAGCCAAGGTTCAAATCCCACGGGTCAACCTTATCATTTTTGCCCATAAGGTTTAGAGCAAGACATTTCACAACATAAACCTAGGTTCAAATCCTATGGGTGAACCTTAAGCATTTAATCGGAATGGCATGAGCTCAATCAGTTAAATTCTTCAACTTTCAAGTAAGAGATCCAGGTTCAAATCTCACCAAGCAATACATGCATAATTGCCAAGCTGTTAGAATACCACTATGTGGTCACGATGTAATACGGTGGAACCCATTTCAATCTCATATAACCAATAAAAAGAAAAAACTAATAGAAAAGAAATTAATGAAATAAGACCCGCATATTCAGAAAAATGACAAAGCAACATGCATAAATGCATAGATATGTTATATATGTACATACAAAGGCACTCACATTATTTTCCACTTGGATGAATCCCAAAATGCACTTTTGTCAATGAGTGGAATCTGGACTAATCGCTGAAAAGTTGCATCATATTTTATCCTAGACATTTTAGCTTTTTGTAGTGTAATTCCTCTCATTCGTTATGCCTGATTATATTCTGCTTTTAGAGTTAATCTTCCACCCGTTCAAAAGTTGAATCATATTTTATCCTGGACATATCAGCTTTTCTGTAGTGTAATTCCTGGTATTCATTATACCTGATTATATTCTGCTTTTAGAGTATGTCTTCCACCCGTTCAAACCATGTTTTCATAAGTGCCTTTCTCCAGTATCCAAGCATATTTACTTTGTAGCAAGCATTTCTCCTCCATATGGTGCTTGCTTAAAAGACAAGAAGCAATTATCATCTACGTATGTGCAACAAGGAAATTGAAAAGCCAAAAAAATTATACTCTGAGTTTCATACTCCAGTTTGAACAATAGAATCAAAGTCTTTTATCACTTTCTGGTAACAATGTAGAGCCTGATCTCTACAATGGTAGAAACAATTCTTGTATCAACCTCCACTCCTTAGTATAACCATTTATGCTGGCTTACATGAAGACAGGTGATTAACATGTATGTCTAAAATATGGAAATCAGACAGTTAAAGAAGAACATGACACTATCAGGTACCTTTCATATTCCTATTTGGAAAAAGGCAGAGGGCTTTCTATCATTCTCCCATAGAAAGTGAGCACCTGATCTCTATAATCATAAACAATAGGAAAAGATACTTTAAGCATAAAGTAATCTGAGATAGAGACTTTGAAAGCAAATACTTTAACTGTTACCAATATTGAAAATCTTTAAATTGATTAAAATATATTTAACAGCCAGACTAGACATGACCTATATCAAACAGATAATTTATATCACTCCAACATGAATGATGTTCAATAGTAGAGAAAACTCAGAAGATTTAAGTACTTTATTTATTTCAAAGAGGTTTAAGATATCAATGATTGCATGTGTCCAAATCTATATGCTTATGCATATTGTCTTTGACTCCACCATTTTACTTTAAGTTCAAAATGATTATGAAATGATCAATAAATAAGCATTATTTAGATTTAGTTTTGGATATATTATAATCATCCATGATATACAAAGCCATCAAAAAACTGAGACCTTAATAGTTATCACTAGTCTATCCTACTGCTCTTGCCAAATTCACCTTGGGACTATTCATTGACAAAATGGTTCATAGGCCAATTAAACTTGAATAAGGATCCCAACTTAGAAAGTAAAAGCCGTATGGATTAGAAGAGCTATACAGAGCACCAAATGGCATATTTAGCTCTTCCCATATACGTATGATGATAAAAATCACTGTTTGATTTTCAACCAGCTGTGGCCCTCTAGTATTTCATCAAAAAATCAAAATCCTCAGTTGGAAGGAATATGGACTGTTGTCATAAAGTTTTGGTCATGAAATTCTAATATCCTTTCATGGCAACATTAAATTTATATACAAATGATGACTCATGGTGTAGCTTTGGCCGTAGAGGAGCACTTTAGGAGTCATTATGATATATGCAATAGCATCAGCATCTAATGAAAACTGTAGACAAAAATTTCACTCGGTACTCAATCATCTGCAACAGTTAACAGATCTAAGGGGTTCAGAAACAACATTAATTTATGGAGGAAAGACTTCACTTCAAGATTAATTCTTTACCATGATAATACATCCCAAATGTATTTTGTAAACCCACGCTCTTATCTAGATTTCTGATCATTTTTACTGCTTGAATGCATGCTTTTGTCATGATGTGATGCATTAAAGCTCTTATTATTGCAGACATGTTTCTATCGCAATCTAATCTTCCTGTCCAGCTTGCAACAATGAAATAAACTAGAGAATTGACCTTGATGTATTTTAATCTTTCCAAAAGCACATTAGGAATGAAGTTACAAATTCTTTCTAACCTATTTGTATGATGTCCAAAGGGTTATATGCATGATTTCCTTTTATACTTGACAATAAACTGTATTTTATGTAATGTAATATAATATTGCACTAACACGAATTGTATTTGAAACCATATCCATGGGAAACTTTCAATGTTACCTCCAACACAAAGCCCTTATGATATGTATATATATATGCAACCATCAAGGGTGAGGAGGATAATACCTAAAGCAAAGACAATACAAACAAACACACTATAAAGGGATTGACTAAGAAGGTTAAGAGTGGTCAACTTTCCCAAATAACACATAAAAAGAATAACAGCAAAGAAACGGGTGGACATTTGGGAGAAAATGAGATCAAGAGGAAGATTGCAACAAGATTGTAACATCATCAATCAAAGGTACATTCTTAGCAGTTCATTAATACAACTAAAACAAATAATGTTGATTAAAACCCAAAAACAAAGCACAGACTAATTACAATAACGAAGTATTGTGCACTCCCTTTGATTAAAAGAATCAAAAGTGTTTGATAAAATAACAGTTAAACTGGAGGCATTGCAAATTGTTACAAAAATACAAGCAATTACTTTAGTAACATTGTTTGCTTCACTGCCACAACCAACAAGAGACAAGTATGCTGCAGTCATCTATTGAAATCAAACAAAAACAAAGAAAGTACAGGCATGATAAGCATGTTAAGCAGATGCAATTAAAATGAGGGATGCTAGTATTAGAGTGCGCAGGTAAATTAGAGATTCCAAAACATAGGATGTTGTGAGAAGGGACCTATAAAATTTTGGATGTTTTTCACAATGGAACAAAGCAATTAACCAACATTGACGGTATCGAGTACACCCATGTCATAAATGCTTCAAATTTGTCCAAATATTATCATCAGGCAGTGGTGAAGGTCAAATTTATTGAGGTCAAAGAATGCCAGGAAGGTGACATGGAATATTCAAGAAACTGCATTATACACTAGGCCCATGGAAACTGCACAGCCACCAAGCCTTTGGAAACCGGCACAGCCATTGAGCCCTTGGGAACTGACATGCCTATCAATGCCCTTGTGAATCACATAACGAACATGGCTAACTGACATGACAATCATGGCAACCTGTACACCATGGAGTGACTAACACAAAATCCAAGTTTGGGAAATCAATGCACGTACGCTTTCTTCCAAGCCTTTAACATTTCCACAAAGGGCACCTGCAAGTCATAACCTTTTGAGTCAAAAGGATTTCAATTATGCATGCAACTTGTGGAACACTATGATGAACACATTAAAATCTAAAACTTCTAAAGTTAAAGAAAATTTAATGAGGAAGCTTTGCAATAAACCCTATAAGGAGTCAAAGCAAATTGATGAAACGCATTAAGATAGAGCATATCCAGGTAATTTCACAGCCATATTAGAAAAATTGCTTTGTCCATATTTCCACAAGAATAGGTTGACAGCAATTCCAGTCTCATGCATTCCTTATCTACATGGTATACACCGAGAGGAACAACATAACTGGGCAGCTCATCTATCAGTAAACATCAAAGATAGATTGTGTGAAGTGCGGGAAAACAAGTGGACTTTTCAATTAAAGCTTATGCATTTATGCCCTGACATTGGATGCACAACATGTGAAAAAGGAGAAGCCGGCAAGCTCCAAGGGGGACCAAGAAGGAGCCATCTTCAATGAGGAATCCTCTCATAGCCTTAACTCCTATTGAATTAAAATAGAATACTTAGAGATGACTAAAATGTTGAGAAAGAAAAACCTAGAAGAGATGGGTGAATTGGAAACCAAGTCTCCTTACTTATAATTGAAAAGAAAATGGAAAAGTGTGCAAATCAAGGTTCCTATAATGAGGAACTCACAGCTGCAATCTCTTTCAATGCCACCACCAATGTTTCTAATCCACATGCCAATCAAGAGAACATTTCTTACAGCAGAATTTCAGTAATCTAGAATGTTACCTTGAGCAAAGGAAAGTTACACATGGCCCTTTTAGGTCACCTATAGGACAAGTTGGTACGCATCATGAGCCACAGCATGGGTCACTAGACGTGTCATATGAACATCTTTTACATGATTGCCACTAGTATGAGTCTCATTTTACATAGTTGTGTTGCATGCTACATTTTGGTGTTATGTCATGTTGAGAGTAATTGATGTAATAAGAATGTGATGTATATTGTGTTAGGTGTACTTTTAATGTTTTGTGAGGATACTAGTTGAGTAGTTGGGTGGTTACAGCGGTTGCTGTCTATCAACCTCCTACCACACCTGCTTAAGTATCTTGGCACTGAGGAGATCATAAAGGCGTGCTGATTATTGAGTATATGTGTGTGTTGTATGCTTAAGCAGGCCATATTCCAAAGATGTTTTGCAGATGATTGGAATGAGAATAATACGTGATTTGATCTCTACTTATTGTGTTCTGTACTTATATGTGAGTTGTTATTTCCATTGTGTTGATCCTTTCTTATATGATGTGGAACTGTATTGCAGTGTGTTGCATTGTGTAGACGGGTGAGTACATTCCCGGGGTAAGGGATGATGACAATCAGGATGGCTAATCACAGACCTTAGGCAATATGTGTTTCACTAGGCCAAGTCTAGATGTCAATGGGTCAGACGTCTAAGTGCACTGTCTAGACGTCAAAGACTAGATGTCTAGGGTAGACGTCACAGGCTAGCCGTCACAGGCTAGATGTCACGGACTAGCCGTCATAGGCTAGACGTCTGGGAACTTAGGGTAGACGTCGAGGGACTAGACATCTAAGGTGCAGGGTTAGACGTCATGGGTAGGAGGTAGACGTCTAGACGTTTGGTGCAAGGTTATATGTCTAGTGTTAAGGGCTAGACGGCACACCGTCTGACGGATAGTTTCAGACGTCAAGGTCTAGACGTCTACAGTAGGTATTCTCCAGTCCGCCACACCTGCAAGTGCAACACCCTGTTCTCGTCCTTGCTGCTGCATACAACCTGCAATCAATCGTCAAGATAAACCCTGCAACATCACCAATCAGTGCTATCTGCAACACAACCTGCAATCACTTGGAAATCTCACAACATCACCACACACAGAACAAGTATCCCATACAAGAGCATTGGCATTATGAGCAAAATGATGATGATCTATACAAGTTTGAATGGGGGGTATAAATAGGGAGGCGAAGTAGTTACTGCAACTACTTCGCTTCCAACCGCCCAACCGTTTGCTAACCACTTGTTAAATGCCTAATGACATTTGCTAGACGTCTTGCCTAGTTAGCCGACTAACACAATTGACGATTGTTTTTGTCTCTAGTGCTCTATGTACGTAATCAAGCCTTCAACATTCATTGGCTGATTTTACAATTTTAATAAGACAACATAACAACATAGCATTCCAAAATTGCTATTTACAATCAAAATTGTTTGGACATTGTCGTCAGCCAGTTCTTCATGGTTTGTCTTGCTTAGAACTGTTGTCTACACATTGTATATTTGTTTAGATGACTAGAATAGTCCCACATGCTATATTGTGGTGCCATTGGCTATATTAAATTTTGGTCGGAGTTGATAACTTGGATGCAGGAGAGCCACAATGCACAGCTTGCTTTGGAAGGTACATGACAACAACAATGGGAAGATCAAAGAATGGTTTATGAGAAAAGTAATTGAGACATGCCAAGTGATTCATCCCTTCCTCAACAAAAAATATAGATAAGATAATTCTATTAATGTCCACAAATGGCCAAAGTAGGCCAATGGGACTCATTGAAAAGAATTGTTACAAATTACAATGCATTGTAGTAACCACAAAGTACTACAAAAATAAGCTAAACTAGAGTAAAGAATCTAATGTAAACTTCTCTATAGTGGAACAATTGTATGGCATAAAATTACAGCCTCGAGGGTTACCCAAAGTGGATAAACCAAAACATGCTAAACAAAATGATTAAGAGAGATCAAGAAGTTGAGGTACAAAAATGATAGAAAGAAGCTCTAATGGATCCACCAATATTAATTTGTAGTGGGATGTAAAGCAGAAGCACAGTCATTATCGTCACCAACTATCCCGAAAGAACCAACAAAGGATCTAATGATGCTCCTAGGAGAATGGCCAAGACTAAGAGGGCATGTTGGATAATTATGGGAAGATATGGAGTTCGATCCCCCAAGAATCTTCTTGCATCCATGGTTGTGGAACCAATAGAAGAGGACAAGAAACTAGTAAGTTGCATCTGTCTACAACTCCTCAGTATGTGAGGGGTAGCTAAGACCCGACACAGAAGAATTGCAGTCTTGTCCTATCGTAAACAAGAAGAAAGAACTAAAGCCCTAGTAACCACTCTTGTATGCAAACAAGGGTGCATAGATCTGTCATTAATATTTTGGATAGTTGTAGCTTCCAATGAGCACTTATTACTCTCAACTGCAAAGATAGGGTGAAAGAATGAGGTGATTAGTCGAGTAGTAGTTTGTCTCCCTTGTAATAACTAACATCGAAGAGTCATAGCTTCCCTGAGGTAAAGAGCAAAACATCTTTAGTCAAGATAATTGGAAAAAGTGGCAAGTGATCCACCTGAGCCTCTATACAAGCAATAATACCTCCCTCGAATCTCATAATAAATAGGACACCTGAAGATGAAATGTTCTTTAGTCTCCACCTCCGAAATAGAGCAAAGATGACATACGCTATCCTCTCGAGGAATATGGTGATCTATCTCCACCAACAACTGATGTGAGCATACTCTGAGTTGACCAAGAGGAATCCTAAAGGTTCTGTGCACAATGACGCTCAACATAATTGGGACAAGTAATAATGCCATTCTTAATCCTCATGAAATGTTTACTGTAGAAGGCCAACTTAGGACTAAGAGATTGAGATGGAGCGACCCAAGTGATCTGAATATATTATTGATAAACATCATCTTTGACTACTTGATTAATTACCCTCTTATTAGGAAGAAGGCGGGGAGGAGCATTTAAGGAGTATTTGAAAGGAGGTAATTGATCTATGGAGATGCCAACTAACTGAATAAGAGAAATAACTTCTGAGTACCATCCACGATGAAGACCAAAAGTGTCCCTAGACGTAATGCATTCTGAGAAGCAACGTGCCAAATATGGGTATCTCTCTCAACCTAAGGTGCAGTCACCCATGGATCTAACGCAATGAAGCTGAAAAATAATTCTGAAGATGAGGAGGATGAACACCAAATTCATGGATGATTAAAGCATGGATGATGAGAGTAGTAGCTGAGGTAGGCCAAGTGATTTATCCCTTCCTCGGTAGGAAGTGTAGAAAGGGATCCTTCTATACTGCCCCTTCAAGATGAGGAAAGTCAAGTTTATCCTCCTTCAAGGCCATTATTGGAGGAAAGGGAGGTCATGCCAACACCTTTACACCCTCAATGGCAGGAAAGATGGAAGGCAAGAAAATAAAAGTGATTCACACATCTTTATTGATGTCAATGAAGGGCCAATGAAGACAAGCTTCAAGATTTCTTCTTTGATAGAATAAAATGCATGCAGACAAAATTTGATTTTGGTAGAAAGGTTGATGCTCTTAGAAGAGGATCAAAATTGTGAGGATAATACAAAATTGCAAGAATAGGCTTAGTATATAATCTCTTTATGCACAATAATATCCAGATTGAAGTTCTCACAATAAATGATTTACACAAGTATTCAAGCAAATAGATAAACTTACTATTATTCCCATGGATCACAAACTTAGTATTCTAGTACCAATGAAGTACTGAAATTTCCATACATACATCTCATATGCTTGCTCTACATATAGCATTTACAATGACTCTTGACATTTCAACTTCAAAAAACTATTCATCTTCTTAAACTCTTCCCTCTTTCTAGATATATGACTCCATATTTTTCATATGGGAAATATATTTTATTGACTCCTAATAATGACAAACCTCTAACAATTACTAAATGACTCGTATTTACAACTCTTTTCACACCACATATTTACAGAATATTAACAAGTACCAAATAATGTAATAAACTCCAACACAAAGTGTTGAGAGTGAAACGAGCAATCCATCAGACAATGCACAAGGATGGCAATCCAACATAGAAGCAACTGCATGGCCCTTCTACCAATGCACATGATGGAGTCCAACATGAGCAATTGCAAGTGGTGGATCCAATGGTACCCAACACAAATGTCCATCATGGGAGCAACTATAGGGTTGTGTGTATGTGGATGCATGATTAGAGTCATGAGAGTTTGATATAGGAGTAATTACAAAGTAATACATACGGCAATGTATGAGACAAAATCTAGTACATGTTAGAATATGGTGTCTCATATCATGTAAATTCTAATATTTAATTATTTTGTAATAGGACGTCCCATCAATTCTAGATAATGGGGTCCTAGAAGTATTTACTTGTCAATTAATTATGTAAAAAATGTGATGAAATGATGTATTAAATTGAGGTGCCTACGAATTAACGCCCTAATTGGACGTTGAGATTACTTAAAGCATGTGGGTCCATTCTTAGGATAAGGATGAGCTGGGCAGTGGAGTTAAGAGAAGCAACCCCCTTAATTGAAGGTGGAACTGGACACTTGATAGATAGAGATGGAATAGTTAGAGCTGAGTTAACTATTTCATCTTATCTTATCCATTTACAACTCCTTTACTTATTTAAGGAGGACTTGGAATTCATTTTGTATTTGTATTGTCTTCATCATTCAAGTTTGGCGTAGCGGAAAAAGGGGAGGATTTGGAGCTTTGTGTAGGTGGATTGTTGATTGCACATTTGGTAATAAATCTCTACACAAGAGGCTGGTCCTGATTTTCTTCCCCGGGTTTTTTCCCAAAAGGGTTTTCCCCTTCAAATCTCTTTCTTTCTTTTTCTATGTGTGTGAATTTTGTATATATTCTTTTATGTTGCTCGTATAAACTAAATGCAAACTAGATAGAGACTGAACATTTAATTCTGAGATTATAAGGAACACATTAACTGCTGTAAAATGTTTCTTGTATAAAAATTAAGGACTGCCCATTGTGGCTGTATATCATTTCAGACCTCTGAAATGAATTTACAAATGTCACATGTTTTGTTGACTGTAAATAAGTTTACAGCAAATTTTCTGCATTCTCTATTTGACTGTAAATGTAAGACAGCAGACTGTTTCCTTAATGTACTGGCTGTACATGAATTTACAGCAGGCTGATTGCTACTCTCCCTAGAAGATTGAATGTTTAGGAATTATTTCTGCAGCTTTAATTCCTTACAGTACAGAAGCAACAGTTACATATGTCTATAATAGAGTAGAAGGTTTTTAATGTCCACAAGGCCAAAGCAGCCTATAGGAAAGTGATTTTACAAAGAATAATGGCTGTCAACCCCAAAATATGATCCAATCTTTTTTTCCTGCAACTTTGATCTTTTGCTACTAATTTGGTGATGAATTCTCCTACTTTCTCTATTTTATCCTCTTGAAATAGTTCCTGCAATGATTCTGCTCCTAGAGGATATGAGAGATAGTAAATAAACCTCAAAGATTTGACAACAAGATCACAAGAAAAGTTGCCTTAAAAAGTGCCAAATCAAACAATCCAAACAATGGCCAGTGCTGGAAGGAAGCGGAAGAGTTTCAAGTGTTATGGTGATGAAATGGAAAACATCATCAGATATTGTAGAATTTGCATCACAATGCGCAAGGCAAATGGGCATATGGATGAGACATTGGGTAAGGTTGTTTCCTACATCACTAAGCAGGATTGCAATGGACTAGTACATGGAATTACCAAAATACAAGTACCAGAGCTAGGAAGAGTTGCAGAAATCCTTTGAGAAGGAATTCTTGTTGTGTGACGATAACGAGATCATGGTAAAATATTTTAAAAATAGAATAAAGCAAGACAAAATCCGTTTAGCCCTATAACCATAGGTTGAATGCGTTGGCCAACAAAAAGGAGTAGTCAAACAAACTCAAGAGAAGATGGTGCGTGTAGGGACTTCCTAAGTATAGAAGAAGATGAAGGTGGTCCATCTGACATCATTTCAAGAAGCCTTTGAGCGGGCCATTATCTTTGAAAGTAAGTCAAAAACATCATCTAATGTTTGGGTCAGTCAATGAATAATGAGAGACAAAGAAGGAACATCAACAAATGCTCTCCACAAGGACATGATGCATATGTTAATTGAAATAAAGAATGAAAACAAAGACATATGGTGCATTGATTGCAAAGTTGAGGGACACAGCAACATAACATGCAAGAAGAAGGCCTTTTGCAATATTTGTGATATGAAAAAACACTCGATGAAGGAATGCTCCTTTAATACAAAGAACAATCAACAGGTATATACAGAACATAATAAAAATGTTTCTAACAATTCAAAAGGAGGTGCCATTAGGTTTCGTAACACCCGCTAAGGCAACTAAAGAACCAAAATCAAAATGGAAGTGGTCACCAAATTGAGTATGATGCACATGACAAACCAACTGTCCAGTGTTGTAAATGTCATCTCTGGCGACACTTACGTGAGAATGAACAAAATTACAAACAAATAATGTGCAAAGGGTCCAATAATTACAATGACACTCAATGTCCTAAGAAAATAGCAATGGGCATCGTAACATGATTTAAGTACAAGAAAAGAAAGTGGAGCAAGCAATGGTGGATGAGAGAATAATCTAGAAGATATTTGTGCAGATGTTGCAACTAGACATGTCCACCTCTATCTCAAACACAAAGATTACAAGAAAGGTGTTGCAAACCTTGAAAAAGTATGAATTTTTTGTTTTGGAATGTTTGTCTATAGATCGAAGAAGATCAAAACAAGGCTCAAACCAAGAATGTCCCAACTCTCGGCTATAAATGAAGACGAACAAGAGAGGAGTTTCAACACATTTATCATATTACACTATAGGAGATGCACTAAAAGAAAAGGAGAAACCAAAAGAATTAAGGATTCTAAGTCTAGCTAAAAAAGCTAGCCATCTACATGATGAAGAAAGTCATTTAGATGAGGAAATAGGTCATTTGAATGATGAAGGGTCTCGTCCGGACAGACAAGCTAGATGTTTGAATCATGGAGGATGTCATCTGTATGAGAAAGCATAACATTCACCAAAATGCCAATTTCCATAGAGTGCATGTCCTCTGCAAGAAGAATGTCATTCAAAGTGCAAACCGCAATGCTAACCTATGATTATAGTCTAAGGTGTCACATGGAGGAAAATTGTAGCCCCAAAAGCTCCGTCATCAATAATTGTAGTCCAGGAAGTTTCTTCATGTAAAATTGTAGTCTGAAAAGCTTTGTTATGGACAATTGTAGTCCAATAAACTTAATTAAGGAAAATTACAATGTAAAAGGCATCACTAAGGACAATTTCAATCCAAGAAGTTTCACTGAGAGAGACTGCATCCCAAAATGCTTCACTCGGGGAAATTGTAATCTAGAACGCTTTCTAAAGGACAATTGCAGTCTGAGTCGTTTCTAAGTGAATGGTTGTAGTTTGGAATGTTTCCTAGAATGCAATTGCAGTTTGAGACGCTTCTCGAAAAATGAACATAATAAGGGACACTGCCCAAAGTATGAATACAGTTTGAATTCAACATGTTGTCTAAGTTCAAAACCAAGTGCCAATAGTGAAAAGGAAGAGAAGGTTGTCTAATCTACTGATAATGTGGTCCAAAATATAGTGAAGGGCAATGTTGTTCAGACTAGAATAAACCCACACCACACAAGCAAAGCAGGTTGATCTACACCTTGGGACCTAGGTTGTGATAGCGTAGAGGACAACTCAAAAAACCATCTTTGGCACCTACAATTTATGTTCAGAGTAACGCTACAGAAGGCAAGGCATAGGAATGTTCTCTTACTCGGAACTAACAAAGAAATCCACCATACAAAACAATAAACACAATAGATGATGATGATGTAAATGCACTACAGAATCTAAGGCACTTGTATTAAGTATGTAGCAATTGTGCAAATGTTTAATACAAGGGTGCCACATTGCAGGGTCTAGCGCACTTTGTTCTACAAGGAATACAGAGATAGCCTGTAGGAAATATCTACAAGGGAGAAAGAAGAAGACAAGAGAGATAACTCCAAAGGCCAGGAAAAGACAAGGAGACAAAAAGGAGTTACCACATTAAGCTATATACAAGATCTGCAGATAAGTTAAAATCAATTAGAATATGAACTGCTTCATATTTCAACTGATCAAGAAGCAGTTAAGAAACTACCTATTGTCTAGATTGTGACACGTGCACTTGTTGTCGAAGGTTTGCCGTCTTTTGCACATTGGCAATAGTGAGGTTGGTGCCACAATTAGACTTGCGTTAGCACATCTAGTGAAGAGTCTAGATAGGTGCCAAGGTCTGCAAGTTGTGTTGGCTTTGGTGTCATGCTCCTTGGGACTTTCAGCAACCCCTACTTTGCTCAAATCATTTGTCCCCCCTTGGTACAGTCCCCCGCTCTATTATTCTGGCAGAGTTTGGGGCTTCTCTCCAGCTTGAGATTATCTTCTTGATTATCAATTATCTTCACAGGATCCGTACGTTAGGAGATACCCCTGCGGGTTGCAAGCGGTACCCTTACCTCGCCTTTCGCTCCTCAATGGAACTCTCTCCGAGTTCTCGAGGAGGCTAGAGGAGCTGGTATTTTCAGGTTTCTTCCCTCCTGGCCAGCATTCAGATACGGATGGACAGGCTCCCCCCTTATTCTTTGGGTGTTCTCCCCCCTCTCGGCTTAGTAAGGAGAAGATGCTCCATGAGATCCGGAAGGATGTTAGTCTCCAATACACTAGATGCACATGGATCTCTCCTGTTGCCCCTCTTTCCCCCAAGCTGTCTTTCTACCATGAGCACTTCCTACAGATACAGGAGGGCAGAATAGTTCCTCCACAATACCTTCAGCAGCACATAATGCATAGTCTTCGGATTACTATTGGGCAACTCAAGGTGTGTTCTCACCAACTCCGGATTGAATCAAACCACCATCTTCTGACGAAGGTGCGGATTTGTTTGTTTTGCTTATTGGGTGAAGTTGGAACCCTTCATCACTTTATCTTTTGTTGTCCCATTTACTATGAGATCCGAGGCAGATTCCACCGCCTTTTCAGGGACAACTCTCAATTTGTTTCTATATTCTTCAAATACCCGGACCAACGATGTCTCTTCCGCTAATTAGTTTAATTGGCTTGATTTCAATGTTGAACTCTTGAATCTTGTTGATCCAACCAGCTCTCTTCTCTTCATTCTCCTTGCAAGATGGTGGATCTGACAACAAGGTGGACCACAAACACCGCAGTCTCGCTTTGTGAAAGATAGTATTTAAACTTCTGCAAGGCCTTCATCGTCGCAAACACATGCTTTTCAATGAAGGTGTACCTCTCCTCAATTGTGTGGAGTTTGAATCATGAAGAAGACAAGATGTTCGTCACCTTTCTCATCCTTTTATGTGAGAACTGCAGCTATACTGACGTCTATCCCAAACACAGTCTGAAATCCTTGAGAATTTGGATTCACAAGCAGTGGGGCCTTGGTGATTCTGTCCTTGATGTTTTGGAACACTTGTTTGCCTTCTTTTGTCCAATTGAAGTTTGCATCATTTTTCAGCATTTTTGTTATTGGCCTAACCATCTCAACAAAATTTGTGATGAAGTAGGAAACAAATTGAATCTGACCAATGAAAGATCGACCCCACTTTATTCCTGATGGTAACAATAGTTGTTGTATGGCCCTGACCCTATCCAGATTGATAGCCAACCCATTCTTTATCACAACGTGACCCAACAAATTTCCTTCTTGGACCAAGAAGATAGATTTCTTGGGGTTTAGCAATATGCTATACTCCCTACGACACTCGAAAACAGTCTCCAAGTGTTTCAAATGCTTGCTTGTCTTTTAAAAAAATTGTCAAATCATCATGGTACATCAAGATGATATCTTCCAACAAACCTGCAAAAACTATGTCAATGGCCCTTTAAAAGGTGGCTCTTGCATTAGATAACCTGAAAGGTATCTTTTGATACGCAAACATTCCCCACAATATGGAAAACATCATTTTGTACTAATCTTCATCTTGGACCCAAATTTGATTGTATCCCAAGAATCCGTCAAGTAGGGATAGCATCTACGAATTTGCAACCTTCTAAAAGATTAGTTCCATGAAGGGCAAAGGCTAATGATCCTTCAATGAAACTTTATTTCAAAGGTTACATAAGTATCAAGGATGAGGGGAAGGGGGGATGGGGAAACGGGTTTCGGGGATGGTGGGGGACGACAAGCCGATTTTGGGAAACGGTTGGGGGATGGCTAGGGGACGACAAGTATAATAGTATTAAAAATTTTAGAAATTTTCATGCGGTAGTGTGCCTTCTGCTGGGCTATCAATATCTGTATCTGATGAGCTGCCCTCATCATCCAAGTGAAGAGCCTCCCATGGAACTCCACTAATTCGTCTTCTTAGGTCTTTATGTACATAAATTATACTAACTTTATCCAAAATACAAATACCTTGCCCTCTATATAGAAGATCACATAAAACCAACATTAAATCAAAACTTTAGATGAGTTTTTAATTCTTAAAAAGACATAATTCGTAACATTGAACTCAAAACCGTATGCATATATTTAAAAAATAAAAATCATAAACAAATTAAAGTAAGAAAAACAAAAATTGAAACCAGTATAAGTCAAATTTTTTTGATTGCATAAAGTACCTCTATAATCTTTAGTTCCTTGAATAAAGACAAATTCAATAAGATCCCGACCTTCAAAGAATTAAACCAAAGCAACCCTTGACCGCTACCAACCTACCTATCTCTTTCTAGACTAAATTTTAAATCAAATTTTAAATCATTGTAAAAGTTACCGTAAATTTGGGGGGATTTTCAACTGTTTCACTAACAGTTACAGATAACAATACGTCCCCCTATTTTCTCGTGAGGAATTATAAAGAAGAAGATGCAAGTGTCGCACTTAAGCAAATATTTTTATTTATTTCGATAAAGTCACCTTGACAACTGTATTTGTGACTAACCGACAAGACCATCAAATGTTAGGCGTTCATCATAGGATTTTTAATCATATTCAAATAAAACAATATCAAACTTCAAAAGGTCAAGTTACACGTACCATGGCTTGCTTTTCGACACGTAACTTTTTTATTTTGGACACGTTCGTGAGCTCCACTAAGTTTTCTTTGTAGTTTCGCCAGCCAATGCCCTATTAATACATGTCTTTGAGGCACTATACTCCATCCACAATAAGATAAAGATAAAGATGGAGTCCAGAGATTTCCCTCTTTACACTACAGTAGAAAAACCCCTTGCAAAGTTCAACAGAGCTAATGCCTGCATATACTCTGCTGCAATTCTAGGCCTTGTATGCTATCGGGTCATGCATATGCCAAGCGAAGGTTCTCTGCCATGGATTGTTGTATTTCTTGCAGAGATTGGCTTCGCCTTCGTTTGGATAGTAGACCAGGCCTACAGGTGGCGGCCTGTGGATCGACACACTTTCACAGAAAGACTTTCGAAGAGGTAAGAGATAGAGAATCAGTTTGTTTATCTGCTTCGAAGTTTAACAAATATAGTAAGCTAGCAGCATTAACGTTGTTATTGTTTGTAATGGATAGGTTTGAGAATGAGCTGCCTCCTGTTGATATATTTATATGCACAGCCGATCCAACTAAAGAACCTCCACTCAGTGTTGTAAACACAGCGTTGTCCACTTTGGCTTTTGATTACCTAGTAGAGAAGCTTTTGTTTTAGGTTTAAAAATTTAAAAAAAAAAATGAGATTTTTTTTTTAAATGTTATATGGACGGCAAACCATGGGGGACGGTTGGTCGTCCTCCCACGGCATCCCCTCACAGCAGGGGTACCGAGGACGGTCCCCCACAACGTCCCCTCACAGCAGGGGTACCAAGGACGCCCCGCTTGCCCCTCACAAAAGGGGGATTGCGGGGAAACGTTCCCTTTGACGTCCCCCTGTACTGGGGACGAAAGGGGGACCAGAACGTGTTCCCAAGGGTAGGGGATGCGTCCCTATGGAACACTACTTAATTTGAATTCATGAAGTCTACAAACAATCAAATATCCCCATTCTTCTTTCTAACTGACACCAAGTTTGTCACTCCATTACAACTTCAATTTTGGGGTTAATTGGCCTCTACTTTTGCCTGAATGGTTTGGCCTATGGTTCCAAGTCAATAGCGTGCTCAATTCCTATCATAAACCTTTAGGTCTTCATAGCTCCATGCCATGACATCACAGTATTTGGCACATTATTCTTTGAATAGTAGTTTTTACTCGCTTGTGAAGTCTTTCCCAAGCAGGAGGGACTTCCCTTCACTAATCTCTCTAGTAATCTGACGTCTTCACCTTGAAACTGGATTTCCTCACGCTTTCATCTAGATTGAACAAGCTTTCAAGTGTGATCAAACCTTTTGGCAATTGGTTGGCCTTCAACTAAATGATTCCATCTTTGACATCGTCATCATATTCATCTTTGTTCTCTACATGTTGAGTTTCTCGAATCAGGGACCCAATGATTTGCTCAACATTATTGAATACCTGCCAATGGTCTACGTTGTCTAGCACCCCTAGCCTACAACTATCTCCAGTTCTCTGGCTTTGTCCATATGTCTATCATGGGGTCGAATTGAGTGGCTAAAGATGCTAGTTCATTAGCCTTTGTGTTTTCCTCCCTAGGCACAACTAGAATATTATAGGTGTCGAAGCTCTCCAATAAGTCCTCGTCTTTGTGCTTGTACGCCTTCATTTGCTTGTTCTTATTAGCACACTCGAAGTTAACTTGCCTGACTACCAATTCAAAATCTCCTAATATTTTCAAATGCTTGACTCCCAATTTCGCTGCTTTACATAGTCCTACACATACAGCTTTGTATTCTGCCATATTGTAAGTGCAGTTGAAAAGCAAACAACAAGCAAAACTAAGAGATTCTCCTTGGGGACTTTTCAATTGAATCCCTACATTAGCACCATTTCGATTCCTTGCTCCATCAAAATTCATGACCCAAGTTTGTTCTCTACCTTGTATATGCCCTGTGGTCAATGCTGGTAATTATTTTGGCTCCTCAAAAACCAAGTAATTACCCATTTCTCTCTCTTCAAACAACTCTTCATTGTTCCTTTTATCTCCTTTTGTGATCATTCCGATAATCATCTCTCTTAGAGACTAACTCCCCTTCCCCAAATTCCTCATCAATGATTTCAAGCAACTCATTCCAATTCACTATTTCACCATCTTCTAGCTTGTGCCACAAATAATTACAATGGGGCTCATTCTCAATTTTGATTATTTTGTCATCCCTTGGCACCTTCATGTGCGTGTAATCCATGGTTGGGTACCCACTACCTAAACGTTTTTGCATCCATTCCCTTGACAAAAGCATACCGAAATAAGGTGGTAGGTCTACCACCACAATAACTAGTTCGGGATATCGGGCTACTATAATGACCAAATCTTCCAAAGTTCCCACAACATTCGCTTTACTGCCATCCATCTAAATGGATGGTCTTGTGATGGTGGTGTACCGTCAAACCCATCTCCTCGCATACTTTTTTCGGCATTACTGTCACAACAACCCCTGGTCAACTATGCAATTACGAAGAAGGTAACCTTTGATTTTCAAAGTGATGTAGAAAGGTATCGGCTTCATGTTTTTAGGTTTGGGGGCATTAATGACGTTTGCACCACTTACTAGTATGTCTGTTGGATCTCCTACCATGAGGTTTTGTTCACCAACAGTTGTTGCTTGAGTTATGGCTTGTCTTGTTTGTATAGTCCTAGCCCTAGCATTGGTCCTTTCTTGCTCCTTTAGAACGTTTTACAACTAATCCCTCTGACCAGGTAGCGACAGAGCGTCCAACATACTTACTTTGGTAGGAGCTTTCCTTAGTTCGCTGGCGATGTTAAACCTAGATTTTGATTCACCATCTTTTGATCCATATACCCCATGCATGAATAGCCTATACTGCTTTTTTATAGCTATTGTTCCATCCTTTTTCAATGAGGGTTATCTTGTATTTCTCTCAGTTGTCCTACCTAATTCTTTTGTTGCCCTCCCCTTGTCTACTTGAATCTTATCCATCTTTCCTTTAGGTCCTTCACTTTTAAGCATCCTGCTTTATGGCACTATGGCTTTTGGTTGAAGAGGATCTCTTCCTTGTTTATCTTGCGGTTCCAATAGGGTTTGGCCACTTTCCTATAACCTACGCCGACGATTAACCTTTCTTCAAAACCATGGTACATGCACCTGATTGTGGTGATTGTAGGAAAGTTCCAATTCTAGGAGGATATTCAACAACCCTCTTCTTGTTTCGTGAGGTTGCGCCCTATTTTAGATTCATCAATAAGACTTGCTCCTCAAAAGGACAAATTTATTCCTCCTTGAATGTCGTAAAGTTTGCTGGCATAGCGTTATTTGCATAGGGGGCTACTTGCGTCTAGGGTATACCTACAACTTGTTGATCTATCCATTGCTTGCTAGCGGCTTGTTGATTCGACCATTGCTAGCTAGAGGTTTCCTGATTTCCCATCAATGGATTAGTCCCAATTGGTGTATTTGTCGTTGCTTGACAAGCCATTGCAACCTATTGAGCTTGGCACTATTGATTGCAAATCACAGTTTGTGCGTAACTAATTGCAACAACACACTCGATCAGGTTATGTCTAATGTTACAGGTGAAGCACCACGAGGAATTTATCTCTGAATTCATCATGTTATTTTGCAATTGACTTACAGCTAATCCACTTGCTCGTTTAGGCACTTGGTCCTTGGTCAAATACGATGTCCTCCTCTATTTCCACCCTCCCATCTACCTTTGACTAATCGTCATTTTGTTACTCAGGTTTCTCACCATAATCTTCAGTTTGTTTATATCATAAATTATATTCGACACTTCTCCTACCTTTGATTGAATGTGAGATGCATAAGCGAGATTGGAGGTAGATCCGGGTAATGACAAAATCTAATTCAGGGTAAACAATGGAAATCGATGTGGACTAGCCTATGTACATGATAGTGTATAGGGGGTTTGACTGAGTTGGCATTGTGGTATTAGAGGAAAGTAGTGTAACTTGGAAGGTGGAAAAGCGGTCTGAGGCTGTTGGTAAGCTTGTAGATATGGAGAACTGGGAGTGGAGGCTAACCGAGGAGGTGGCAGGTATTGAGCTTGGGGATAAACACTTGGAGTCAGATGTGTTGCATAAGTCATGGGAGGATCTGGGGGTAACTTACTTGGACGAGAATCTCCTCAATACAGATGACTCCTTCAAATGTTGCAACAAAAGTAACTAGATTCATATTCCCTGAAAAGGAGGGGAGGGATTTAAGGGTTGCGGTTGGAATGTGTGAAAACAACAATAGATTGAGGAGGCCTTGAAAATTCCAATCAAGGAGATACTATTGGGCTCTCACCTATACCTGCGTCTAATAAGGTTGTTGCCCTTGGTCATATTGCATGAATTGGTTTTGACCATTAGGTACTATTGCTTAACCGTATGGTGTTTGGTATGTCGGTTGTCCTCCATACACCTGCAGTGGAAGGTTTTGTGGCATCTAAAGATTCTGCCCAATAGGGTTCAAATTTTGATGTTGTTGTGGATATTGAGCAAATTGTTGTCGTTTGCACAAATTCATGGGGTTCATTCTGAACAACATGCTATGGTTGGAACTGCTAAAGAGGAGCAATTTGTAGGGGTTGGCTCATTCGCATCAACAAGTTCTGGGCAACATTAAGATTTTGTATCGCTTGTTGGGGTTGCATCAAATGGTTTGACTACACATTCTAAGTCAATTATAGTTGTGGATTTTGAACAATTTGTTGTGTATTTTGTGGCACTTGTGATGGTGGGTTTTGGGCCACTGATGGTTGTGGATTATGTGTGACCTATTGCGACAGGTTTTGTGTAGCCTGTTGTGATAAATTCTATGCAACCTATTGTTGCGGATTTTGCAACATCTGTTGATATGGTGCAACAGTTGTCTATTGTAGTTGTGACGTTGGTCCTTGAAGGCTTTGAGGTATATGTTGTATCTGCTCTCTAAGAACTTGTTGGTTTTGCCCAACCTGTGTCTACTAACCTTGCAACAACTAAGGATTCTAGGATTGTTGTATTGCTTGTTGCACAAGTTGCTACCCACGCTATTGAAATTGAGAATTTTGGAAACCAGGTGGTTGATTCAATGCAGCTTGAGAGCCCTATGTCATTTGTTGAGGCATCAATGTTTGTTGAGTCAGCTACACTACTTGATGTTGTTAACTACTTAAGGTAAGCGTGTCCAAGAAACCATAAGGAAGACCGGGATAAAGAATTTTGACCATCTTTGTATCTAGTAGCGAGTTTTGCGACCCACTCGTCTGCCCTATCTAAGGATAGGCTACAACTATTCCACAACAAGATGAGGGTTCTACTACTATAAAATAGCTTCTACAGGTATCATATCCAGGGCTGATGTTGGTTTCCCTTTAGGTCTGAGTTAACGTCCTCAATTTGTGATTGTTTTGAAGGGTTATCGGAGTCTTGTACCCAAACGATTGTACCTGTCTTCTTCAAGTTCTAGTATGTGAGCAATTTGACAAGATCGCTCCCCTTCCCATTAAACATGATTTGGATCTTGTATTCATTAATAGAGCCAAGGAAAATACCTCGAAATCCACACCGAAAAGTGGCAAACAAGTGTGGCTACTGGAGCAAGTTCATGCTCTACGAGTGGGGCGCTCCGAGAGTGTTTAGCATTTTTCTTATGCAATCTTGTTCCCACTTTCTTCCCAATCTCTGCTCGTCATCGCTTTCAGTCTTTCCTGGAAAAAGTTAGTATTTCTTGCTCCCACTATTGAACTGCACACAATGGGTATTTCAGCGTTTCTTTTGTGGGGCAAATAATGAGGTTTCGTCCCACCAGGGCATTCCAAAACTATTGAACACGAAAATTGGAAGGTGTGATTTGCGCTCGTGACTGCAATTCAACAAATGGATGGGGAGGGTTTCACACTCTCCTACCTCCGAATCTTGGGTTGATTCCCTTCTAACTAAGAAGAAATTAAAGGAAGAAATTGATCTAAGATGAAAAATAAGGAAAGAATTATGTTGACTATGCAGAAAACAGACCTGATCTACTTTGTTTAAGTGAAAAGGATGCAAGACAAAAGAAATGTAAGATATGGCCAAAGTCATAGCGAGGTCAGATTTGGTGCAATTGGCATTTCAGCAGTGACCACATAACTCCAGCATGCAAGATATTCAAATAACCTGCAACAATGATCAAAGAGAGGGACTAACAAGGGAAAGGTGGGCAAAGCCACTGATTTCACACATTTTTAAAACAAAATTTCTGAGACACAGTTGAATGAGAACATCACACACTACTCTTTATTAATTTTGGATTTACCTATTCAATGCAATCTCACTCCAAAGAGTTGATCTAGTATGTTTGAAGGCCAAAAGGACCCTTTACAATGAGCATCAAGCTCTTATTTATACTAAAAAACGCAGCCAAAAATAGACTACATGCAATGTACCATAATGCAGCCAAAAATAGACTACATGCAATGTACCATGGTAAATGTGGCGGTCATGAGCGGGGAAACCTTGAGCGAGCAGCCTAAGAAAAGCGGCCTCAAGCAGGATGTTGCTGCAGCAAGATGCTCCTAAGCAAGGCTCTATGAGCGGGGTGCTATCAGTAAGGCTCTCCTGAGCAAGGCGGTGTGAGTGGGGCACTATGAGCAGGGCTCTCCCAAGCCGAGTGCTATGAGGGAGGCTCTCCAAAGCAAGGCGCTACTGAGCAGAGCTCTATAGCATCCAAACATAGCCAATTCTTGTTGATTTATGCACTGCTCTATCTTTTGCCTCAGCTTGTGCCACAAATCTTCATTCGAAGCGTGATGGTCGTAGCAAGCTACTATAGTACTGCCACTAGCTCTAACAAGGGATGTAGGTACAACTTAAGGAGCTTTTCATGAAACACTAGATGCATCCTCAAGTGAGTTGGCAAGTCAAGGGCAAGGGCGTTCTAACCTACCTTGCATTGAACAGTATAAGGACCATAGCACAATAGTTTGATCTTCCGATGTGGGTTGGAGAAGCGTTCCTTCTTCAGATGGAGCAAAACCTTATATCCAACCTGAAATGAATGAGTTTTGTGTTGATCATTGCATTGTTTGTACTTCTATTGTTGGCGTTGTAGGATCTATTGAGCCTGAGTCTGGATGTTTTGCACATATTGCAAAAACTTTTCAACCTTGTATATGAAAGGCAACGTCCACTCGAGCACTAGGCCAAAAACCCCAACATGCCTGAAATGAGCTATGATCTATGGAAGTGTGAATGGCCCTGTTGTAGGAATGTTGGATGTATGGAAGACTCTTATCCAACATGCAAGGGTGATTATGATTATACATGTTGAGTAGATGCACTAACATCCTGTTGACCACCTTTTTTTGTCCATTTGTTTGTGGATGGAATGCAATGAAATGTTGGAGGTAGGTGGCCAAGAAGTTCCAAAGATGGCACTAAAAATTGCTAAGGAACCAACTATGCCTATGTGATACAATTGATTTAGCTACGCCACCCACCCTATTGAAAGAACAAACAACCAAAGTCCAAAGCATCAATGCCTTTGTTGCAAGGTGCCATGATCGCCATTTTAATGACCTATCCATGACCATTTAGATGCAATCATGTTGGTGCTAAGTGATTATTAACCCTGAGAGAAAATCCATGTTGATGGACTCCCAAGGCTTGGAAGGAACTTGTAAAGGTGAGTAAAGCCCTGTTTGTTTGCTAGTTTGGCGATGTTTCAAGGTGCACAAGATCTGATGTAGAAGTCCATCTCCTAGTGCATGTGTGGCCAATGAAGTACTATTGTAGAACCACAAGAGTTTTTTTGATGCCAAAATGTCTATCTACCTTTGAATAGTGTGCCTTCCAAATGAGTAGTTGGCATAGTGTTCTTGATGACATGCACAACTTTCAAAGATGGTAATGAAACAATCCTGATGGTTGTGTTCTGGTGTTGACTTACCTTATGTCAATTGAAGATGTACATTGACAAAGTCGGCATATGAGGGAGACACCGTCTGCCAATCATTAGCACCATGTATCTTAGTGTCGAGAACTGACAACGTCTATAGCAATGGGTGGCTTGGACAGTCTACTACATGGTTCTCCTTTTCCCTTGTAATGTTTCATCACAAGGTAGAGTTGATGCAGGTAAGTCATCCATGTCATATGCCCAACATTCTCTAGTTTGCTTTGTAAATGTAAGAATTGTGAAGGCCTAGGGTCTGGGTGAACAATGGTTTCCTTACCCATAGCATAATGGTGCCACTATCATACAACTTGAACAACGGCGTATAGCTCCTTCTTATATGTAGAATAGCGTAAAGTTATGTTAGAAAGCATCTCATAGTGATATGCCACTAGATGCCCATTCTAGATCTGGATGGCACCAAGTGCATAGTTAGATGCATCAATCTCTATCTTGAATGGTTGGGTGATGTCTACCATGGCTAACAATGTCACTGAACAAAGGCGTTGCTTCATTTCTTTGAATGCCTACCATTGTTGTGATGTCCAATGGAACTTCACCTTCCTGCTCATGACCTTGTTCAAAGACCACGAGACATGTGAGAAACCTAAGACGAACATGCAGTGGAAGTTGATGAGGCCAAGGAAACTTCAAAGCTCTATTGAGTTTTTGGGTTTTGGTCATTCTCCGGTGACACGGATCTTCTTTGGATCTACATGTAATCCCTATTGGTCAATGATGTAGCCTGAATATGATACATGTGTGACGCCCAATGTATACTTGCCTAGATTCACTTGGAGCTTATGCTAGTGCCAAGTGCCCAAGGCTTGGCACGTGCTACAAGTTCTTCCCATATTCAGTTGAACACAATAATGTCATCCAAGTAGACAATCACAAAGGATGCTATGAATAGACGCAAAATGTCATTCATCAGGCACATGAATATCGCCAAGGCATTGGTCATGCCAAAAGGCATAACCAACCACTCATATAGTCCTTCCCTTGTCTTGAAGGTTGTTTTCAATATGTCAATGGGGTTAACAAGTACCTTATGATAACCTGACTTGAGCTCTAACTTGCTTAAGTATTGTACCCCTTGAGTTGGTCCAATAGGTAATCAATTCATGGCAAAGGATACTTGTTCTTGACTATGATATTGTTGAGTGCCTTATAGTCAATACATAGGCACCAAGACCCATCCATCTTTGGCACTAGCATAATGAGACTGCCACATAGTGATGAGCTAGGCCTGATCTTCCCTAATCAATAAGCTCCTATATCTAGCATCGAATTTCATCGTTCTCCTAGATTGATTGACAATATAGAGGGTTGTTGACAAAAGCTAAACCTGGAATTAAGTCAATTTGATGCTTCATTGAGCAGTGCACTAGGACTCCCTCGGGGTCCTAGAAAACATCATGATCTGAGTATGGATGGAGCAGGGCATCCATTGTTGCAATTGAGCCAAGCCGTTTGTAGTTGGTGCGGCAAGGTTGAACTACTTGGTGCCATGGCTCTTAGGATGAACCATAAGCAACACAAACTTATGGGCAAATAAGCTTTTTGCATTGCTTAGAAGAAACCAACGTCACCTTCTTCTAAGTGGTGCCTAGTCACTTAAGTCGCTTGGCAATCAAAGAGATAAGGTATTCCTAGCAAGGCATCATAGACCAATGGCGCCATATCATAAATAAATAATCAACTTGATGTCATTCTCGAGGGTGCATTGGCTCCAAACCTTGTTACCTTTCCCTAGATACAACCAACCCAAGTTGAGGATGTGTCGTGGTTTGAAAGCTTAGATGCTTGACTGTGTCTTATGCTATGATGTTCTTCTGGCTCCTAGTATCAATGATAAAGTGGAAAGGCTTACCCTTTACCCAGCAACAAGTGTGAAACAAGTGGTCTCATTCTTTAGATATGTTTGGCATTGAAGTAGTACCTCCCTATTGAGCTCTACAACTTAGGCATGTGGCATCTACCTCCTATTCTCCATCAGACAGGATAAATAGTCATCACCTCTGGATGCACCACCAATGCCTTTTGTTGTACTAGACACTCTACATCATTGACTACACCATTTGTTGTCTACCATTTGTTTTCCCTTGTCCTATTTTGTAGGCGCTCTGGGCTTAGATGGCACTAAAGGTCCCTTGGTCGTTGAAACTATAGGCAGCTTGGTAACTGGTGGCTTTTTCTTTGGCATCGGCATTCTATATGGTGTTGAAGTCAGGCCCTTATTTTTGGCTCAAGCTCTCTCTTCTAGCTTTAACACGAAGTAGAATGCTTGTGCCAAGAACTCTACTGGAACGAATTCCATCTCCAAGCAAAGATGGTACTGCAATGTTAGGAGGTGAAGTCAATATATAGATCTTCGATGTTCTTCAACAGAGTGGTGCATGGTGGTGCAACTTTTAAAGTGCTTTTGCTTTTAAAGCGCTTTTGCTTTTAAAAGTTGCTTTTGCTTTTAAAGGGCTTTTGCTTTTAAAAGTTGCTTTTGCTTTTAAAGTTGCTAATGTTTTTAAAGCGCGTTTGTTATAAAACACAGTTGATAAAAGCAGTTTTTTTTACAAACACTTTTATCTGGAATTTGCCATGGCTTTTTTGGAACATTCCTTTGTATTTCTATAAAAAAGAGGAATGCCCCTTGCATTTTGGACAGTGCAAATGTATGGAAGCCTGCTGAGAATAATAAAAGAACTCTCTTCGAGTTCTCGAGGAGGCCGGAGGAGCTGGTATTTTCAGGTTTCTACTCTCTTGGCCAGCATTCAAATACAGATAGACAGGCAGCCCCCTTATTCTTTGGGGGTTCTCCCCCCCTCTCGGCTTACTAAGGAGAAGATGCTCCACAAGATTCGGAAGGATGTTAGTCTCCAATACACCAGATGCACATGGATCTCTCCTGTTGCCCCTCTTTCCCCCAAGCTGTCTTTCTGCCATGAGCACTTCTTACAGATACAGGAGGGCAGAATAGTTCCTCCACAATACCTTCAACAACACACAATGCATAGTCTTCGGATCACTATTGGGCAACTCAGGGTGTGTTCTCACCAACTCCGGATTGAGTCAAATCACCATCTTCCAATGGAGGAGCGGATTTGCTTGTTTTGCTCCTTGGGTGAAGTTGAGACCCTGCATCACTTCATTTTTTGTTGTCCCATTTATTATGAGATCCGGGGTAGGTTCCATTGCCTTTTCAGGGACAGCTCTCGACGTGTTTCTACCTTCTTCAGATACCCGGACCAGCGTTGTCTCGCACTCTTTCTTAGGGAGATAACTCAGCTTCGGCTCATCACAACATACTTCACCAACTCCGACGAACCAGGTGACTTCGATCGAAAACGCCCCACACCATCCAGTTTGAACAGAAGTAGGGTCACTAGACAGCGCACCAACAGTTTGTCAGGGTTCCGAACTAGCAATGGGCAAAGACATATCATGGACTTCTTCAGCTCCGGTACTTCGGCCTCGACTGTTAGGAGAGATTAGTTTTTGGGGGATTCTCGAAGCTTGCCCCTCCAAGTTTGCTCCCTCCCCCCTCCTTCTCTCTCTCCGTTCTTCTTGGCATGCACTTCTCTCTGTTGGACTGCAGCCCTCCCCCTCTCTGCTCTCCCTTTTCTTTTCTTTTTCCTTTCTCTTTGGCCCGTTTGTCGGGTTTGATCTTGTATTTTTCTTAGTTCTTTTCTTTGTTGGGCTTTTTAGCCTGCTAGCTGGCAGTCATTATTGTACTTCTTAAAGTCCCTTGGGTCTTATTTTGGCCCACCGCGGACATTAATAATATTTCATTTCATTTTTCTCAGCAAGTAAAGTTAAGCATAGATTGCACATACAAGAAATGGGACAAAAATCAGATAGTCACAGCCTCTTACACATGCACATAAACATACATACACACCAAAAACGGAACAGGAAAAGCCCAAGAGTAATGGCTTCCAATATATATATATATATATAGACCATGCTAGAAGTGAGGGCATGAAAGCTTGCCCACAAAACCACTCCGGGTTCAGGCATTGTTATACAGAAGAAAATGAAAGGGAAGTTACGTATGAAGCTTACGGCTTGAATAAGCAACTCATCGATGCCTTACAATGCCTAAACAACTACTATTTATAGATTACAAAATGGGAAGATCTCCCTCCAAAACTTGTGCAAGAATTGAGATTATGCTTGTTTGTTTCTTGCTTAACCCAATCCGCATTACGTCATTGTAGTCTTTCAACGTCTCTATATTTGGACTCGTCCATTCTTACTTGTTGGATGTTCAATCACCACTGTTGTTCCTCAACTGCCACCCTTAGGATTTTGGAAGCTAAGAACAAGCACCTTCTGCAATTAACTTTGTCAGACCTGGGTGCTTTCGTTGCGGTTGCCATGTTTCTGCCTTCAATAGGTCAACCACTTTTTTCTGGATTGTTGAGCCCAAGTGATGCCATTGGGTGACTCAGTAATGGCTCATTGGTTTAAATCAACTACCTCTTTGAAAGTCCACACATCAACAGTTATGTCTTGCAATCGAATATTTCAACTTCCTCCTGTTCTCTCCCTAGCCTTTCTTTTATCTTCCGCAGTGATGCCCACCATTGATCTTCAAACTAGAAGGCCCTCAAAACTTTATACTTATCTTGCAGCGTCAGGCTGTTATAAACTTCCAAGGTCCAGGTGAACCTTTTATCGGAAGTCTAGTAAACACTTTTTCTTCTCTTCTTATTGGACCTTTTTGAAAAGTTTCGATCTTCAAACATTTCACTTTCTTGCACGCTTTGAAAAAAACTTCCGATTTTAGCAACCTTTGGACAATGCAAGCTATCAGAACTTTTGCCTCCTTTTCTTGATCAGAACTTTTGGAACTTCCAACCTTCAGAAGTTTTGCCTTTTTTTTTGGCTCTTCAGGAATTTATACACATACTTTGTAGGCCATCACAACTTTTTACCCTCCATTTTGGTTGGAACTTTTGTGAACTAGCACCAACCTACAAGTTCAAACTTTTGCTCATATAGGTTTGAAGCCTCCTTCGCCTTCTACCATATTTGCCCCTTGGCTCTTAGTCTTCTCCCAAGTTCTTTTAAGGCAAAGTGTTGTAGAAAATTCTCTCAGAAGGATGTGAACTGCAAATGATGACATTTTCTCAATCTGCGAGGCCTCCAATTTGAAGTGCTTCAATATGTTGCTTGCAACTCTGCCATTGCTAAGTGTCGGTCTCCTCCTGAAGGAGTCACTGGTGCAAAGAAGCTTTAACTCAACGGTATCCTTGACCAAATGCGAGAGAGTAAATGTCTCACAGGATCTCTTCATGATGAGGTCCTGCGAGTCCTTATCTACCTCCCACAGTTGTTGATTTTCCCCCAACCGACTCTCCCAATGAATATGTCTTGTGCGTGTGGTGGAGAGATGACGGATGGATGATCAAGAGCCGCGAACCCAAACAAACGTGGACAATAACCAGGCTTGTTGGCTTGCCCACAATCATTGTCTAGGTCCAACCTCCGCCAATGGTAGAGTCATTTTAGCTATCACCGAAATGGCTCATGAGTTGCTTCCAATGATAGGGTGAGTTTGATTTAGTTATCATCGAAAAGGTTGTGATGAATCACTGCAGGCCACTTACTGTTGATATTCGGTAGTTAGCCTAGCCCCACGGATTTAGGGATTTCACATCCATATTCAGCCTTTGGTGATAACTCCTCAGTGATTCTTCGGCATAAGCTTCCTAGCGTTCAATGACATCTTGAGGACTTTCCATTTTGCACAAAGTTCCAAATCAGCGCTGGTAGCAGTTACTCCTTTCTGGCTGGATTGTAGTGATTATTCACTACACTAACTTCAAAGGACTATGGCTCTAGAGAGGCACAAGGTTAGCAGTTGTAGATGGGGCTCCCATATTGATTATGAGATTTTGAAACTGCCTAAACAAAGTGTTTCTCTATTCTTAAAAATAATCTCAAATGAGCTTCTTGAGGTTTGATGCCTTGGTCTCTCGTGCGGTTGATTTCTTCATTTTTGGTGTTCCTTTGTACAGGCAACATTCTTCAAGGCATAGTAGCGAAACTCGATGAGTTCTTGAAAAACTCATCAAGTCCAAATCCAAATCAACCTCGGCAAGACGTTGGGGCCCAAACTCACAAGTTTTTCAAACTTAGCCGAGTTTTCTGAAGACTCGCCAAGTCCCATGAAAAAACTCAATCGTCTATGCATGGGTATAGAAAAAAGGCATAGAAAGTTTTTTTTTTCAAAGTCCCTCATTTTTGCTATTTCTAATTGGAGAGAGAGCAAAGACAAGCTGAGATCAGACCAACAACAACAATAAATTGCATCCTAAATCCAATTTTTTTTAGTTTTAAAGAATCTAACAGCCACCCAACAGTTACGTATGAGGTAATAAAACTCAGTTTCAACTCAACAAGGCTGAATCAGGACTCCCCTTCAAAAACTCCTTTCTGCACCAAAATGCAGACAAGAAGAAAATTTCAGTTCAGACAATAAAGATATTAATGGTTTTGTCGTCGAGGGTACATGCAAAGGGCGCTGCCCCTCAATCCTGCAAGGGGGCTTCCCCCCCTTGACCCCCGACACAAGTGGCAACGGTTATTGCACATCATGTTGGCCGTGTTGGTCATGAAGGTCATGTTGATCAAGTTGATGATATGGCTGATTAGAGAAAGTGGAGTGAGCAATCGGAGAACAATGTGTTGTGGGCAGCAGTTTGAAGTGATGCCAATTGCAGAAGATGTTTGGAATAGGAGAGAGCAAAGAGGAGCAGCAGCAGCAAGAGCCTCTCTTTTCAATGGATGATTTTGAAAGTATAGCAGAGTTAGCGGCAAAGGCACAGGAAACGATGCCAAGACCAATGTTATCAAGGTCTCGTCCGCCACCAACACCATCTAGTTTATTGTTTTTTAAGAGTAAAAAAGAGGGGATAAAATGCTATTGTTTGAGTGTTGAGGGACACTACCATCTAGCATGTAAATGTCGTTCAGCAAGAAAATGTTGTTTGGGAGGAAGACAAACATATGAACATTGTCTGTTAAGAGGACATCATCCATGGGACTACCATCTATCACTAGGAGTAAGCCATCAAAAAACTAGACTATAATGCAAACACCATCCAAGAGACTGTGTACCCTATGAACATCGTCATATTATTCCAAAACCCTCTAGCATGTAGAAAATGTCATCCAACAAGAGAACATCATCTTCAAGAAAAACAAACATATGAACATCATTTGCCAAGAGGATGTCATCCATAGTACCATCAATGGGAATGTCGTCTAACATTGGGGGGAAGTCCTCTGAGAATTGGACCATAAGATAAATGCCATCATAGATTATTCCAAGGTCATTTAGTAAGGACTGCAATTTGGGAAAGTCATACAGAATTCTCTAGACATCGTTTCAAAGAATGTAAATGTTGTCAAATTCGCTTCACAAGCCATCCAAGAAGTTGTCTAAGACAAATAATATGCCAACTGAGAGAGAAGTTGTCTAGAACATAATGAGCCATCTAAAGTGTGAACTTTCTCAATGTCGTTGAAGGCTTGAGTATGTCATCCAAGACTCATTAAACATTGTCTGAAGAATGAAGGGGTCTACAAACATTATTTGTGTGAATGTTGTCTAAGAAAGTTTCCATGTGGTCAAAGACTAGTAGATTATAGCTCAAGAGTAAACACCGGTCAAGTAACAAGCATTGTTGCCTATCTCAAAGACAACTCACTCAAAGTGAAGAACATTGTTTGCTTGAAAGAAAATGTCATCAAAATGAAAAAAAGTTATTTGAAACATGGAGAACATTGTCGGAGGCAAGGAGAATGCCATGTAGGGAAAGAAGGTCGCACGAGCAATCATCTAAGAAGTGTGATCGATGATACCCACCAAAACATAGACAATAAGGAAAGATTGAACAAGACGGGAAAATTTGAAATGTTGGCCAGGACCTATTGATAACAATACAATTTCCTCAAAAGGCCCCCAAGTGACCTGAAAATAATAGATGCATTTAGGGTCGTTGAGGCACTACCTAACACCCCTCACGGTGTTGCCCTTCGATTGCACAAGGACAATACCCTTGAGTGCACATGGGGGGCATATATTAACATAGACAGCAAGGGGCATTGCCCCTCAGACTTGCAATAACACCATGTACAAGACGACGACAATCAAGTAGTATTGGTTGAGCCATAAAAATGCTACATGACTTGGATCAAAGTCCCAATTACCAAGCAAAAGAAGACGCTTGCATGCTTATAGATTCCAACCTTGTCAGAGCCATAAGAAATGTGAAGAAGTGGAAGAAGCACAATAAGTCATGAGAGGAACAAGATAAATCTCTACCTTACTTGTTGATTTAGGTAGTCCATTGGCAAGGATGTCAACTGGACTACAAGAGGGGGTATATGTAGGCAGACAACTTGGTCCACATCATGAGCCACTTCATGTGTCATACAATCATATGTTTCGCATGATCGTAAGTGGCATGAGCCTCATTGTATATTGCTGCATCACATTTTATGTTTTGGTGTTATGTTGTTATGTCATGTTGTGTTGACAATAACTAGTATAATCAAAGCATGTGATGCATATACTTTTTGGGATACTTGTAATATTTTGTTAGTATTTGGGTAGTTGGGCAGGTATGGTGGTTGTTGCTGATCAATAACTACTATAATAAAAGCATGTGATGCATATACTTTTTGGGATACTTGTAAAATTTTGTTAGTATCTGGGTAGTTGGGCAGGTATGGTGGTTGTTGTTGGTCAATCTCCCTCCACACTTCCTTATGTACACCCTGTCTTGGCCTGACACAAATCATTAAGGCAATCTTATCATTGAGCATATGTTTATATTATAAACATGACCAGGCCATACTTCGAAACTCTATTACAGATGATTGAAACGAGAATGATACATGATTTAATCTCTAATTACTGTGTGCTTCTTACTCATTAGTGTATATGTGAGTTGTTCTTTCCACTGTTCTCTCTTTCCTTATATAATATGAATGTCTATTCAAGTTTGTTACATTGTGTATTTTTTAGCGTGACTAGAATACTCCCACATGCTACAGGATCACATCTAAACATGCCTTCTTTGTCACCAATGACAAGAACGTAGAAAGGAATATCCCTTGCAGCAGGACTTCAGTAATGTATAATGCTACCTCAAACAAAGTAGAGTTACCCATAGACCTTCTAGGTCACCTGGAGCACAACTAAATGCTCCTCCTTTGTCACCAATGACAAAATCTGAGAAAGCAAAGGAGGAGAAAATGCCAGAAGACTAGCTGTCTTCATGAAAATTGATCAGATTGCTTCTCAACTGTTTATGGAGGTGCAAAGTGAGATGGCTAAATTGTTAAAAGCCAAAGAATTGGAGGGCCTTTTAAAATTCATTTATTATTGTGATCAATCACAAGTCACTCAAAACTTAAAAGTTTTCAGCTTAAATAAAGGAGAAGTATAACGTTGAACCTGTTAACAAGGCAGTTAACAAGAAAATAATACTGCAGTAAGTGGTGAAGCATATATATATGATGCTAGAACTAGAATTGCTAAATTGGCAGTGAAAGCTAAACATTTCTAAATGTCATCAATTATGGAAGCCTAGATTTGAAAGCCTAGAGGGCTCAAACAAAAAGAAAAACGCTACATTGCAAAATCGGTTGCAGCAGTTTGCATATGCAAATGCTAAACGAAAAGCAGCTTATAAGGATATGCGGAAAGAGGATCACAAAAATTTGGAGGCATTGGAAATCAGCCCTTAAAATGCAAAGAACAAATGGCCAAAGTGAATTAACTGGAGGCCTAATATCCACAACAGCTATATGTTTCTTTGTTAAATCCTCTGCTATGCAAAAAAGCAAGTAAACACCGTTTATTTGACTTGATATCAAAAGAGGGAAAGAATTAATTTTGATTACTCTCCCATCAGTTCAGGCTGCTATGACAGCAGAATCATCACAGAAATCAGACAGCAGCTTTCAAAAGGGACTTGATATTGGGAACGTTTCCGTGCATGATGAACCTATGCTGAAAAAGGATCAAGCTCTGTCTTCTTTGGATACCTTGTTTTGCATTAGCCCCTTTCTCAGATGGGAATGCTTGCTGAACCTTCAAAGGCAATTTATAGATTTTGTGCGGTTTTCTATATTGTATGGTCATTGGCAATGGTTAATAGACTTCATATTAGTTCTGATAATTTGCTATGAAGCGGCATCAGCTTGCAAACTTTCATCATGTCTCAAGCTTAGATGGATTGCCAAGACCCAATTTAGCATTGGTTTTGTCAATGGGTTGGATCCTAGCGAGTTACAAAATTTGAACAATATATAAAATAATGTGAACACAAAAACAGAACAAAAAAACCTTGTGGATATGGGTCCTTAACCAAAAGCCCAAACCGGGGGCCATGGCAAGATACTCACTTTCCAATTTATTTAAACAGCTTGCTAATGGACTTGAAAACTTCAATTGTGGTTACAAGAAGAGGGGGGATCTCATATTCAGTGTGCTGACTAGGCTCAGACCTAGAAATCCACCTATACCTTTATTTTATACCTTGGACTTCATATCAAATAGCAAGCAAAAAATCATATATATATTCTTATTTTGTCTACATTTCCTACAGTAAAGAACGTATGTAGCAAATCCAATTTACATGGGATACTCTTTGTCGTTATCACCAGTAAACACTAAGCCGATTCGCATTCTTTACATTGGTTGTGAATGCGGCATTGCTTAGAAAAAAGAACATGCAAAATATTCAAAAAAAAAAATTGCCTCAATAAAGAAGTCCATATTCATTCTAATCAACAGGAGATTATGCCATACTATTACAATTTCAAACCATAACAAGGATATAACAAATAGTTATGGCTTCAAGTTGAATGTGAACCCAAACAATCCCACTCCATGGAAGGAATGATGGTTTGCACTTTGCACATTTGATGGGCAATCACACCAAAATACAAGACATCAATAGAGTGGTCTTCTATGGTTAAGCACCTAAATATTAAGAAGGATGTGATTTGGGCTCCATGAGTAGGTGTATTGTAACAGTAAAAAAAGTGGCTATAATCAAAAGTTCACAAAAGATCATTTAATATTAGGAATGACACACACTAAAATAAAAATCTAGTTTCATCTTCAATTCAGTCAAGAAGAGTGCAATAAGTTGTGCAGCCATTCAGCTAGAAGCATTTATAAACAACAGCCCCATCAGTGGAGGAAACAAATATAGACAAATCATATAAAAGGCACAGGTAGCCAATAATGTATGTAAGAATTATCAGTTAATGATTTCTTCAACATACCCTTTAACCAGTGAGGTCCATTGGATGCTTTATATGATGTATTTTATAGCAAAATTAGATAAGCCTTTCTATTTCAGTAACAATGTCATAGAGTTCCCAAAAGTACACCAGTGTGCAAAGTCCAGAATATAAAGAAATCAAAATGTTTACAAAATTTAGGATAATGACGCACATTTTCTTCTCCAGACATGGGCATATGTTAAAGAGTTTAGTACAATTTCCAGCTCAACTTCAATTTCTGTCAACAGCAGATAAAGTCCTTGAGTCGCATCTTGGGGATAGTCCACCATTGGTTCTTAGACCAATTATAGTTTGTTTGTGTATGGGCAATGCTCAGTGTTTCCTTCAAGATGTAGACAATGAATAGATAGCTACATGGTGCAAGTTTACAAGGGTGACCCCTTCGTAGATATGTCACATGGATCATATTTGACGAGTATAAAAGGAGATAGAAATTCATTATGGTAAAAAAGTGAGATAAGCTATATCTTAAAATTTGATACAAAAAAAAAAATTGAGACTATAATCTATCTAACACGTTGTAAATATTAAAATGGGAGAAGTATATAAATGTTTACAAAAACATAATTATTATATATATATTTTTTAATAAAGACATCATATATATATTTTTATATGTCACATATGGAACAATTAAACTCCATGTAAGTATTAAATTTTGTTGCAGCCCCTGCTGCCATTGGATTTCAGTTTGTGTTTGATTAAGAAGCTGGAGTGCTGTAGTGCAGCTGTCAAAGGGCATTCAATTAAGATTTCATATAGTTTGCTACGTACATAGTTGCCGTTTCCATTTTTTTTATTTTAATCATACCTTGAAACTCATCAGTTTTCGAAAAAAACACCAGACTTTGTGAGTGTTCAATTTGTATCTTGTATTGTACCTTCTCAATGATGGTCTCTTTTAGATTATATTCAATTTCTCTCCATCTTGTGTATACAATCCATTCAATCTTTCTCGTATTGCAATCTTGTATCTCATCCTCTTAAGGAATTGATGCTTTGGTTTTATTTTGTCCATGTTCTTGATAGCCTTCTAATAATTTATTTCCAAAGTTTTGGATACAACTGTTTTAGCTTATGTATTTGATGAATGCTTTTGTCAAGAGTGGTAAAAGGGCCAAATTTATCAAGACAGGGGAGAAAGGTATTGTTTTTCAAAAAATGTAAAGTTCATATATCTATTTGACCTTCCTTTTATGTTGCAGGAAAGTCCTAGGGGAACCCTGCTTATCTGTTTCAAAGACATTCTTAAAAGTGAAACTTTCAGACACTCCTTTGAAACCTCCTCATCTAGATTTCCTTTGTTTACAGAGTTTCAGGTGCATTTCCTCACACATTTTAAACTGAAATTGGTTTGAATATGGGATGTTTGAGAGATGATGTGAGTCCTACACATGGCCGACATGGGTCCACACAACCCTCTCTGATAGAAATAAATTAATGTTAAAAAAAGCTCTACGATGAGGGTAAAAGGGAACACAAAAAAATGATAACCTGAAGATGAAACGGGTTAGGTTCAAAGAAGAAGGGATTTGTGCATTATAATCTTCATCTTGTATCTCGCAAGAAACAAGAGTCCACAACACAAACAAAGGATTGAAATGTGGATCCTAACAGCCTCACTTGGACATTTCCTACATTACATTTGATCTTAAAGATGAAGAACTTCCTCTTCATACATCTTTAGCTAGAGCTTGCTAGAGTCGAGTCTTCTGGTGTTCCAATACTCATAACTAAGTTTAAGATGTACCCCATCTAGTTTTTTTGGAATTACATGTATGACCTCATCTATAAACACACACTTTTCAACTTTAAGCATTGTAATTCTAAGTGGAATCTAATGTATTTTTGTGTTTTTCATGCATTTTTCTTGATTACTTATTTTGCTATTTCTGTCAATAATTTTTAATATATATTTCCTTTTTCATAATGTTTCAAATTAACTGCTTCAGTTTCCATTCCCCCACACAAAGAGTTTGAGGGCTTGTATTTCCAAAGAATTGCCAGTCCTGAACCCATACCCATTTTTGAGTATTGTGCAAGTTGTCCATTTATGCTTGACACATGTATAAAACTAAATGTCTTTACATCTGTTTCTAAAGTTAAAATATGCTCCCCATCAACATCTTGTTTGGTGACATTATGTACAAGGATCAGGAAGGAAGATACAAATGGAAATAAGATTGTTTTACAAGTATACAAGACATTGATGCTAGGAGGCTGTTGAGCAGAAAGATAACAGTGACTATTCCGAGGGGAGCCAAGGATAAGCTGATTTGGGAGTTGAATAGCTCAGGAAAATAAACAAGAAGTGGATATAATGTAAAGCACCAACAAAATAGGAATATCGCAAGAATATGGCAAGATATTTGGGATAGCCCGAGCATTCCTAAAGTCAAAATGTTTGTTTGGCTAGTAGGCCATAGAAGAATTTAATCCTAGGATAACCTTATGAAAAGGGGTTTTCATGGCCATTCACAAAGTGTTCTTTGTAAAAAGAGGAGGAGAGTATAGACCATCTCTTGGGACACTACTCAATAGTCTGGAATCTATGGCAATGGATTCTTAATATGTTTGGTAAATGCATGGTGACCAAGGTTCCACGAGCCTGGGGGACGGGGGGACGGGTTTCCGGGGACGGTGGGGGACGGCAGGCCAATTTTAGGGGACGGCTCGGGGACGGCTGGGGGGACGGCTAGTATAATACTATAAAAATTGAATTTTTTTAGAAATTTAGAATAATCTACACATTCAGAATTCTACACCCAACAAAAATGATATTTCATATTACTAATCAATTATGTAAGAGCAGCCATTCATATTCAGATTAGTTACTAACACATAAGTGCAGCCATTCATATTGAGATTAGTTACTAACACATAAGTGCAGCCATAATTGAGTCATTTAACATTTTCATATTCATATTAGTTACTAATATGCAGCCATTTAATTGTTTCAAGTTCAACAACTATAACTTGAAGGTTCAGCCAAGGATATCAAGTGCAAACAATGTTCAAACAGTCATCATTTTAAGTAATAACAGTCATCATTTTTTCAGCCACCAATGTTCAAACAAAGACTGTCATTTTTAAAAAATTTCAGTCACTAACTATCACTAACTGTTCAAATTTTCAGTCACTATACCAAAAGAATTGGTATTGTTTAAATAAACCTCCTTTTAGTCTTGTAATGATGGCATTATAGCATAATTCCAAAGACCCTTACCATTTTTTAAGTTAAATTTTTTTTTTTTTTTCCCCCCTTGGGTGAGGATGCCCAGCCGTGGGGGACGCTCAGACCGTCCCTAGGGACGGCTGGGCCCCATGGGGGACGCTCAGACCGTCCCCGGGGATGGCTGGGCGTCCCCGGGGACGCCCCAAAAAGGGGGACGTCCCGGGGACGGGAGGCCACAGGCCTCAGCCGTCCCCCAAAAAGGGGGACGGGGGAAACGTCCCCCTTGCCGTCCCCCGTCTTGGGGGACGTGGGAAACGGGGGGACACGTCCCCATGGAACACTGATGGTGACGAATGGCAGAATTGAAGAATGGTTAAAGCAATGGCAGAGCACTTTTAAAAGTGAGGCTTTACAAACAATCTGGGATATATCAAATATACAACACTTTGGACTGCATGGCTAAAAAGGAATAGAAGAATATTTAAACAAAAGGAAAGCAGTTTAGAGGTAATGAAAAGGAAGATTTGTTTAGCCATAGAGGAGTCTAAGCCAACCCTATCAACTCACCCAATCCTTAATCTAGAAGGAGAGAGCCTTGATAGATGGAGTCAAGTCACCAAATGGAATTATGATGTTGTATACAGGAAAAACAAAAAGAAGGCAAAAAATATAAAATCGAAACCACTAGATGTGGAGTTGGTCAAATTGAATTTTGATGAAGCATCTAGAGGGAATCCAGGACCAGCAGGAGGAGAAGGAATAATTAGAAATAATACAGGAGAGATTGTCTCATTACGCTTTCAATAGTGGATTTAAGACAAATAATGAAGTTGAAGCTTGGGCGGCTTTGGAAGGGTTAAAAATAAATGAAATGGAATAGAGTATAGATGGAAGGTGATTCACTCATAGTAATAAATGCAATTTTGAGGAAAGCAAAGGGTCCATGGAACATACAAGAGATAATTGTGGAAATTCAAGACCTTGCTATAGATTTTGAAGAAATCAGATTTACACATACATTAAGGGAAGGAAACAAATGTGCAGATAGGGTAGCCAATAGAGAGGTTTTAATTGAGGATCATGAAGTTAAATACTCTTTTCCATGGCTAGAGGAAGTAGCAAGTTTAGTTGAAGCTAACAAGAAAATGTTGACTGCCTAAATAAAATAATGATTAAGATTTTCATTTACTTTAATGTTTTTCCATTCGTAATTTTTGCTCTATTTTACAACATTAATGTGTTTTCATATAAACTATTTATTACAATTTTTGTGGTTGCACTTATGCTTCAGGAAGGAAACTAGCAATCTAGATCTGATAAAGCGGGCTATGATAGTGTGATGTTTTGGAAATATTACTCTACTAAGATGCAATAGGAAAATGTCAAGAAGGATGATGAATTCTGAAATATTTGTATTCACACAAAAATTGAAGAAGATCCAGAAAATGAAAATCAATAATTCAAACATTTTATGAAAAATGATGTAGGTATCTAGCTATAGCAACTTAATTGAGATGAGAATTGAATCTGTTTGTAAACTCTCAAGCTCTAAAAAAGAGAGTTGTGATTTGTCAAGGGTGAGGGACCCAAGTACAACCCCTTGTTCCCCAGCAAAAAATAAAACATCTTGTTTGGTGGAACTGTTCAAGTTCAAATAGCAAAGAAAATAAAACCCTATGCATCTGTTAGCATTGACATTTCTACTTGTTTTTTAACATAATAAAATCTTGATGCCCTGCTTTCCTAGGCTTGATTAAGTATGATAACGTCTACTTGTATTTCACAAATAGTTCTCATTACTTCAAAAAACATCTGGAAACATCCAGATATTTACAGGTCTGAATTTTGAAACATTTATGGCCCAAAGTACACATCCCCTGCATAGCAGACTAATATATCATATCAAAAACCTGCAAAGCATTTGCCCATAAAAACACATTTACAAAAAGCGCACATGAGAAATTAAAAAATAAAAACGATTCTTACCTTAAAGCTTACTCCTCTAAGAATATGCTTCTCACCAAATGACTTGTGAACATTTCTGCACTCAATAAGAATATCTGAATCGTCCTCAAGTGCTTTGCTCATGGTTGCCTCTTCTATTTGTGTTGCATCATGATGCTGCAAAAAGGAACTGTGTTAATGTAGGAAGAAAAACAGGAAACCCCATGTTTCCATAGAATATAAAACTGGTGAACACTGAATGCAAATACCATGCTTGCTGGACAAGTCATCTTACAGCATAAAAGAGCCATCAGAAAGATTTTCTAGATAGTCAGGATAAGAAAGATCTCAGATTTTCCATATGATTTGAGATTTTTCATATGATTAGGATAAGAAATATCTAAGATCCCTCAATCAAATCCTTACAAAACAGACTTATAAATGAACTGAGCTTCAACACAGGGCAGACAAATTTATTTTTTCTTTGGTTGTTAGAAGCAAGCACTCACATGTTCAGTGGAATTTCTGTCACAGTACAAACACAACTTAAACTCTAAGATGATGAACCATTGTACTTAGCAGGAATCCTGAACCTCTTGCCTAATGCATTTTCTACATTCGAGCCAAATATGCATATGAACCCACCAAAATGTGCAACAGTGCAGACATGATAAATTTAATCTAGCGTTTCAAGTAGCACTAACTAAAACCGTTCATTGTAATTTATTTCACATAGCATACACCCCAACATGACTGCATAATTGTGTTGAGCAACAAGGGAGCTAGGCCACCCATTACTCATAAAACTCAGTCCCATAGCAGTCTGTTTGACACAATCAGGGGATAACAAACTATGAGATTACAACAATGCACAAAAATATTGGAAAACCACGCCAAAACATATTTTAAATTCTTAGAAACTTTTGTGAGGCCAAAACGACCTATGGGACAAAAAACCTTCGTTATCAAACACGATATGCTATCTTACTTGTTTTTTTAAAAGGAGCCAGTTTATGTGAAAAATCAAAGTTGAGTCATCCTTCTCTCGTTCTAAAGAACTGATCTTTTGCTACTGTTCCTGCTAATAAATTCTCCTAGCTTCTCTATTCTTGTTTCTTCAAAAGATTTAGACATAGAATCCACTACCAATGTATTAGCATATATTTCCTGAATATTAAATTAATATAAGCTTTGCATTCCAAGATAAAGTGTCTCTCTATTTCCACTACCCCTGGAATGCAATAGTGCATATTCTCTCTTCTCATTTCTCTTCATGTCTCTTATATCTCCCTATCTCACATTTGAGTCAATGTGAACTAGTTCTAAATTGGGCCATAAGCATATTTGCTCTCCATTTCATATTTGCGTATATATATGTTTTTTAATGATGCTCATGTGTGGAGTTGAACTCGGCAAGGTAATGCACCTTCTTTCTTCCTAGTTCTTTTGTCCACATTGTTGTCCTGAATTTTCCCCTTACATAGACTTTTATATCCCAAGTCATTCATCCATTTGATATTTTGTTTCATCCAAGTGTTCTTTTTTCTGTTTCGCTCATCTCCTACTATAACCTTAGACCACCTATTTACATCCATTTATTCAATATTTTTCAGGTATCCTAGAACACAAATCATTGTGGCTGCCTTTATAGAAAAAGTACCTCTTCTCCAAGGAGTATTTCATATGGAATAAAAGCTTTTATTTTGTTTAAAAAAAAAAAAAAAACTTTTATTTTGAATTTACATGTAATCAAACATTTTTGGATCTTTTCTATTTGCCTCCATTTCAAGTTCAACGTACTATTTGCCCATAGTTCAGACCTATAAAGCACCATTAGCACTGCCAACAATTTGAATAAGAGCCAGATGATCTTCCAATCCCACAATTCGGCCTCCCTACATGTATTCTTCAATGCAAAAAGTACTCTCCAACTTCCCATTATCATTTTCACTCTGCACATTGCCCAATTAAATCTGTTATTGAAATCTACACAAAGATGCTTGTAATCTGTTACTTCTTCTAGGAGACCCTCTTCAAATTGGAAACCTAATTGCTATCTTTCTCATTTGGTTACTATCTCGGTTTTGCTAGTATTTATTTGCATGCCAAGTTCCTTGCAGAAGTATTCTAAGGCCTTTATATGCTCTTAACCCTTGTGATGTCCTTACAACCAAAATAAGATCATCTGCATACACAAGTAGTTTCACCACATAACTGCCTAGCTAGACACCTTCGTCGCCACTCACATTTACACATTTTCCAACTTATCAATATATAAGCCAAAAAACGTTGGATATAACAAACATCCTTTTTTAACTCCTATGTCACTTCCAAAGCATTCTAAGAGATCGTCTCATGTCCTCATCTTAGCTCAAACCTCTTCATACAATCTATGGACTGCTGCCCTATAATTTTTTCAGCATGCGTAGTTCGTCCATCCTACTCCATATTTTACTTCTAGGCATTGTGTCCAAGGCCTTCTTGATGTCAACAAAACGGCAGTATGCATCCTCCTTTACCTCCTATATTCTTACAATGATATGTCCCAAGGTGATGCATTGACCTATTGTTGAGTGTTTTGGCCTAAAAGCTGCTTTTGCACTCTTTCCTTGTTCTTCTACCCACTTGTTGATTTTGCACTCAATTATACCACCAAAAAGCTTTGCAAATAGAGGATTGACTATTATGATCCATAATTTGTGGGTTGTCTACAATTACATCACCACTTTTGAAGTGCAGTATAGCTAAACTTGTTCTCTCCAATCTTTTGGAAAACCATGCCAAAGGACACCATTAATTATCCTTTTCATGTGTGGTGCTAGGTTTTCTATTCCCCTGGTTCATCCACATCTTAGGTTTTACCCATTCCTTACATCTTAATACCCTCTTTGACCTTCTTTAAGATGAACAAAATCCTCTGCTGTAATTATTGTGGGAGGGCATCTTTTTCTTGATCACGTCCATATAACTGTTTTGCATACTCCAAAAATCCCTTTGTGAATTCAGAGCTAGCAAGTGCATTGACATAATAGAAAGGACAGAACATCCTTGGGATTTGATCTGGCATTTCCGCAAGCACAGGTGACCATGACAACTCCCATCATGGTCTCAGTCACAATAACGACAAACAACATTTTTTTATTTACATTTGTCATCATTGCAGAAGAATTGTGCTAATTTTCTCCGTATTGTTTCAACTTAATCCAATATCCACAAAGAACCAACACAACAATGGGCCTGAAATATCTTCACAGCAGACTTTACAAATGCTCTTTACGTACTTAAGGGCTAACAGTGACTTCTACTTTATGGACCAAGCTCATCCCAGCATTATAAGGAATACTAACCGCTGTACTAAGAGCAAAAATCTACCTTAAACATTTATCCATTTCTGATAAACAATATCCATACGTTAAAAACTACTTTACATTTCCGTAAGAGCTGAAATCTCAATTAGGCAGAAGCCTAAATTTTAAACAAAAACCATCCTAAATTTAAATTTCGCGTTAATTGACCCTAAAATCATAACTTAACTAAGCAAAACTACATCATTTTAAAAGTTTGCTTATCTGGTCTTAAAATTTCCCCAGGACTACAGCTTTAGGGCACGCCAATACAAAGGGAGATAAGAGTTTTCAAAATAGCGCCTGTCACGGCAAATGACAGAAATAATCAAAAATAATTCCACTCAAATAGACAACAAAAACGCAAACAAAACCTACATTGATAACGATTGACGAAGTATCTTCGTATCGCCTTCTGGCAGAGGGAACAGAGCACGCACAAATAACCCCATTGTGACCTCCTCTGCCCAAAAGCAAATGTCTGCGCCCACCGTCTTCTGACGGCAAATTCCACGGTAGATTCAGCCGGCCTTTCGGCTTTCTAGAAAGTCCCAGTGACGACGCCGGTAAACGCATATGCAAAGGCGAAACGAAGGATTTCGCCATTCTGCTATTAGAAAAAATATATATGTATATTTGTTTGATTTAATTTAATCTCGAAGCTAAGAACATGAAACAGTCCGTCATGGAGTAGAGCTTCGACTGAATTCTGTAGGCAAAAACTTCCACAAAGCCCGTCGAGATTGAATTCAGAAGCATCTGACCTGAATTCAAACAAATGACCAATTGATTTCCGAGTGTGTTTTCAACGATTCTTCCCCTTCAGTGCTCGAGAGAGTCCGTCAAAGTGAAACTACTCTGCTTTTCGCTTGAAGTAATCGACTAGCCCCTGATCTAAATGTGCCCAATCCCAATGCTCGTCTAAATTTGCATGATATCGGGGACGAATTCCTAAATGTACAGCTGCGGATCTCATTTCTCTGAAGGTATTCCACGTTGTATTTTTATTTCCGAGAGGAATTCCTTGATTGACCCTCAATGTAAGAAAACCTACGTCTCTTTCTTGTTCTTCAAAGTAATTCGTCTCTTCATGTTGAAGGCTTCCGTTTTGTGGGGTTTGTGCTTTACGTCAACGTATAACTTGTGGTCTTTATTGAGACACTGGACTCATATATTTTTTAATTTTGTTCCATTGAATTAGTAAGATATTGAACACTTAGATTTAAATTTTATGGACATGTTTAATTTGGGTAAAGATAGTAAAACATGGGATTGGCGAAGAATTATAATAACAGCACCATGATTTAACAACTAAAAATAATTATGAACTCTTTTATCTATCCTAATATATATTTTTAAAATTTTTATTTAAAATTTTTATATTTAAATTAAAAATTTATTTAAAATTTTAAATTTAACCATAAAAATTGTTTTTGAAATTTTTTATTTAAAAAATAAAACTTCAAACCAGATGATTGATTTACAATGAAAATACACCACGTGAAAATTCACTCTATGAATGGATATCTGATCTGCAGTGACATTACACCATGTGAAAATTCACTCTATGAGTGGAAAATGATAATTAAAAGGTTGGTGGACCATATGCTAAACGTGTGTTTTAGGATATCTCCTTTTTATAAAAATAGTAATAGTCTTTTTAGTAAATTAAATGAATGGCGAATATGTTGAAGCGTTTTATATGAAAGCTACCTAGGCTGAAAATTGACTTGAAATTTTTTTACTATATACTTCGACAAATTTTTATTTCAAAGGGGATTTCAGAAGGGTTCACGATTAGACTTCAAGCTGATAAATACAGAACGAAATTGGAAGCATTTATTTACTTCAAGTTGATAAATACTGAACGAAATTGGAAGGATCTATTTATCTCGACCCAACAGCAATAAAATTTTAAAACAAATAGATTATAGAGGTTTTTTTAACGTAGTAAGAAAATTTTAAAAATTACAAATAGTTTTTTTTTTAATTTTAGCAAAAATAAATTGTGAGATTGTCTTGGAACCAAGAACAGGGTTTTACATTATTAAAATCATTTGGAAGTCACGCCCGATATCAATATTTTCAATTGGATTTTGGGTACGAGATGTATGTTTGATAGGATGAAACTTCGAACCAAGGACCTCCCTTTAAACTTAAAGTTATTAAAAATTAAAATGAAATAATTTTAATTAAGTCTTTGAGATCAAATGAGTTCATGGGACAAAGATCTTTAATATAAAATGAAGTATGGTGTGCAACCTACCTCGTTTTTAGATTTCAATATTAAACCTCTTATTCAAAATTTCATAGTCTTAATAACATCTAAAAAAAGTTTTCGAGAGGACAGGGCAATGCAACAGTTCAGGCCTTGGCTCTTTTTTGAGAGGTCCAAGGTTCAAACCGCGGTATGTGTGCGGGGTGTGTTAAATTCTTTATTGATAAGCTCATTTATCTCTTATGAGAAGTCATAGTGGGATGGAGGATGTCGCCCTGAGCGTCGGGGTTTTTTACACTAACGAAATCTTTAAAAAATAAGGGTTTCTCACACTAACCAAATCTTAAAAAAAAAACATCTAAGACAAAAATAATAGTATAATTGTTTTACACTAACAAAATCTTTAAAAAATAAGGGTTTCTCACACTAACCAAATCTTAAAAAAAAACATCTAAGACAAAAATAATAGTATAATTGTTTATTATTTTTATAAAAAATTGTATGACAAAGTCAAAAGGTTAAACATCCTCTTGTCATCATTTGGAATATTTCTTTTATTGTTGATTTTGATGAAACGTTGTTCTATTTTTTTATTCCTAATTCTTCAAAAAGTTTCATCAACGAGTTCATTTTTAAGTGTTCTCATATGCATTCCTGATGTTCTTGTATGTTTTGTGTTCCATGACAAAATGCTTTTTTGGTCTCCATTATTCTTATTGTACAAACGTGTTATGAACCTCAATTCTTTCTGTTTCTTTTTTTAATAAACCCTTAAGACTGACACATAGGGTTGAGCAGTCCCCTCCTAACCATGATCCTTCGTAAGGTCAAGAGCTATGCTTATCAATAAAGGATTAACATACAACCACACATGTTGCAATTTGAACCTTGAACCTCTCGAAAAAGAGCTAAACCTTTAATGTTGTATTGTCCCAATGGGACTTATGAACCTCTCGATAAAGAGCTAAACCTTGAACGTTGTATTGTCCCAATGGGACTTATGAACGTCAATTCTTGTTAATAAAAATTATTCACCACTTATACAAAAATATTAAAATATCCATCCATGATTAAATACCCACGATAACAATCCACAAAAAAAACACTCTTAATATAGGGCAAAATCAATAATATTCTTTAAGGAAGGAAACCTCTCCAAATTTGCTCCACCAGCCAAGACCATTACAATAGATACTTGATATCACTTGCTTCCTTACAAATGACAATATCCTTTCTTTATATACTCATCCTCCTAGACCCTTGCTCCATTTATTATCATAGTATAATATTAAAATATAACCAACCTTGGAATATGTGTGGCCCATATCATAATATCTATATGCAATATTATATAATATCCCCTTAGGTTCGTAACAAGAAGACACTTATTTGTTTTAACCATGTATCTTGAGGTGTTGTCCATATCTTAGTTTCACATCTAAGTTGGTGTGAACCGGATCTTAGTTGGACTATTAGGATATTATTCCTTTCATTTAATATTTGTATCTATGTGCTTTTTTTTTTTTTTTGTGCCCATAGTTTAGGTTGAACTCATTGATGTAATCTTGTTTTTTCCTTTCCAAATTTTTAATCCTCCATATGAAAAGTCTGAATTTTTCTCTCATATACTATTTAATTTTTTTTGTTGGAGATTGAGACCTTGTGAAATTTTATGATTACTTTTTATATCCATTTGATGTTTTGTTTTATTCATGTGTCTTTTCTTCTACTTAGTGTTACTTTGCTTACTTGTTTTCACAATCTATTATCTTTCATTCCTTCTATTTTCTTTAGTAAACCCAATAGTCTTACCATAGCTTTACTTTTAGTAAAAAATACCTTATCTCAACAACTAGAACCTCATATGGGATTGATGTTTTAATTCTAAAATTATTTGTAATTAGTCACTTTTGAATTCTTTCTATTTATCTCCATTTATAATTTTATTTATTGCTAGCTCACACCTCACACCCATACAACATTGTTAGAATAACCAATAACTCAAAAATAACCCTAATGATTTTCTAATTCCACAACTCTACTTTTTGGCACCCATTTTGCAATGAGTAAAGTGCCCTTCATAATGTCTATATTTATTTCACCATACATGTTTCCCAATTGAGTTTGCTTTGAAAATCTAACCCAAGGTATATGTATTCTATTACAACCTCTAATGGATTTCCTTCAAAAAAAAATATGTGTATATTTTTGCTCTCTCTGAGTAGAGAAAACCATAATCTTAGTCATGCTAGTGTTTGACTTGCATCCTAAATTCTTTATAAAAATGCTCTAAATCCTTTAGATGTTCTTTTAAACTTTAAAGTGTCTTGCTAATCAAGATGGGGTCATTAGGATAGAGGAGAAGTTTCACTACATAACATATTAGTCGTATTTTCTCTCCTCCCATCTTTTCCACCCATTCCTCCAAAATTTCAATAAAAAGGTCAAATAAAGTAGGTGATAGTGCACAACCCTTTTTCACTTCGATATCACTTCTAAAACACTTTGATAGTCCTTTTGGAGTTTTTATTTTTGCTACCACCTACTCATAAAGTTTGTGTATAGTTGCTCTATACTTGATAAATACATGCTAAGTTCTTTCATTTTTCTCCATTTACCTCTAGGTATTGTGTCAAAGGCCTTTTTTAAGTCCACAAGACAACAATAAAATTTTCCTTTTTAATTATATATCCTCTCTATTAGCTGTCTTAAAGTAATGGAATGATCTATTATTGAGTACTTTGGTCTAAACCTTGTTTGTCCTATTGCCCTCTTTTCTTGATTTATGCTCACTAACTAGTTATGCTTTTAGCTATGCTACTAAATAATTTTGTTAAAAGAGGACTAATCATAATGGTGTGGTAAATTGAAGGATTGTTGGTGTCTACATTTTTTATGCAATGTTATAACTACGTTAGTTGTCCCCTCCAATGAAAAGCTTCCTTTAATGAGACCATTAAAAACATTTAGGGCATGTGGTGTTAAGATGTCGATCCTACTCTTAATATATTTAGCTTGCAAACAATTATATTTCAAGTTTTACGTATTGCTAATTTCTTATTGCCCTCCACATATTTCATAGAAGAATATTTCATAATTGTGTTAATTATAAGAGTGGTGTCTTTTTTCTTAGTTTTTCTTATATAACTACTCAACATACTTCAACCATTATTTGCTTGTGCTTTTGTTTTTTGTGTGACCTTTGCTTTGTTGTAGATCTTTCCATAATTGACTTGAATTATGTTTTATAAAATATATCAACTCGCATTACCTTGATCTTATTTTTTTTTTTTCACTAGTTGTTTATATATCTTGTTATTTTTTTCTCTTTAGCCAGTTCTTTTAAGGTTCTCCTTAATGCTTTCCATTCTTCATCATATCATGGATTTATAGGGAAGCTTTTATGTTTTTTTTCTTGGTTTTAACTATGTGTGTAATTTCAATTATCTTTGATTATATTTATCAGATTATTATCGTCAAAAGTATAGGTTTGAAAAATGTTTGCCCTCTTTCTTTTCTTTCTTTGCATAATTTGCTTGAGTGATGTTTTAAAAGTTTCTTAATTTTTCTTTGGCATAGGGATGTTTCCTATTGTTTTTCCTTTGGTTATTTGAATATTTTCTTCTTGTCCACTTTCCTACATTTAGATCTTTATGTACATTGGATTATATGATTAAATTTTATCTCCATGGGAATTGCTTCAATTTCTAGATCTTTTATCCTTGAAATGAAGTTTAGTGAGAAAATAACATAATCAACTAAACTTTGTCCATTATATATATTCTTCAAATTTTTACCACATATGTATGGCACTACAAATGATCAATTCCTTTATGCTACACGGTTGAAGAAGTTCTTCTCCATAATGTGTGATGGATCCTTGACTATTATCTAAGGACTTTAATCATTGGTGATTATAGCACCTCCACACTACTTTTGCTAAAATTTACACATTTTTTAGACATAAATAATAGTAGGACACCAAATGGTAGGGGATTTCTCAAAAAACCCAAAATTTTGCTCATTTTTAGTAAAGTTGCATTCCACTTGTAAAACTTGTTGATTAGCTAAATAGAGTTATTTGCTTAGCAAAGGTGCTAATTTGCTCATTGAGCGATTTTCTCAACTTGTTAATGGAAACAAATCACTTGCAAAAGTGAGAAAATCACTTAGTCAGAACACAAGTTAAAATCTACATTAATTTTGAGGAAAATCTCTAAGAAAGCAATATTCTTGACATTTTGTGATGCACTAAGCATTTTTGGAGCCTTTTAAGCCTATTAGAAACATAATAAGAGGTATGTAAAATTTGCAGATGCAACATTTTATAAAGTTACCCCTAAATATATGGTTTTCCTAGGAGTAATTATTTTTCACCCCAGGTAATTTGGTAAACTCTTACTATAAATAAGAACCTAAGGCCCTCATTGTAATCATATTTTGCCCATGAGAATTTAGAGCTACACTTTGTGAAACCCACATTGTAATTTATACTCATTAGTTTCTAAGAATTTGGCAAGTCCTTGAGCATCCCTTAGAGGTACCAACTCATGGTTTATCAAGTTTACAATGGTTGGGTACTGCTCTTCTATCCCATCTTATCATTTGATTATTAATTTTGTAATCAAATGAATGGATTGATATTGATATTATTTGGATTCGTGTGCATTGATTGATTGCATACTATCCCGACTATGATGTAACAATCATAATTGATTTTACATCTTGCACTTTAAACTTCATGAACTTACTTTTCATACTACACATTTTAATTTCTACATTTACTTCATGTATGCATTTTATTTCATGCAAATAGTTAGTTTAGATTAGATCCAAACAAGGAAAGTAGGGAGTTGGATTAAATCTTACGGTAGAGGAAGCTTATGGAACACCTTCCCAACCTTGTTGAAACTTGGATTTGGAAGCGCAACAACTAAAATGGAAGTCAGTCCAATTTCTCGAACCAACATAGTTTCTAGCATGTCTGTTGGGACAAACAACATTTTTATACAAATTTCTCAATTTTTATGTCCCAAAATACATAATCATGGACATAGCAATTGGATTAAAATTGGGTAAATGTTTCATTCAGTTTAACTCAGGAAGTGATTCACATACAAATTGCTTATTCTTGTTTATCCTTTCAAAAAGGCTAAACTTTGAGTGATTCATTTGATTTTTTATATCTAAACTTAGTTTTGATTAAGATTTCACCCGAATTTTCAAGTTTTATGTTTATATCTTGTAGGTGCTTTACGGAAGGCAACTCCAACTCAAACTTCAAAAAACTATTTTTTTTGTAAAGACTACTTTGACAAAACATTTAAACAAACTTAAATTTGACCTCGTATGTGCTCCTTCCATAGGAAGGAGCACTTAAGGTGAATTTTTGAGTTAATTTTACACAAGCCTAATATATTAAGTGATTTACTTGACAAAGCAAGTGATTCGCTTGACCAAGGATGGAATACAACCAACTCACTAAAGCTATCCACCAAGACAACTTTTTCTTTACAAAAGTTTTCTAAGTTTGGTAAGAAGAGTGAATTGCTTGATAAAGCAAGTGATTCATTGACGTTTTTAGCAAATTGCTTATGTTATTATCAAAATTACACAAATAACAAGTGAATCACTAAAAATTACAAGCAAATCACTTTTATTTGTAAGTGAATTGCTCAATTTGATAGTTTACTAAAAAACTATATTTTGGAAGTGAATCACCTAAAATAGTGAATGAATCACTCTAGTTTGCATGCGAATAGCTTGAAATAGGTAAATTTTAGGAAAAAAATAATAATTTTTTTAGATTTTGATCCCATTTTCTTAGATTTTGACCTCAGAATTCTATATTCATAAGTACAAGCATATGAATACGTGATCTAAATCTTAGAAATCTAAAAACAACATCAATCAATGAATATAGTTGCATATCATCAAAGGAACATAAAATAAAATATGTAAGAGCAAACTATGATGGGGGTGCATCAAGAAGATTAATTCAAATAGGTCTTAGGTATCTAACCCCATCTCATCAAAATGTCTATGGTCTACCAAGTTAGCATAGGCTTCATGCTTCCTCAAATGGGTCACTTGGGTCAACAAATGAGTTATTCAACTACCTCAATCAACATGACATGGTGTAATGAATCTCCTATGATAACTCACACCAACCCCTTAGCAAATGTAAATAACCTCATAGATAACCCACTTTTCACATAATAGCTCTATAATAGTACTCCAAACACAAAATGTAGCTCCCATGAATACTCTTATAGTACAGAGCCCACCTAGATATAGTACTTCCAACATTCCTCTAGTATAGTCAATGACCCTAATAGGATTAGTAGGCTTAAACATGAACCTTTTCTAAAACATGCAAGTGATGGTTGGATAAATGGGGCCATAGGTGTCCCACAAAAACACCCAAGGATTAACACCACCTGTAACCATCCAGGTTTAGCAAAACGTGCAAGAACCACCTCCACAAAACTAATAGGTCCAATAGTTAGGGTTGAACTATATCCCTTCTCAGCAAAATTTATAGTTGCCTCATAATCAGTAGTGGTTTTCTTGGATTCTACCTCGTCAATATCCACCATATTACCCTCCATACCTATACCCTCCTTTCCACCCATACCATCATCTAGGTTATGCAATTTACCCTCATAATAAATAATTTATCTAGCCTCCTCCACAACAAAATAATCATGGTATGCTTGTTAGACATCTAAACCAAATTTCCAATTGGACCTATCAAGACCCCTTGAACCTATTGGTCTACTTGTCTATCCTCCCAACTACTATAAAAGCTTTACCCACCTTTTCTAGGAATGAGAACAAGTTGTATTGGATCACCTCAATGAGTTGTTGACACTCAAGTCTATCCATCACATTCAAGAGGACATAATGATATGTTTACTAATTTACTCTCTCCATGATAAGGCTACATTATGGTATAGGGGATTACCAAATAATTTGGTAACTAATTGGGTATCAATTGTTGAACCCTTCATGCATAGGCTTAGAAGTATGGGAAATGGGTATTGAGTTTTGTTTCAATTAGATACCATATAAAGATCCTCTCAAGAAAATGTACACGATTTCAATACTAGATTCTTGAGAACCTTAAATTTAATTCCATAGAATGTTAGGTTGAATGAGGAATAAACATTACCATACTATATCAAGGCTTTGTAATCTGATTTATCACTAATGGTTTGTAATGCTAACTATCATACTTTAGTTGTAGTATTTAAAGAAGTAGTAAGAGGTGAAGATATTCTTTTTAGGGTAGAGAAAATACCCCCTACCCACTAATGACCTACATGTTGAATTTATAATTTTATTCATGGCCAAGAGTCAATATTGTGAGATGTATTTGATAGGCCTAAGGACATTTAATTGTATAAAGTATTTATTATTTTATAATAATTTATTATTAAATATCAACAGGCTATGGTTAACCTTGTTATGGTTAAACCTTATTAAATATTTATAATTAACATAAAGCCCACTTGTTCTGTTGGCTTAGGCTATTTTTTATGATGTAATTTGGGGTTTTGGTATTGCTATAAATACCCCCTCACTCCTCATTTTTCATTGGACTGCTATGAAACATTATCTAGAGATAGTGATTATTTAGTGTGCCTATGGGCATCCCAATTCTCTTCCATCCTTTTATGCTTTTTGTATAATATTTGAGTAAATATTTTGCTTTTGTTCATTTTTAGAAAGTATTCTAAATTCCAATACTACATGACAATTTTTTTAAAACACCCCTATACTTGGTACAACACACAATTTATATCCTAATCCAACACCTCCATCAAGTACCATCATCCATCATTCATAGTCACCATACATCATTGCATACCTTTGCCATAATGCTTCACCCATAGTAGCCTTTTAGCCTTTTCTTCTAGCCCTCCTCGCTCTATCTAATTTGAGTGGTGAGCCCAACAACAACTTTACAATCAATAAAATACTAGAGGTAATCAAGAATTTGGTAAATTAAAACAATATCACAAAATAATGGTGGTAACAACCACACAATTGGCATCTATGAAAGATTCCATACTTGACAAAAGTTTAGATCCCCTACTAAGGTGCTAACTAGGGAATGAACCAAGTATATAATCATATGGTCAATGCAAATGCATAAGTGGAACCTATGTGGTGCCTCCCTTGCAATGATAGGCATGATATCATAGAATGCATGAGTGACATTAGATATTCCTAGACTATGCAATACACTCATCAATACTAGGTCCAACAAGATGCCACCACTAGTCAAGTTGCTCCTATAGTAAATATTGCTATGTATAAGCAACCTTTGGCTACATAATTAGTGCCTGCTCTATGTAATACCAATAATGTAATACTTACAAATTTTAGTGTAATTAAAACATATGAAGATTCACCTTTTGAGGATGAACCTATATTTTCTAATTAACAAGGAGTAGAAACTAAAAGAAATGAAAATGGCTATAGAGAAATTAGCTGAAAAGCATGACAATACTGATAAGGGGATAATGGTACTTAGAAGAGGAAGACCTCCTCTACATTTAAAATATAAAGGACTCATCATAGCTCAACAAGAGAAATAAAAGAAAAAATAAAACATAGGAGGAGGTTACAAAAAAATCACAAAAGGAGATCTAAGAGACATCAAATGACAAAGACCAAAATATTGACAAAGAAAAAGAACTAATATTGAATAGTGAAGGTAAAAAAACAACCAATAAACTGACTAAAAGTGAAGGCAATAAGGGGAAATATCCATTATAAAGGTTGACTAAAAAGAAGCTCATTTTTCCTCTCACATGCAAAGGGAACCAAATGACTTCTAGGCATCCCATAAGTTTCATTGTAAGAAAAGAAAACCCATTTGCCAAATTTGATATCATTGAAGAAATGAAGATGAACCTATCTAAAGTCAACATACTATAAGACTTAGCCCTACCTATACAATGAGACGTACTCTAAGAGGCTCTAAAAGAACAAGAATAGAGTTGCACTAAAAGTAAACAACCATGGTCCTCTTCAAATCAAGTAGTTGAGCAATGAGTTTGATCATAGAGAAGCCACTAGATATCAACATTGGTGCTTTTGATGTGCAAAAATACTCAAAAACATAAAGGCCTAAAGCTACCTTTATTTATGTAGCACTCAAAATTGAAAATTATATCATTAGAAGTTGCATTGTTGATTAAGGAGCAACAATCATGGTTATGCCCAATGCTATGTACAAAGAGATGGGTCTTCAAATAGCCAAGCACTTGATATAGATGAATGGAACTTGGGTCAACGTAGTAGGTTTTCTTAATGATCTAGTCATGACCATAGCCTAATACCTAGAGTTTATGGTAATTTAAGAGGTGATAGTCATAGACCTACCCACATACTTTGAGATGTTGTTGTCCAAGGAATGGACATGAAAGATATTAGGGGATGGTTACCTAGTAATGGATTATACACATATAAAGGTGCCTAGGGATGAAAAAATTATTAGAATCAAGAATGAACCACATTATAAATATCTCTCACATAAACTCAAAAATGATGATATAATAAACTAGAATGAGCTCCCAAAATACATTAATGATGATGGATATTATTATGAACGTAGCTTCTTATCAACAATTAATCATTCACCAATATGTATGAATATTCCACATGCATCTACATATAAATTTCACAATAACAATCTACATAATAAAATAGAGATTGATAATACCCTTGAGGTAGGGCAACATCATACAATGCTCCTTATTGTAAGGAAGGCACTCCAAAAGATATGCAGCTCCATAAGCCAAGACTTCTATAAAGAATACTTGATATATGACTTCATTTACAATGGGAATACATCTCTCTTTATACAAGAATGTTGTGGTTCACCTTCCATGAGTTACAAGGTCACCCATGTGATGGTTCACCTTCCATGAGTTACAAAGTGTATAATAATATAACAATATTCTCTAACAATTACATAAATGATTCTATGATATTTTTTTCAATTGGTTACATGGGATTGAAACGAGCCCACCCATATTACATCATCACCACATAGTGGTATTACAACAAAGCTTGGATATTATCCATGTATCACTTGGCAAGATTTGAACCTTGGTATCCTCTTTAAATGTTGAGGAATCTAATCGTTGAGCTAATGCCACTTGATAATGATTCTATGACATTATTCTCCTACCTATTTCTAATTTGACATGTGACCTTCCTTACTAATGAGTAATGGTTATATAAGTAACATTTATATCATAGCGGTCCACATTAGCCAATAATTCATTTATAGCTCATACCATTATACAATACAATATTAAATTATTAAGTACCTATCTTGGGTACTTAACATTCCATCCTCCTTACAAAATGTTTCATCCTCAAAATATAAGAAGAGGCTAAATAATATGATCTTTTGAGCCATGTTGAGTACTAGTACCAATCACGATCATCCATCCATCCTAGTGAAACTTTGATTGGTGGTGATCTTCGTTGATGTTGGTATACCCTTTTCCACTTGAGTATTTAGAAGTAATCCTTTGGTTCCATGTATTTGAGGCATCTCTATTTTGACCATAAATATCAATATTTTTTATCCATACTTGCTTCCTTTTTCCACTAGTAGCATATCCAAGGTTTTGGCTTCTTTGGTTCCATGTATGTCCCTCATAGTTATTTTGTTGCTTAAAGCCCTATCTCCATTATTATTGCCTCTCATGGTGATGTGGATGGCGATATGCTCCAACCTTAGCCTAATGTTCTACATTTTTGAATCTTTGACATCTTGTTCTTTTTTCAAGATCCCATATTTTAATTCATCCTTGGATTTTGATTTTGCTTCTTCCTTGATATCTGTTATTACTTCCTCTCACTTTGTTTCATTATCTTCTGCAACTTCTTTCCCTACCATAGCTTCCTAGTTTTTCATTTATTTATGCACCTTAGACTGAGAGATATATTGCAATGTTATCTTCTTTTTCAAGTACCATAACTTCATAATTTTCTTTTGCACATTAATTTTAATAGTACCTAAGGAATCCAACCAAGGATAACCAAGAACAATATCTACATCATTCATATCAGTAGCATTGAATGCAAAAACATATTTATCCATGGTGAGCTTCAAATATTCACCAATTTAAACATTTTTACCTTCAAGTTGTATGTCTTTGATTTTCTTTGCTTGAACTTACAACCTTTTAGTAAAAGACATATTGATGAAATTATATTTATTGGTAGGTCTAATTGAAACAATAATTTTTTGATTTTGAATGCAACCATGAACTCACAAAATAAAATTTGTACATTTTTTTTTAGCGAAAAACCCCTTGTGGGGCCGCCTTGGTCTAAGAGACCACGAATAGGGGGTTATACACCGTCAAAGTCACCCGGGGGTTGCACCCAACCCTGCCCGCACCAACATTATCAATTGAATTTTGGGTACCCAATTCAGCTTTTTGGTAGGGTGGAGATTCGAACCTGGGACCTCCCTTGGAGGATTGCCCTCTCCTCTCCAACTCACCTACAATACCTGGGTATAAAATTTTTACATTCAAACAAATATTTTTGACCAATAATTGGCCTTGACACAAAAGGTGTAGTGTCCTTAGCATGTACATTATTTTCCTTTTCTTTTGATCCCCATTTGTTCAAAAACACAACTACAAATTATTCTCTTGTGTGTGTAGTTTTATGAGCATTCTCAAAGTTGAAAAACCAAAAAATAGCTTCTCCTCCTAAGTGAAACAAAATCTTCACTTTCCATTCTATCTCAAAAAAAATAAAAGAAATTTTTTTCCACTTCATAAACCATTCCCTAGCATATCTATCCTTCTTTTCGATGAATATATGTAACTACATGATCTCAACACATTTTTTTTTAAGCAATGGGTTTTTAAAAACCGGTTCTCAAAAATTAAACTTTATGAGATCTCATCTATTTCTTTCTTCAAACAATTCAATCTACAACTTTTCTTTTAAAACAAAACAAATGATAATTAAATTGCTTACCCAGATTGAGAGTTATGAAATTTTTCCCTTTGCATGAATTTTTTGTGCAACCCTAAAAACAACATCAAAAGCCCAAATTTTAAACAATTGTAAATGTTGAGGAATATTACATTATTTGGTACATGTTAATGTACCCCCATGGTACCTTCATGGTACAATTGTAAATATGTAATAGTTTAGGTTTGAATCTATAGTTTAGGTGAGTGATTTATATTTCCCCTTTCATGTAAGTGTCAATGTGCAGGAAATGCACAAGTTTCATGTAAGTTAGAGTGCAAGTGTAGATTAAGAGAATGCACACAAGTGTCATGTATGTAAGTATACAAATATATAATGTGAGGATGTGCAAAGGTGACTTATATCAGGAGTGCATGTAGAAGTGCAAGAGTCATGTTTATGTGTGCAAAAGTCATGTTTATGTGTGCAAGTGTCTTAGGATCAAGTATCCATGTAAAAATAAAGTGAAGAGTCTAGTATGCAAGTGGCAAGATGATAAGCCAAAGGTCATAGTACTTGTCATATGGAGAGCAATAGTCAAGTACTTGAAGAGTCACATTACTATGGCTATATTATGGAGATAATGCTCCATAAGAATGTAATCCAAATATTATATTATAAAGTTGTAACAGGAAGAAAAGGAATAAAGCTTGTATGCAAATATGAGCAATTAATATTGTAAGTTTTCTTCATGTATAGTTCATAAATGACTTAGGTAATTTACATTCATATTTGATTATGAATGTTTATTATAGTAGTATATAGGCCTTGATATACATATTAATTTGCTCATATATTATTCTACTCTTGATGGCTTTTTAAGCCTTAATACTAACACAAATCTCATAGGATAAATATCACAGGATCAAATATAATATAGCCACAATACAATAAGATCAAGATAATGACAAGAATGAAACTTACAAACTTGACAAGAAGGAACACAATATGTAGAATCTTATTATGCAAAGAACTTGTACATTAAGTTATGGAGCTTTGTCTCCATAATATAGCTTTACAAAATGACCTTTGAATTTCTTATCTTGCCACCTATCTAAGAGACTCTTGATATTTTCTTATGACATATATCAAATAATGTAATATACTCTAACACCCCTATATTACATTATTTGATGTGAGTTTCTCTTGATCTGCATAGATGATTCCTAAATATCTAAAACTTGTTTCGACCCAGAGCCTTTGTGAAAATATCTACAATCTGTTCTTCTGTAGGAATATGTTTCAACTGAATATGATGACTCTGAAAATGATCTCTGATAAAATGACATTGAGCTTCAATATGTTTGGTTCATTCATGTATGATTGGATTTTTGATCAAATTTAATACTCCTTGATTATCACAATTTATTATTGTTGGAGTTCTTTTGATTCCCATGTCTGACAGTATGTATTGTAACCATAATGCTTCATAGACTACATCCTTTGTTGCACGATACTCTACTTCTATAGATGAAAGTGCTATTGCATGTTGTTTCTTACTATACCATGAAATTGGTCCTGAACCAAGATAAAAAATGTATCTTGATGTTGATTTTCTATCATCTATAGATCCAACATAATCAGAATTTGAATATCCTTGTAGACAAAAATTCTTATCATCCTTTTTATATGTAAGTCCATATTCTGTAGTCCTATTGATATATTGTAATATTATTTTTGTAGCTTTCCAATGACTTTCTCTAGGTTCTTGCATAAATATTGAGAGATAATTTACAACAAAAACTATATATGGTCATGTATTTGTTAAATATAAGAGACTTCCAATTAATTGACGATAGGTTGTAGCTGAAACAAAAGATGTTTCATCATATCTAGATAATTGTAGTCCTTGTTCCATAGGTGTATCCTTGGGCTTACAATTGTTCATTCTGTATTTCTCAAGTAAGGATTTTGCATACTTTATCTATGTTATTGTAATATTATCTTCATTTTGATGAATTTCTAAACCAAGGCAATAATGCATAAGTCCCAAATCAGTCATTTCAAAATCCTTCTCGAGATCCCTTTTAACTTCATTTATTAAACCCTTTGAACTTCTTGTAATTACTATATCATCAACATATACCACAAGTATTATTATATCATTTCCAACCCTTTTTGTATAGATATTTGGATTTGATAAGCTTCTCTTAAAGTTATGTTGTAATAAATGATTATTGATTTTTATATACCATGCTCTTGGGGCTTGCTTTAGACCATACAAGGATTTGTTTAACTTACAAACTTTGTGTTCTTATCCCTTAATTACAAATCCTTCTAGTTGTGACATATAAACTTCTTCTTCAAGATCACCATTAAGAAATGCACTTTTTACATCCATCTGATGAAGTTTCCATCCATGATGTGCTGCCAAAGCACAAATTGTTTTGATAGTAGTCATTCTTGTTGTTGGTGCAAAATTTTCTTCATAATCAATTCCTTTTATTTGAGTATATCCTTTTGCAACTAGTCGAGCCTTGTACTTGTCAAGTGAACCATCTACTTTATATTTGACCTTATAAACCCATTTACAACCAACTATTTTCTTTCCTAGAGGTATCTCAACTAGATTCCATGTTTTATTTTTCAACAATGATGTATATTTTGATTCCATAGCTACCTTCCATTTTGGATGATTTAAAGCCTAAAGTGTTGTTGTAGGTTCTACCATAGAGCTTAACAATCCCCTGTTTATTCTAGTTAGACTATGAGTTTGAGGTCTTGTAGTAGTAAGATCTAGCATTTGCTCTAGATTTGAATCTCTAAGTGTATTTCTAAGCCATATAGGTTCTTTTCTCTATAAATTTGTAGAAGTTTCTGTATTTTCATTTTGTTCATCTTGAAATTTTGATTTTGTATCTTCATTTGATGAGTCTTCTTCTAAAAAATTTAGAAGAACTTTTGAATCAACTTTTTGTTCTTTAATACCATTTTTTATTTTTCATCAAATACTACATCTCTACTTATATAGATTTTCTTTGTTGTTGGATCAATTATTCTATATCCTGTAGATTCATCATCATAACCAAGAAATATACCACACATAGTCTTTTCATCTAATTTTGTCCTTTTTTGTTTTGGAATATGCATATAAGCCTTACATCCAAAAATTCTTAATCACTCTACAATTGGTTTTCATCCTGACCATACTTCTTTTGGTGTAACATTCTTAAGTATTCTTGTAGGTAATCTATTCTACAAATATATAACTATTTTAACTACCTCTACCCAATATTGATGATCAAGATGAGCTTCTTTTAACATACACCTAACCATTTCCATGATAGATCTATTTCTTCTTTCTACAATACCATTTTGTTGTGGTGAATATGTTGTAGTAAGTTGTCTTTTTATTCCATTTTCTTCTAAAAATAGATTGAATTATTTTGATAGAAATTCACCTCCTCTATCTGAATGAAGATTCTTGATAGTTTTTCTTGATTCTTTTTCAACTAGAAGTTTGAATTGTTTAAAACAACTAAATGCTTCATATTTGTATTTCATAAAGTATACCCACATTTTTCTAGAATAGTCATCAACAAATAGTTGAAAATATTTATGTCCTCCAATACTAGTAACATTCATTGGACCACATAAATATGTATATATTAATTCCAATGGTTTTTGAGCTCTATGTTGATGAAGTTCAAAAGGTATTCTATGTTGTTTTCTTGCTAGACATTCTGGACAAACTGTAGATTCCCAAGAGAGTTTTGGTAATCCTTCTACCATTTGATATTTAGTCATTTCATTCAATGATGATGCACTTGTATGTCCTAGTCTTTTATGCCAAAGCTCTTTTGTTTCAGATATTCCTACTAAAAGAGCCATATTTGTTATTGTATCTAGAGTAAACAAACTATCTTTATAAGATCCTGAAGCTATCACTTTTCCCTGCTTGATAATATGACATTGTTTTCTTCCTTTGATAACTTTAAATTCTACTACCAAATTTTGATCCATAAGCTGAGAAATTGAAAGAAGATTAGTAGTTAATCCTGGGACATATAACACATTATTAATTACTCCTTTTCCATTTGTTAGATTGACTAGAACATCTCCTACTCCTTTGACTTCATAAGTCATACTATCTGCTATAACAATTGGTTTCTCATATTTTTCACAAAAAGTATTAAACCATTGTTTGTTTCCAGTCATATGCCTACTGGCTCCAGAATCTATGTACCAATAATCCATAATGACTTCTAGGTTTAAATAAAAATAGAGTAGTAAACCTTATGTCTCCCTAGTTAAAGAATGAATTTTGCAAATTTTGTTTTCCTAAGTTTTGGTGTAGAAATCCTTTTGTCTCCCAAATAACTAAATTTGCAAAAAATCAAAAACTTTTATTTTTTCAAATCTTTTTAAAAATAAAACCAAATTAAATAAACTTAAAAAAACTTGAAAAAAAAATAAACTATTTTCATTCCTTATCACTCCATTCTTAATTAAATATTTATAAAATAAATAATCAAGTTGAAAAATCTTATTACTCCAACCTTATGTAAAAACCTTGAAACTACTAAAGATTAATATAAACACTATTCTACATATCACTCCAATATACTTAATAAATAATATAACCTAAACCTTATAACTCCTAATATTAACTTGAAAATATAAAACCTTATAAAGCCCTAATAATTAAAGTACCTTTGATGACTCTGTCATTTCTTCACGTTTTGCTGTAAATATTGTGTCACCAGGGAAATTCTCTTCGAGACATTTCGATTCCAAAAAAGTAGAGATGACATTTCCCTTCGAGATGATATGTAAGAGACGTTTCTCAATATAATTAATCATTTTCTTGTATCATTTCTTTTGCTTTGCTATTCTAATGGGTTTCAAAAATTATGCTATGCTCTTTGAAAGTTACAAATGTAATTGAAAAAATGCTTTGATCTTGAATTTGATTTGGTGCCTTTGCTCACCAACTTCTCCAATGTTTCCCTCCCTGCCTTATCTTGAAAAAAATCAATATTTCACTTAACATTCACTTCCTTGCTTTCAAATTTTCACTTCCCTACATTTTGACTTCCCTTGCAAGCTCATTCACCGATTAACTCAACACTTTACCTTCCTTTTTGGTTATTGTTTTGCTCTTTGTTGATGCTATTTGGTACTACACTACATTTGATGGCTATTCTCAAAGTACTGATCGAATGTGCTTTTTGACATTTGATATCCAAGACATTACTTAACATTCTTAGGATGTTGCTCAATGTTTGATATTCTCAGGGCATTGCATGCCTCTAACTTTTTCCCTACATCAACTTACTTTGTTGTTTCAATGTTAGCTTGGTGCTTTTTCAATTAACCCTTGCTCTTGGCTAGCTCGAATCACAATGGGATTTAAGTTTGGTTGCACATCTACATTCAACAAGCCAAATGACTTACTCTCTTCCTTACTCCTTGAATCGAATGTCATTGTATTCTTTTTCTATGTTTTCTTTCTATGATTGCTCTGACTGTAATATAGAGTATTTTCTAGAGCCAAATCTCTTTCTTTATTAGAACCTTTTGCTCTATATCTTTATCTCTATATGGCTGCCTTTATCAAACCTCCTAAATCTCTAATAAGGTTAATACCTGAAACTTTTTTTCTTATTCTATCAATATCTATATGACCCGAGTCTTCAATGTCAAGGTCTCTCTTCAAGACTTGAAATCTATCCTTTTATGTCAAGGTCTATCTCCAAGACCTAAAATCTACTTTATGTCAAGGTCAATATCTCTGTGACCTGAAACACCAATGCCAAGGCTTCTAAAACTTGGATCTTCAATATCTTGCAACTCTTATTAAGTTGTTTCTAGATGAAAGCTTTGAAATGCTTCTCAATCTCCTACAACTTTCTTTTTTATTTTGTCAAGGTGACTTGAATGTCCATAAATCTTCTATCAATGTCAAGGGTTAGCAATGACCCTAAATGATCAACTATCTTAAAGTTGATACTTCCTTCTAATATAGCTAAATTTTAGTCTTCACTAGTTGTTCTTCAATTTTAAAAAGACCCTAGCCTTCTACTCAATATGACCTTCAAATAGAATTCGAGTCTCACTGCTTTCAAAGTGGACAAATTCTTGATCAATCTTATCAAATTGGATAAAATTGATTTAATAATGGTGCTAATAAACTCTATCAATCTGGATAGAGTCATGTGATAGCTCTAATACCATTTATGGCTTTTTAAGTCTTAATACTACCACAAATATCATATGTTAAATATCACAGGATCAAATATAATGCAACCACGATACAATAAGAAAATAATGACAAGAATGAAACTTACAAACTTGACAAGAAGGAACACAATATTTAGAATCTTATTATGCAAAAAACTTGTACATTAAGTTATGGAGCTTTGTCTCCATAATATAGCTTTACAAAATGATCTTTGAATTCTTATGTTACCACCTGTCTAATATAATCTTGATCTTTTCTTATAACATATATCAAATAATGTAATATACTCTAACAACTCTTCATTATTGATATTTTGACCTTTAATATTGTGTCTATTTTATATTGGGACCTATGATATTTTGTGGTAGTAAGGCTTAAAAATCCAACAATAACTCTCTTGATACTTATCAAAATTTTACAAGTGAGCAATCATTTTTATAGTACTCAAAATAATCTAAATGCTGGTGCAAAAATATTTTGAAAGTGACTGCAAAAAAATTAAAACAATTTCTTCTTTTGAAAAAAAATCATGCAACAAAAAATAACACAAATATCTCAACTTCAAAAAACCATCATTTTCTCAACACTTATCAAAATTTATCAAATGAGTAGTTCTTTTTGTAGTACTCAAAACGATATACTTGTTGGAACAAAAACTTTTGTAAATGACTGCTGAAATAAAAAATATGGCCTCCACAAAATATGACGTGTTTCTAAAAAAATATGCTCTAACTCTATAAAAACAACCCCGCTTTACTAGAATCATTGCTATGATACCAAATGTTATAAACCTCTATTCTTCTCAACAATAAATAATTCACCAATATACATAAATATTCAACATGCATCCACAAATAAATTCTACAATAACAATTCACACAATAAAATAGAGATTGATAATACCCTTGAGGTAGGGCAACATCATACAATGCTCCTTATTGGAAGGAAACCACTCCACAAGATCTCCAACTCCACAAGCCAAGACTTCTACAAAGAATACTTGATATGACTTCCTTTACAATGGGGGTACATCTCTCTTTATACAAGAATGTGGTGGTTCACCTTCCATGAGTTACAAGGTCACCCATGTGGTGGTTCACCTTCCATGAGTTACAAGATCACCCATGTGGTGGTTCACCTTCTATGAGTTACAAAGTGCATAATAATATGAAATTCCTTGATGGTTACATAAATGATTCTATGGTAGTATTATGCTACCCATTTTTAACTTGACATGTGGCCTTCCTTACTAATGAGTAATGGTTACATAAGTAACATTTATATCATAGCGGTCCACATTAGCCAATAATTTATTTATGGCTCATACCATTATACAATACAATATTAAATTATTAAGTACCTATCTTGGGTACCTAACATTCCATCCCCCTTATAAAATATTTCATCCTCGAAACATAAGAAGAGGCTAAATAATATGATCTTCTGAACCATGCTAAGTATTGGTACCAATCGTGATCATCCTTCCATCCCCCTTCTATTACTTGAGTATCTAGAATTAATCCTTTGGTTCCATGTATTTGAGGCATCTTTTTGTTGGCCATAAATATCACTCTTTTTTATCCATACTTGCTTTCTTTTTCCACTAGTAGCATATCCAAGGTTTTGGCTTCTCTGGTTCTATGTATGTCCCTCATAGTTATTATGTTGCTTGAAGCCATGTCTCCATGATTATTGCCTCTCAGGGTGATGTGGATGGTGATAATGCTCCAACCTTAGCAAGATGTTCTACATTTTCTAACTCTTTGACATCTTGTTCTTTTTCAAGCTCCCATATTTTAATTCGTCCTTGGATTCTAATTTTTCTTCTTCCTTGATCTCTGTTACTACCTCCTCCTTAGACTTTGTTTCATGATCTTCTACAACTTGCTTCCCTACCATAGCTTCCTAGTTTTCCCTTGATTCTTGCACCTTAGATTGAGAGATATCTTACAATGTTATCTTATTTTTGCGGTACCATAACTTCATAAATTTATTTTGCATAGTAATGTTAATAGTACCCAGGGAATCCAACCAAGGACAACTAAGAACAATATCTATATCATTTATCTCAATAGCATGATAATCTGAATGTAAAACATATTTATCCATGGTGAGCTTAAAATATTAAAAAATTCAAATATTTTTACCCTCAATTTGTATGCCTTTGATTTTATTTGCTTAAACTTGTAACCTTTTAGACAAATACATATTGATAAAATTATATTTGTTGCTAGGGTTAATGGAAACAATAATTTTTTTATTTTGAATGCAACCATGAACTTGCAAATTATAATTTTTACATTCAAACAAATATTTTTAACTACCGTTTGGCCTTGACACAAAAGGTGTAGTGTCCTTAGCCTACACATTATTATATTTTTCTTTTGATCCCATTTGTTCAAAAATACAACTTCAAATTCTTCTCGTGTATGTAGTTTTATGAGCATGTTCAAAGTTGGAAAACCAAAAAAATAGCTTCTCCTCCCAAGCGAAACAAAATCTTCAATTTCCATTCTTTCTCAAAAAAATTAAAAGATTTTTTTTCCACTTCATTAACAATTCCCTAGCATCACTATCCTCCTTTCCTGTGAATATATCTAACCCTATGATATCAACATAATTTTTTTTTTGGAAGCAACTAGGGTTTTAAATAGCCATAAATTTTCAAAAATTAAAATTTTTGAGATCTCATGTATTTCTTTATTTAACAATTAAATTTGTAACTTTTCTTTGAAACAAACTAAATGACAACTGATTTGCTTACCCAGATTGAGAGTTACAAATTTTTTTCCTTTACATGATTTTTTCATGCAGCCACAAAAACAACATAAAAAACCCAACTTCAAACAACTATAACTCTCTCAAAACTTATCAAAATTCCATAAGCTAGTAGTCACCTTTATAGTAATCAAAATAGTCTACATGTTGGTGCAAAAATATTTTGAAAAGGATTGCTAAAAACTTTAATACTAATTTTTTTCTTCTAAAAAAATCGTGCAACCAAAAAATAGCACAAATATCTCAACTTCAAATAGCCATAACTTTCTCAATACTTATCAAAATTTAACAAATGAATAGTCATTTTTGTATTACTCAAAATAATCTACCTGCTAGAACAAAAATATTTTGAAGATGACTACTAAAATAAAAAAATATTAGCTCCACAAAATATGATATTTTTTTGAAAAATGTGCCCTAGCTCTGCAAAAACAAGCCCATTTTACTAGAACCATTGCTCTAATACCAAATTTTATGAACCTCTCTTCTTATAAAAAATAAATCATTCACCAATATACATAAATATTCAATATGCATTCACAAATAAATTCCACAATAATAATCCACAAAAAAAAAAAAATTGATAATACCCTTGAGATAGGGCAATGTCGTACAATACTTCTTATTGGAAGGAAGCCACTCCACAAAATCTCTAGCTCCATGAGCTAATACTTCTACAAAGAATACTTGATATATGACTTCATTTACAATGGGGGTACATCTCTCTTTATACAAGAATGTGATGGTTCACCTTCAATGAGTTACAAGGTCACCCATGTGGTGGTTCACCTTCCATGAGTTACAAAGTGCATAGTATTATAATATGAAACTATTATATATTATTATAATTTTATGTGTGACCCATGTCATAATACAATATTATATTATATCCCCACATTCATATACTTAGGTACCTAACATTCCATCCCCTTACAAAATTTTTTCATCCTCGAAACATAGGAAGAAACTAAATAATATAATCTTCTAAGCAAATATGAGGACTGGTACCGATCTTAATCATCCATCCATCCTAGTGAAACTTTGATTGGTTGTTCTTTGTTGATGTTGATATGCACGTATGCCACTTGAATATCCATAATTAACCCTTGGATTCTGTGTATGTCCATCATAACTCCTTTGCTCTATGACTTGTCTCCATGATTGTTGCCTCTTATGGTGGCGTAGATGGTGATATACTCCAACCTTAGCCTAATATTCTACTTTTTTGGACTCCTCAACATTTTGCTCCTTTATATTAAATACCTCTACTTGTTGTTGTATCATATGCCCTTCATTTGTTTTGTCCTTTGTGCTCTTCTATGCCTTCCTTGGACTTTTTTGTTGTTACTTCTTTATTGGATTATATTTTAGGTTTTGTTGTTTCTTTCTCAATTTGTTTCCCTATAAAAAATTCCTATTTTTCCTTGAATCCTTGCCTCTTACACCAAGAAATATCTTGTACTGTTATTTTTTTCTTGTACTAGAACTTCATAAACTTCTTTTATAGGTTAATATTAACAATACCCAAATAATTTATCCAAGGATATCCAAGAATAATATCCTTATCATCCATCTCAATAGCATTAAAATCTAATATAAAATACATTTATCCATGTTAATTTTCAAATCTTGAAAAATCTAAATATTCTTACCCTAAAGCTTTATATCTTTGATTTTATTTGCTTGAACCTGCAACCTTTTAGCCAAAACAATATTAATGAAATTACATCTATTGCTAGGGTTTATGGAAATAAGAACCCTTTTCCTCTAGATGCATCCATAAACCTACAAAATATATATTTTTGGCTCAAACAATTCTTCCTACTCACTGCTTGCATTATCTGACACAAAAGATGTGCTTCCTTCCACCTGCTTATTATTATTCTTATTTTTCTTCTACCAATTTATTGAAATATTTATAATATTGTAACATGATTCTCATCTATTCATTTATTTCTATCATATTTACCAATATTTTTTCTTCCTCAAGAAACTTCTCTGACTCCATGACCTCAACCCAAAGAAAAAAATTCCCACAATAGCTAGGTTTTTTTTTAGATCTCATCTATTTATTTCTTCAAACAATGATATATGCATAATGTGTTTGAATTAAAACAAACCACAATTGATTTGGTCACCCGAATTTAGAGATGAATTTTTTCCATTTTGCCAATTTTTTTGCACAACTAAAGAACAACCTCAAAATACCAACTTCAAACAACTGTAAATCTTTCGATACTTATTAGAATTTGATAAATGAGCAGTTTTTTTTGTAGTATTCAAAATAATATTCATAATGGTGCAAAAAATTTCTAAAAAGGATTGCTAAAAAAAATATTATGATTTTTTTCTTTTAAAAACATTCGTGTAGCCAAAGAACAACACAAATATCTCAATTTCAAACAACCATAACTTTCTCAATACTTATCAAAATTTAACAATTGAGTAGTCATTTTTGTAGTACTCGAAAAGATCTACATAATGATGTAAAAACATTCTAAAAATTATTGCTAAAATAAAAGATACGACTCCCATAAAATATGATATTTTTTGAAAAAATATGTCCTATCTCTCCAAAAACAACCTCACTTTGCCCGAATCATTGCTCTAAAACCAAATGTTAAGAACCTCTATTCTCATTACAATAAATCATTCACCAATATGTGTTGGAAATATGTTGAATATTTTCCATGTTATTCTGGTGGGGTTAACACTAAAAGGTATTGGACACTCTGTACCTATACTCGATTCAGGGTTTTTAAGTTATTTTTAGACCCATATGGGCTTTTAGGGTTACTATATTTGAACCCATGCTTTTTCGCCCATGATATTGTAAAAATTTGTGCATGTGCCTTTGTTATATATATCGCACTTGCATTAGGGTTTGGAGAGATAGAAGGAGAATATTATTGTATTGGAGATGGTCAAGTTAATGCAATAATAAGATAATATTGTGCTGGTTTTTTCTTGGTTGAGGGTTTCCAGGATAAATATTGTGTAATGTGTGAATCTGCGATCTTCTTCTTTTGATTATGTTATTACTACTTTTCTATTTTAGTTTATCGAGGCTCTTTATTTCTCTTCATTTGGTATCAGAGCTAGGTTTTAGCTTTGTTCGAGGAGTAAGGGTTTCAACCCTGTGATAAATTAATTCTTGAGTGGGAGTCATACGTGAAAGGATCCAGGCAAAGGAGAAATATGGGAAGCACATGAATAGAGATTGAAAAATTTAATGGATAAAATTTTGAGTTGTGGAAACTCAAGATGGAGGATCTGTTGGTTGATAGAGATTAGTGGATTGCGGTCTCAGGAACAAAACCAACATCGATGATAGATGAGGATTGGCTGAAAATCGATAGGAAGGCAAGGAGCTCTATCAGATTGTGCTTATCTGATTTGGTATTGTTGAATGTATCTACAGAGACCATGACAAAGTTGTTATGGGAGAAGTTGGGAACATTGTATCAGACAAAGTCATTGGTAAATAAACTCTTTCTTCGAAAGAAGTTGTATTCACTTCGGATGAATGATGGTGACTCTATGGCTGAACATCTGAATGCTTTTAACACTATGGTAAGTCAATTAACCTCTGTAGAAGTAAAAATGGATGAAGAGGAAAAGTGTATTACTTTACTTTGTTCATTACCTGATTCATGGGATAACCTTGTTATGGCTATCACCAATACTACATCTACATTGAAAGTAGAGGATATAGTAGGAACTTTGTTGTCTGAGGAGATGAGACAAAAATATTCTGAGGATTATCATCAAAAGGAAGCCTTGATTGTGAGAGGTCATTCTCAAGAAAGAAGCAAAAAGAAATCAGGAGAAAAGAAATCAAAATCTAGGGGTAAATCTGTTGCCCCAAAAAAGAGGAAATGTTGGAATTGTGGTAAAGTAGGGCATTATAAAAGAGACTGCAGATCTAAAAAGGTTGATAATAATCGATCATCTGATGAAGGAACTTCTACAGAAATGAAGACCACAAATGAAGATTCAGGGGACTTATTCTTAGTTGCAACATGCTCAAGTGAATGCGATGACTCATGGTTGATTGACTCAGGTGCTTCTTTTCATATGACTCCTCATAGGGAGGGGTTCTGTGAATATGAAAAGATAGATGGAGGTAAAGTCTTCTTGGGAGACAATTCAACATATAAAATAATAGGTCGAGGAAGAGTCAAGTTGATGCTAAAATATGGAAGAATTAAAACCCTTCCTAGTGTGTTGCATATTCCGGGTTTGGCAAGGAATCTGATATCTGTGAGTAAGATGAATGATGCAGGTGTGAATGTGGTATTCAATAAGGATAGTTGCAAGATGGTTCATGGATCCTTGGTGTTGGCAAGAGGAGTTCACATAGGAACTTTGTTTAGACTTGAGGCTAGCACTGTAAGTATTAATTGCAATAACTCTTCAGTTGTATAGGAAAATAATACGGTTGAAATGGCTCCGAGTATTCCTATAGTGAAGACAATGTTGTGGCATCAACGCATGGGGCATATTGGTGAGAAAGGACTTCGAACATTGAAAATGAAAGGTATGGCTGAAGGACTTTCTGATTGCCCATTAAATTTTGATTTTTGTGAGCACTGTGTTTTCGGGAAACAAACTAGAGTCAAGTTTCCAAGTAGTGCTACAAGGTCTGAAGGAATTCTACATCTAGTTCACAGTGATGTGTTTGGACCTACAAAAGTACCATCATTAGGTAAATCTATCTATTTTGTTACATTTATAGATGACTTCTCAAGAAAGACTTGGGTATATTTTCTACGAAACAAATATGAGGTTTTTAATAAATTTAAAGAGTTTAAGGCTCTTGTAGAAAATCAGATAGAGAAAAAGATAAAGGTTTTGAGAAGTGATAATGGTGGTGAGTATTGCTCTAATGAATTTGAGCAGTTTTGCAAGGATTATGGAATAGAAAGGTAGAGAACAACTCCGTATACTCCACAATAGAATGGGGTTGCAGAATGGATGAACAAGACATTGATGGATAAGGCTAGAA